>JAJQQW010000006.1:107855022-108457522 GCA_025583905.1 Ia io
AGGGGAGGCGAGGTTGGCAGTAAATGGATTAAAATGATAACACAATATTCTTGAGCTGATTAAAAATATATTTATGCACATTTGCATTTATAATTCACTCATTCATTTGGAAGGCGTTTGAATGATGAGTGCCAGGTGCTTGTCTAGGCCCAGGTGGGCAGCTGTGAGGACCCAAGCCCAGTTCCTGCTCTCCTGGTGCCCACATTTCGCTGGAGAAGCCAGACAATACACAAGTAAACCAAAGAGCTTCAGAGAGAAATGGGGGCGGCAGAGAGAGATGGGAGGGATGCCCAGGAGATGGGACCAGCCTCCCTGCGCTGAGACAGTGATCTGAAAAGCAGGAAGAGTGGGAGGAAAGGCAATGATAAGTTTCGTAGATGCAAAGCCATGAAGTCTAGTGTGGTACGTCCGCGCTTCGCTGAGGCCCTAGCGTGGAGCTGCCGCAGTGGATGCAGCCCAGGGGTCAGCCACCGGGCTCCAGGCCCAGCATGGCGCGCACACCCAGAGGCGCACCAGGCCGGAGGCCGTTGCCCTGAAGACAGGCAGGGGTTTCTTGTACTTTGTCTTCCCACCCTTTACCGAGACTGGCCTGAACCATCCCTAGGGATGGCGTTTCCTTCCATTTCCCATCTTTTTAAAATTTTTTAATAATTATTATTGATTTCAGAGGGAGAGAGAGATAGAAACATCCATGATGAGAGAGAATCATTGAGGGGCTGCCTCCTGCACACCCCCACCGGGGATCGAGCCCACAACCTGGGCATGTAACCTGACCGGGAATCCAACTGTGACCTCCTGGTTCATAGGTAGATGCTCAACCACTGAGCCACACCCGCCTGACCCATTTCTGTCTTTCCATCCTGGGCAAGGATGCAGCATCCCAGCATGCTGACCAGGGAGGGGCTTGTCTGTCACTTAAAGCAGCAGTTCCGGTCTCTCTTCATATTGCTAGATCCACTCTCCCGTCTCCTCTTTTCTCCTGCCTGAGTGTGAGACTGGGAATGATTACCATACTGGGAACCTGGCCATCAGACATGAAAAAATCTCTTCCCTGCAATCATTTAAAATGTCTTCGAAAAATCTTTCCCTCTTTGATTAAAAGGTAGGGTGGTTTTAAAAAAAATCAAAACGGGGAAGAAATGTTTGAGAACGTCATCTATTCTGCCCGTTATCTATACAATGTCAAGAAAATGTATGAAGTCATGTTTGAAAGGCGTGCATAAGCATGCATGGATGTCCGCACCAACGGACCATTTTAAAATGCAATGTTATGGTATCGTTATAGGAGAATCTAATGGACGTGTGATTGCAATACATTGTTTCCAATGGATCTCATTTATTAATGCATTTTAAAACCCAAGAATCACCCAAATTTAGATCGTCATTTTGAAAAACTGTAAAATCTAGAGCAATTGTGTTGTGTTTTTCCAGAAATATAGTGTTTTAACAACTGTAGGCAATTAATAAACATGTTTGTAGTCCTGGCTGGTTTGGCTCAGTGGATAGAGCGTCGGCCTGCAGATTGAAGGATCCCTGGTTTGGTTCCAGTCAATGGCACATGCTTGGGTTGCAGGCTTGATCCCCAGTGTGGGGTGTGCAAGAGGCAGCCAATCACTGATTCTCTCACATCATTGATGTTTCTCTCTCTCTCTCCCCCTCCCTTCCTCTCTGAAATCAATAAAAATATATTAAATAATAAAAAAAAACAATGTAGGTGAACTCGATCAGAACCACTGCACAGAAGTTTCACGTAAAATTATGTCTCTTTTTTCCGCCATTTTTTGTTAAGTAGTGTTTTGGGTTTTTTTAAATCAGAGGGAGAGGAGGAGAGGATTAGGTCACTGTAACTTTTGTTCCTACGAGGTAGACACTCCAAGTTAAACACGACAGAGCCTGACTGGGGGCAGGGGGAATTTTCAGTTCAGAGAAGAATCAGATAATGATCATTAAAACTGATTTCCCTTCATTCTTTCCAAATCCGTCTTATCCTGCCTTCCCAGTAAATGAGATCCAGATGTTGGAATGATGTGAGACACTTTGAAGCCCAGTGAAGCAGAGACATGCTTTCCAGTTAGTGTAACCATTCGTTTGAAAAACAAGCTCTTTAGTTTCTTTACAAAATTGTTTTGGCTGAGGAAACCCTGGGGTGCAAATCATTAAAAGCTGCCACGATCCCTCAGTAGACAAACAGATACTAGATACCGCCCAGGTACAACTCAAAATCATGAAGGAAGAGTTTCAGACTTTGAAGTAGCCTTTTTCAAAGACTGGTAAGATATATAGGATGGTAAGCCTGCCTTTGTCACAGAATTAGTACAATGACACGAACACAGTAATACTCAAGACACACAGTGAGTTCAGCATAGCATCGCTAAGGATTAGTAGAACAAATCATGAATAAGAATTGAAAGGTTTGGAAGTGACACTATCTTGGTAGACAAGGTAGACAAGTATTATTTTAGCCCAAGGACAACTAGCCTCAACAACCCTGACCTAGCAAAAATGTCCTTTCTTTGTTGTCTGAGTCCATCTGTGCTGTGGGCTAATGCTAACTTCTTCTACCACACGTTTGCCCGTGAAGAAGGTGGAAAGAAAGGGTAACTATTTCAAGGACTGTCTACTGTTGAAGGAAACTACATACAATCCTGTTATCAACTAATACATTACCGAGTATATGAAATACAAATCATTATATTCTTCAGCTGGATTTCCAAGAGAATATGTCCATGTGTAACGCAAAACAATGCCCCGGGAGCTGTTTTCTTTATAGAAAGATGAAGTAAGAAACCACCTTCAATAAATAGACTGGGGCTTTTAAACCTTTAGGAATGACTGATTGGCACTGCTGCGCTCATTCACTTTGTCCTCTTCTCCATGTGAAAAATAATACTTTGGGGGGGAACATAGATTGTGAAAAGGGTCCATGACTGAACAAATCAAAACTGATAGGTGTAGCAATGGTCCATACTCGTAAAGTTAGACCCTTTACATGATTCTTTAACCAACCATGCCATTTGACTTAATACATAATAATGCAGACAAATACAGTAACATCTTTCATTGCCTTTGGCCATTTCAAAGGAAGCAACTGAATGCAATTTATATTCTCAGCTACAGTATATCGGACGCTAGAGATAAAGGTCGCTGCCTTTGAGGTGTTGGATCTAGAGCCAGCTGGTGAACTGTGGCCCGAGAATCTCCATGGCAGTCACTCCTCAGCTTCACACAATATGCACGTGATGGTGTGGCTATTGTCATAAAACTTTATTTCCGCCCAGATGGCGTGGCTCAGTGGTTGAGCATCAACCTATGGACCAGGAGGTAAAGGTCTGACTCCCAGTGGGGGACTATGCCCAGGTTGCAGGCTTGATCCCCTATGTGAGGCAGCTGATCAATGATTCTCTCTCATCATTGATGTTTCTTTCTCTCCCTCTCTTTTCCTCTCTAAAATCAATAAAAATATATTAAAACAAAAACAAACAAAGAAACTCGATTTCTAAGACCGGCAGGAGCTGGATGTGTCCTGTGGGCTGACGTTTGCTGATCAGCTGGTTAGAATGAAGGAAAAACAACTGAACCAATGACTCAAAACAGCAATAACAAAAGCTGGTTCTTTGGAGACTGTGTGGGGATGTTAGGGGATACCATTCAGCAGAACAAAATGCTAGAGAACTACTAGGAGAGCCAAGGACATTTTCCCAGCATCTGTTTAAAGACATCAGAAATGCTGGGAGCAGGGGGTGCCAAGATTCCGGGGGGCAAGTAGTGAGAGCAGGGGCTCAGCCTGGAGAGGGCAGCTGCCAGGGCCAGGAGACAGCAGGGCGTTTGCTGATCCCACGGAACTAGAGCAGTGGGATGGATCGGAGGACCTATAGCCTGACAGAGCACCTGAATTAATCCAAAAAAAAAAATCATATTATTTTAAATCTTAGAACACACATACTTATTATATGAATAGGAGGTTAAGGTTTTTATACATGAACTAGAGGCCTGGTGCATGAAATTCGTGCATGGGGAGGGGGTCCCCTCAGCCCAGCCTGCACCCTCTCCAATCCAGGACCCCTCAGGGGATGTCCGACCGCCAGTTTAGGCCCAATCCGGGAATCGGGCCTAAACTGGCAGTCGGACATTCCTCTCACAATCCTGGACCGCTGGCTCCTAATCACTCACCTGCCTGCCTGCCTGGTTGCCCCTAACTGGCCCCCCCCCCCAGCCTGGTCACCCCTAACTTCCCCCCGCTGCCGGCCAGGTCACCCCCAACTGCCCCCTCCCTGTCAGCCTAGTTGCCCCCAACTGCCCCCCTCTGCCAGCCTGGTCACCCCTAACTTCCCCCCCTGCCAGCCTGGTGCCCCCAACTGTCCCCCCTGCTGGCCTGGTTGCCCCAACTTCCCCCTCTGCTGGCCTGGTCACCCCTCATAGCCCCCCCTGCCAGCCTGGTCACCCCACGCAGCCTGCTGTTTAGTCATTTGGTCGTCCCTCACTAATGTGTGTGAGGGTCAATTTGCATATTACCTCTTTATTATGTAGGATAGGGGGTTAAGTTTTCCTTAAGTTTCCTTTTCAAGGCTTGTGTGAGTGATTGGGGAGGTGACTCAGCTGTGAATCCAGCAAGCAGAACCAATAAGCATGGTCAGACTGACCCACCAGGAGTCAAAACATGATCTCATCAACATCATTGCATCGCCTGATGACTACAACAGCTGATGTCTGCAGACCCCAGGCCTGCACGTAGCACCCCAGCCCCTTCCCCTTTATACCCTGTCCTCTGTACCTTGCTATACGACAGGATTGGATGCTTGCAAGCGCCCTGTCTTCTTGATGGGCTGGCCTTCTCAATAAACACATCATATGATTCAACCTGGCCTTCGTTATTGAACACAGCGACAGGCAGCCCGAGCCCAATGGGGGGTGTCCCGGTAACAGGGTGATTTTTGCCTCCATCGACATTGGACAATATCTGGGGACATTTCTGATTGTCAGGATTGTGGGAGGGGATGGCTTGCTACTGGCTATTAGTGAGTAGAGGCCGGGATGCGGCTACGCACCCCGCAATGCTCCAGACAGCCCCAGCCCTGGGAAGAATTAATCATCAGGCCCCCAGACCGTGGCTGCCAGGTGGAGGCCTAACAGGATCCGGCGGCTGCAGCAGGTGCGGCCTGGCAAGGCTTCCTGCTGGGCAGTGGGCAGAGCGTGTTCCCAGGATGGGGCCAGAGAGCCGCAACCTATGGTCGGGTTCGGGGTCAGCGGGGTCAGTGGGGTCAGCGGGGTCAGCGGGGTCACCTCCTGGTCATGATCTCCTAGGACGCAGGAGTGTGCGTGAGCCTCTCCCACGCCTGTGATTACAAAACCAAGTTTCACTTCGGGAAATGACCCAGAAAACTAGGGACCGGCGGGCACCAGCTCGCGGAACCATCCCCACTCGATGCTACAGACCCGCTGAGGGCCCTGCCACGGGCTCCCCGCCTGACCCTCCACCCTCATCCTCACCTGCTCTGTGGGCCACCTACCCGGACCCGCAGTGGCCGTGACCCCAGACCTCCCACGCTTCTGGGTTTGGACTCAGCTCTTGGATCTAGGGGGACAGGGAAGGGGCACCTCGGCTTTCTCATTCAGAAGTCACCTTAGGTCCCGGCCAGTGATACCCTCTCCCCTTGGATCAACGACAGGAACATCCCCTCCTTCAGAAGGAACTTCAGCCGGGCCGCCAAGGTCTGTGGTCAACGCAGCCTGTGGAAACCAGACTCACTAACTGGCCACACGTTCCCTGCCCTGCGCTCAGCTCAGCCTTCCCCTGTTGGTCCAGCGTGTACACTAGTCAGCGTGCCTGTGGTAGGTTTACCTGCCCAGGAGGTGGTTCTCGCGCGTGGAGAAATCAGGAGCTCTTGTCATCTTATTTCTTGCCATCGATCCTACAGGACTGCCCTCACCCAGATGGTGACTTCGGCTTGCCCACCACATCTCTATTCCAGCCTGCAGGCAGCTGGGAGAATCAGGATGGAAAATGTATCAAGACGAGACAAAGAAGTTGCACCAATAATCCCCACTCCGGTAAGGAAGGCCGGGCTGCAGCCACACCTGCTGACATGCAGCAGCAGGTGTGTTCCAGAAAAAATTAATCATCTCGGCCACAACTGCAATATTCCCAAACCTAAGTGTCTGCCATCATTTACAGCAACAGTGTAGAATTGCTTTATTTGTCTAGTGAATCACATAAATGGATTAGCGGGAGGAATCAAAGAAAAATCATTTCTTCTTGTCAGTGGGCATATAGTCCAGCAGCTGTGGGCAGGCTCTGGGTCAGCGGGGACTGCGAGGTCACCGCCTGTAAATGATCGCCTCGGACGCAGGAGTGTGTGTGAGCCTCCTCACTCCTGTAGTTCAGACTTCAAGTAGATTGCTGGCACCTTCTCTACTTCATCCCACCTTTGTCTTAGGGAGTCACCAGGTGCTTCTTATTTCTCAACTCAATCCCAGTAGCAAAAAGGGAACTATTTGCCATAGGATATCGCACAATAAGCTTTCAATATTATGAAGGTGAGAGCTCCCTCCTCGTAAGCAGTTTGTTACAGAAAAGCTGGGTTTCTTTCACCTCTGAAGGGCCTGCTCCCCTGCCTTCTTTCCTTAGACCCAGTGAACCCGTGCGGTGAGAACACTGTCACATCGCATCCTTTCCATCGCTTGGAAAACCTTCTGAGTCCCCAGAGTAAACGTGAGTGAGGGGCGAGCTATGTGTGCAGAGCTGTGCAGGGCAGGGGTCGGCTCACTTCCCACCTGCTTTCCTCCTCCAGTCTTACTTCCCACCTTCCTCCTCCAGTCTTAGCCCAAGGAAGCTAATGTACAACCAGATGATTGAAGGGTACATTTCTGAGTCTAAAATCTCATGGACATGGAGACTTTGAAAAATAAATGTTTTCTGAACACCGCATTCTTTTTTAAAAATCTTTATTGTTGAAAATATGACATATGTCCCCTTTTTTCCTTCATTGACCCCCTCCAGCCCGGTCTTCACCACCCTATTGTCTGTGTCCATGGGTTATGCATAGTTGCATAAAAGTTCTTTTGTTGATTACCTCCCACACCCACTCTCCCCTGCCTTCCCTCTGAGATTCTGCACTCTGTTCCATGCTTCCATGTCTCTGGATCCACTCTGTTCATCAGTTTATTTTGTTACTTAGATTCCACATATGAGTGAGATCATGTGGTACTTGTCTTTTTCTGACTGACTTATTTCACTTAGCATGATGCTCTCCAGGTCCCTCCAAGCTGTTTCTGAACACCCTCTTTATGAAGTAACTAGAGGCCTGGTGCATGAAATTCGTGCACTAGGGGTGTGTCCCTCAGCCCAGCCTGCACCCTCTCCAATCTGGGACCCCTCAGGGGATGTCCAATTGCTAGTTTAGGCCTGAAACCGGCAGTCAGACATCCTTCTCACAATTCGGGACTGCTGGCTCCTAACCATTCGCCTGCCTGTCTGCCTGATTGCCCGAACTACTCTGCCTGCCAGCCTGATCACCCCCTAACCACTCCCCTGCTGGCCTGATTGACACCTAACTGCTCCCCTGCTGGCCCGATCACCCCCAGCTGCCCTCCCCTGCAGGCCTGGTCACCCCCAAATGACCTCCCCTGCTGGACATCTTGTGACAATGTGGGGGCAGCCATCTTGTGGAAGCAATTTTGTGATGACATGGGGGTAGCCATCTTGTGATGACGTGGGGGTGGCCATCTTGTGACATGAGGGTGTGAGGGTCAATTTGCATATTACCTCTTTATTATATAGGATGCTGTCTCCCACATAAGTAAAAAATATTGAAAGTAACTCAGAGCATGTTATTCCTCAGTTCAAAACCTGAGATGACTCCCTTTTTGCTCAGAGTGAAAACCACACTCTGTATAATGGCTGCCTGGATCCAATGCCTCCTGCCCCTCCTTGGCTCTCCCCTCTTCTCTTCAGTTTTCCCTCATTGCCTTTGGCTGCCTTCTGCTCCTGGAATGTTCCAGAAGCCCTCCTTTCTGACATAGGGATTTGGGTAAGGTGACCAGATTTTAACATTGGTAAAGCGGGACACCATTGACTGGGGGGGGGGGAGAGGTGGCGAGGGGTTCTTGATTAAAAATTTGGTCTATATGGAGCAACAAAAATTTTCATAGAACACAAAAATAGTATTGTAATATATTTTTTTAAATTTCAATGTAAGTACAATTTACAAATATAATAAAAAATTATGTATAGTATTATTTTATTCTTTGGCATATTTCTCATTTGAGTGAATTTTTTTTAGTAGATTGCTGTCATTGTTTAAAAGGTCATGAATTTGCCATAACGTAAGTCGTGTCACTTTCAAGGCTGGCGCTAGACTTTTTGCCACCACTATAAAATATAAATAATACGAGTACTGTCTGCTAAATTCAAGAAAATTTATGTATTTATGAAATAAATTACTTACCTAAATTATCTGAATAGCTGATTTGTAGTGACATCACTTGTTTAACTAGCTTACTAGCATGCAGTACGATGTATATCGTCTGAGAGACAGTTACAAAATGTTTTCATCGTTGCCAATCCCAAAAAATGCCATTGTTCATTAAGTCCAAACAATGGTGGTCGAATTCTAACAACTGATCAACAATGCGAACTTTGATAAGCAGTTCTCGATAATCAGTTCTCAACAATTATTTGTTATTATTAAAGTTTAACATTATAAAATTAACAAAAATAATACAAAACTCATATCCTGGCTAAATAGCCACATGGCCGCCGAAAACCGTATATTCCCTTCCCGTTATCCCGCCGTTCCCTAGCTTATCGTGCACTTTCCAAAAATCGGGACTTTTTTAAAACTCCGCGGGACACGGGACAAATTGTTAAAAATCGGGACTGTCCCGCCAAAAGCGGGACGTCTGGTCACCTTAGATTTGGGGGGCTCCCCTTGCGGCCTGGCATGCGATGCCCCCTGGGACTTATGGGGCTGACTCAATTGCCCCCTTCAAGGCTTTGTTTCAACCTCACCTCTGAGGCTTTGTCAGGCCAGGTCCCTGAAAAGTTGATGGCAATATGGAATTAGGCATACAAGAGTGAGTGGGGGCCATGCCTGTGTAGAACAGAGAGCTATGTGGAATTAGGCATACAAGAGTGAGTGGGGGCCATGCCTGTGTAGAACAGAGAGCTATGTGGAATTAGGCATACAAGAGTGAGTGGGGGACATGCCTGTGTAGAACAGAGAGCTATGTGGAATTAGGCATACAAGAGTGAGTGGGGGCCATGCCTGTGTAGAACAGAGAGCTATGTGGAATTAGGCATACAAGAGTGAGTGGAGGCCATGCCTGTGTATGGGGGCCATGCCTGTGTAGAATAGAAATCCGTGTGGAATTAGGCATATAAGAGTGAGTGGGGGCCATGCCTGTGTAGAATAGAGAGCGAGGGTAGAGGAGCAGGAGAGACAGGCCTCAGGTGCCCTGTGGAGCCCACACCTGGGAACAGAGGGGGGCAGTGTGCCTGGATGCGCCTCAGGTTGCAGTGCAGCTCTGAGAAGGTCTTACCTGGGCCCATTTCCCACTGGGTGTCCCAAGTCGGGCGGAAACCCACTGACGATAGTGCTACCATCACACTTAGTCATTGGCATTGAGCTCCTGAGAGTGTGTTCCCGCCGGGGTCAAGGCTGTGGTGAGGGCAAAGGCAAGCAGCTGAAGGCTCTCAGCCATGTACACTCCGTGGAGCAGGTTACGTTGAAGGGAGATTTGAGTGGTGCCCCTCCAGGCCCACAGAACTGACCCTAACTACCCCATATGACACTTCCCACCGCCACTCATCCCTCCCAATCACGGGTGAACTGTGTGATCCATTATTTTTGTTATTTGAAATCTTGACGCTAAGGCAGTCGCAGGAGAAAAAGGCACAGCCGGTTCATAGAAAATAGCAAATCAGAGCGTTATCAAAGGCAAAAAAATGTAAGAGGTGAAAAGACCTTTAGAATTAGAATTGGAAGGTATATCTTCCAAGTAACACTGAGACTAGTCACTCATTTTCTGAGCCTCAATGCATTGATCTACAAAATGACTGGGTTGAACTCAGTCCTCACTGTATATTTCCAGGAAGTTTTTTTAAATTTCTTTCTTGATCTCATTGGTAACCCATTCATTATTTAATAACATGCTATTTAGCCTCCATGTGTTGGAATGCTTTTGGTGTTTTTACTGTAGTTGATTTCTAATTTCATTCCATTGTGATCTGAGAAGATGCTGGATATGATTTCAATCTTCTTGAACTTGTACAGACTTGTTTTGTGTCCTAACATGTGGTCTATCTTTGAGAATGACCCAGGTGTACTTGAGAGGAATTCTGCAGCTTTGGGGTGAAATGTTCTATAAATTGAATATTGAATTGAATATCCATATCTCTAAAATCTTTTTGCAGCTTCAAACATTTAGGAATTCAAAACTGCCCTCTGAAACCACAAGTTGTCCTGGTGACCCTGAGCAAGGGGTGAGGATGAATTTACAAATTCAGATTTAGTGGTTTTATCGGAACAACAGGCCAGCCAGTCATCACATGATGTTCCTATTTCCAAGTGACTACTCTCCTGCATTGTGACATAGCTGAGATGTGGCAGTTTTATTGCTCTTACAGGCTGTGCTGCTTCAACACAGGCCAGAGCTTCCTAAATGCCATCAAAACGTTTTCATCCTATTGAGCATATAAAAAACACATTTCAAACAAAACTTTCATTGGGGATTTTCGAACCCGACCAGTGTTGGATGTGGATGTAGGCAGGGCGTCACACCTTAGACTCTCCTTAGTCTTCACCGGCTGGGACAGCCTAGAAGGCCTGCAAACTCCTGCACATTTCAGCATTAGCGTTGTCCCCGCGTAAGTTTTTACCGAGGCATTTCACCTGTAAGGGGACATGTCAAGTAGCTTGTATTTTCTTGTAGCCCAGAAGAAAGTATATTTTGAAAACAAAATACTGCTCTGGTTTTACTTTTGTAAGTTTGATCAGAGTGGTAGCTATAGCAAAGCTAGAGTTGGCTGAAGGCCTTTTCTTTGTAGGAGTGGTGAGAGAGAGAGAGAGAGAGAGAGAGAGAGAGAGAGACACCAGGCAGATGGTCCGGAAGAGCTAGAGGGTTACGGGGTCTCACATAGGTGGCCTTTCTTTCTCAGCTGTCTCACAGAAGTACAGTGAGCTAAACACTGGGTGTGATACACGTGCCAGTCCCTGTTTTGGGGTGGGGTCAGACATCCTACGTCAGAGACCTGGAGCATGGAGACATCCGTTGAAGGAACACACAGAAGCCCAGCAGTTCCAGCTCCAGTGAAGACAGCTCCCCCCATACTTTCCAGCGGGACATCCTTTCCTCCCGTTTCCACGCTGCAGGCTGCCGCCTCCACAGTGCACTGCAGACCACGCCCCCCCTAACCTGTGTCTCCGGGAGGTCCGGAGTCCTGTGCCTTCCCGCGGTGGCAGCGCAGCTCCGGCGACGTCACAGTGACTCTAGAAACGCGTCATGAGTGAATGAATGAACCTACAGCCTGGAGTGGAAGAGTGGATGAACCCTCCGCACGCACTCCTTCCTTCCTGCGGGCTCCACGAAGAAAATGCCGCGCTGATTTAGCAACAGGGCTGAAAAGCTTTGCCCTGTCGGACGGAAGCGAACAAACCAGACAGGAAAGGCGAAAGGAGAAAAAAGGGAGGACCTGTGGCCGTAGCCCCGACCGGCTGGGTGGCCCGCCCCGCCCCGCCCAGGCCCCGCCCCCAGACCCGGCCCCGCCCATTCCAGGCCCGGCCCGCCCCCTGTCCCGCCCACGCCCCGCCCCTGCCCGGCCGTGCTCCGCCCCCTCGGCGGCTGCGCGCGTGCGCCGGCGGGGGCGCGGCCGGGCTGCGGGCGCCGGGAGCGCGGCCGGGAGTTTTGACGTGGCAGTTGCCAGCCGGGCTGAAGTCCGCGCGCCGCGAGCCTGCGAGGAACCCGCCCGGGAAGGCGCGGCGCGGGAGCGGGAGCCGGGGCCGGGGCCGGGGCAGCGGGCGCGGGCAGCAGGCGCGGAGCCGGCGGCGGCAGGTAACGCGGAGCCGGGCGGGCGCCCCCCGCACAGCCGGGTGGGCGCAGCGGGAGTGGGCGCCCCGAGAGTGGGCGCGGGGCGGCCTGGCGGGCGCGGGACCCCTCCCTCTGGCTCCCGGCGCGGCCGTGCAGATCGGGACCGGCTGCGGTGGGCGAGGGCGCCTCCCGCCCACCGAGCCCGGGCGCTGGACTGGTGCCGGGTCCGCGGCAGACCCCCCACCCCACCCCACCCCACCCCGTGGGCACTGCAGCGGTTTGGGCTCCGGATGCACTGGAGCCCCCTCTTGGGGCGGGGTGTTGGGAAGATACGCCGTGGAGACGTCTGCGGGCTCGGGACAGGCCCACGGGGACGGGCTGTGCAGACCGCGCCGAGTCCGCACCAGGGGCACCTGGGCCGAGCCGCCGGGGGTCGGATGCCGGCCGCCCTCCAGGCGGCGCCCTGCCTGTCCCGGGAGCTGACTCAGCTCCTGTAACTCGGGCTGAGGAAGTTTGACGTGGCGGCTGGTGCGCGAGGAAGCGACGCCTCCGGGGCAGCTCGGGGACAGGACACCCCTCCCCCGTCACAGCGATGGGGCGCGAGGGAGGCCCGCGGGCTCCCCAGCCGGGTCGGAGCCACGGCCGCTGCCACGTCTCCCTCTGCGGCGGGGCGGGGGGGCAGTCGAGGCGGGGAGACGGTGATGGCAGGCCTTTGCTCCGCGCCTCCTCCCCTCTCCCCTCCCGGCCTCGGACAGGAACGGGGGTTTTAGGATATTTCTGTGCGGTTGCTTTAATTCTGGAAACTTATCGTTTAAGGTGAAAACGAAACCAAAGGAAGTTGCCATCTCCTGAGTATAGATCCAGTGCGAGTCTGAGGAGTGTCACCCTTCATCCTTTCCTTTAAAGGCATCGTGGGAGAATAGCAGAAGGAAGAGCATCCTGTGCTGGGTGAGGAGCCAGCCTCTTACCGCTGGAAGGAGAGGGAACCGAGCCCAGAGAGGCTCCTTCTCTTACTCCCAGACACACAGCCAAGCACTGGCCCGTTTCCAGAGAAAGCCCACCTGTTGCCAGCATCCAGAGCTTTCTCTGTCTTGTAAAAATTGTTAAGAACACTCAATTCTATAAAATGCCTCTTATTTTGTGAAACCTGGAAGAGTGGAAACATTCAACAACTTAATGTTGGTTTCTGAGTAGAATCAAGAGGGATATTTTGTATTTGCGACTCTGTGTGTGTGTGTGTGTGTGTGTGTGTGTGGTGCCTGCCTAAACACATATGAAATTGCACTTTTTCCTTAGTTCCTGAAATACATGTGCATATGTTCCTAGAGGTGCGACATTTAAATCAGAGTCTGTCATCTTTGTCCGAGAAACTACTGACAACTCTCAAATGGTTGTCGGCTGCCACCTGGCTTGGTCCACGTATGACTCATAAGTCCATGATCGACTTCTTTATCTTATGCTGTGTTCGTTGGACTATTGATTTCTCCCTGTCCTGACTGCCTGGTTAAAATTACTAATTAGGATGGCACTAAAAGCACAAGCGATAGGACATCTGGTTTCAGACTACGGGCAGTTGTGTTGGTTGGTCAGTTGGCTGGCACCGATTCTGGCCCGTGGTGTGCTCTGTGCTGACATGGGCCCCAGAAACCAAAGGCACAGAAATAGCAGGTACACTTACGACACTGTCTGTGAAACATTTTGGCCTTCCGGTGAAAAGGCGGTGGGCAGCTGTTGGGATTTCATGCCTGGGCATTTGCCCAGGACTTCAGAAGTGAGCTCCCGAGCTCTGTGGAGCTGTGGTTAGAGCTTTTCAGGGGAGAATGGTGTGAGATGGTGTCCAGGATGTCTGCTGTACCTGATGACTGCACCTTCCCTCGAACCAGAGGAAGTTAACTGCTTCCCTTTTAATAGCATCGAGCGACTCCGCTCCTCGGTGACAGCGTTTTCCCTTCTGTTGCAGGGTTCGCTTGTAGAGCTGTCTCCTGGATGGTATTTTCACTATGAGTCAGCAAGGCTACGTGGCGACACCCCCCTACTCTCAGTCGCAGTCTGGGATGGGCCTTTCTCCACCGCTCTACGGCCACTACGGGGACCCCTCTCACACAGGGGCTCCGCCAGGTAAAGTCACAAGCCTGACCTGTATGCCACGGTCGGCCGCGTGCGATCTCCTCAAAGAGTGGCCGGGGGAGTCTGGGATGGCCAGCGTGTGAGGCCGTGCTTGAGATTGCAGGGTCACCTGGGAAAGGCTGTCGGAAGGAGCCTGCATCCTCAGCGTGGCTACTGCATGGAATACAGCAAGTTTGGTTTTTAAATTCAGATGGAAACAAAGAAGCTTCCTGAGTGATTTATTTTAGACTTGCTCTTGCTTTTAATCAGTGGTGTGATGTTATTGGAAACACTCAATAAAAAACAATATCTGTATCCATAGGCTAAAGTGGGTTTGGCAATAATATTATAAAGTCAATTTTGATTTTGGGCAAGTATCATTAGATCTGCACACTAAAGATTACTCAATGATAACAACAAGGTAAACATGGCCTTGAAATTATTATTGAACAATATTGGTTGCTTCGGAATATGACACCCAGCAGGGAATCTTGGCTTTAGGGGCAAAAGTGGGGGGGAAAGGAGTAACAGAGTGGGACTCCCATAGCCCTGGTGCCAGTTAACACCAGGAGGCCCTCCCTTTGTCAAGGGGCTGCTGTGAGACCAGGTTCCAGAGTCAGGAGCGAGGCGAATACTAGCTTGTTTCAGGGCTGATGGGCCCACGTTCCTTGGAAATATTTGTGTAAGACAGTTCTCTCGGCTTCGGAGAGAATGCTGAGCAATTCATTTCGAACGCTTGGTAGGAGTGGGCTGTGTTTGTGTTAAACAGTGAGTCTCTGGGGCTCAGGAGGCCTGGCTCAGACGTGCAGGGCACAGGGATAGCAGGTACGGAGTGCGGGTAGCAGGTACGGAGTGCGGGTAGCAGGGACGGAGTGCAGATAGGTATGGAGTGCGGGTAGCAGGTACGGAGTGCGGGTAGCAGGGACGGAGTGCGCCGGTAGCAGGTACAGAGTGCGGGTAGCAGGGACGGAGTGCAGATAGGTATGGAGTACGGGTAGCAGGTACAGAGTGCGGGTAGCAGGGACGGAGTGCAGATAGGTATGGAGTGCAGGTAGCAGGTACAGAGTGCGGGTAGAGTGCAGAGTGCAGGTAGCAGGGACGGAGTGCGGGTAGCAGGGACGGAGTGCGGGTAGCAGGTACGGAGTGCAGATAGGTATGGAGTGCGGGTAGTAGGGACGGAGTGCGGGTAGCAGGTACGGAGTGCAGATAGGTATGGAGTGCGGGTAGCAGGTACGGAGTGCGGGTAGCAGGTACGGAGTGCGGGTAGCAGGTACAGAGTGCGGATAGCAGGTACAGAGTGCGGGTAGCAGGTACGGAGTGCAGGTAGCAGGTACAGAGTGCGGATAGGTACAGAGTGCAAATAGCAGGTACAGAGTGCGGGTAGCAGGTACAGAGTGCGGGTAGCAGGTACAGAGTGCGGATAGGTACAGAGTGCAAATAGCAGGTACAGAGTGCGGGTAGCAGGTACAGAGTGCGGGTAGCAGGTACAGAGTGCGGGTAGCAGGTACAGAGTGCGGATAGGTACAGAGTGCAAATAGCAGGTACAGAGTGCGGGTAGCAGGTACAGAGTGCGGGTAGCAGGTACAGAATGCGGGTAGCAGGTACGGAGTGCGGGTAGCAGGTACAGAGTGCGGGTAGCAGGGACGGAGTGCAGATAGGTACAGAGTGCGGGTAGCAGGGACGGAGTGCGGGTAGCAGGTACAGAGTGCGGGTAGCAGGTACAGAGTGCGGGTAGCAGGGACGGAGTGCAGATAGGTACAGAGTGCGGGTAGCAGGGACGGAGTTCGGGTAGCAGGGACGAAGTGAGGATAGCAGGTACAGAGTGCGGGTAGCAGGTACAGAGTGCAGATAGTGGGTACAGAGTGCGGGTAGCAGGTACGGAGTGCGGATAGTGGGTACGGAGTGCGGGTAGTGGGTACGGAGTGCGGGTAGCAGGTACGGAGTGTGGGTAGCAGGGACGGAGTGCGGGTAGTAGGTACAGAGTGCATAGTGGGTACGGAGAGCGGTGGCGGTGGCGAGGGCGAGGAGCTCAGCCGGAGGCCCCTGGCAGCAACCACAGGGAGTTTGCTGTGGACGGTGCGCCGAGACTGCCTCTCCTGTGGACAACCCCCTGTGGTTCAGCTCACCGCTAATTTTGAAAAGCCTGCGATGGGGCACCGATGTCTTATCCAGACCAACCCTCCCCAACAGCTACAGCCTGTCTCTCTGGGTCCTTTGGGAACCATTAGCCCGTCTTTCTCAAGTTTCTCTCTGTCTGGCGGTTCATTTCCCTCAGATTTATGCATCAGGATAATTATATAAGTTACTCTTTTCTGAGTGCTCACTAAGTATCAAAAGCTGGTCCCAAAAACTTCATGTGCATTATCTTATTTAATGTCCACTCAGAGCTGTGCAGTAGGTGATTAGCCTGTTTCGCGGTTAAGAAAACTGAGTGTCCGGTATACTGTGACTAGTCCAAGGTCACACAGCTGGTGGTGTGGCCAGGATTCATACCCTGGTGCACACCTAAGTGTGACACTCAGCATTCCCACCCCTCTTTCCTCTCTCCGCAGCCTTTTTCCAAGTGCTCACTTCACTCAGGGACTCTCACCCTTACCTCTCAGCCCCCCGTGGCTCCGCATCCTCCCCACTCCGTAGACTGGGCCTCATCCACGGTCCCTTCTCCCACCAGGCCATCGGCGGCCTCCGGTTCCGGGATACAGCAGACACCGTCCTGTCCACTGGTGAATCTGACCGTTTATCACGTTTGTTCCTTCACAGCCCTTGTGTGATTTCCGTGACATGTCCTTTGTGACTCTTCTTGGTGGCTTTCTGGCCACATCTTTCTAAGGAGCCCCTTCTTCTACATGGCTGTTGCAGGTGCTGCTTCTCCTTCCTTGTCCCAGCTCCCCCCTTTCCTCTTGCGGTGGGGTCCCCTGCACTGCCTTGTCCCTGTGAAGAGCTGTCCTCAGATCTGTCCTCAGCTCCCAGATCTCTCCTGCGCTCCGCACCATCTTTCAGGGGCTCACTGTTGACGCAGGCACATCACACTCATCATGTCCAAACAATTCACGACTCTTTTTTACAAAAGCCATTCTTCCTGGCGTTCTGGATCTCACTCATTGGCAGCATCTTCCATTCTTTCAAATTAGAAACTTTCACTATTAACTTAACTCTCCCCTTTACCTTCTCCAGCCCCATGGGTCCCCCGAAGTCTTCTGGATAATTGTCAGCATCTTTCCCACCTGCTTCCTCCTCTCTGTCCTCCTGCCATCTTCCTGCACAGCTGTCGTCCCTCACCTGGTTACTAAAATGGTCTCACAACCCTCATCTCTCCCAGCACTGCCATCCCAGCCCCGCCGGCCTGGGCCACAGGGGTTCATTCCAAATCCAGTTCTGACTCCGTGGGCTTCAAACCTTCTGGCTTCCCATTGCCCCGATTAGAGTGTGAGCTCCCGGGCCTTCATTCACCCTTTTCTCTTTCCAGCTCACCTGCCCACCCACACCGTCACCGCAGTGGCACTGGGCTCTCCGTCACTGGGAGGCTGGTTTGCACTTGTGCCCTGACTTGCACTCCACTCTCCCAGGAAGCCAGTCCAGGCCCCGCCTTATCCCCAGCAGGGTCTCCCCCACGTCCTCCTTCAACCGGTCAGGTGGGTGCCTGCAGGCGTTTCTGCCCACGGCCCTTCCTCCGGCTTACTTATGAATCCGCTGCCACTCCCGCATTTCCTGACACCTGTGCGGGCCTGCTGGTGGTGACCGACAGCCTGGTGCAGGGATCGCACGCGGTGAGTGGCCAGCGGCTGCGCTCATCAGCCAAGCACCCTGTTCCCAACGAGTAAGTCATCTCTGTGGGTCAAATCCTTCCTGCTTCACCGCTCTCCTGACTCAGTCCTCAGAGGGACACCAAGCTGCGGACTCTGCCCGTACCCCTGTCGGAGAACTTGGCGGATGGTTTAGGGCTGTACTGAATTGGCCTCGCCTTTCTTTGTGCTCAATAACCGTAGATCTCTGTCTCCGGGCCTCACGTGCCTTCTCTTCTGGTCTCCCGGTGATGCTGTTGTTGGCTTTCTGGCAGACACAGGCAGGCGGTGGTGGCTTCTTGGAGCATCTTTCTCCTGTAGACCTGGAGTGCGACCTTGGTGTGCTTCCTCTCACACGTGCTTCCGCCTGTGCCTCGGGGAATGCCAGTGCTCGGGCACCCAGTGGAGCAGGCTTGCTGAGTGCAGTGTGCTAGGCGATGTCGCGATGAAGACAGCACACCTGCTCTCAGCCTGTGCACTTACGGGTGGACAGGCATTCGGGCGGACAGTGACCATGCAGGGAGCACTGTCACCCGGGAGGGGAGGGGCGGAAGCACAAGGCAGGGCACCCAACCAAGACTTAGGGCTGAAGGGAACCTGGAGGGAATGTTCTGGAAGATGAGAGTTGGCCGGTGGGGAGGCTTGTGGGTAGCACGTTAGAGGAGCAGCGGAGGGTGTGGCGGGGTGTCGAGTGGAGCAGTGAGAGGTGCCTGCAGGGGTAGTGGGGCCATCTGAAGACTTCGTGTTGGTTTATTTTAAGGGCAGTGGGACTGGAAGCATTCTAAGCTGGCAGGGTCAGGTCCATGTGCAATTCAGGAAGAGTTACTCTCCATGGGAGGTGTAGGAGGAGGCAGCTAGGGCACCACTTTCAGGAGCGGCTTTCGCACCCTCAGGGTTTGGGGGCCCCCGGTTCTTTGCCATGGAAGTTCGCGCTGTGTGCGCTGTGCTGTGTAGGACGTTCAGCAGCATCCCTGACGCCTGCCCATCTGACACTGGTGCTCGCCCGCCACTCACCCCCCCCTCCTCCCCCCCCCCCCCCCCCCCCCCCCCGCTGTGGCAACCCAAAACCCTGTACTTGCCGCCGACCGTGCCACCCTAGTTGGGGACCACTGGTCTGGCAGCTGAGAGGCAGAATGTGGGCGTCCTGGGGTAGGCTGGGGCTGGGTGGGGAGGCCTGAGGAAGAGCGGGCTCCGGTGAGGACGCCACCGCACAGGGCCTGGGCGCAGCGGTCATTCCGAGTCTGAATCTGCCTGCATTGGGGGCTTATCTTTGTGTATTCTAGAGACACGTTTCCCACAGCGGTTTTTAACTTTGGCTTTAGTTTGTCAGACCCAGGACCAAATCCAAGGCACGTGTTTCTGTGATATTTTGGTCGGGTTTCTTTGCTGATAACAAACTACTCTCACAGAAGGGATTTGTTAACTGGCATTAGGACGCTTAGAGAATATTAGAGGGAGCCAAAGAGCCAGGCCAGGCACCCCCACCGGGCTAGTCCATCATCAGCCACTGCCTCTCCCCAGAAGCCCACCCCTGCCTGGCCAGGGCCCCCAGCAGCCACTGCCTCTCCCCAGAAGCACACCCTGCCTGGCCAGGGCCCCCTAGCTGTGTGGCTTTGCTGAGTTTGGAACCCATGGCAACGCAGTTTGTCAGGAGTCTAGGAAATGGAGACTCTCCTGCTCAGGACCATCCCGAGAGGCCAGCCAGAGAGGAGGTGGAATCGGCAGTGAGTGCGCCAGGCTGCCATACCTGCCTCTATAGGGAAGGCGGTTCGTGGTTTTGATATTTCCTTTTGGCACAAGCATCTGTAGTTCTTTCCCATGTTCTGGTTTTCCTTTCCTTTTAAAATGCTCACACTGCTCTATAAAGAACCTGATTTCTCTTCACCTCCATCGCTTTTCAATGCTAGCAACTGGCAGGGAGACTGGGTCGTTGTAGATAACGCTGATCCTCCCTCCCTTTGCCCGAGGATAAAGTCCAGATGGCAGGCAGGACTTTGCAGTCTGACCCCAGCCAACAAGACAGCCTCTGAGTGGCTCTTCCCGTCTGCACGGGGAGCCCCTGCCGTCCCATGTCCGTGCTCTCCCGCCTCTGCCCCAGCTCTGTTCTGCCTGGGATCCCCTCTCTGTCTCTACCCTAAGAAAACCCCTCAATCTTGAGTTCCCTCAGTCCTTCCTCTGAACTTCCTGTCTGTGCAGCAGACCAATCCCTGCTAGCTCAGTCCTGAGGCACACAGGGTGTGCGCTGACCAGGGGCGAGTGTGAGCCCTGCCGTGGAGGCCATTTCCAAAATAAAGGGGAAAGAACGTCTTAGTAAGGTTGGGGTACAGCACAGGTCTGCTTTCGGAGATAGCACCACATATATCTCCCACTTACCCCCCCCTCCCCCCAGGTCTTCACTAACCTGGCCCTGCCCTTGAACTGTGCACGTGAGTAGTTTACGGATACGGACGTATCACCACCAACCTCTAACTCAGACACCAAAGTGCTCCCTGAGCTCGGTCACAGCTTTCCTGTCCTTTAACCGGTGTAGTAAGTAAGCCTTGTGGGAACAAGGCCACCAAGAACCCTGGTTGCCTCCCAAAAGGAAATGGGGGAGAGAGAGATGCCCACCAACCTTGTAACGCATGCCTCGGGTAAAAGCAACTCCTATTACACTGACGGTGACTAGTTTCTGCATTTGAATAAAAATTTCCAGCTTATCCTGTAAATAGCAGTCTCATTTTCAGAACATATAAGTGGAAGAAAATTTTAAGTTACTCCTTTTTCAGCTTGAATTTGCTCTTGAATATCATTTTTTCTGTCTAGCTTCATTTACATATATGCAAATTTTACTGTGGAGTTTTACTAGAACAAGTTGCTCTTAAAATCTTGTCTAGGAAATATTCTTTTCTACATATACATATACATTTTGTCCTTGGGGCCAGCGGATTCAGGATGGGGGTCCCTGTGGGCTTAGGCCTGCTGAGTCCAGTAGGTAGGTGGCGAGACTGGGAGCCTTGTTTTGGTTTTTGTTATGGTTTCGTTTTTAGAAACAAAAGTTGATTAACGTGCATAGCGCATCCACACAGGAGCACCCCAACATGAGTAACTCCGAGAACTGGTTTTGATTCTCTGGACACGTGTGTGAGGGGTGTTGATGAAATTGCTACTTCCTTCCTTATTTAAGACATGAGACTCTCTTTGGTTTCTTGTAATGCATGTATTAGTTACTATTTTAGTGTTGTGAATTGTCTGCTTTTGTCCAAAAGAGTGTTTTTAAATAAAAATGCAAGTGTGCATACGTGTTGTTAGAATATAAATTCTTGGAAAAAGGAGGGCAGGGCGTGGCCAGGGGAGAAGGCCTGGGATTTGCTGGGGGTTACCTTGTACCCAGGCCTTGTTCCAGACGCCCTCAGAACTGCCCTCAGACGGGGCAGTATCGCCCTGGTGGTGGTGGGACCAGGCTTTGAGGGGTACGGTGTCTGCTCAGGGCCACTGCTGTTTGGTGCTGGGGAACTCAGACCCCCTGTGCCTGTAAGCCTCATGTCATTCTCATGAGCTGGGCTTGGGGTTTAGAACTTCATATAACAATGTATGTTGTTATAAGAATCATGTACTTGGTTTTATTCTCAGTATATGAAAAACTGCTAAATAAAGCTGACTGTAAAGTTAATATGAACTTTTTCTTCAGTTTGAGGAATCCTGTTTTAGCGGAGAAACTTGTAAACATGTGGGTATTGTTCAGGAACACTGCCCCTCCCCCGCAGTGTTTCATTCTAGATTACCCCAGCATCGGAACGCATGCGCACGAATGTGCTATGATGCATTGTCAGAAACTCTTCTGGGCGACTGCAGGGTCTGGAAACTAAACTTCCTAGAGGGACACAGAGGAAGGTGATGCTGAGTGTGCAACACCATCCTGAGGACATTTGCAGGCGGGGCCGCTTGGAGGCCGCTGATGGCAGTGCCGGAGGGCGGGGTGGGCCCACAGGAGCTGAGCGGGCTGCGGCCAAAACAAGCAGGCGGGAGTGGGGAGCACAGACATGCACTTTCTCTTTCGGTCCTTTCAAAATGCGGGGGGCGGTAAGGGGGTGTCCCAGGTACTCTAGAGTAAGAGGGCAAACTGAGTCCTCAAAGACAAATTCTTGCGCAGCCCACTATCTGCTAGCCAGCCCCTGGCTTCTCTCCTGTGCCACCACTTCCAGAGAAGAAAAGAGGACAGTGTCTCAGGACAGGTCTAAGAGAAACCTTTAAAGACCGCGCGGAGAAGAGCGGCTTATAAATGAAAATCAGTCCCGGCCTGAGCACCTAGCATCTTATGTGAGTGACTGAGGCCCCGACCACCTAGTGTCATATGTGAGTGACTGGGGCCCTGAGCACCTAGTGTCATATGTGAGTGACTGAGGCCCCGACCACCTAGCGTCATATGTGAGTGACTGAGGCCCCGACCACCTAGCGTCATATGTGAGTGACTGAGGCCCCGACCACCTAGTGTCAAATGTGAGTGACTGGGGCCCCGACCACCTAGCGTCATATGTGAGTGACTGAGGCCCCGACCACCTAGCGTCATATGTGAGTGACTGGGGCCCTGAGCACCTAGCGTCATATGTGAGTGACTGAGGCCCCGACCACCTAGTGTCAAATGTGAGTGACTGGGGCCCCGAGCACCTAGCGTCATATGTGAGTGACTGGGGCCCTGAGCACCTAGCGTCATATGTGAGTGACTGGGGCCCTGAGCACCTAGCGTCATATGTGAGTGACTGGGGCCCTGAGCACCTAGCGTCATATGTGAGTGACTGGGGCCCCGACCACCTAGCGTCATATGTGAGTGACTGGGGCCCCGACCACCTAGTGTCATATGTGAGTGACTGGGGCCCCGAGCACCTAGCGTCATATGTGAGTGACTGGGCCCCGAGCAGTCGGGCCCTCAGCGGTTGTCACCAGATCTGAGGTCCCTAGCGACGCCTGAGCCGCAGGCTGTGCTCCTCCCCACCTCTCTCCTGCTGTAGCCACACGCTGGCCTTCTTGGGGTTCTTTTCACAGTGGGAGTCAGGATGCTTCAGGCTTGTACCGTTTTTTCCAGACTGATTCTCTGATGACCAGTTGGCACCTTCCATGTGCCAGAGCTTTGTGTGAAAGGCAGCGTGTTCTGTGAGGGCGCCGCTCCCAGACGCGGAGGCTGCTCCTGCGTTAGTGCCTGTTCAGTGTGAACACGCTTCCTTTCTTTTCTGCTCTCTGTCATGGCCACGGTCAAGTGACACTGATAGGCCTGTGATGGTTCACAGACAACTGGTCCTAACGCGTTCCTTCCCTCCCACTGAGGTCTTTGCGTCCAGTCTCTGCACGTCCGGCCTCCTCTGAATCCACGCCCTTCCCTTGCAGGTGCGATGAAGCCAGCAGGGCCCATGGGGGCTGCGCCTGGCGGGGTGCTGCCTCCGGGCCCCCCGCCTCCTGGACCACATCAGTTTGGCCAGAATGGAGCTCATGCCCAGGGTCGTCCTCCCCAGAGGTGAGTGGGATGGATTCCAGCCCTCGTTTGTCTAGTCCACGAACACTGTCTCAGGTCCCTCCAAACCCACGTGTTTATGCACTGAAAGTTTGACCTCCTGGTCTGGCCTCATCCTCGAAAGCATCTACTGGCCGAGTGCCCCAGGATACAGAGCTCTTAGAAAGTCAGGAGGGACAACTCAGCACTGTGGTAGGCGGCGGGAACCCCACCAGGTGCCGCCCAAACCTGGAGCTGCAGCCTCGGTGCCCGCCCGGGTTCTGCTGGGAAAGAACTCAGACTGTAGGAGACATTTCCTGGGTCAATTGCAGAGGGAGGAGAAGCAGTTCCTAGAAGAAACGGGCTGAGGAAGGCACGTTGTGGAGGTAAAGGAAGGGCCCTTGGAGCGCGGGAGTGATGAGCTAAGGGCAGTTGCCTGGGTGTTGGGAGTGGGGGGAAGGGAAAGGCAGGGGCCTGCTCCGGGAGGGAATGCGCAGACTGGGCCCTCTGTCCTGAGGGCTTAAGGGCGGAGATTTTAGGGGAGGTCCCAGGAGAAAGTGTCCGTAGAATATTGAGCAGCTTTCAGGGTGTGGTCTCCACTGATTGACTGGCCTGCACCAGGGCAGGGGTCATTATCCAATGCAGCTGGTCCTGAGGTCACCTTCTGGTTTTATTGCTTCTCTGGGCCTGGAGCTGACATACAACTGAGGCCTCGATGTTGTCTTGAAGGAGGAAAGGTCAGGGGTCCAAACCGAATGAGCAGCAATGCTAGGGAGGAAAGGTCACCCTGGGGGCGGGGGCGGGGTCCCCCCCCGCAATTGCTTCTCCCTTGCTAGGCTCCCGGGGCTTTCCACCCTGCTGACCTGCACCTGCCCATGGTCCTTGCTCGCTCATGTCTCACTGCCTACAGCTCAGTACGTGTTAGAAATACATAAAAGTTACCGTGTCAGTACCAGGCATTTTACTGTTTGGTTATAGGCATCTTATTTTAGTTTTGTATTAATCTCTCATTTCTCAGATGTCAATGGCCCATATCCCCAATACAATTGTAAACCCCCTCATCTCTCAATTCCTTCACGGAACTGAGCGCAGTGCCTGCGGGTGCTTGATAAATATTTAAAAATTAAATCAGAGGCGGCCCAGGGGAGAGAGTGGATTTGCCGTCCAGTGAGGGGCCCCGGCGGCCAGGCGGGAGGGAAAGCAGCACAGGAGGGAAGCCCGGACCGCCGGGAGGTGGGGTGCTCCCAGCCTGCAGCCCCTCGGACTGTCCCTGGGAGGGAGCCTGTCACCCCGCCCCCTGGAGACCCGTGCTTGTGTGTCCACCGAGAGGTTGTGTGAGAAGCTGTGCCCAGTAGACGCTGTTTGCGTGGGAATTTCTCCAAGGATCACGCGAGGCTGCTGTCTCTCAGCTTTCTTCCCCGGTGGTCAGGCTGCAAGTTCGGGGCCCCGTGAATCTGGGCCGGTAGATAGCGGAGCCATTTCGTCACCAGGTCAGAGGACCCCTGGTCCTGCAGGTGGGGGTGCCCCTGCAGTTCTCAGTCGGGTTACTCTCCTGCCTGGCGTTGGTTTGTCCTGACAGCCTTTGCATGGGAGGGGCGGCTGTGCGAGGCAGGAGCGGGCCAGGCAGGAACCGGTGAGGCTGAGCAGTTTGCAGGTGGCTGGTTTGGGGAGGGTCAGAGGTCAGAGGGCAGCCCAGCAGCTCTTCTGGTGAAGCCTCACAGCTGTGGTGCTGGTGCTGCTCCCGCCGCCTGTCTCCTGCTTCTGACTGCGGAAATGGAGGTCTCCTCTCCGTCTGTCCGTCCGGAGGGGAAATGGAGGTCTCCGTCTGTCCGTCCGGAGGGGAAATGGAGGTCTCCGTCTGTCCGTCCGGAGGGGAAATGGAGGTCTCCGTCTGTCCGTCCGGAGGGGGAATGGAGGTCTCCGTCTGTCCGTCCGGAGGGGAAATGGAGGTCTCCGTCTGTCCGTCCGGAGGGGAAATGGAGGTCTCCTCTCCGTCTGTCCGTCCGGAGGGGAATGGAGGTCTCCGTCTGTCCGTCCGGAGGGGAAATGGAGGTCTCCGTCTGTCCGTCCGGAGGGGAAATGGAGGTCTCCGTCTGTCCGTCCGGAGGGGAAATGGAGGTCTCCGTCTGTCCGTCCGGAGCGGGGCAGGGGGAAGACCTGGGGCAGTCCGCTGCTGTGAACTGCCCAGCATCGCGGTTGTTTTTTACGGAAGAAATGTAAAAGTTGAACAGCTCTTTGAAGCGAAGAGAAGGTGTGGGTCCCTGGTGTCAGCTTTTGGTCCTGTCCCTGTTTTTCCTGGTTAGGCTCCTTGGGCTCAGTGAGCCATGGCGTCGCCGGCAGGCGCACCTGGTGTGGGTGGAGCTCAGCGGGGCCTGGCTCCAGGGTCGGGTGAGCTCGCTCTCCCGGCTCAGGCTTGACTGGCCGGACCAGGAACTCCCCTGAGTTTGGTTCCTCACCCCCTGTACGTCAGGTGGCGTGAGGGGTGGCTGAGCCATGGGAGGGGCGCCGTGCACGGCCGGGCTCCACGCGTGGGGACCGGTCAGTGCCACATCCACGGGTGGAGACCGCTGCCTCTGTGGCTTCCGGTCCTATGACCCCACTCGTGACAGCTGCATCTAGGAACCCCCTGTGGTCCCACCCAAGCACCCGCAGACCTTGCCCCTCTCCAACATTCACCTGCTTCCACGTGAACTGTGAATGAAGGTCAGGGATGGGGCGAAACACACAGAGGTCAGGGAAGCCCCGTGTGCAGGCTCAGCCCTGGGGTTACCAGGATGCTGCTGCATGACTCACCCTGAGCTCAGCTCCAGAACATGGAAGACAGCGCAGACATGTCATTTCCCTGGTGCCCACGAGAGGCGCATTTAATTTTACAAGTTATTGGTGTTCGTGGTATGTCACCTGCCTATGAACCTCTATGGTCTAATTTAACCTCCTCTTTCTCTCTTAGATTTCCAGGCCCTCCACCTGCCAACAGCGCGGCACCCTCCTATGCCCCTTATCCACCTGCGACACAGTCATCGTATCCGAGTCCCATGCCCACTGCATCCGTCTCCCAGCTGGGCAGCCAGCTCGACACCATGCACATCAGCTACGGTAACCGTGCCACTGGCAGCGCTCCTGGGCCGCCTGCGTCCGGAGCACGTGAATGAGAAAGGTTCTCTCTTTCCAAATGCACGTAGCCCTGGCGCAGCACGCCCAAGTCGCATTCCGGACTTTTTGATATTGCTCATCTGTATTGTGAATGGCTGTAATTAATTGCCCCTGACCATGCTGCCATTTATTTTAAGGTAATTGAAGGACCCTAGGATACCTTACGTTCAATACACAACAGAAAACACAAAATGCTGATGTCACATATAAGCCTTAGGGCAGTGAGCTTCCTTTAGGAAACCTGAGGGCAGCTTAGCCTCGTGCTGTGTGGGCCCTCAGTGAGAGGTGTTCCCCGAGCGCTGGGTCCCGGGAAGGGGGCCTGGTGCCGGGGCGGCAGAGCAGTGAAGGGCGAGAAAGCGGGGCCCGTGCGGAGTCCCCCGCAGTGCTGGGTGCTCGGGCCCAGGGGCTGTCTGCCCTGAGCACAGCACAGCCAGCCCTTTATCTTCGCGAAGAATGTTTCCGTTACTTAGCGTTAGTGTCAGAATTATCAGTGGAAAAACCCTCAGAATACTTCTTATCTCTTATTGATTCCAAAATGGGTAAGTCTCCAGTGAATCAACGCAAGTTCACACACTCAGGGAAGGGAAATAATCGGGCTTCACAGCTATTCCAGTATGACTGGAAGGCGTGTCCGCGGCCCCGCCGCCTCCCTGGCCTTGCCTACCTGGTTCTGAATCTGCTGGATCGGAAACAGCACAGGATGAAAATAAGGGACTGGCTGTGTGGTGACCTTAATAACGCCTGTTGCGTAACCACTGTTACATGTGTCCGTCTCCTGTGTGACTGTCTTGATTTTGTACTAGATGCCATTCCTTAATTAAGGCATATATCATACAAAGTCAATGCAGCTGAGTTAAAACTTAACCTGCTCATCTTCTCACTAAAATTATTGATGCTATCGTTCCCCTTTAACAATGTCCCCATGTGAGATGCCCCAGATGACACCTGTGTCGCTTGCTGAGTGAAGGTGTCCCTTGTGGCCGAGAAGGAAGTGGGGTTTGTGGGGTGCTTCTTGCTTCATGTCAGGAAAGTGCCCTCCGTGTCCTTGGCGGGTCAGATAGAAACGTGGTGTCAGCTGACTGGTCGTCTTTCCGCACAGGTTCGGGCACGGCCCCCCCTGGCCAGGCGCCCCCGGGCTCCCGGTCCACACCCTCGGGCCAGGCTCCTCCACCACCTCTGCAGCCGTCCATTTTGCAGCCTGGGTCTCGGGTTCTGCCCCCACCGCCCACTGCACTGAACGGCCTGGGTGCACCACCCATGCCTCCGCCCGGCCCAGCGCCTCTGAATGCCCAGCTGCAGCCCCCGCCTCTTCCAGGACAGACCCTGGGCAGTGGGTACCCCCCGCAGCAAGGTAAGGCGGGCGGGGCCCAGGGCAGGGCCTGGTGATCGGGGGCTACCCTTCCTGGGAAATCAGCTTTGTTCCTGTTCCTGGGCCCCTGTCACCAGCTTTAAGGGAGGGGGCTTTTGAACAGTGTGGCCACTGAGAAGAAAGGGCTCTGGGACGGTCCCACACGGCTCCCTGCCTGTGCGCAGGCGAATGGCGCAGCGTGCCTGGCTGACCAGCAGGGCTTTGCCCATGGGCCCCACCTCTGGATTTGGATTCTAGTAATTTCTTTGTAAAATTTTTCCAAACAGGCAACTATGGCCCCCAGATGCCAGGCGCACAGCTGGCGTACCCGGGAGGCTTCCCCGGAGGGCCTGCGCAGATGGCCGGCCCGCCCCCGCCCCAGAGGAAGCTGGATCCTGACGCCGTGCCCAGCCCCGTAAGCACCCTTCTCGCTCCTCAGTCTCCCTCACAAAGGGCCACTCTGTGCTCATCGTTCCCAGACACTCTCCAGGGTGTGGCATCTCCCCGTCCCTTCGGTGGCAGACACTCACCACGCAGGGAAGGCTTCCTTCCTGTGTGTGGGGCAGAGGGGTCATGGCACACGGGCTGTCCGTGAGAGAAGCAGCCCATGTAGATTTTCCTTTGATATTCTATGAACTTGCAGTATCTGCTAATGTATTTATTATATTGGCAGTATTTATTATGTTCAATGAGTTATTAGTAGTAAGAGTGTATCCTGTATACACATACTATTTAAATAACTAAGGTACCTTTTTTAATAAGAGTAAGATCTCCGTGGAGAGTGAAAGCATATTGCAGTTTGCATATTAAAAAACAAAATTATTTTTGAACCAAAGAACTTATATACATATATGCATAACCCATGGACACAGACAATAGTGTAGTGAAGGCCTGGGGGTGGTGGTGAGGGTGTGGGATGGAGGGGGTCAATGGGGAAGAAAAGGGGGGACATAGGTAATACTTTCAACAATAATGATAAATTTAAAAAGTTATTTAATATAGACTTAGAGCTATAACTTAATTATTTTCCATCCAAGAGGAGGATTGCTCTAGGAACTGTATCAGTCAGCTTTCACTAAGTTACTCTGTGTAACAAATAACGCCCAGCTCTGCTCACAACGGCAGAGATTTGCTGTCACCTAAATGGCCTGCAGGCTGCAGCAGCTGCAGTTTGGCCCCTGCCCTTGTTCCAGATTCCAGGGTGAGGGGACATCCCATTGGGGGCGTGTTATTTTATGGCAAAGGGAGAAAAGGAAGAGGGCTGTGAGGGTACAGCAGCTCGTAGAGCTTCCAGTCCCACGTGTGCCCCAGGACGGCCTCTCAGTGTCAGCTGGGAGCTGTTAGCAATCCATGCTCAGCTGCACCCAGGCCCACTGAAGCCAGATCTCTGGGGGCTGGAACTGTTCTCACGAGCTCTCCGGTGATTCTCTGGCATTCGGGAAGCAGCTCCCTCTGATTCCTTTCTCGTGGCTGTAAACGAGAGTGCGGATAGTCCTGGTCAAGATCTTTCCCTGAACCCAGATTCTAACCCCCTCTTCTAGCTCCTTGGCCAAAACACTCGATTCTCTTTCTCACACGCCTTCCGGTTAGCCCTTTGGCTGACTCTCTTGGTCCTGGTGCTGGTCCTGTCCTGGTGCCCTCGATGTCCCCGCCTCTCCCTCCCACCTGGGTTCCGGGCAGAGCCTCCTGTGGGCCAGGGTTGGTAGGTAGACATTCCCATGCTTGTGGAATGAATGAGTGAACGTTAACAAAAGCAAGAGCAGTATGTGCTGTGATTCATCCTGACATTAAAATACGTACAGGAAAATCAGTCCAGTGGTACTTGTACCCTAAAAGCATTAAAATAGCAATGCTAGGTAGTTATGTTCCTATCACCACAGTAGCATGCTTTTGCTACTAACGACATCCTCGCTTCTGGAAAGAAAGGATAACATCCTGTTCACTGAATGCCTGCTGCACAGCAGTCAGCTAGTGCTCCCCGCCCACAGCCCCGATGGTGCCCGTGCCCAGCCCCAGAAGTGAGGCCCTGGTCTCCTCCTCAGGACTCCCTCTCTCCCTCTGTGTCTGCAGGAGCCTGTCAGACCCGAGTTCTCCTGCCCTGCTCCCCAGGTCACATCCCCGCCCTTGGCAGCCCCGAGACACGCCTTCGTGCCCCCCCCCGTGCCCCTCCCCCGATCCTGTTCACTTTCCCAGAGAACGCCTCCCCTCCCTGGTCCTTTTCGTGACCCTGAGCACGATCATGGCAGATGGTGTGAGAGCGGTTCCCGGGCTCCTCTTCGGGAGGGCGGCAGCGTCTCCACGTGCTGGTGGCTTGGCTTTGTCAGGAGTCACTGTCACCGAGTCCAAGCCCGTGAAGCACAAGTCACACTCAGAACCTCTGTTGGAATTTCTGGTAACAAGTCTCATCTCTAGGCCTGCTTTCTGAGCACATACATTCGAGGTCAATTTAAAAAGCGATAATATAGTTTTTAAAATTACTAGAACTGTTATAGTATTTCTTACTCTCTTCGTAGTATTCCAGCCAATATGTAGATTAATTTAGAAATGTAATTAGCATGTATGACATCCTGTCTTTGGAGCCAGTGCTTGTAAATTGCAAATGGCTAATTTAAAAACAAACTTTTTGAAAATAATCTTTGAAAACTAAGAGCCATCTATGTTCAATATATAGATTATGTGATTTTTATTTCACTGTCATATTTGACACTTCATTGGTGAAACCATTACAGTAAATGTTGATAATATAAAATCTATCCCAGTTTTGAATGAACCAGGTTATTGTTGAGCTATAGAAACTGTGGTTGAAATACGGAATATAATTAGTGTTTTGATTATCCTGTTTGCCTCCTGTGTCTGCCCATGCTAGCTTGAGTCTCATCTGTGTTCCACAGTAATTATGTTTGGAGCATATTCTATATCTTTAATTCAATTAGAATCCCAGTCCTATGATTTGAATGAGGGAGACAGGATGTGTAGACTTACAGGCAGGCGGAATCAGTGTCTGGCATGCCTTCAGACCCCTGGTGTCAGCGCCAGCCAGCCTGGAGGGGTGAATTGGGGGGTGGGCAGGGCACCATTTCAGAGTTTGGGGGAAGACAGTTTATTATTGTGAGTCATTTCTTTTGGAACATAAAAAACTATGTGTCTTCCAAAGCCACGTACTTCAGTTTGACACTTGCCTTATTTCTCCAGTTTTCCCTCTTTCCTATCTCTTTGTCTGACCCCGCTCTCGTTTATCCCCATGAAGAAAGGAGGCGGCAGGGAGAAGAGAGGGGGAAAGAATTCTTAGGGTTCCCTCTTGTTTCTTCTGGTTCCACACAACAGCTCCTGCTCATTGTTGTCACCCCAAAGCAAATACAACAGAAAGACAATGTTTGTCCCTCAATTTTTCATCATGAAATGTTTTCTTGGAGAAATTTCTGAGGTTTCCAAACGAAGCGATACAATTTAGGGACTCGTGTTCTCTTCTGACGTGTACCCTGTGGGAACCCCACCCGGGACACTGTTCGTCTTACGTCTCAGAGAGCAGGGGGTGGCGGGGCCAGGGGTGCTGAAGGCCAAACGGGATTTGAGGAACTTAAGGCTTGTTTGGGTCGTATGTTATAAATCCTTTAGTCTACACTCATTTTTTAGCCTTCTAGACTTTTCTTTAATTGCAAAAATTATTTTCTTTAAAAAGTTATTTTCAGTTTATTTTCCTACCAGATTTTTAAAAAAATGTTTATCTATATCCCAATAAACAAATTGAATAAAAATAAAGTTCTCTGAAGGGTTGGGTCAGAGCTCAGAGTGTTAAGAATAGAATTTGGAAGCTACTGATCTAACGCTGTCATAGTCAACATTGGCGAGACATACGACGTGGTAGTTTCTAAGGAGAATTTGCTCTGCCATGAGCCCGTGTTTGTGTGAGTAGTGAGAGGGGCGAGCATGTGGAGATGACATGACTAACTTGCTCTTGCTATCTTCTTGATCAGATCCAGGTGATTGAGAATGACCGAGCCACCAGAGGGGGACAGGTGTATGCCACCAGCACCAGAGGCCAGGTCCCTCCCCTGGTCACCACAGACTGCGTGGTGCAAGATCAAGGTATTTACTCGCAACAATAGTTTTGATTGAGGTTTTACAATTTTCGCAGCAGCATTATTATTTTTTTAAATATATTTTTATTGATTTCAGAAAATAAGGGAGGAGAGAGATAGAAACATAAATGATGAGAGAATCATTGATCGGCTGCCTCCTGCACGCCCCAAACTGGGGATTGATCCTGCAACCTGGGCATGTGCCCTGACTGGGAATCGAACCGAGATCTCCTAGTTCAGTGGTCAGCAAACTCATTAGTCAACAGAGCCAAATATCAACAGTACAACGATTGAAATTTCTTTTGAGAGCCACATTTTTTAAACTTAAACTTCTTCTAACGCCACTTCTTCAAAATAGACTCGCCCAGGCCATGGTATTTTGTGGAAGAGCCACACTCAAGGGGCCAAAGAGCCGCATGTGGCTTGCGAGCCGCAGTTTGTGTACCACTGTCCTGGTTCATAGGTTGATGCTCAACCACTGAGCCACGCTGGCCGGCTCGCAGCATTATTTTTAAGCTCGTGCACTGATCCCTTCAATCGCGCCTTCACTGATGGGGACGTTTTTACAGGTGATTCTGTGAAGACCCGTCTGCATCTCTGCAGAGCCTGAGAGGGGACAGGGCTCTGTGGTCCAGCCACGTCACTCTGTACGTGGGACCCACGATGGTACTTAAGCTCCCCAAGCTTCAGTTTCCCCTGCAACGCTGTGCTCACCGCAGGGTGCACCGTTTGGAGGTCACACAGAACAGAGAGAGCACTGAGCACAGCGTCAGTCACCCAAGTACAGAGGTGGGGCTGCCAGCCGAGGTCTCGTTTCGGGTGAGAGCAGAGCACCATCACAGTCTCAGAGGGTTCTTTACGCTCACCGACGGGTGTATTAGCTCAGGCTCTCCTTTGTCACCTTAGTCGCTGCACAGGACCTGGAGGGCGGCATGGGCAGAGCGTGGGGCATTGAAGGCTGGAGATGTCGGCAGGCCATGTCCCTGCCAGCTGCGTCTTAACAGCAGCTCCTTTAAGATTCTGGGTCTGGGTTCCCTCTTTTCAGCCAGGACGAGGAGCACTGAGCTCTGTCACTGACTGCTCCCTGTCTGCTGTCACTTAGTCCACGTGTCAACCTCGAGCTGGGTTGATCTTCCCGGAACATAGTGTCCTGTTGTTTATGGCAGTTAAAGTTCACCCTGATAAGGTCGGACACCTGGACTATGAGATGCTGTTTGAATGGGTCATGTACTCGGCCCTGGAAGTATAATGTCATTGTGTGAACACGCATTTTGTGCCATCTCAGAGTTGTGGAGCCAGCCAGGTTCTAGTTGGGGGTCTCCCCTCCTCCCAGGTCTATCCTCTGAGCTGTCCTCAGTGCTCTCCAGGCAGCAGCTGGGGCAGAGGGGCTTGTGGGGAGCCTCCCACACCTGCACACCTGCACACCTTGCACACCTGCACACCTGCATGTCTCATACACCTGCACACCTGCATGCTTCGCATACCTGCACACCTGCACGTCTCACACACCTGCATGTCTCGCACACCTGCACACCTGCATGCCTCGCACACCTGCACACCTGCACGTCTCACACACTGGCACACCTGCATGCCTCGCACACCTGCACACCTGCATGTCTCACACACCTCACACACCTGCACACCTCGCACACCTGCATGCCTCGCACACCTGCACATCTGCACGTCTCGCACACCTGCACACATGCACACGAATCCAGGCTCCTTCCTACTGCCCACTGAGCTTTGCTCCTCTTGCCTCTGCACCTCAGCATCGCCCACCCTCAGTAACAAGTGAGAACTAACAGCTGTCCGAGGTGCCTGCCTGGGAAACCCCGCGTCTCTTCGGAGGCTTTGCTCACTGGTACTTTTCAGTAAGGCCCCCTCTGCGACTTTTTAAAACTGCAGCCACCTTCCTTAGCCAGGTGTGCATTCCCACCGCACTTCCGTCTTCCGAGGCCACATACTGCCTCCTCTGTGGGGCTAATATTGTCTGTGTCCTCTCGGGGACAGCGTCTAACCCTTAGCCACCACGCAGCAAATGGTTGAGGGGTGCGTTCTCTTCACCATAATATATTACAGGTTTTAATTATAATTTAATGTCAAATTTTGTTTTAGGAAAGTTATTCTAGAGATTCAAAGTATTTGTCATGCCATGAAATAAATATAATTGGTTGAGAAACAATGTATATTAAAAATAGATTGAAGTGCTTTAAAACACATTTCTATTACAAGCAGAACTTTTGTTTCTAGATTTGATTTTCAGTTTAAAACTGACATAATCAAATGGAATCCTATTGAGGAAGTGTCCCCTGCTGACACACGTGGCCCAGATGCTCAGCTCTCCGCAGCCGGGGAGTCGCTGGGAGGCGGGAGGGCGTCGTGCTCTGTGCTCTGTGCCTTTGCCCCGTTTCCCGCTGGCCCTGGGCCTGCCAGTGGGTGTATTCACACATGCTGTGGGAACAGCGAGAGCACCTCTGCCTGCCTGTGGAGAGGGTTGTGTTGTGCGAGCAGTCGCAGTGCCCCTAGAGGCTAGATGGTGGAATTGCAAGTCCTCCTTTTTTTAGAAACCCTGAGGCACATTTCACACACAGGCCATGCATTACCAGAAGCCCCTTCACAGTGCTTACGTGTCCCGGTTTCATAGCTGATCTTCAGTGTGCCTCTGACTGTTTCAGGCAATGCCAGTCCTCGCTACATCCGCTGCACGACCTATTGCTTCCCGTGCACGGCAGACATGGCCAAGCAGGCTCAGATCCCCTTGGCCGCCGTCATCACGCCCTTCGCCACAGTGCCTTCCAACGAGGTAAGAGTGATGAAGCAGCAGCGCAGTGACCTGCCAGCTCCAGCGTTCTGCCTGCAGCATTGTTTTCTTGGACAGTATTTTGTATTGGAAACAGAAAACTGGAACATGTATAGTGCAAAAACACGTCGTCATTCAATCCGTTATTCGTTAGGAAAACAAAAATCTGACAAGCTGCGTTTTGGGGCATCCTGTATACCAAGCACTGGTGGCCGGGTCACTTTCTGGCCTGTTGGAACGATGCACGTGAATACCACACCCGCCTGTGAGGCCTTAGTCCCCAGTTCAGGGCCGGTCTCTGGGTGTTCTGGGGAGGAGATAACAGAGCCCAAGGTCCTGTCTCACTGCACCTGCGTCACCAGTCCCTGGGCCAGATGCCCAGCAGTGCTACTCAGTCCGCGTGATTGGGAAGCATGAGCACATATATCTGCATGCTTCACCTTGGAAGGGTGTCCTCAGTACATGGGCAAGTGGGGGAAGGACAAAAGGGGGGCTATTTAAAGTCCTATTCTAGGGCGCTGTTAGTGGGCCTTGTGGTCCGCACATCCTTCTCCACGGCCGCCATTCCTCCTGCTGTGCCCCGGTGGATGTCCACCTGCACACAGAGGCACAGGCCCTGGAGCAGAGCTGGTGTTGGGGGGCGGGGCGTGGTGAGAACAGCCGTACTTCCGGCTGGAGCAGTGGTCCCCTAAGCCAGGCTGAAACCAGGCTCCTTTTGCTGCGCTAAAGGCAGGAGCCTCGGACTCTCTTCCCAATTTAAACCTCCGCTTGGCCATAATGGTCCTTGGAGGCCAGCTGATCTAATGTGCATGCAGCAGCACCTGAGCAAGGGGCAGGGCATCTGTGAGAGAAGATTCGTACCTGTCTTGGGGCCATGCCAGCTGGTGTGGGGGGGTGGCATGAGGAAGGGAGGAGGGGCCTGCTTATGTCACTCAGTGAAGAAAGAGAAGCTAGACGGGGCCCATATGGACGTGGCTTTCTTCTCCTTTAGGGTGTCCACTCGCTCTCCTGAGAGTGTGGGAGCGCTGCCCTCTCTCCTTTTGGGGAGTCGAGTGGAATGGGCGTGCGTAGGGCAGAGAGGAGGCATTGGGCTGTTCCCAGAAGCCAGTCTTCCGTGCAGAAGGACACTCAGGACTGATGGCCCCAGAAACGTAATGCAGTGCTCCTCAACTCTTTAGAATCACTGCGCTGGGCGGGGAGAGTGGCCGAGCTGGGCCGGCCAAGAGCTGCTCCCGAGGCTCCCCGTGCACATTCCGCTGGGCTGGTGTGACACATACTGATGCATTGCCCACAGTCCATCTTTCTGCGATGTGTTTCAAAGTAGACTGCAGATCTCAGTGCCCTTCCCTCTAAGTACTCCGGCAGGCACACCACAACCAGAGGTTAACGTTTGCTTACAGATTACTCTTCCTTCGAGGCACAATTCACTTACCGTGAAAGGCACGTGTCTTAAGTAAATATGTCCTGGACCTTCGGCCGATGCGTGTTAAGAGGTGCAATGCCACTGTCCCCCTCCCACAGCCCCTCCTTGGACATGGTTCTGACTGGTCGCCCCGGTCGGGTTCCGAACTTAGGCCCCACGCAGAGCATGCACTCCGCCTGCGTCTCCTCACGCGGCGGCTGGGCGGGGCGTGGTGGCGCCAGTGGTGGCCGTCCCTTCTTCATGGCTGACGAGTGTTTCACTGTGTGGCTGTCCCGGCTTATCCAGCTCACGGTGGACACCTGGGCTGTTGTGAATGAAGCCTCTGTCTGTTCTCGTGCAAGTCTTCCTGTGGACACACGCCGTTTCTCTCCGGTTGGTGCCTGTGAGTAGATTGCTGGCTCACGGTACATTATTCACTTCTAGCATTTTCCAAAGTGGCTGCACCACTTACAGTTCAAATAGCATTTTAATTTGTTGTTCTCTGCGGTAAGTGACTTCTTATTTTTATGTCTGGTGAAATGTTAGGACTTCATTCCTTATCGGACTAATATTGCCATCATTACGGCAATTTAGAAAGAGACATCCTTCAGGACTTCCTGACTTGGCATTGATCTAAAGGATTTACTTAGTACATTACACTTCTCTTTTTAAAGTTTTGGTTCTTGTTTAATGGAACCTTTTAAAGCATGCCGCTGTGTTAGCAACGGCCTATAGAAATACACCTCACCCAGCGGTTGTGACCGAGGATGTGCCCTGCGAGCATTGCTTTGGAGATGTGTGCTATTGCTAAGCGCATCCCTGTGTCTTCGTGGCTTAATATTTCATTTTCCGGAAATGTTAATTTTTTGGTGTGTGTTTTAAGTGAAACCCATGCCCACGTTCAATATAATTAACTATGAAATACTTACTCTGCGTCACTAACTGGCTAGCTGAGAAGCTCCTTTGTTTCGTAACCGTGACTTTATTTCTGAGGCTGTATTTTAAGAACTGAGGTAGAAATGGTATAGATTTCCAGTGCAGAGGAGTGAAGATTATACTTCATTTAGTTTTGCGTTTTCTTTAAGATGGGAAATTGTCGCATTTTGGACAATTGCATACATCTAACTATACATGGAATTGAGTAATATCGCCTATAAACCAGATGGCAGAGCCTCACTCCATCTGTGACTGGATTTGGGATGTCTGTGTATGTGTTTTTAGATTACAAATGGACATCACTGTCAAAGTCGTTCCCGTTCATATGGAATTCGGTTAGGGACGATGCACTTCACCCGAGACTTGCAGTTTCCCTTGGCGTCTAGTCCCTCCCTCGCGCTCTGCAAGGCACCAGCCTGGACGTTGGAGGCTCCTCTTGCCCGGGACCTGGGAAGTGGACAGGCGCTTCCCCGTGTGGGAAAGTTCTGCTGAGGGGCCCTCGGCTGGGGTTCAGGTGCAGGCAAGTCCCTCAGTCACGACTTAGCAAACAGACGTTGTCCTGTCAGGAGTGCTGTTTAAATTCTTTATCCTCAGTGATTGTTCCTGTTCTGATAGAATCAGTAGATGTGAGGACGATGCCATTGGGAGGAAAAAGGAATGATGTCAGAGAACTGGCGGATGGGGTTGACAGAAAGGCCAGGGCTGTCCGAGAACAAACCCAGCCCTACTCATCACGCCAGGTGGGCTTCCTGCCCTCCGTCACCTGGAGCGGGGCTTGCTCGTGCCTCACTCCTGGCCAGGCTGCCGGACGGGCCAGCCTGGTTCTGCAGAGCTCACGCCGTGGGTCACGCTCCGCAGGAACGAAATGCTGCTGCACTATGGGGTTGGTCTGTATCCTTCACCCTCCTCTTAGGGAGATGGCAGCTTGTGAAGGCGTGTTAAGGTTTTGTAGAGGTAGTGACTCTGTGGCTGGCGAGTACCTGCTGCTGCTGGCACTCAAAGTCCAGTCCAGGCCCCTGACACGTCGGCTTACATGAGCTGGTTGGCTTTTATCTGGGTAAACATGTGGGTGGTCCTTCTGTCGGCAGTGGTTCCAGCAGTGCGCCTCGTGGTCCGGCAGGCTTGCGAGCTGTCTCCAGTGTCCCTCCTACACCTCCTGGAAGTCCTTAGACTCCAGGCTACTGCGCAGTCCTGGAGGGCAAAGAGCATCAGAACCTGCCAGGGGCTGGGCACGCAGGGGCTGGGCACGCAGGGGGCTGGGCACGCAGGGGCTGGGCACGCCGGGGGCTGGGCACGCAGGGGGCTGGGCACGCAGGGGGCTGGGCCTGCAGGGGCTGGGCCTGCAGGGGGCTGGGCACGCAGGGGGCTGGGCATGAAGGGAGTTGGACATGCAGGGGGCTGGGCACGCAGTAGGTAGAGGTCCGATTGGAGTAAATGCACTCATCAGGGCCAGATAGACATTTAAGTGGCAAAGACAAGCCGAACTGCAGAACGCTGGCTGATCCCACGGGGTTCAGGCCTCTTAACTAGTATTCCCAGCACAGGACGTCTTCATTGCTAACCTCCTCGGCAGCCGTGGTCTGTTGGTAAGCAGGCCGCTGATGAAGTAAACATCTTTACCGTTTGGGCTATGTTGTTTCATACTTGACGTGACCACAGCCACAACCGTTCACCTCTCCGTGGGCAAAGAAAAAATCACCGGAGAGATCCCAGTGGTATTCTACCACATATGAACGAGAGGTTACATTCATCATAAAGAGCAGAACAGCACAGAGGAAGGAAGAAGGTTTGAGCATATAGAGATATTTCAGAAACCCATAAAACTAACCACTTCCTCCAAAGCACAGGAGTAGCAAGGGGACACGGGATGGGAGCCAGGAGGCGACTCCAGTCAGGTCCTCACTGTGCCTGCGCCGTGGCCTCGGCCGCCATTGCCCAGGGAGCACTCTGGCTCTGATGTCCTATAACCTAGGAGTCATACAGGCCTGCTGCCCACCCTCCATCTTCACTCTTTATTGGCAAACAGCAGGGAGGACCATGTACTCATCACACATCCTTTAGGTTATTATTGCGCAACCCAAGCAAAGTCGTTCCATCTATGCTATACTTTTAGTGTAAGAAAACCTGAGTGGCCCAGCGGAAATGGTGGTGGGATTTTTCTGTTATACTTATTTATAGAATCAGTGTTATAATTGTGTACTCACACCTGGATTTAGGAATGTTTGAAATCGCCTTACACACCATAAGTTGGGCAATGCCCAATGTTATTTGGTGTGAGAGTTTGTTTCTAAACAGTGTTCATTTTTATAAGGGACTACCAATTATGTATTCTATTGTCTCCAACAAGGACTTACTTCAGCAAGTACTTACAGCTCCCTCGCTAGGCGCCACGGCTGTTCTGGGTACCGAGACGTGTCAGTGAGCGAAGACGAGCTCCCTGCCTCCTTCCTCCCTCCTTCCTCCGAGCTCGCATTCTAACAGGAAGAGGCAAGACAGTGAGCCTTCAAGGAGAGGATGGTCTGTGTGAGGAGGCAGGAAAGAGCTGTGCGGCAGGCTGTGAGCTGCAGAGGAGGGTGCGCAGGTCCCAGGTTAAACGGTGGGGGTAGCCTGATCACGAAGGTGTCCTTTATCTATTTATTTATTTAACAAGGTAACCATTTTATTTTTTCCCTTCTTTAAAATTTATTTTTTTAATCTTTATTGTTGAAAGTTTTACATATGTCCCCCCCCCCCATTCTAGCCCACCCCTGCCCTCTTCCCCAGGCCCTCATCACCCTATTGTCTGTGTCCATGGGCCATGCATATATGCATACAAGGTCCTTGGTTGATCTCTTCCCACCCACCCTGTCTTTCCTCTGAGATTCGACAGTGTTCCATGCTTCTACTATTATGTCTCTGGATCTGTTTTGTTCTTGTTTATTTTGTTCATTGGATTCCATGTGAGTGAGATCATATGATATTTGTCTTTCTCTGACTGGCTTATTTCACTTAACATAATACTCTCCAGGTCCCTCCATGCTGTCTCAAAGGGTAAGAGATCCTTCTTTTTTACTGCTGCATAGTTTTCCATGGTGTAAATGTACCACAGCTTTTTATCCACTCATTAAAATCTTAGAAGAAACCGTAGGCAGCAAAATTTCAGACATCTCTCGTAGCAATATGTTTATGGATACATCTCTTAGGGCAAGGGAAACAAAAGAGACAATAAACAAATGGGACTACATCAAAATAAAAAGCTTCTGCACAGCAAAAAAAAACATCAACACAATGAAAAGGGAGTCCACTTAGGGGAGAACATATTTGGCAATGACACCTCTGATAAAGGGTTAATATCCAAAATATATAAGGAACTCATACAACTTAACAAAAGGAAGACAGACATTCCAATTAAAAAATGGGCAAATGACCTAAATAGACACTTCTCCAAAGTGGACATACAGATGGCCAAGAGGCATATGAAAAAATGCTCAAAGTCACTGATCATTAGAGAAATGCAAATTAAAACGACAATGAGGTATTACCTCACACCGGTCAGAATGGCTACCATCAACAAGTCAACAAACTGTCACCAGTGCTGGGGAGGATGCAGAGAAAAGGTAACCCTAGTACACTGCTGGTGGGAATGCAGATTGGTGCAGCCACTGTGGAAAACAGTATGGAGTTTCCTCAAAAAATTAAATATGGAACTGCCTTTTGACCAGTGATCCCACTTCTGGGAATATGTCCTAAGAAACCCGAAGCGCCAATCAGACAGAACACGTGCACCCATGTTCACAGCAGCACCATTTACAATAGTGAGACCAGGAACATCCCGCCATCAGCAGAGAAGCTGCCTTTGGGCGCAGGCGCCTGCCTGGGACAGTGTCACAGGTGTTGTCACAGCCACTTGCAGAGGGAGGTCAGGAAGGAGATGTGGCAGAGAGTGAAAAGGGTTTGCCTCCAGCTTGTTCTTTTTCACCTTTCATCCTAAAGTGTTTTCCAGCTTTCCCCCAACAAACAAAACCACCAGTTATCTTGTTATGGGAGAAACGAGCTGGATTCACAGGGTGTAAAGTGTATTTTCATCTTCTGTGGAACGCTTGGCATTCTTACAGCAATTAGCTGTCTTCTGCAAGTGGCCTGGGATTACACAGCAGGAGAGAATTCTCTCTTAGGGATGAAGGTAAACTCTCCTAGTGAAGGCTGGAAAGAAATGTGGGACAGTGTCTCTGTCACAGAATCCCTGGGGGGCGTGTGGACTCTGGTTCCCGCCGCTCGGCAGGAAGAGGGTGCTGGCTGGTCCCTGTAAGCTCCCTCACCTGGGAGAGCTGGTCAGCATGGCCCCATCCGAACAGGCCGCTCCTGGCTGAAGGCTCCCTGATCCTGTGGGCGCGAGCGGGGGTCCCACAGGTGCCCCTTCCTCAGGCTCAGCTCCCTCTGGTCGAGTCCACCCCCTCCCACTGAGGAGGCCCCGGCCCTGTCTCCTTCCGCACACTTCCTCTTCCTTCATGAGAGGAGGCTCCACATTGCCCTTTGTCTGTGTTTGGGGGTGAACTTAGCGTATTGGGGTTCATCTGCCCAGACCGCATCTGCTGTGATGAAGGAACTGCCAGGGACCCTCACCCCAGCGTGACTTCTGTGTTTCCTTTCTTCCTCATGGATTTTTCTTCGTGGCTGTCACCCTTCACCCAGGCGGAACCCCCGGGAGCCTCCTCTTTTAGAATGTTCGTGCCTCCCCCCTCTCTCCCTCCCTCCCTCCTCCTCTTGTCGTGCATTCAACAAAAATACTCAGAGCTTACTCTGGGCTCAGTGGTGAGCCTGAAGCTTACTGTGCTTCATTTAAAAATTGTAACTAATATTTAAACATCTTTTGAGGGTTTTTTTGTTTTTCAGAGAGGAAGGGAGAGGGGGAGAGAGATAGAAACATCAGTGAGAATAATTGATCAGCTGCCTCCTGCATACCCCCTATTGGGGATCGAGCCCACAACCAAGGCATGTGCCCTTGACCGGAATCGAACCCAGGACCCTTTAGTTCGCAGGCCAATGCTCTATCCACTGAGCCAAACCAGCTAGGGCTTCAGTTTGTTTTTAAAGAGTTTTATGAATTGAATGAAATATAGGAGAAGATGCAGCAAACAAATTCTAAAAACCTTTCATGGTGATGGTGAAATATATGGTAGAGTTTACTGATTTGTAAGAGGTTTCAGCACATCCATAAGTGGCCTGTAATTGTACCATTTTTCCCAAAGGCATTACTTTAGTGAAATGTGAAATCGTTTATCTTGTGTCAAAATTGTTACCATGCAGTAAACAGCTCACTTGAGGAGAGAGAGACAGAGACAGAGACCTGGCGGTCAGGGCCGCTGGCCACCGCTCACTGCCCACCGCTCACTGCCCGGCCTGGCTCAGGCTCTCTACGGAGCCGCAGCCTCCTGCTCCCGCCTTCATCTCATGGACCAGCCTCCCAACCTCCTGACCACCTCACCTCCACCTGCCCTGCCCGCTTCTTCCTGCATCACCTGGCTCTCACTGACTGAGACTGTCTGTCTCTCTGTCCTTGGAAATATGACTTCTAGAAACCGCCGTCCCTTCCTTCAAAGAAGCCTCTGTGGACGCGGTCTGGCTACAGCAAGAAGCCCTGGGCTCAGCAGCAGTGCTGACCAGGAAAGGAGGGAAACATTCTCTCAAGTGCCCCGAGCCCTCACAGCAGCAGAGGCTAATCTTCTGGACATAAGAAAACGCAAAGCTTTAGAGTGACAAGGCCAACCGAAAGCATCCTTGAAAAGTATAAATAGAGCCTTAGAATTAACCCAACACATTGAGTGTTTCACTGTCAGGCCCTGTCTCTTTTTAGAAGGTGTACAACAGGATTTTAAAAAGGCATTTGGAAAATATTCTTCCATGCTGTACTTCTCATTTCAAAAAGTCGAACAAAACAGCAGGCCGGTGACCGCTGTGCAGGCAGCAGCCGCGGCCTCCCCGTGGCTGTCCGTGTGGCTGGCAGGTGTCACACACGGTGAAGCTGAACGTGGGCGCTCGCGCGCTGCCCCTGCCCGCCCCCTGGAAACGTCCGTGGTCAGTGAGGTCCATGAGGTCCACGCCGACTCTTTCCCTTTCGCTTCTGGGGATAACCCCGGGCGCCCCCTGCTCCTCCGCCTCCGGCCTGAGCGTCTGAGGTTTCACGGGTGGAGGCTCAGCACCGGCCCTGGGAGCCCTGGGCTCTGGTCCTGCTCCGCCCCATGCTCCACTCGCCTCCAGCCCCCCTGAGCCCGGGCACTCGGGGCAGGCGCGGAGAAGCAGCCGCTCTCAGCCCAGAGCACCGCATGCTGAGCCGCAGCTGCCCGCGCTGCCACCCTCATCCAGCTGGGGAGCCTGTCACGTTGGCAGGTCTTCTTGCTGCCAGTCTGATCGGATTTAGGAGCCACAGTGGCCAAAAGCCCTCTCCTGTCGCCTGCAGGGTCTGGCTGGGCCGCTCTGCTCTGTAGGCCTCGGCAAGTGGGCTCCGTGTGGGGACAACTCGCCCCGGGCAGTTGCTCTGCTGGAGGCTGCGGGGGAGCAGGGAGAAGAGGGAAAGGGAAGAGAAGTGTACATTTCAAAAGGCAGGACGTGGGTTTTTTCAGAATCAGTCAACAAGTGTGAGGTCACCTGCTGTGATTTGGGGCTGCCCCTCCCGACAGGCCCTGGTTTCCCTACATAAACTACTGTCAGCGTTTTCTCTGAGTCAAGTATAGCTCCTTAATCTTGTGATGGTGACGGCTGACATGAGTTCGGTGAAATGCTGTAGGCTCACATAAAGCGAAGGTCGCGTGGTTACCTTGAGTGTTACTACTGAGGAAATTGTAAGGCTTTTCTTTTTGGTTGTGCAGCGCCACCCAGTGGATCTGTGTTCACCAACTGTCCAGACCTGGCTCATCAGCTTTTAATACTGAGCTGCCATTGCCGCTCACCACTTCTCTAAAACACAGACTATGTGGCAAGACTTTTCTTAGTTACGCAGCGGCCCAGACAGAAACACAGAGGTCACACACCCTCCCCGCGGGGTCCCTGCAGGGTGTGCTCATCCGCTCAGAGCACGGTGCTCGCTCTGCAATCGTCTGTGCGCATTGCCTCCCACGCTAGAGAGAACTTGACTCATGACGATTTCCCCAGCGCCCTCTCTGCTCTGAGCTATGCTTCTGATTGCATTGTTGCCTGCTGGTTTGTTTAATGTCCTGGGCAATAGGCCCAGCACCGACTGTACAAATGTAAGATTGCCTGGGAGAATGGCAGGAAGACTTAGAAAACTGATACTATCAATGATGATAAAAGCGCAATATGCTAATTAGACTGGACAGCCGAACGACCTTCCGGACGCAGCTGGGGCTGCGAGGGCTGAGCCCCTTGCACAAATTTCGTGCATCGGGCCTCTAATATTAAAATAAGAAAACTTTCAAAATTGCATTAGTATTCCAAGAAGTTACTGATTGATACGCATGGTTTGCTCTTTCACATGGACAAGTAGCCAAAAGTGTTCTGTTCTGTTTTGTTTTGTTTTGAAATCACTTATTTCATCTTCACACTGAGCCCATTTCTCAGTGAATTATATTCTCTTGCGGCCTCAAATCCACCATGATTTTATTATACCTGCATGAAAAGAAAGACACTTTACCCAATTAGAGCGTCTGAATTAAAATTAGTGCCGCCACACAGCTGGCAGCCCTGGCAATCTGAAAACAAGCACAGGCCCAGACAGCGTGGCCCTCCCTCCCCAGCTCCCCGCCTGTCCTTGCTGGGGGGTGATTGCCATGGGGGGGTTGGTCCAGTGTCTGCTCTTTCCACTGAAGTGAAGAGCAGAAAAGGAGCAGGCAGGAGGCACTAGAGGCCAAAGGTTTTAAGCACATTTATTTTTAAAACAATTATAAAATATGAAAATATTCCAGAAGCAAATTTGACACAGTCCTTGGTAAGGAAAAGACCAACTTTTGGGGAGAATTTTTGGGGAAGTGTGATTTTTTACAAAAAGCGGCATACACTGAAGTGGAACTCAGAAGAGACGTGAGACTGGCTGTGTGAGCTCGTGCTCACTGCGGGGAGGTCAGCGGCGTCTGGAGACAGAGAAACCTCTCCACAAGCAGGCGCGGTGCCCATCCTGGGCCCCCAGAAAACAGGCACTTGAAGAGCTTGTAACATTCCTGGCTGTCACCTCAGTGTCTGCAGACCTTCCTTACCTGCCCAGCACCTCATTCCCCAAAGGGAAGGTCCAGAACGTGAGTGTGCTTAGCAGCTGGTGCAGTCGTCATGACTCGCTCCTTCCTGGACTTCCACCTCCAGGTCTGCAGCCCGCACCTGCCAGCACTGGGGTGTGGAGGTGTCAGTTGCAAACAGTTGCCTTTGAGTAAATCCTAACAGCAAAAATAAGGTTAACTTTGCTCGCATTGCCTCTGCTTTGTCTAGCAAATAATTGCATCCTATGTCGTCCCTGAAGTCTCTCAGGGCATTGACGATGGCCTTCAAGCGCTTTGGGGAAAAAAGGATGAGGAGTAGACTTGACTGGAATGCGTGCAGATTGCAGACTTTCTTCCCAACTGAACCCTGAAGGCGTGTCTGGTCCTGGAGGCGTGTTGCAGGGCAGGCAGCAGCCCGAGGGCAGCTGATGGACTGGCTCTGACCTCCTGCTCTCCCTCTCCCTCCGCTGCCGGTGGCTCTCTTGTACCTAAGCTTTTGTCTGCTCCACTTGTCCCCCCAATGCCTTCTCACTGCCTGCCTCAGAGGACAGACATTTACCACTTTAGGCTGTCACACAAAAAAGTGTATATAGGTAAGTGTTGTATAAGTCACTACTTGAATGTACAGGTGTACTTAAATCTGATTCCTAGAGTGTTTTAAAAATCTGTACTTCTCCGCTTTTAACCATTAGATTCCATCAAAAATCTGAAAGATAAATTCCTTCCTTCCAGATCATTTTTACAATAACATTTTACAGTAACAAGTTAGCTAATTTCAGAATTTGTATGAATAAATACCTCTAGAAACTCCAGCCTATCATCTGTCATTAAATACACTCTCCTGGCTGAGTAGTTCTGAGGGAGGAAAGGACTTCTGTAGATGGATAACGTTGCCGCTTATCTAACAGTTCGTGCCAGGCATAGTGCTCTATACTGAACGTGCGTTTTCCTTTCGTCCTCATCACAGCCCTACAGTGGGCACCAGGGTTCTGCCCACGCAGGGATCAGAAGAGATAAAGGAGAAAATCCAATCCATTTCTCGGTTCCTCAGGCAAGCTGTGGGGGAGGGGCGTGAGAGGCAGAGGGAATGATCTGAACTTAAAAACATTTTCCCTTGATTCTTTCATGTATTCTACTAAATCTGCTTTTGTTTTTATTTTCTTGCTCTGAGACCTCGCAACCTATTTTTGAACGAACGCTCAGCAATGGGTTAATTTCACATTGAACATCTGGGCAGGGGCAAATAGTACCTCTCAGTTTTCTGCGATGAGCAGAAATGACCTTCTAACCCCCACCCCGCCCCCATCCCTACCTGCCTCCTGCTCTTCCGGTCTCCACTAAAAGCAGTCTGCTTCTTATACTTCTTTTTCTTTAAAACACATACACACACACACACACACACACACACACACACACACAAAACATGTATGATGTGCCAAATCCTGCAATTCTCAAGCTTTTCCAGAAATGTCATCGTTAGGGGATTTATAACAACAAGAGCAGTCTGTGGTTTCAGCCTGAAGCTGGAAAAGCTGAGAAGCAGGGCAGGCTCCAAATGCTGAGCTTTTCCACTTGAGCTGTAAATAGAAGACGTGCAGTGGTTTCACGCATGTTTACGAGGAAGAAGCCACTGGAATGTTTACTTTTCAGTTCTGGCAGAGCATGCCCAGCAGAGAGAGGACTGTGGGAGGCATGTGGCCTGAGTGGAGGCACGGGCCCCTTGCTGGGCGGATGCGCGCACGCAGAGCTCTGAGAGTGCGTGTGGCCCAGGCGCTGTGTGCAGGGCGGGCATCTAAACAGCGCACAGCGCAGCAGAGGCCCCCCGGGGCGACCGGACCCTCCTGTGTGCGGTCCTCCACGTATCAGTGCAAACAGCGGGAGATCAATGCACAGGGTTGAGAATGTTTGTGACATAGTTAGTAGTATTAGTACCCTCTTTCATTTCTGTCTCCACACAGGTAATCATATACCCACATACGTACATAGATACATGCATGTGCATGCATGCTTATAAAAGGCATTAATCTAATTTCTGTTGGGGTGTTGCCTTGAATTCATGAGGTATCAGGAGAGGCACCTGACTGTCCCCTGCTCTTCTGTGGCGCCTAGAAAGGCCTCACCCACGTGTGCTCTTTGACTTGCTCCCTGTAGACGCCCCTCTACCTGGTGAACCACGGAGAGGCAGGGCCCGTGCGCTGCAACCGCTGCAAAGCCTACATGTGCCCCTTCATGCAGTTCATCGAGGGCGGCCGGCGCTTCCAGTGCGGCTTCTGCAGCTGCGTGAACGAAGGTGAGTGCCAATGTGTGAACGAGAGTGAATTCTAGACATGGTAGAAATTCCTGCACCATCCACCCCCACACCGCTCGGAGTCCTCCCCCAGCTCAGTGTCTCCTGCTCACTTGGCTCAGCTGAGATGGTTTCCCTTGTCCCGAATCTTTTCAGACATTGACCTTCCAAATTCCGAGATCCATGTGTGATAGGAACCCTGCAAACTTGCTTAAAGAGAAACGGTCACCATATAGCAGGGAAGGAGAACAATCGAGCCTCAGTGGTTATTTTTAAGTCCAATCTGTGCAGTCCCGTTTCAGTCCACATGGTAGTTCACACGTGCAAGCAGTACTGAACAAAAGGCATCGCCACCCTGTGGGTTCACAGATGAGTCAACCGGGCATTGTGGGGATCCTGGGCGCTTCCAGCCAGCTCAGCCAGCCCGCCGGCGTGGCAGCTGGGCTCCTTCCCAGATGCCAGGCCATGTTTGTGCAGGCGCTCGGGGTGACTCCTGGCCGCTCCGGCTGCTGGACGGCCTCCAGGCCCTCGCCAGAGCGAGCCCCTTAGCCATTCGAATCCAAGTCAGAGTCCCGGCTGAGATGGGAGCGTGAGTCTTTCCCTAATACAGTCATCCTCGCCGCTCTGCAGCCCAAGCAGGAAGGTGGCCGTGCACACGCCCCGCGCGGAGGCACCCTAGTTGCCGGGTAACAAATACCGTAGTTCACAGTCCAGTCCAAATGACCACCGTGCTTCTGCTAGGTGTACTGAAGACGGAAATGCGGAGAAAGGCCGCCTTGCTTCTCAGAAGGCAGTGAGGTAGGGCCAGCTAGACCTTGGCCGTGACCACTGCGGGCACAGGGGCTGCATCCTGTTCCTCTCCAGTGTCCCAGTCCCAAGTGTTCCTTGTCATCAGCAACTTGTAGGAGGTCAGGAGGGTTTTTTTTTTTTTTTTTTTTTAGAAAACCCTCATTCTTTCCAAGACACGCTTTTAGATAGTGGGTCTTCAGAATATATTATATTCCAGCTCAAAATACTTGTTTCCCCTCCTCCTAACTCCGTTCCGCCCACCATAAATTTTGAGAACTTATTGCATTGTCTGTGTTATAAAAACAAAAGATTTCCTTTCCCATTTTGTTTTGTTAGTCCCGCCATTCTACTTCCAGCATCTGGACCACGTCGGCCGGCGGCTGGACCACAGCGAGAGGCCGGAGCTGTCTCTAGGGTCCTACGAGTACGTGGCCACTTTGGATTACTGCAGAGTAAGTGTTCCCAGCACGCCAGTGTTTGCACGCAATGTCAAGTCCACGTGAATGACCCACATGTGCGAAGAACTGACAAAGCATGCCGGGGCCACAGGGTGCAGGGGCCTCGGCACAGAGCAAGCCTCCGGGCTGGAAGCACGAGGAGACAGCAACACACACGGCAGTGGTCATTTTATACAACGTGCAGACACGGAAAGCAGTGACCTAATGCTGTGTCCCCTCCAGGCAGAACGTGCGGGTCCCCAATGCCACCTCCTTCTTACTGGCTTTGTCATCTCACGCCATGTGCCTCACTTCCCAGGCCAAAGCTCAGCAGGATGGGCTGCAGACCAGGGGCGTGTTTCTGTGCTCCCATCTCTGTTGTCGCCACGAGAACGACACCCTCAGAATTCCCCAGCTCTCAGCAGCTGGGGATCTTGGCCTTGAGATGTGGCCATGCGGCTCCCCCACTTCCTTAATCTAAAACTTTAAGTTGAGGGATGTAAGCTTCCTTATAAGACCACTAACTGTGGGGCCCAGACTACCACCCAGGGCTGTCCTCACTTGTACAGAACTCGACCCCTGCTCTGATCCGCCCCCCCTTTGAGGCTTTGTACTTTGTACAAGGTCATCCTTCTGTTAGAGCTGCCGCCCACCCATTCCCCCTCGCCCCCGCCCCCCGCAGACTCCTGCTTACTCCCGAGCACCTGGCCGGGCTTTTGTTTACGTGGGGGGGGTGTGTGTGTGCGTGCACAACGCCTTTCTCTGACGTTGTCGTGGTGGCTGTTCACTAATCTTCCGTTGTTGCTGTTGTTTTCATAGAACTTGGTCCATATGTTTTAGCAGTTATTCCTGTGGATTTTAAATCTGTGTCTTCCCTCTTCGTAGGTTCCGATCTCCCTGGGGACAGGAATCTTGTCCCAGCTAACTCTGTGGTCAGCCACGGCGTCTGGCACAGGCAGGCAGTGGACCAGGGGGTGTGGGATGAGTGAGTGAGTGAGTGAGCGAGCGAATGCGGGACTCTGCAGGTGTGTGCCTTTTCCCAGGACTGGCTGTGTCCCTTCTCCAGGGCACAGTGATGGTGGCATCAGCCTGGGTACCTTGCAGGGCTTGAAAGTTCTCGGTGAAGTCAGATTTCAGCGGATGGCTGAAGGGCCACGTGGCACCCGAAGAAGCAGACCCTGACCAACGCCCTCTGCCCTGGCAGAGAGGGCCGCGCTCAGGCCAGGCCCAGAAAGAGCACCTGACTGGAGCGCTGCAGAGGGCTCGCAGGCCTGCCCCGCGCTCAGTGCAAACACAGAACATTTTTCCAACTAGAAGCTTTTCAGCTGCTCGGACTTCAGCATGTTTTTAATTTAACTTTTGCATTTGTTTTAGTGTTTTATATGGGGTTGTTTTTCTACAGCACATAGAAGTAGTTATAAAAGGTTAGTGCTTTGTTAGTTTAAAATGTAACATTTGAACATAGTTTGGGGAGTAGAAGAACATTCCTGGTACAAATGCTTTATTTCAGGGAGAAAATGTGTCCTAAAGTATCAACTGCTTTGGGGCAGTTTGCTGTTGACGGAAGAATGTTAGGCGAACATAAACGTCCTAATTAAATGTGATAAAGCCGTCAAAACCAGGGTGCAGAATTTACTTGCTGATCTTTGGAACCATAGCATAAATCTAACTCTGAGTTCCCAGTTCTCTGCCAACAAGGCCACAGTATCTTGATTTTATGCTTTTTTAGTAGAAACTGAAGCAGAGAGCCAGATCTATTTCTGGGAACAAAAGTCTCAGTGCTTTAACCTCTGTTATCTGGAGAGGCACTGGGAAATGTCCCGGATGTCTGACCAGTGGGAAACTCTGCCACAGGCACGGAAACAAAGAAAAGCTGTGCGTTTCGAAGAGGTTTTGTAAGCTTAATCTTCCCTTTATTATTCCAAGTGAGGCTCCTAATAAAAGATGTGTAAGTGTCTTCAAGTTTAATTATAGCTTCAATGTACATTAAGTATCACAATGAGTTGCTTTACAGGTTTGGATGATGAGAAAGAGCTTATTTTATTTATATGTGTATTTTTTAACGTGTAGAACTTAAAGGGGAATTGCAAACTCACATTTTCTTATTCATTTTAGTTAACACCAATGTGTACAGTTATTTAACATTTACTACGTGTGACGCTGTGCTCAGGGCTCTCTGTTCTGTGTGACCTCCTCACGGTGCACCCTGCGGTGAGCACAGCGTTGCAGGGGAAACTGAGGCTTGGAGAGCTTAAGTACCAACATGGGTCCCACGTACAGAGTGACCTGGCTGGACCACAGAGCCCTGTCCCCTCTCAGGCTCTGCAGAGATGCAGACGGGTCTTCACAGGCCCACCACAAAGCACCTGCAGGACAAGACCCCACACTGTCACGTGACTGACAGCTTTTAGAAGTTCATGGACAATATCTGCATATAAAATATGCCTGAAATTAAAACTCATTCCAAACCAGCCTTTATTTCTAAATGAAAATACCATTTTTCCTCATAGTTTTACTTCACTTTGACATTCTTTTGGATGCCTAACATGCCCAAGGCACTTGGCTCTATGCTGTGAGAGACCAAAACTAGCAAGATAATGAACCTGACCTCAAGGTACTCACCATGCGTAGGCCTGGTCAACCCAGATGTAAGGTGCCTTAGGAACACGCACGCAGGAACTCAGGGTGCCAGGGCCAGGGAGGGACTTGAAGGAGTGGCGTGGAGCGGTTGCGCCCTGACTGGGTGTGGCCACGTGCATATTCTCTGCTTTCTCCGCTTTCCTGGGGCTGGGAGGCGCTGTGGGTGCGCCCAGGGGCCTAGGGTGGGGCCTGGCGGAATTGGACAGTATATCCCCAAACTTGGGCGCTCCAAAACACAAAGTAAAATATTTTTAAAACACTTGACCAAACAAAACACTTTTCTGGCCAGGTTCTTGGCCCAGGCCCCGAGGCTGTGGCTCTGGGTCGGAGGTGCTGTGAATGGCAAGCACAGATGGCGGGAGGAACTGAGTGGGAGACGATGGCGGGAGCTGGGATGGACACACAGGCTCTCCTCTTGTTGCCGCCTGGGTTTGGCCTCCCATCTCTGGCCTCTTTGTTTATTATGCGTGTGACAGTGGCATCTACAGTGCCAGCCACCGAAGGACTGTGACTGCGCTAGGCCATGAGCACAAGTGCAGGCAGGGAGGGAGCGTCCCACCCGCCAGCCGCCCGCACACTCGTTCGCTGATCACAGTACTGACCCTCGGTTTTGTGCCGGGCTCTCGGCCTGGGGCACGGTCAGCACCCACCTCCTGGCAGCGGCACTGCCACCTGCTCTGAGCCTCCGCAGGGGATGCCGGCAGCAGTCTCCACAGCGAGACGAGGGGTTAGAAGTCAATGGGGCAGTCCAAGCAAGAGGAAGGAGGGCTGTAGAGCAATTCCTCAAAAAGGGAAACAGAGAACACCTGTGTGGCCCCGCAGTTCGCTCTGGGGGGAATCCCACAGGAACGAGAGCAGGGTCTCCAGGAGGCAGTGCACCCACGTTCACAGGCGGTGGAGCGCCCAGTGTCCATCGGTGGCGAGCGGATGCACAGCACGTGTGACGCCCATACGATGGAATATCATTCTCCTTAAAAACACAAGCTACAACACGGATGAATGTTAAGGGCTTTGTACGAAGTGAAGTAAGACAGTCGGCGAAGACAAATACTGTGATTCTACTGATGCACAGCACAGAGAGACTTAGATTCATGGAGGCAGCTGCCGGAGGTAGGCTACAGCCTGCCAGGGGCTGGAGGGAGGGGCGATGGGAGTGACTGTTGATGGCGCAGGCTGTTCTGTGGGGGAAGGCCGTCTAGACTTGGGGGTGTGATGGCCGCACAGCGGTATGCATGCAGTTCACACCGCTGACCTGTGACGGTGCGTCTCATGTCAGGTGCATTTTTACCACAACCAAAGGTCATATAAAAGAGAGACAGTGAGGGTCTGTGTTTGGGGACTGGACTGGGGGCACAGAGGGCTTCCAGTGGATGGGTGTGGTGGCCAGGGAGGTGACAGCTCCACGGAGAGCGATTGCAAGATGGTTTCAGACGATCAGTGTTCTGTAAGTTCTTACAGAAAAGACCAGGAGAGTGGGAGAGACGTGGTGTAAACGGCTGGAATCCGAGTGTCAGGTGCTGGGACCGGCATGTGGCGCTGTGCTTTGGTCGATCGGATGCTGGTCTGGAGCTCAGAGGAGCCCCTGACTACAGAATATGGGGAGTCGCCATATGGAGGTGCCGGTTGCACCTGAGCGAGTGAAAGTGGTGTCTGTGGTTGGGCGGTGGGAAGGGGGAGAAGAGGGGCTTCTTAGAGAAGGGAGTGAGACAGCAGCCACAGGCAGGAGAGCAGCAGAGGGAGGACAGCATGGTGCTTTGGTCGCTACAACGTGAGCGGCCTGCCGAGCCTCCAAGTGCAGATGCTCAGGAGGAGGCTGGGTCTGCTCCACGTCACTGCCGGGAAGCAGTGACCTCTGAGAGCGGTTTAGTGCGGTGTCATGGCGGGCAGTGTCACAGAGTGGTATGTCACGGAGGGCGGCGTCACGGAGGGCGGCGTCATGGAGGGAGGGGTCACAGCGGGCGGCTTCACGGAGGGCGCTGTCACTGAGTGTGGCGTCGTTGAGTGAGGTGTCATGGAGGGCGGTGTCTTAGAGGGCAGTGGCGCAGAATGCAGTGTCATGGAGTATGGTGTCATTTAGAGCCAGGTTTGTACCGAGGTGGTCAGACATGAGCTTGGCTGGGCGAAGCAGCTGGATCGAGTGGGTAGAGCAATGGGTTAAGAAAGCCAGCGATGAAGTCCTTACAGCTTCTGGGCACGAGATGACAGAGCTGGACGGGGAAGAGTAGGGATGGGGTGAAACGTGAAAGGAGCATTTTGAAAGAATTAGCCCGTGGGACTCAGTGATGGGAAGAAAGGGAACAGTCAGATCTGACCCCACGTCTCAAGCCTTTGGGTTGACGTGTGGTGATGTCATTGATAGAGAAAGAGGCGTGCGAAGAGCATGTCATTTAGAGGGACGATGAATTAGCTCTGCACACACAGGAGACGAGCTACAGGAAGCCTTCTGTAGGAACGCGTACGGTGGTGCCATGGAGACGCTGGGCCAGGCCGGGGCAGGGGGTGAGGGTGAGAGCACACAGAATGGGAAGGCACATGTGGGTTGGCCACGAAGGCATTTTAGTTTAATTGATGGGAATGGTTGTTTTCATTCCATATCCATCAGTGTAAGTCTGTATCCAAGTTGGAGTAGGTGGAACCAGGAGTGAGTGCAATAAATTGCTCATGTGAAGAGCAACAGATTCCATTCACTTGCTTGTTGGTCTGATTTTTGGATATGCCAAAGGATTGAGGCTTTCAGGTTGATGATTTTTAAGTCCTGTAACTTTTTTCTTATTTATTGATTGATTGATTTTAGAGGGGAAAGGAGAGAGAGAAACATTGATTTGTTGTTCCACATATTTCTGTATTCGTTGGCTGATTCTTATATGTGCCCTGACCTGGGGGAACCCGCAACCCTGGCAAATCCGGACGATGCTCTAACCAGCAGAGCTACCCCACCAGGGCCTGTTTCTCTTACTTCAAATGAAGAACTTTTACTAGAAGAATGTTATAGCTAGCCTCGTAGTGCTCATAGAATGAATCAGTAAGATAATCGATAATAATAAAAGCATAATATGCTAATTAGGCTGGACGAAGCTGGGCCTGCGAGGGAAGCCCGGGTCCCGGGTGCCAGAGGGAAGCCGGTGCCGGCAGCCGGGGAAGGAAGGCCTCCTCTTGCACGAATTGTGTGCATCGGACTCTAGTTTGGAGATCTTATCATTAATTTTATAATTATAGCAAAGTACATTTTTTAGACATTTCTATTATTTATTATAAAGCTAAAATGAAATTGGTCTTACCTCTATTTTCTCTGTTAGTGTGAGACACTGAAGTCGTTTGCCTGTGGCTCTCTTTTCTAAATATTTGTGTAAGGTCGGCTGGCGAATCCCTTCCTCAGTGTGTGACCCCGGCCAGCAGAGGGGCCCCAGAGCTCCACGTGGCAGCTGCTTTGTGTTAAAGTGATTATTTTAAACAGAGAAAAGGCCACGTCGTCCATGCTTTATCCCAAGTACGTTAGAAGTGGGAAGTATTTAACAATGTAGTTTAATTTTTTCAGTACAATTATATTTTAGTATGTAATTTCCTGTCTTTAACATTGAAATGGCTTATCAAGGAAGAGAGTTGAGAATAGTGAACTGAAGCTAATGCAGTTGTACTGCAGTTTCAAAGACAAGAACTAATTATGTGTCCTCTTTTCTGGCACCATTTGCGGGTTCACCTTCCCTGAGGCAGGTTGTAAGTGAGCCCCCCAGCCCGCTCCCCTGGGCACTGGGAGCCTCCCCAGCATGTGGGGCTGACGGGGTCCGGGCCTGGAGATAGCAGCCTTTGCCGTTTATAGCCTCAAGACTGTGCTCGGTGGCTTATTCCCCACGAGTCATAAGCAAAACACCTGGTGGCCTGCGCGAGTGCTGTGTGAGTGACTGTGTGCCTCTCACACAGTGTGTAACCGGCTTCTGTCATTTGTCTGCTTCCTGTAGAAGAACAAGCCTCCCAACCCTCCCGCCTTCATCTTCATGATCGACGTGTCCTACAGTAACATCAAGAGCGGGCTGGTGCGGCTCATCTGCGAGGAGCTGAAGACCGTGCTGGAAAGGCTGCCCAGGTAGGCGCCTGGCCGCGCGTGGAGTCAGGGCGCACAGGCTGGTGAGCTGTGGTGCGAGTGACCGTCCCCACCTTTACCTGCGTGGGAGGGTCCCGTGCGCCGGGGAACGTGGGAGTTGCTGCTCGTTCTCCAGGCGTTGGTTTCCAGAGGGAACTGGTGGTTGCTGGGTGTGGCGGGAGCTCGGGGAGCCAGCGAAGGGGCTGTGGCCACCAGGTACCCTCGCCCTCCTCCCTCGGATGGGCACGTGGCTCTCCTTCCACCACAGCTGTGTGCAGGGGAGCAGTGGCTGTTAGAGCGCGCAGACTCAGCCTGGTGGGAGGCTCGGAGCAGGGCCTCAGCACTGCCCCCCACCCTGGGCACCAGCACCCCGTCTGGAAAGCGATGCTTGGGGTGGGTGCCCGCCGCCTCAGGGCCCCAGGTCCGTGGGCGGGCAGACGAGTGGGTGGACCGGCAGGAGCAGGTTTGTTTGTATCCGTCACAATGAAGCCATAATATTCCTGAGGGTGGTTTGGAGAAGCAGCGGGGGAGGGGCTGTTTAAAAACAGTGAGGTGCTTTCAGCGGAACCCTAAAAGGAAGGGTGCTGAGCGCGCGTGGAGGAGGGCGTAAGAGGCATGGCCGGTGCGCAGCCTCGGAGGGCTCGCTGAGCAGGACGCGTGGTCCCACGCCCTCCCCAGGCTGCCGGTCTGGTCTGAGCTTCCAGCTGGGCCCGCGAAAGGAAGGGTGCTGACTCCTGGAAATGGCCTCGCTCCTTCCCTCTCCTCTGTCCCCTGAGCTGGGCATTTTCCTCATCACTGCGCCAGCCTTCCCCTTCCACACGGGGTGTGAGCTTACACGTCTCCATATGTGTGAACCCCACTCCCTCCACAGGCGTCGCACAGCCCGTTGGCGCCGATGGGTGACCTGGCAGAAGGCCGAGAAACAGTCATAGGGCCGCAGGGGTCCTGTGCTTTGGACAAACTCCTCTTAAGAGTTTTCATTCAAACCAAATACCTTCTCTCCCTTGACCTTTCCAAACAGATCTGTGTTCCTTCTCCCCCGGATTTACTCTGCGCCGTGTGTGTGTGTGTGTGTGTGTGTGTGTGTGTGTGTGTGTGGCTTTATCTTGTTTGTGGTAGCATTGCCATCAGTGTGGCTGACTTCTTTGAGCCGAGCAGGCGATACACAGATAGCCTTTAGACAGTGCAGTATGTCTTGATCTCTATCTAAGGTATGTTAGTCGCTTAGCTGATCTTTAGAAAAGGGAAGGCCCCACTTCTTAAAAAACATATTTGTATTGATTTCAGGGAGGAAGGGAGAGGGAAAGAGATAGAAGCATCAATGATGAGAGAATCGCCGAAACCGGTTTGGCTCAGTGGATAGAGCGTTGGTCTGCGGACTGAAAGGTCCCAGGTTCGATTCCGGTCAAGGGCATGTACATTGGTTGCGGGCACGTCCCCAGTGGGGGATGTGCAGGAGGCAGCTGGTCGATGTTTCTCTCTCATCGATGTTTCTAGCTTTCTATCCCTCTCCCCTCCTCTCTGTAAAAAAATCAATAAAATATATTTTTAAAAAAATGATGAGAGAATCATGGATCGGCTGCCTTCTGCACACCCTACTGGGGATCGAGTCCCAATCCAGGCATGTACGCTGATGGGGAATTGAACCGTGACCTCCTGGTTCATAGGTCCATGCTCAACCACTGAGCCACTCCAGCTGGGCACCCATGTTTTTACTATTTAACTCTGAACTTACATCTTTGAAATTGCCATGTCACCTGGCTTTTCTGTCTGACTTCTCTGGAAGAGGAAAGACAAGATTTGAAGTGTTCCACCTGTTGTGCCCGTCAAACTCTTGTTTTTTCTGACTGTGTGTAATGCTGCTGTAGCTGAAATGCTCCAGATGCTTGGTCTGGGAACATTGTGGTTTGCGTGGTTCCTAGCATCTTCAGTGTTGCTCTGTCAGTCCTCCCACTGAAACAGTCAGTCCTCCCACTGAAACAGTCAGGGCGAGCGCTGAGGGAGCTGGGAGTGGACACGCCGAGCAGAATGTGTTGTTCGCATGAGTCCCTTATGTCTTATTACACGAGGTGGCATTAATGTGAAGGACAGGCCGGGGTTCCGTGTTCTCTCGATATGATTTAACCAGGCAGTTATACTGTTACAAGGAACATTTTAAGATAGTTCCCTGTTCTCAAATTAAAAAATATGTCCCCATGGAAATATGTACTAACACTTTGCAATAATGTGAGATGCTCTGATTAGATGTTTTTTAAAACGTTAACTTGGTTTTAAGGGAGGCCACGAACCCGGGATGCTCCTTTCCCATCGCTTGCAAATGTCCAAATCCAGTGGGAAAACCCACCCAGATTCTTGTGTGTAGTGTTCTTGTCTGCTTTATGTCTTCGTTGGCTCCAAATTAGCCATTAAAAGAAAATAAATGCCCTTCGTGATCTGCTGGACGTTTTCTGCGTGATGTAATGGAAGGCTTGGTGGGAAACAGGCGTTACCCCGTGGGATGCTGGTAACCCAGCCCCCGATGAAGCCCTGATGGTCATGTGCTCATGCCTGTGGGGTAAACACCTCCCGCCGGGCTGACTGAAAGCCGAGGCGCCATCAGGGCACTGAGCTGGGGGACGCGTACAGCCAGGTCCAGTGCCTCGCCGTCAGGTGAGCACCCCACAGCACCCTAACTCCCACTGGACCCGTGGGGCAGAGAGCGCGGGCTTCCGGCCCGCCCTTCATTGGTTTCCCGTCCGGGATTTATGAATGTGAACTGGAAGAGCCCAGTGGGAATATTCGTAGGCGTTGACACGGGGAGCCCACAGAGGAGGAAGGACCTGTGCTTGGCCTTGAAGAGGAACATCTACAGTAGGGCGGGAAGGGAAACGTGGACACAGTGGTTCGCACATGGAGCACAGTGTGGGGCACCAGGGGTGTGTGCATGTGCATGTGCATGTATGTGTGTGCATATGCGCACACGTGTGTGTGTGTGCGTGTGTGTGATTGTGTGTGCGTGTGTGATTGTGTGTGTGATTGTGTGCGTGTGTGTGATTGTGTGTGTGCGTGTGTGTGATTGTGTGTGTGTGTGTGTGTGACGTGTGTGATTGTGTGTGTGCACATGTGTGTGTGTGTGTGTGTGTGTGATTGTGTGTGTGATTGTGTGTGTGCTTGTGTGTGATAGTGTGTGTGCATGTGTGTGATTGTGTGATTGTGTGTGATTGTGTGTGATGTGTGTGATTGTGTGTGCATGTGTGTGCATGTGTGTGATGTGTGTGTGTGATTGTGTGTGTGTGTGTGCAAGTGTGTGTGTGTGCACATTGTGTGTGTGTGTGTGTGATTGTGTGTGTGCGTGTGTGATGTGTGTGTGCATTGTGTGTGTGTGTGTGTGTGATTGTGTGTGCGCGTGTGTGTGTGTGATGTGTGTGTGCGTGTGTGTGATTGTGTGTGCGTGTGTGATTGTGTGTGTGCGTGATTGTGTGTGCACACGTGTGATTGTGTGTGTGCGTGTGTGTGATTGTGTGTGCACACGTGTGTGATTGTGTGTGTGTGATTGTGTGTGCGCACGTGTGTGACTGTGTGTGTGATTGTGCACACGTGTGTGATTGTGTGCGTGCGTGTATGTGTGTGATTGTGTGTGTGTGTGTGCACACGTGTGTGATTGTGTGTGTGCGTGTGTGTGATTGTGTGTGTGCGTGTGTGTGTTGTGATTGTGTGTGCACACGTGTGTGATTGTGTGTGTGCGTGTGTGATTGTGTGTGATTGTGTGTGCACACGTGTGTGATTGTGTGTGTGTGATTGTGTGTGTGCGTGTGTGTGTGATGTGTGTGTGTGCACATTGTGTGTGTGCATGTGTGTGATTGTGTGCACACGTGTGTGATTGTGTGTGTGATTGTGTGCGTGCGTGTGTGTGATTGTGTGTGCATGTGTGTGATTGTGTGCATGTGTGTGCGTGTGTGTGATTGTGTGTGTGCGTGTGTGTGATTGTGTGTGTGTGTGTGTGATGTGTGTGATTGTGTGTGCATGTGTGTGATTGTGTGTGTGCGTGTGTGTGATTGTGTGTGTGATTGTGTGCATGTGTGTGATTGTGTGTGCACACGTGTGTGATTGTGTGTGTGCGTGATTGTGTGCACACATGTGTGATTGTGTGTGCATGTGTGTGTGTGTGATTGTGTGTGTGATTGTGTGTGATGTGTGTGTGTGTGTGTGTGTGTGTGTGTGATTGTGTGTGCACACGTGTGTGATTGTGTGTGCGTGTGTGATTGTGTGCACATGTGTGTGATTGTGTGTGATTGCGTGTGCACACGTGTGTGATTGTGTGTGTGCTTGTGTGTGTGTGTGTGACGTGTGTGTGTGCACACGTGTGTGATTGCGTGTGCACACGTGTGTGATTGTGTGTGCGTGCAGACCCCGAATGGAAACCCCAGTACTTTATGGAAGGGATTATCAGGCTCCGCTTAACTGCCCAGTATGGCCGAGGCCACAGTGAAGAACAAATCCCTCAGGCAGCGACGGCGGGGGAGAAGAAACAAGATAGGTTCGGGCCAGTAGTGTGTCGCCCGCTGAGACGTCAGAGGAGCGAGAGGCCGGATGAGCCTGACCCTTCCATCCGTGCTCCCTCTCCTTCCTCCTGTGTGTCTCTGTGCCACGCGAGGTTCCGGCGCTGAGCCAGCTGGCGCGTCTGCATCAGGCCCCGCAGCAAAGCCAGCTGCACCGAGGCCTGAGGGCCACAGAGCCACCTGTGCCTGAGGCTGCAGGGACCCCTGGGCACTGCCAGAGCCACTCTGAAAGCTGGAGGGCGCCTTGGGGGGAGACTCACAGACAGACACACCTTCAGTGAACACGGAACTGCGGTCTAGACCACGCAATTCTGAACATACTTGGCATGGATGGAATGAGAACATTCACACCTTCATACTCCTCCTGGCAAGACTAAGGCTTTGTCTTGAAATTTCTCATAAAACGTTACTGTTTGCTAAGTATTGGAGCTTTATCGTCTTGCTGTGACAGCCACAGTGGTCACCTGTTAGCTAGTGAGAATTAGCTAATAGGTCGTCAGCCGGTATGTGTGACCTATTTCACATATTTAGACTATGTACGGTATGTGGCTCTCAGACCCGCCCACTGGCTGTGAGGTTCTCGAGGGGCAGGGGCCACACGAGGGGCAGGGGCCACACGAGGGGCAGTGGCCACACGATGGCAGGGCCCCTCCGCCCGGGAAGAGCTGTCCCGGCTGCAGTGCACCCTTCTCTGGCTTCCGATGCTCCGTGTCTCGGGCCAGACGGCGGCTCCAGGGGGCTCCGCTTATAAGGAAAGGAGGGGCCTCGCTTGTTTATAAAAACTTAGCTGTGGGTTGAGAATAGGTATAAGAAGAAGTATGAGACTGAAGGAATCCGAGCATTTTTAATAACATCTATTTGGTATTTTACTTAGAATTCTGAGTGTTTTCTTTGTCAGCTGCCTGGTGTCTGTGCTATCCCCACCCCACCCGCCATGACTCCCTCTCGTGTGCATCTGGTGAACGTGGCTCAGGCGAGACTCGACCACGCTTCTGCCCCCTGGGAGCGCACTGCTGACCCCAGGAGGCCTCGCTGGGGCTAAAGAAGGGCTCGGACTCTGTCTCCCTCCCAGGGAAGAGCCAGAGGCGCCTTCAGCCGTCCGCGTGGGCTTCGTCACCTACAACAAAGTGCTCCATTTCTTCAACGTCAAGAGCAACCTGGCGCAGCCGCAGATGATGGTGGTGACCGACGTGGGCGAGGTCTTCGTGCCCTTGTTGGATGGTTTTCTTGTCAACTATCACGAGTCCCAGTCTGTGATTCACAAGTAAGTGCCCTGCTTCATGACCTCGCTGCCAGCAGGTCTGTTTCTGCTTTGATTCAATCACACGGTGTTTGCTTTTGCCATGAGCCACGGGTGCGGACAGGGTTCTGAACCTCCGTCATCACTGTTAGCGCTCACTCAGCCCGCACCCCTGCTCTGTGGGGAGGTCACAGGAGGCAGGTGCGTCCTCTGGGTGAGTGTGTCCTGTGATAACGGCAATAATGGAAGAATTACTCAGGAATTGCAGCCTAAACCATCGGAAATGTAGGATAGAAAAAACATCTACAAAGGGTATGATTCTGTAAATGTTCCAAACAAATCTACATTTTGGTGCCAAACCGCACCGGCTGCAATTTCCTGAGGAACGACCCCTGAGACCCACCCTGGTGTTCGGGGTGAAGCACACACCAACCTGCCTTTGCTCCCTCGCTGCCTGCAGTTTACTGGACCAGATTCCGGAGATGTTCGCGGACTCCAATGAGAACGAGACTGTCTTCGCGCCTGTCATCCAGGCCGGCATGGAGGCCCTGAAGGTGAGGGAGCCTCTTTCAATTGCTAGTAAATACAGTTTAAAATCAGACACACACCAAGGAAGTCCCCCGCGGAAGAAGAGGCCGCCTGTGTTAGCCCACGGGGCTGCCAGTGGCTGTTCCAGACTCCCCACAGGCCTCGGGAACTGGCCCGGCCACGGTCACATTCCCCCAGCGTCCCCGCCTCTGGTCTGTCAGGGCTTCCAGCTTAGCTCCTCCCTTTGGCTTCTATGAACTTTATTCAGTCCCCTTAACATATTCAACAGGATCTGAACTTCCAGACCTGCTGGAAAAACTCCCGCCCCCTCTCTCTGGGGGCCTGTGACTGTCGGTGACAGATGGGGGTCCCAGGCAGGTGCAGGCAGGACCCTGCTTTGTAAGGCTGGCCTGGGAACCCGGCGTCCTTCCCTGGGATCGTGCTCACTGCTGTCCATCACAGTAAGAGTGACAGGTGTCACTCATCTCATTCTCAAGCACAGTCGTGCGGCGCAATCAGATACAGAGCTGTAGGCACAGGAGCTTTTTCTCTTATTCTACTTATAAAATGTTTCATAAGTATGTGAATAGTGAAACTATAAATCTAAAGCTCATAACCATAAGGACAAAAGAAATAAACACGGCTTTTTAAAAAATATTGAACTTTAAAATTATATATATTGAACTTTATTTTTTTAATGGGCCCTGAGTTTTCCCTTTAGAGTTTTGCACCTGGAGTGTTAACAGGCATGCGTCACTGAATTCTCTCAACAGGATTTATGTCGTTACTATGTTACCTCTGTCGTTACCTATGTTACTATGTACCTGAGGCTTAGAGACCTTGAAGTTTGCCTCCTGTCACTCAGCTGAAGGGGCGGGGACTCTAACCCTCCCTTAGCGCAAGGCATGGGATGCAGGATGCCGTGAGCGAGGGTGCTGAGTGGACAGAGCCTGCCCAGCGAAGGCCTTGGAGAGTCGGTGGGCCGCCAGGAAAGGAGGGAGATGGAGTTTTTAAAGTTTTTACTCTTTCTATTTGAATTACAACAAACAAAAAACAGTTTTATAATAGTAGAAGTGATAGAAATGAAAAAAATAGTCTTAGAATTTCACATTTTTGACGTGTTACTGGGCATTGTGCTTGGATTTGGGCATTGGACCAATGTGCCTCACCACATAGTGCAAGGTATCCCTCCTGCGCATGGACAGCGTGGTCCAGCCTGCGCTGCGTCACTGCTCCTCCTCCTCTCCCTCCCCTCCTCCTCCCCTTCCTCCCCCTCTCCCTCCCCCTCCTCCTCTCTTCCTTCCCCTCCTCCTCCTCCTCTTCCTCCTCCTCCTCCTTCTTCCCCTCCTCCTCCTCCTCCTCCCCTTCCTCCCACTTCTTCTCCTCCCCTTCTCCTCCTCCCCCTCCTCCCCTTCCTCCTCCTCCTCCTTCTCCTCCTCCCCCCCACCCCCTTCTTGTCCTCCTCCCCCTCCTCATCCTCCTCATCCTCCTTTTCCTCCTCGCTGTGCCAGCAGCCATGGAGTCCCTGCTCACTCTTCACCACTGGCCGCAGCAAGCGCAAGGTGGGCCGTTGCTGTGTGTCAGCTGGGACCCTCGCTGGGACCCGCTCCACAAAGCACAGCAGACCATCCCTCAGTGCCCATGTGAGGGCAGGCTTACCTGGACTTCTCTTTGCCTGTTTTTAAGGAAGTTATTCTCAAACCCAAATAGCAGATGACTTGCTGGAAACCTCCCAGCTGAGCCAGGCCTTTGGTGTGCCCCCAACCCAGCTCCCGGCCAGGCCAGGGGGAAAGGGGTCCCAGGCTGAGGGACAAACATGCGAGGTGCCTGGTCTGTTCCAGGAGACAGGAGACCCCCAGTGTGGGATGCAGGGCGGGGCGTTGGAGATCAGGCTGGACAGGTGGCGTCCGACGGAACTGCAGAGGCCGGCAGCGTCCAGCACTGGCCGTGGGGCCCGGCAGACGCCGCGGCTCAGCTCTCTGTCCTCAGAGCACAGGACCTTCTCCACAGGCAGAGAGGGTCAGATAGGGAACCACAGTGTGTGCAGCCGGTGCAGGAGGCAGCTTACCTCCCCGGCTCCCTCCTTCCCGCTCCACCCCCGCCCCCGCCCTCCTAAAGGGCCTGGGCTCTGTCCTGTGTCAGGGAGTCTCCAGGATTCTCAGGAGAAAAGCCCAGATGTGGCCAGAGCTGTTATTCAGAGACACGCTCTGGGGCTGCGTGCCAGGCGGCGGAGAGAGGCACGCGGGAGGCAGTGGGGGAACCCTCACGCAGTCAGTTTCGCTTGGTCAGTGGCTTCCTAGCTCCGGGAGCAGGTTTAGACACCCCTCCTGCCGGATTCACTTCCATGGAGCCGGAGTCATCCTGTCATCGTTCCCAGGTTCTAGAGACTGAGTCTGAGCACACGTTTCTCCCCTCGTCGTCTTCCTGGTGGTGGGTCCTGTGTGTGCTGTTGCCACAACACCTCAGCATTCTATTTCTTTTTTCTTAATGTATATTTTTTTTGATTTCAGAAAGGAAGGGAGAGGGAGAGAGAGAAACATCAATGATGACAGAGAATCATTGATCGGCTGCCTCCTGCACGCCCCACACTGGGGATGGAGCCTACAACCTGGGCATGTGCCCTGACCGGGAATCGAACCGTGACCTCCTGGTTTACAGGTGATGCTCCACCACGGAGCCATGCCAGCTGGGCTACACTGCGGCATTCTTGTGCTTCCTTCCTTGAAATGCCGCTTCAGGTTTACTTCGCATTTACCCAATTTCTCAGAGTGTCTGCAGCATCGTGGCCCGGAATTCTGTCACTTCCTTTGGCGCCATGAGTCCCTGGTCCTGGAACACTGGGCTGTATGTTCAACACTGTAAGACACACCCAGTTGTTAAAGCATCGTGGATACAGACCTGCATTTAAATGTGGGCTCCGTCATGTCACCACTCATTTCTCAAAGCCCCAGTTTCCCCATGTCTGCGAAGGGGGACTGGACCTGCCCAGGGACGCAGGCTGCTGTGAGGGTTGCTGAGAGGGTCTCAGTGTCGGCTCATGGAAGCACTTCTGTCGTAATTGACTTCTGTTCCCTAAGCGAGGCCTTCCGTGACTGTTGCAGGCCGCGGACTGCCCCGGGAAGCTGCTCATCTTCCACTCCTCCCTGCCCACGGCCGAGGCCCCCGGGAAGCTGCGGAACAGGGACGACAAGAAGCTGATCAACACGGACAAGGAGAAGGTGGGTGCCAGCTGCCTCCGCAGCGCCCCACGCCGCTCTCGGGGTGCAGGAGGCGCCCGGGTGCGCCATGTAGGAAAGGGAGGGGACGGTGTAACCCAGGACGTGCGGTGCAGCAGGGCTGGGACTCACAGTGACGTGGGAAGCTTCCTGTGCTAGAAACACTGCTGTGTGAGCTGCAGCCACATTGAGGTGAGGGCTGACTGTCTTCCTGAGGAACCATGTAAGAGACAGGTGGCGAGACGGTGTAGGACGAGGAGCTGGGGGTGAGATGGAGGCAAAGGCAGAGGGACAGTGGGCCGCTCCTGTGCAGACACGCCCTCAGTCTGCTCTGCTCACACCGCGGATGCGCAGCCTGGGGAAGGGACGGGTCTGTCGGCAGGACATCACTGAGCCAGGACCTGTGGCCTCGTCCAGGACGAGAGGGAGGGTGGCGGAGCAGCTTCTCAGGTCGTGTCAGAAGGTCAAAGGGTCAAATCGTGTGCAGACACACGTCTCTCCCGACGGCCCGGCCCGCGCTGCTGTGCTGATGGTTGAAATTCATCCTTCAGCAGTTCGTGCACAAAAACAACTTCTTTTCCATCGGGGAAAGCCAGTAAGAATGCAGTAGGGATTCCAAACTCAAGCCCCAGCCGTTGCGTGTGCTCACTTCCCTTCCCTGCACCTCTTCCCGCAGGTCCTGTTCCAGCCCCAGACCGGAGTCTACGACTCGCTGGCCCGGGACTGCGTGGCCCACGGCTGCTGTGTGACGCTCTTCCTCTTCCCCAGCCAGTACGTGGACGTGGCCTCCTTGGGCCTCGTGCCTCAGCTCACGGGAGGGACCCTTTACAGATACAACAACTTTCAGGTAAGGCAGCCCCTGTTCCCCGGGGTTTCTGCGGCTTTCAGCCCTGGCCAGAGCTGCGCCCCGTGAGCAGTTGACAGAGGGGAGCTCAGAGCCGTGGGGTGCTCAACCCCCGGCCCCACCCACCCCACGCCCGAGTGCCTGTGGGGCGCTGAGCTCAGGCAGCCAGGAGCCGAACACCCACGGTCGGAAAACATGTTCTGTATATTTAGACACTGCTTTAAAAGTGACAACGTATTTGTTTTAAATTGCTACGAGTTGGGGGTCAGTTCATAATCCCATCCCTTCTGAGAGAGCCCGGACTGAGAGAGTGGAGAGGAGCGAGTGTCGGCACTGTAACAGACCCCGGTCTCCTAGAGCCACAGACGGCGCGCCAGGCACAGGCTGGCACAGCCACGGCTTCTCCTGGGGACACGGGGACCTCGGAAACTTACCATATTGAGGGCAGAATGCACCGGCCGCCTCCCCAGAAGGAGGGTGCAGAAGAGGCTCAGCTATGCCCACAGTTCCTCCTCCCAAACTTACTAATCAGATCAGCCACCTGCCCTCACCTGACAGAGGGTCAGGGGCCTCTGATTTATGTCCCTGCCCCTGGGAACATGGAGTGGGCACCAGCGTTCCCCAAAATAACGACAGATGTTAGTCACTGTCTGTTTTTATTTGTCATCGATAATTACCTTAAATCGCCTACCCATATCAATACCATAAACTAGTCAAAGGACTCTATAAGACCAAAGGCTGCACATGTAATAAAGTTGAAAACGTTTTAAGAGCCCTAGTCAGTTTGGCTCAATGGATAGAGCCTGTGGGCTAAAGGGTCCCGGGTTCGATTCTGGTCAAGGACACCTGCTCAGGTTGCAGGCTCAATCCCCAGTAGGGAGCGTGCAGGAGGCAGCCAATCGAAGATTCTCCCTCATCATCATTGATATTTCTATCTCTCCCTCTCCCTTCCTCTCTGAAATCAATGAAAATACATTTTTGAAAAAGCTTTAAGAATCCTTTCTAAGATTTCTGGATAAAGCAGGTTTGAACTAAGATTTTAAAACCGAGTTGCTATGTTTCACTGCCATCTGGTGGGCATGGCTCACACTTCACCTTCTCAGATGCACTTGGACAGCCAGCAATTCCTGAACGACCTCCGGAACGACATTGAAAAGAAGATAGGCTTCGACGCCATCATGCGGGTCCGCACGAGCACAGGTACTTCCATTCACGCTGCTTCTCGGGTCTCAGTTGTATGTTGTTTCCTCTATAAGGTCATGACAGGCCAGCGGGGAAAACGGTGACATAGGAGAAGCAACGCTTCCCTTCCCCTCGTCCTCAGGTTTCCGAGCCACGGACTTCTTCGGTGGGATCGTCATGAACAACACGACCGACGTGGAGATGGCGGCCATCGACTGCGACAAGGCGGTGACCGTGGAGTTCAAGCACGACGACAAGCTGGGCGAGGACAGCGGGGCCTTGATCCAGGTGCCGGGCTTTCGTTCCCAGCGTTGCCCCGTTACCGCGGTGATGGCGGGAGACAGCTCTCGGGTGGGTCTCAGGGAACCTGGCTTTCCCCGGAGGCAGAGCGTCAGGTAGCACCCGCCATGCTCTGCACTCCGATGCTCCCCTGCAGCAATCACGTCGCTGCCTGAGAGCCCGCGGACCGTGGTCAGTGTCAGGGCATCGGCAGGCCAGGCCAGGACTCGTTCTCGGGTCAGCACCGTCGCCCGGGTCTCGCGCGCCTGCCTCCCTGTTCTGAGCAAGCATAAGTGGGACTGGGCATGGTGATCCGTAAGACTAACTCGAAGCCCAGGAGACTGAATTAAAACAAGAAACATTGAATCTCAGGGTCCTAGTTTCCACACCCAGCGCCACCTTAGAGAGAGGCTGGCATTTGTGAGGAGAAGTTCCCTGACGTTTACGCTAAACCACAGGCCTCTGGGGAAAGGGTGCTGGCTTGCCCCTGCAGCTCAATGGGCGCATGAACCTGAGCTTCACAGCACATGTTCCTAAGGGAGGGGGGTGCGGAGGTCACAGGACAGGAGGCGTGACTTCTCCAGTCCCTGCGACGGAATCTGAGCCGTGGGAATGGAGTGGAGATGCAGGCAGGCAGCTACCTGGGGGCTTCTCCTGAAACCCCGCAGGAAGCCCCGGGCGTGGCCACCTTCCTTTCCCTCTGTGGTCACAGACGCAGCTCTGGGGGGAGGGAGCGGGCTTGCAGCCACAGCCTGAGACTGCGAGGCCAGGCTGGGGTGGGGCGTGCTCTTGACCTCCCTGTGCCGCCCGCCCGCAGTGCGCTGTGCTCTACACCACCGTCGGCGGGCAGCGGAGGCTGCGCATCCACAACCTGTCCCTGAGCTGCAGCGCGCAGCTGGCCGACCTCTACAAGAGCTGCGAGACGGACGCCCTCGTCAACTTCTTTGCCAAGTCAGGTGAGCTTGGCTGGGCCCTCCGGACCCCGGGGCGGTTCAGGTTCCCCGGCTACCAAATCCACGGCTGCTCAAGGCCCGCGTGTAAATGCATAGATGGCGGAGTATTTGCATACCACCTGCGCACACCCTCCTGTAGACTTGAATCACCTGGTGACTGTCCAGATGCCCCGACCAGTGCAGATGCCGTGGGATAGCTCTGCTGCCACGCTAGGGAATGAGGACGAGAATGTCCTGTGCACCAGCCTCGGTGGTCTGACTACACAGGACACGTCAGCAACTGCATCACTTTTTTTAAGTTTTCCATCCACGATCGGTTGAATCCGTGGATGTGGAACCCGTGAATCCACGGGCGGCTGTGATCAGTCAGCCTGGTGGCTAGTCCAGTTCATAGTAATAGGCACAGCTGTGCTGGTGCAGCGTCTTGTGGGTAAATTCAGGATTTACAAGCACAAAGGGGGAAGGAGACAGCCAGCATCTCTAACGCAGGACTGAGGGGTCGAGGGTCAGGCCACGGTGCAGTCTTAGTTTCCTTCCTGGGTCTGAGTTGAACATGTGGACAGTGATGCTCGGCCTCCTGAGTGCGTGCCTCTGGCACTCGGGACAGTGAAGATGGTCCCTGACCACACTGACTTGCTTGCAAACTACGGGGATTGCGAAACGGCAGAGGCCAGGGTGGAGCCCCTTTGCCCCCCCTCCCCCCCCAATCCCAGTGGAGATTCTAAGGAGGGTTTAGAAACAGCATCCAGCGTAGGAACCAGGATGTCAGCAGGTGAGCTCTCCTCTCTGGGTGTGGAGTTCCACGACGCGTGCCCGGGGGAAGTCGGGACCGTCCCGGCCTCTTGTGGGGCCGGCGTGCTCCCGGGTGGGGCGTCCTGCTGCGTCAGGCGGGCGCTAGCAAAGGAGCTGCCACTTCATGGGCTGCCCTTCCCTGTGTGTGGTCGCGAGGACAGCAGTTTGGTATTTCTGTTCTGTGTGAAGGGATCCGTTTCTGAGCTGAAATGCACCCTTGCTCTGCTTGTGCCGACAGCTTTCAAGGCGGTTCTGCACCAGCCCCTGAAGCTTATCCGGGAGATCCTGGTCAACCAGACCTCGCACATGCTGGCGTGCTACCGCAAGAACTGCGCCAGCCCGTCCGCCGCCAGCCAGGTGAGAGCCCGCCGAGGCCGTTCGGCCTCCTCACGCCGTGCCACGCAGTGCCGTGCTGAGCCGCGCCGAGCCGGGTGCTGAAGGCTTGAGATTGTGCAGGACTCAGGGACCAGCAAGACTGAGGATGGGGATGCGGTGTTTTATGGCCAACGTCAAACCTTAGTGGCCCGGAGAGTGTGCCCATTGGGTGGACAGCGCCCGCGGCGTGCGAGCACAGACCTCTGTGAGCTCCGCACGGTGCACGCGGGTTCCCTTTCCTGTGAGGATGGCGTTGGTTGTGAACTGTGTGTTCCGTTCTTGGAGGTGTACTAACGAGCTGACACGAGCTAACGGCGGGATGAGCTCTTTGTGTCTGTAACATGGATGCGATGGATAGATAGCACAACTCCTCATGCCCTAAAAACTAACGGCATGGGGAGTTTTGAAACGTGTCCTGGCCGTCATACAGTACGTGGACGTTTCCGACGCTTCCTTAAAAACCCTCATCTCCACTCCCCGAAAGCAGAGCCTCCCGCCTCCACGCCTGCGCCTCTCCCCTCCGCACCCCTCCCGTCACTCACACCCGGCGCCATTCCTCAAGCCCCGGGTGCATTTCTGAGCAGAGCATGTGGGTTAGAAGGAGACAGTGAGCAGCAGATGGGAAAGCTTTCTGAGTCGTCCTTTGTCAAAAGTGGGTGCTGAGAGCGGACCTGAAGCCCCACCCACACGTAGCAGCACCAGCACCTGAATCCTGCGCTTTAACCAGGATCCAGATTCCTGCTCCCAACACAGCCGGCCATCGCTGGTGGCACGGGGCCTGGGAGCACTGCTTTTACTGACTTGCGGGGCCAGGCCGAGGCCGAGGCCAGAGAGGTCGTGGGGTGCGAAATGGAAGGAGGCGCCCCCCGGGGTCGTGTGGTCCAGGCTCGGTTAAGACATGTAACTGCAGGCAACACTGGAAGGACTTTCTAAGCTTCCGTCAGCAGGCAGGTCCGATCTGTTACATCTGATAGCAGGGAAATGCCCTGACCTGTCTGTTGCTCTGAGGGGAGAGGGGAGGGAAGCCCTGCCAGCACAGCTGCCCTGAAGCTGGTGGGAGGTCCCCGCCTTCCCTGTCGCTGGGTCCTGAGGCAGGACCAGGAGGGAAGGGGCGGGAATGGGGACAAGGAGGGCAAGCCCAGAGGCCCTGCGGGATTCCCTCCCCAGCTGCAGTCTGATGGTGTATGTTCTTTTTCATGGTTAAGCTGGAAAGGGAAGAGGTCAGGAATTCACAGCCAGACACTTGCTTGCAGATGGCCATCACTCGACACGCTCTCTCTCTCGGGTGCTTCCTCGCCCGCGGCCACACGGAGGGGGCCCTGGACGGCTCCATTCCCCGCCGCCTATGAGATGGAGCTGGGAGAAGGGTGGACATCTGAAACAGTGTCTCTCTTTCAGCTCATTCTGCCGGATTCCATGAAAGTGCTGCCGGTGTACATGAACTCCTTGCTGAAGAACTGCGTGCTGCTCAGCCGGCCTGACATCCCTACGGACGAGCGGGCGTACCAGCGGCAGCTGGTCATGACCATGGGCGTGGCTGACTCGCAGCTCTTCTTCTACCCGCAGCTCCTGCCCATAGTGAGCACCTGCAGGGGCGGAGCTGGGAGGGACTCCTGCGTGGGCCACGCTCAGGGGGCGGGCTGGAGGAGCCCCCTGCCCTGGCTGCTAAGGTCGCTGAGTGGTGGGAGGTTGGAAAGGCGGTGCTGAGACCCCGAGAGCATTAGACACCTGCGTGTGCCGTGGGGCCTCACATGCATGTGTCCGAGGGCTTAGTCACCACACCCCATCAGCACGCACTGAGCGGCCTGACCGAAGGCCGTGGTCGGCAGGTCAGTGTGTGAGGGCGCCTGCGTGGTGCAGGGACTGCCCTCAACCTCCGGGCGGTGCGTTCTGCTTCTCTGGAGCCGGCCCTAACGTCTGGGCTGCCCCTGCATTGTCCTGTGAAGGTCAAGTTCCAGCTGGGAGAGGGGAGGGGAGGGGAGGGGAGGGGGGAGCAGGCCGTGGCTTCTCTCTCATCCGGGGCTCACACCAGCCCAGGCTGTCATATCAGTGCAGTCAGAGGCCAGCGAGGTTGGAAATAAGCTCTCGACTCTTTCCATCACTATGAATGTTAGCAGTAAATGGTGCGGACAGTTGCTTTTCCGATAAAATCGGATTGTGGACAATCTGCATGCAGAGGAAGTGGAGCTCTGAGGGACAGCACCCCAGGAGGGAAGGGGGAGGAGGAGAGAAGGAGGCAGAGAGAGGAGGAGGGGGGAGGGGGAGAGGCAGGGAGGAGAGGACGTGTTTCTAACTCTCGCCTCTGTCTGCCCAGCACACGGCGGCCACCCAGAGCCCAAGCCCGGCGGTGCCCGCCGCCGTCCGCTGCTCGGAGGCCCGTCTTTCCGAGGAAGGCGTCTTCCTCCTGGCCAACGGGCTGCACATGTTCCTGTGGCTGGGCGTCAGCAGCCCCCCCGAGCTCATCCAGGGAATATTCAATGTGCCGTCTCTGGCGCATGTCAACGCGGACATGGTGGGCATCTTTTCATTGTTTCTACACAAATTCTTCAGTATTTTTGTTCATGTGCAACCACGTGTTACAAAGAAAACGGGGCAAGTAGTTCTGTATAAGAACGAGAGAATTTTGTGTTTTGACGGATAACAATTAGCTGCTGTAAAGTTGTTCGTGGAAAGTATTAGACAAACGAACGAAACACGTGCGGTTAGCAGAGCTTGCCAGCGGCGCTGAGCTCTCACCATGTGGCCGTCACTGCACGGGCAGCGCCTCACTGAAGTCTCAGCTCGGCCCGGGCACAGGTGCTCCCAGGTCGGCAGGCCAACGTGGCGACTGAGGTCCTTCTTGGGCTGCGGGCTCACCTGGAGCTGAACTGCACGTCTAACGGGGCAGAAATCTTTCTCCCGTGCTCAGTGCAGGCATCGCAGATCAACACCCTGCAAGCGAACGCTCCCCAAAATGGCACCCCCTGCTGCAGGTCCCCGTGGAGGGAACACCCTGGCTTAAGGTGCATGCGGAGAAGCAGCGGTTGCCGCTTGTTTGAGGCCCATTTATTGGGAACCTTAGTTACACCGTTGCCCGTGAGCTCCCGGCTGTGACGGCTGGTGGTTCCTAGGAACTCTGCCGAGTCTGTCCCACGTGCTGGTCTGAAGGCCGGTGCACAGCTCCTGGGAGGAGGCGGGGCTAACGCTGCAGGCTGGTGAGGAGTCAGCATAGCTTCAAAGGAGTTAAAGGAGCCGTATCCCATTCAGAGGCTAGTTTTAAGAGAAAGGTGAAGATTTAGAAATGGTAAGATATCTGCGTGGGGTTGAAATTAAGGAATGATTAGAAATGCAATTTCAAAAAAAAGGAAAGTGTATTTAAAAAAAATAAAAATTCAGTAGGCAGACAACTCTATGAATCTCAAGGATGTTTCTATGAAACAGAGGAAGTGCCTCTACTTTTTTTTAAGTCTTTATTTATTTATTTTAATCCTCACCCGAGTATATTTTTTCCATTGATTTTTAGAGAGAGTGGAAGAGAGGGGAAAGACAGAGGGAAACATCGATGTGTTTGATTGGTTGCCTCCTGCATGCCGCCAACTAGGGCCTGGGAGGGGGAGGAGCCTGCAACCAAGGTACGTGCCCTTGACCAGAATCGAACCCAGGACCCTTTGGTCCACAGGCCAAAGCTCTATCCACTGAGCCAACCGGCCAGAGTGGAAGTACCTCTCCTTCCGCAGTGCGCTGATGCAGTAACTGTCAGTGCATCTCTGCTGATGAGCGTGCATGCGAGTCGCCAGCCTCCACGGAGAGCACGCATGGCGGGCCTGCTCCTGTCCGCCTGCTCCTCTCAGCCTCGTCAGAAAATGCACACAGCACCACCTGTCGCGCTCTCTGTAGGGCAGCTGACGCCTCACGCCACGCACACGGGGTACCCTCGCCATGTGTAACCTGTTGAATAAAGGCTCCACCTTAACATCCGTGAATACACGTGGGAGGTGGCCTGTGACTAACTGGCGAGTTTCTGCTGTTTTACAATCCTGTGGAAACCGGCTGTGTGGGTTGCTGAGGTGTGTGACTGCGGCAAGCTCCCAGGACGGCGTGCACTCGGGGCTCTGGCTGAGAAGCAGGCGGCATTCACTGTCCTGCTGGACAGAGCTCACGTCCCCACGGCTGTGCGTCTGTGGACCATTAACCCGCTGTGGGGACTCTGGGAGGCCACACTCCCTCGAGAAAGCAGTGTTTGGGTCTAATGTGGAGCAGTGGTACTCGGATGGCGGTTTCCAGACCTCGGGGTGCCACAGGGTCCCGCCGCTGATCACTCACCATGCGGCCTGGAAACGCCGCCTTGCACAGGGATCGCTCCGAGGGCGTCCTCTTCATAAACAGCCCGCTGGGTGGTGAGTGAGGCCCGGGCCGGAGCAAAGCCCGCTGGGTGGTGAGTGAGGCCCGGGCCGGAGCAAAGCCCGCTGGGTGGTGAGTGAGGCCCGGGCCGGAGCAAAGCCCGCTGGGTGGTGAGTGAGGCCCGGGCCGGAGCAAAGCCCGCTGGGTGGTGAGTGAGGCCCGGGCCGGAGCAAAGCCCGCTGGGTGGTGAGTGAGGCCCGGGCCGGAGCAAAGCCCGCTGGGTGGTGTGCCACAGGATGAGGTGCTGTTCAGTGCACTGTTTTACATTTCTGATGTTTGGGTAAATGAACTAAGTCAGTAGTGAAATATATGGGTTAGAAGGGTGTTTGTTAACTTTAATATTCTAATGCTCTCATTGCTGCCTCTACACAAATGTTACAAATTACACTGACTTGTCTGACTGATGTTCTTAATCTCAGACGGTCCTGCCCGAGGTGGGAAGCCCGCATTCTCAGACGCTCCGGGCGATCGTGGGCGCTCTCCAGCGTAAGAGGCCCTACTCAATGAAGGTGAGACGGGTTCCACTCCTCCTCTCTTCAGTTTCTGAATTTCATTACAGACTTTTTAAATGCACGTCCTACGGTGTTATAGGGTAGAAAACTCACACTCACCTCTAAGTATATCCACCGGATCACCAGCCACACATACGCGGAGTGAACGGCCGCCACCTGGCTAGCCCTGTGAGGGCAAGTCCCACCCCTCACCAGGAAGCCCTCCAAATGGCGTGGCATTTGGTCAGAGTCTGAAATGACTTCCCTTCAGCGCAGAGTCAGATGGATGCTGAGTCAGAGCCTCATTCAGAACACGGGCAGAGAGTTTCCTTTTATGACTCCAGGTTTATGACGTCTGCGAAGTTTTGTCCGGCTCTTCTAAGCCCTTTCCAAGCCATTTTTGAGAATGAGTGAAAGGGGTGCAAATGCCTCTAATTCAGGGAGATTGTGCCTGCCGCTGAGTCCCAGCCCGCCTGGCTTCCTTCTCCAGCCCAGGGCCACCTCCTGCGGTTCGGGGCCACCGGTGACGATGGCCAGCCCGAGGGGCAGGACGCTCACCTGGCGGCAGCTCCCCGGCCCCGGCCCCGCACTGCAGGCTGTCCCTGCCATGGGTGGTCAGTCCGAGCAGCCTCTTCCCTGGGCCAGCTGCCCCTCGTGCAGACGTCGGCTTCAGGGGGCCAGTAAACTCATGGAGAGCTGCCAGGTGAACACAGAACTTTCCAGAATAGTTTCACTCCACACTACGGCTTGGGTTCAGTTTTAGGGCAAGACCTAGTGATGGCAGGGGAGCCCCACACTGAGCATGCTGCTCCCAGGACCCTGACCCCAGGAAACGTAGACAAAAGGGGGTCTCCTGTCACAGTGGAAGGCGCTGGGGTCAGAGTGCACAGCGGTGACGCCCCCTGTCCCAGCTGCACAGCCGCTTCCCCTCGGCCCGCCTTCCGCAGAGAAGCGGCCTTCCATTGCTCAGGAGCCCTCCGCCCGGGAGGGAGAGCCGCCTCTGCTCCTCCGCGCTCCCCCGCTTACGGGGCCCGTCAGCTTTGGCTGTAAAGCGTCTGAGTGACTAGGACATGTGAGCAGAATACAAGCAGTTGCACATAAAACAGTTTCAGCCCAAGTGCTTAAAGAAGCAGAGATTCCCATGTGCCCCTTGCAAATGCATCTGCTTGTGAGGTTCCTCAGACCATTCTGGGCGCTGTCTGTACAGAGAACCTGAAAATCTAGGGCTACAGAGTGAGACAGAGCCCCCCTCAGCCCCTCTCCACGCACAGCCCTCCTCAGCCCCTCTCCATGCACAGAGCCCCCCTCAGCCTCCTGCCTGGCACAGAGCCCCCTTCAGCCCCTCTCCATGCACAGAGCCCCCCTCAGCCCCTCTCCATGCACAGCCCCCCCAGCACCCCCTCTCCATGCACAGAGCCCCCCTCAGCCCCTCTCCATGCACAGAGCCCCCCTCAGCCCTTCTCCATGCACAGAGCCCCCCTCAGCCCCTCTCCATGCACAGAGCCCCCCTCAGTCCCTCTCCATGCACAGAGCCCCCCTCAGTCCCTCTCCATGCACAGAGCCCCCTCAGTCCCTCTCCATGCACAGAGCCCCCCCAGCCCCTCTTCATGCAGAGCCTCCCTCAGCCCCGCTCCATGCACAGAGCCCCCCTCAGCCCCAGCTCCCTGGCACAGATGTGAAGGTGGGCGTGTAGGAGCTCCCTCACCTGCCAGCCTCCCAGGAGGTCACGGGCCTGGAGAGAATCGATGCCCACAGGGATCAGCACGGACTCCCCAGGCTTTCCGGGCAATGAGGTCCTAGACCTGGAGCCTCCAATCCTTCCGCCCAGTGTCTCATCCTGCCGGCTCTGCCTGGCCTGTGGCACGGACATGGCCGAGTCCTAGGGCACGTGGGAGAAGGTAGACACAAACCAAGTGAGACGTGAGCCTTGACTGCAGGCTCACCAGGATGCAGGGCTCCACCGCTGGTGTGGGTCGCCTCCCATGCCCGGCCCCGACACCGGGAACCGGCACACCCGTGTCCTCGCCCACACAGACCTGCTGACCTGTGCTGTCGGCAGCAGCAGCTGTTGCTGGATTAGCATTTTTACAGGCCGAGGCCCTGGCCAGTAACAGGAAAGAGAGCACGCGGTGCTGACAAAATTGTCCTGCTAGACAACGGGAAGCCGAGGAAGCAGCGTGGGGCGCTGGGCCCTCCTGGCCAAAGGGGACGGCCCTTCCCGCTTGGGCTGGGGATGCGGGACTGTGGGCAGGGCCGCGGGGAAGCCTGGCGTTCGCTCTCTGCTGATGCTTCCCGCCTGGCCTGGACCCTGGCACCTCCCTCATCCTCCAGGCCTCGCAGGGACACGATGGTTTTGGTGGCGTGGGAACATACGAAATTGAGCCCAGAAAGAGTGTAACGGCTGCCTTGTGCTCTCTCCTAGCTGGTGATCGTGAAGCAGCGAGAGCAGCCGGAGATGGCGTTCCGGCAGCTGTTGGTGGAGGACAAGGGGCTGGACGGAGGCCCGTCCTACATGGACTTCCTGTGCTGCCTGCACAAGGGCGTCTGCCAGCTGCTCAACTGATGGCTCCCCGAGGCGCTGGCGGCTCCGGGGCGCCTCCTCGTGGCGCCTGACTCTCCCGGCACAGGCAGCAGCTACGTGGGTTCCTGGCTGGTTTGCAGACGGCTTTGCGGGCCAGCCTTCTGAGCCAGCGTCGGTGCTCAGTGGGAAGCCGTGGAGGCCGCTCGCCCGCAAGGACCGTCTGCCTGGTCGCAGCGTGCGGCTGTTAACCGGGCGGCCCGTCCCACCGCCGCGGGTTTACCGAGCTGCGGACATCCTAGCTCCCTCCTCTGTGCTACACACATAAATTATTTTTCCAAGTGTACAGATTGGGGTAAAAACTTGTCTTGGTTCCTCTCCCATTTGCAGCGAGGGGAAAAAACTTAATTTTTACATTATATTTTTTAAAATCATGTAACCCCACTGAACACATTTTTCAATTTGCGGTTTGCATAGCAGACTTTTAATGACCTTGGGATCTATTAGTAGAACAATGTGTGTTCTACGTTTTTTCAAGATTACGTGTTGTATACGGTACCACTCTTCCCCGCTGTCTGTTTTGTCTGTACAGACGTCCTTATCAGTCCTCGGTGGTTCTCCGTGCAGTGCTGAGGGCTCTGTCTGTGCAGCGGGGTCTCGGCCAGCCAGGGCCCTCAGCGCCCTGCTCTGCAGGAGGCTCACGTAGGGGTTCGGAGGCCGCGGGCCAGGCAGGCGCACGTGTGCGGGGATCACTCACGCCCCGCCTTCGTCTGGAAGTGCCCCAGTGACAGACAGGGAATCGCTAGGAATGTATGTTCGTTTGTTTAATGTCTGGTCAGATGGAAACACGTTTCTCCATTACTGAAGCAATAAAGAGTAAAGTAAGCATTTAGGTCATGTGTTTGAAGGTGGAAAGATAACCTGGAATGGAACTTGCGCCCGGGAGGAGGCATTGCGGCTGCAGTGTCTGAACCCCGCCCCCCAAAAGTTGGTGGGGAGAAAAGGCAGTGCTTTGGGGAGAGCTGACACGTGGAGTTGGGTTGCTGCAAACACAGGACGGGATGCTGGCTAGACTGATACAGGACACGAGAGGCTGGGAATCCCAGCGCCGCCTCCGGGGCGCTCGGCCCCGCTGAAGGCAGGTGAGCAGCCTTTCAGACCAGCTGTGCTAGAAAGTTCTACCAGCCGTGTCTCTGTGTGTGCAGCTCTCTACGTGCGGAGCCCACAGGTGAGTCCTACCTCTGCTGATGGCAGCTTCAGATGGTTCAGAGGTCACCACCTCCCGTTGCATCTTGTTGGCCGGGAATGCCAGCCCGAAGCGTGTCGTGTCCTCACAGCACGGCCCCCAGAGCCCTCGCCCCCACACCGAGCACCCCGAGCCCAGTGTTCAGTCACAACGAAACGGCGGATGTGGGCGGAGAACCGAGCGCCCAGTACCTGTCCTTGTAGCGCGGCGGCTGCAGGGTGAGCTGCGCGGGAAGGTCAGCGGGTTTCTCTGGACAGTATTTTTGAAAGTGTTACCAGTTAGCTATCAATATAAAACTCTTTTGCAATAAGAATTTTCCACTTTAATACCTTTTATAGATTAAGGCTTTAGTTTATTAAGCCAGTCTTTTTCATTGTAATTTTTCAAATTTTGGTATTCTTTGGGCCATGACCAACTGTTTCTTTAAAAACAGTATCCGTGCATGGCCCGTGTGGCTCCGTGGTTGGTCCATGAACCAGGAGGTCACGGTTTGATTCCTGGTCAGGGCACATGCCCAGGCTCAGTCCGTAGTAGGGGGCGTGTAGGGGGCGTGCAGGAGGCAGCCGATCAATGATACTCTCTCATCATTGATGTTTCTCTCTCTCCCTCCCCCTCTCCCTTTCTCTCTGAAATCAATAAAAATATATTTTAAAAAACAAAAACGTATTACCCATGTTTGAAGAAATCAGCTTTAGGATACTCTGTGGGGTTTAATGCCTGTTTGGCAAAAAGACTACATTTGTGAATGAGGGGAAATGAGACTTAGCACATAGACTGACTTTGCAAGAGTAAACTAGTGTGCAAACGAAGTCCCGTTTTACAAATCACCCTCAGGAGCCTGACCCTGTCCACGGGCCGGTCACCCACAGGCCCCAGGGAGGAGATAGGCGGTATTGGCTGCGATGGCGGCCTTCCCCTGAGTCAGGACGTGGAGGCACCCAGCCCGGGAGTGACCCCCCAGCTCTGAGGCCACCCCACCCTTCCTGTCAGCACCACCCCCAGGAGGCGGTGGGATTTAAAATTCCTCATGGGCCCAGGTCAGCCCCACGGTGCCCTGGAGCCCAGGGCTGCTCTGCTTCCTCGCTGAGCTCAGGGTGTGGGGACGACACTCAGCCAGTTCCCAGGAAGCCCCCGCCCCCTGGGCTCCTGGGCCCCTGAGCCCTCTCGGCCACCTGCCCTGGGCCCCACTCCTCACCCGGAGGAGCTAGTCCAGCTCCTCCTCCAGCTCCTGCCAACAGGCCGTGCAGCCATGGCCAAGTCACTGTCCTTCCCGAACAGGCTGCGTCTGGCAGGAAGTGTTTATCATTGACATCCTGAGGAAAGAGGCCTTAAAGGCAGGGCCTTCCTGACGTGGCGCCAGGCACCGGGTGCTAAGGGCACGGGCCAGTCACCCACAGGCCCCAGGGAGGAGACAGGCGGTATTGGCTGTGATGGCGGCCTTCCCCCGGGTCAGGACGTGGAGGCACCCAGCCCCGGAGTGACCCCCCAGCTCTGAGGCCACCCCACTCTTCCTGTCAGCACCACCCCCAGAGGCAGCGGGATTTAATATTCAGGGAGTTAGTTGGCTGAAAAGCTGACATTTGAGCTTATATTTCTTAAAATTTTGCTTTAGAATTATTTTTTATATAAAATTGCTTTAAAGACAATATTCTTAGCCATGCTTATGTGCTTTAAAAATCCTATTTCAATAAGACAGAACAGTAGAAAAGGAAGCTCTCACCTTTATTTAACTGATTTGAGAGAGAGAGAGAGAGAAATACCTATTTGTTGTCACACTTAGTTATACATTCATGGGTTGCTTCTTGTATGTGCCCTGACGGGGGATGGAACCCGCAACTTGGTGCATCGGGATGATGCGCTCATCAACCGAGCTACCCGGCCAGGGCAAGTGAGCTCTGATCTTGACCCCCTGTGACCAGGCACATAAGCCTAGCTTTTTGGACAGCCATACCCTCCACCGACCCGTGCAGCTCATTGGAATTATGGGCAAAGCCTCTCCCCCTCGTATTGAAGTGTGTGCACTGCCTGTCCCGATGCTGGTGTGCGAAACACACACCTGTCAAAGGAGAGCCAGCGCCATGACGGGAGCATGAACTTGGTGGCATCACCAGCATGAACTACTGTGGGCATCTCTGAACACAACTGTCCTGATTTTCCATCCTCTGCTTTAAAGACAAAACGGAAACCCCACGAAGGGGCAGGAGAAGCTGGTGGTTCTTTTCTCCAGGCCCAACCCGGCCTCCCTGTGTGCAGCTGAATGGCGCAGTCGCATCCGAGTGTCCGCCCGCGGCTGCGATCCCGTGTCCCAGAGCGTCCCGGCCGCATGCGCTCCAAGGGGATGGTGTCCTGCCCCAACGGACCAACTGTTTTCCTCTTCTAGTAAATTTGGTTACGTAGTATTTATAGGGCAGAATGTACAATATGCATGCAGCATTCAGCAAAATTAATTTTCAGAAATGTAGTTCCATGAAAGGCAAATGCAGGGATTTCACATGAACATCTCAGACTTCACCTCTTCCCTCCGCGGTGACCTCAGCGGGAGTGCAGCCACGATGCCCACCTGACCCGGTGTGAGCTCTCCTGTCCGCACCTGCCTCAGGCCCGGGCTCCACACCCCAAGGCCCATCGCTGTTTACTGAGGTGCTGGGCTGCTCCGCTTTCCTTAGAAGAGCCGAGAACACCCCTCGCCGTGGGGACAGCACAGAGAAGACAAATGGGACAATGGGGAGCGCAGGTGAATGCTCCGTCTGTGACCCTCACACTCACGCTTCCCCACGGACCCATATCACGCTCTCAGTTCCCATGGTTGCTCCTGTGCCTACATTCTCAATTACTTTGTCTTTGGAAAAACCTACCGAATCCGACTTCATGTTGTTAGCACCTCTCTAGTCAGACCCCGCGATCTGCCCGAGTGTGCCGGGCACTGGGGAAGGGCTTAGGGGGCTATCCACATTCAGTGAGGCAGCGTTTCCCCCGAGGGGACGATGAGGCCTTGAGAGCAGGCGTCTCCAGATCGGAGAAGTCAGGGGAGGCTTTCCGGGAAGGCCTGGGTGCACAGCTTCCAAGCTGACGACAGGTACTCGGCACCCAGGCACCAAAGCCAGGAACTGCTAGGTCCTCATGGGCCCGGCCTCGCAGGGCTGCTCTAAGGAAGGCCCGCTTGTGAGCCCAGGTTTGCTGAACAGCCCACAAAAATGGGAAGCTCAGGTCAAAGGGCACTGATTAGAATGAGTCCCAACCCAGCCATCATTTTGTCGGGTCAATACGACTGTATTAAACAAATCAGTAAAATCTGGAACTGTATACTTTGAAGACCACGTGCTATTAGGTCCAGGAGGAGGACATTAAGGGTCGTAAAGTAAGCTGCTGTAACTAATCAGCAAGCAGTCGTTCAGCAACTGCGATGGGAAGTGCTTCAGCGGCATGAAAGGAGACGAGGGCGGCAGTCCTGCGCTCACCCAGCCCTGCCACCCTCCGCTAACACCCACCTCTGCGAGGCAGGGGTGTCCCTTCCCACGCGTGCGCGCTCGGGGCGCGGAGGAGGCTCTTCTACTCACATCCGAGCAGCTCGCTGCTGCCAGTGCTGGTCTGTTCAACTGTGGACATGACCGGCTGCCACGCTGCCTCCATGTGATCCCCGTCCTGACCTCTCCCTCAGCGCCAACCCGGGGACCACTCTGCACCCCCGCTGTCTGTTTCAGTAGAGTTCGGGGCTGTTTCAGTGGAGTTCGGGTCTGGTATCCTCCCCTCCCACATGTTCCAGCCGGTGCCACCAGCTCCTCCCTTCCCGTGCTGCACAGCGAGGGGAGGTCAGGAGTCGAGTGCTTGGGGCCTCCTGAGCCCACCGTCCGGGAAGACGGGCACAGGGAAAGATGCAGCCACTGAAAATAAACATCAGCATCGGAGGTTTCAGCTTTTATTAGAAAAATCCTACACAAAATAAGACATTGATCAAGAACAACAGCATTTCATTCACGAAGTTCATTTAAAGCAGTCAGGCCCCGGGAACACCCCAGCGCAGCCAGAGCAGTGCGCTCCTTCCTGACTCCAGTCAATGGGTTTCAGTTGCTTCCTCCACAAGAAGTTTGCAAGGTGCCATGTCCTCCGCAGGAGGGCAGCCTCCTCCCGGATGTCTGAGCGGGCGCGGGCACGGGGGCCAGGGGCTTGCTGCCTCTCTCTCTGGTGCTGGGCAGCTGCGGAGTCCATCGGGCCCGTCCACCGCGCCAGCCGGGCCTGTCTGCGCCTGGGAGCCGAGTCCTGCGGCGGCGGCCGAGCTCGCCATGAGGGCTGCGGGCTGAGTCTGCCTGCAGTTCCCTCTGCGCCTCTGGGAGCTACTCCGCTGGGAGCAAATTTCGTTTTGGGAGGTGATTTTGTTCAAAGTCTTTCAATTTCTTCTGTAGTTGAATTATATCTGAGTCTAAGGTTTTTTTAAAAAAGAAAAATGTCTATTGTGTCACCAAGCTCATCCTGCTGCCACTGCTTGCTGCGGAGGCTGCAGACAGCGCCCACGGTGCCTCCATTCACCCCCGTTTCCATTTCCACTTCCACACACAGAGGCCGGTTCCCCAGGCCCACACCTGTGCTGCTCATCCTGGGGGTCCATGACTGGACCGAGGTGGGGAGGCGGCGCCTGCAGAACTAGACAGTGTGCGGCGGCCACAGGGAGTGAGCTGCACTGCTCAGAGCAGCCCCCAGAGAGGCCCCGGCCACAGCGAGGGAGGCCAGGCCTGGAGGGAGCACAGGGAGGGAGGCCGAGGCTGGAGGGAGCACAGTGAGGGAGGCCAGGCCTGGAGGGAGCACAGCAAGGGAGGCCGGGGCTGGAGGGAGCACAGCGAGGGAGGTCGGAGCTGGAGGGAGCACAGCGAGGGAGGCCAGGCCTGGAGGGGCCACAGTAAGGGAGGCCGGGCCTGGAGGGAGCACAGCGAGGGAGGCCAGGGCTGGAGGGAGCACAGCGAGGGAGGCTGGGACTGGAGGGAGCACAGCGAGGGAGGCCAGGGCTGGAGGGAGCACAGCGAGGGAGGCTGGGACTGGAGGGAGCACAGCGAGGGAGGCCAGGGCTGGAGGGAGCACAGCGAGGGAGGCCAGGGCTGGAGGGAGCACAGCGAGGGAGGCCAGGGCTGGAGGGAGCACAGCGAGGGAGGCCAGGGCTGGAGGGAGCACAGCGAGGGAGGCCAGGGCTGGAGGGAGCACAGCAAGGGAGACAAAGGGCCTGGAGGGACCAGCCAGGTTACCGGGGTGGAAAGCCGCCACGGTGTGCACCTCCGCGGCCCCCCCGGAAGCCGCCTCGCTCCCCGCGGAAGTTGGACCGGTTCCGCTCGCGTCCACGGCCTGCCGCGGTTCCTCCTCGCCCCCCACCCCTGGGAGCACCCCCGCCCCGGTCGGACTTGGACTTGGGTGGGGGCGACTTGGGCCGCAGCCTCTCGATCTCCTCGGTGCAGCCCGTCAGGTAGGAGTTGGGGGCGCTGAAGTAGGAGGCGTAGGTCTCCGCGTTGTAGTTGCTGTTGGTCAGCGTGGGTCCCACCGTGAGCCAGCCTGGAGGGGAAGGACCATGTCTGCAGCCTTACTCGCCCCAGCGGTCTCACCCACACCTTCTTCCCACCCAGCAAGCCCCGCATCGCCCTTGCAAGGAGTGCTCAGCCCCAAGACCCTGCCCTGCCCACGTCCCCTTAGGCGGTGCCTGGACCCCAGCTCCTCGCTGCCGCACCTTCAGTCCTGAAAACAACACTCGGGAAGAAAGCATCTCCCGACCGCCTTCCCCGCCAGGAATGGCGCCTCCTTCCCAGGGGGCCCTAGAGCCAGCCCCCTCTACTCTTCCTTGCGCACCAGCCCAGCGGTCCCAGAGGTGCCCCACCTTCCCCGCCCGCTGCCCCATTTTAGCCTGCCCCCTCTGCTCCTCATCCCCACACCCCACAACTTGCCCCCCTCTGCTCCTCACCCCACACCCCACAGCCTGCCCCACTCCGCTCCTCACCCCACAGCCTGCCCCCTCTGCTCCTCACCCCACACCCCACAGCCTGCTCCCCTCTGCTCCTCACCCCACAGCTTGCCCCACTAGGCCCCTCACCCCGCAGCCTGCCCACTCTGCCCTTCCCTTCAGACAGGCAACCATGGATACTGAAACTCCCAACCCCTCCCTCTGCAAGTCCGAGCCTCCAGCAGAGCTCAGCCACGTGGCTTCTCTGTGTTGGACAATTCCAAGCACGGCCTCTCAGGTCTTTTCTGAGGAGGCCTGCCCTGACCCAACTCTCCAGTCCCAGTTCACGCAGCTTCACTGGAGAAACAGACACCGGACAGGGCCTGTCTCCACCTCGGCGCCCGCTTTCTTTTCCATCCCTCAGCCCCTGACAGCCCCCCTCCACATGCAGTTCAAGGGAACCCCTCCTATGGATGACAGCCACTTCTCTCAGACTCCCCACGCACAGTCCCCCAGGTCCAAGGCACCCGCCGGCCCCCTGCTGGACGGCTGTGCCCAGCACGGCTGGCTCACCGGGGAAGCGCCTGAGCGGAGGCTACAAGGACTGTGCGTGCCCAGCGGGCGGGCGTCACACTTTGGGGCTGGGTTCCCAGGGGTAGTTCTCATAGCTGACGCATTTCTGGGAAGAGACTGGGAATCTGCTCTGAGTGCTATGGGGCCCGGGGTCCCCCAGCGCAGGGCAGGTGATCTCCACGAATCAGGTTCACAACTGAGACACTCGGTTCACAGAATCCTGCCCCATCTCCCTCACGCTTATTTCTCAGGATAGTAGATCCATCATAAAATGCTACAGAATGCCAAGTATTTTACCGGGATCACATTCCACAATGTAGGAGCCATTTCTGTGCAGTCCCTTGTTCACCGTGTAAAAAACATCATCTGTATCTAAGTGCGTAAAGATGTGAAGAAAAGAACAGCAGGGAAAACTGTGCCCTTTCTGGGCATGAGGCCTGTGTGGTCTCATCTGCAGCTGAGCCTGAGCTTCCCTAAGAGCCGAATTGTTTTCTAGTCTTGTTTTTAAATAGTGAATTCACATTGCAGTGAATTAGTAAGGTTCTGAAAAGATGCCACCACCACACACGTAAGGAAACAAGCCAGGTGTTTCAGTCTCTAATAAAGCCACAACCTGGATCGCACAAATGTATGGTGTTTCCTGCAGGACTACCCAGCCATTTACTTATGCTTCTTCATTCAGCAGTCACCGAAGGCCTGCATGCTGGGGAGAAGGGAGCGAGCAGACAGCTCTGCCTCCCTAGAAACTCCGCGTGAGAGAGACTGACCCAACGTGTGGCCAATTAATTGAATCTACAATTCAATGATGTGACGCGAGGAAACAGAAAACAGATGGGGCCAGAGTGGCCGAGGAGGAGTGGAGGAAGCTGCTGGGTTAGACCGGCTGCAGCAGGAGGACACTGGTGAGCCAGCAGACCTGCAGGGCAGCCAGACAAGGCATCCAGCCCGTCAGGCCTCACTGTCCCCGCCCTGCCAGGTAGTTCCTGACGCCTGCATCCCAGGTGGCAAAGTTCTCTTTTCTTTTCCTGAGGTCCTACCTGGTCGGATTGTACTATCTCTTCCAAACAGGTGAAGGCGTCTTCTACCCAGACAAAAGTGTTCAATGATGTGGAAAATTTCTACGGGCTTTTCTATATTCCCGATCTCAGGCTCTTCCGTGATGATCAAGTCGATGTCGACGTTGGCGTGAATGAAGTCCCCGTCTGTGCTGCGCTTCACAGTCCCTTTGATCCCCATGAGGCAGTGTTCCTAAACAGCAAGGAAAAACCGATCACTTCCTCACCTGGTCACACTGCTCAGCCTCCTACACCCCACGTCCCATTTCCTGACCAATGCTCCTTCCTTCCAATCTTTAGGATACGGCTCTCTGGGTGACACAGCAAGAAAACCTGGGTTCCTGGGTGTGGGGAGACTGCCAGGGAAGGGAGACAAGAGTACTGGACTTGGGGCCACCACATTTTAGATCAGAGTCAATGACCATGGAGTCTTTTCCCTCTAAAACTTAACCATAACCTGTTTTCAACAGGTAGGGAAACATGAAACTTGATCTTTGAACTATAAAATGATGTTATACTGGGCTTACTATGATCCAAGATCAAAACTACACACAAGATATAAGCCTTTTAATATGGAGAAGAGGCTTTAAGCCTGGATAGACTTCCAAATACTTGACATAGGCAATGTGCAAATCAAACCCTTTTCTCTATTGTCTGTTGTTAGACCCTCTCTATTTCATCTGATGGCAGGAGTGTGGGTGGAACAGACTTAGCCTCTCACGTGATTCCATGAACCAACAGTGGATGGGTGGCTGAGGTTCCCTCGAAAGAATGTTCCAGTCCAAGGAAATCTATTCAATAAGAAACACCCTGCCACCAACGGTTCCGATGAGGGCACTACTGGAGGGCAAGCCGACTAAAGACGGCTGCATGGAACACGCACTGGGTGCTGCAGCCAGAGAGAAGAAGCGAGGCTGCCATTGGCAGCAACATGGATGGGCCCGGAAAGTATTAAACTAAGTGAAATGACTCAGAGAAAGATAAATGCCACGATATCACTTATACAGTATGTGGAATCTAAAGACCAAAATAATCAAAACAAAACAGAAACAGATGCAGACACAGAGCAAACTGGTGGTCGCCAGAGGGACAGTGGGGGGACTGATGAAATAGGGGTAGGGGTTGGGAGCACAACCTTCCAGCTGTAAAATGAGTATGTCACGGGGAAGTGATGAACAACATGGAGACTGCAGTCACTAATACTCGAGTAGCCTCACTTGTGATCACTGCGCAATAAATGTAAATCTCGAGTCACCATTTCTACACCTAAATTAGTATGACATTGTAAGCAGCTATGCTGCAAACACTAACTCGGGTGTCTTCCTATAAATGCTCAATGCCATTTGTACAAGTCTAAGAAAAGGACCTTTTCACCAAAATTAATTAAACAATATGCAGTCATTTGGAAAATAATGAAAATTTAAAAAATGATTGTGAGAACATAAAATAAAGAAGACTCGATCGTAGAGTAATACCTTTGTTCTCTGGAAGACAGCCTTTGGATCTAAAGTCTTAGTCTTCCCAGGGTTGTTTTTATTGGTTTTAATCCAACAAATATCTTCACATCTTCTGTAGCCCCACTTGCGTAAACACTAGAAATGAAAATTTAAAAAAATCCTTAGCTAAAAGAAATAAACAATACTTAAAATAGCCAACCAGCACTACAAACTTCCTAGAGGCTTGAAATATCCAATTCCAAGGTGTCACAGTAATTGCTTTAGTGCAAATGTGGGGAAAAGAATTCTAGTCTTTATTATACAGCCATTCGACAGGATACTCCAATCAAACAGAAGAAAAGTTCTGAAACACAATTAAATACAAGGTACTTAACATAAACTGAGGTGCTAGAACTTCCTTGTCATTCTTGTTCATTCATTCAAACTACATCCCAGGCATGGTGCTATTTTCCCCATTCCATCTGACTTCCATCTAGAATTCAGGAATTAATGGAATTCAGAAAAACACTTTTTAGCTACTCATGAGCAGTGACACCAGGCAGGTTGTTTTTGACTTGTAAGCTAGAGTTTTAAATCTCTAAACTGCTCTCTTCCTGCAGTCGTTAATGAACCCCATTTTGATTCACCCCTGGTACTAGTCCAGCAGTTGTCAACCTTTCGGACCCCGCAGACCACCGGTTGGTGACTGCTGTAGTGAACTAAGTAAGGGTAGGTAAGGGTAGGTACTGCCTTTCATACATTCTTTCCTGAATATTTTTTCTTTTTAATATTTTATTGCCATTCAAGAAACAAAAAGACAAAATACCAGTCTTCAAAGGTCTTAAGCAAAGCATCGTATTGCATTTTCTCTCGTGAATTTAAAGACCCACTTTAGGAAACACGGGCTTACCACTCTCCCAAGGTCCAGCCCTTCCCCGGAGCCACACCAGAGGAAAATAAACGACCGAGGTGCTGCAATCTCATCGATTTCTAACTTCATAATCTGTAAGAAACCGAAACAATGGGGCCTGAAAGAATTCTGTTTCCCTTTCGTCCCAAGAGCAATCACTGGGTGTGTCAGGACCTTCACTAGAGGCGCTCATTTTAATTAGGGACATAATGGGAAACATTCACCCGTAGCCTTCTTGTTCTACGGCGGTTTCCTCCTGTAGAAGACCACACGTGCACATGTACAAAGGCACACCGACTCGTGTGGAGAGGCTATAGGAAGCCATAGTTATAGAATTCCATAAGCTGTAGCTTGAGAACAACCCTTTAACATTTACAGAAAAACTAACTGAGACAAAAACAGGTTAAATTACCTCCAAGTTGGGGGCAAAATTAAAATGAAAAATGACATCTCGGTACTGAGTCTTATTATCTGACTCTCCAGCACAGCACTGCCTCGCACACAGTGGCACTTAAGAAATACCTGTTGTTTTTGTTACTGATAACAAACACATAACTTTTGTAACTAACAGAAGTTATCAGTTTGCTTAATTTTCTTTAGGAAAATATAACTTTATCACACTTTATACTGAAATTACTCATCCTTTTTATCCATTACACTGTCAGCTCCTCAAAGAGCAGACACTATACTTGACACATATTTATTCTCCGATGTTTACCACATGTAACCAAATGCCAATGCGGAACGAGCTCCCCGTTGTTCGGACCATTTCGCATTCTCCAGCCTCACGCCCAAGGACCCTAAGGCTGGGTCTCCTGCGGACCAGCTACTCACTGCCTGCGCAACTGCTGCCTCAAAAGGTCTTGTCATACTTGTTAATGTCCCTCAGGCCTGTGGCCACATCTATACTGGTACATCTGTATGTGTGGCCCACGCAAGGAGGGATGATATTCACAAGGCGGCGTTTCACCATACATCGTCCCAAGTCCAGCACTTCTCGTTGGCAGTGATGCCGGTCTCTCTGTAATACTCTTCCAGAGGGGGTTCCAGAAGAATCACATCGAATTTGGGGGTGAGCTCTCTGATGTCAAAGGCTTCGATGTCTGCTTGTAAGTACCTATGTGAGGAAAGCACAGAGAGTGAGGAGAGACTTTCGAGCACCTTGCAGGCGGTGGTGAGAGGTTTCCCCAGTGTTACTAGACGCCATTCCCAAAGCAGTCGCGGGCGAACCACTGCGGGCCTTGCCTCTTGTCAGTGCGCACGGCGTGTACAGCACCCTTCCTAGGACATGCATGTAAGCACGCCACAAAGCAGTCCATTCCCTACGTATCTCTCGTTTTCACCCTGAAAATCCACATTCAGCTGTAAGACCCACCCTTTCCAGCACCACCTGAGACTCTAGGGAAGGCCACGCTGCTTTTCTCTAACTGTTGAGTTAGTCTGGAAACACCATTTCCCTGTAAATTTTAAATTCCTCCCTCTAAAAACGTTTCTAAATTCTCTGGCCACTTAGTGTAATTTAACACTAGCCTTCACAGAAAAGTTATTTCCATAGAGTATGGAAGTATTTTGCACATAAAATATTTAAATATAAAATACTTTAAATGTAGAGTCTTTTTAAATAGGATAAATACTAAAGTCTGCTAACATTTCCCCCAATACTCAAACTTCTTTGTGGCTGTTCTAATGAATAGGCTCATGTCAGCAAACTAATAAATGTACAAAATGTTCAAAGTAAACTAAGTGTGAAATAAACAGTCTCCAATTTCAAAGGCCTTATACATGTTTTTAAGGAAAGCATTATTCTGTTTAGCAAAGGTTAAAATGAATTACCATATCCCAAAAATGTCCATAGTAGCCCTGGATGCTAAGTTTTTATTAATTTTAATTTCCTTCTTTTCCCCATCTAAATTTTCTTTAATAAATAACATTTTGAGAAGAAAAGCTATTTTAAAACATTTTAAGTAAACTCAAGAACACAATAAATGTGAATGATTTTCTAAGAAAAAAATCAAGCAAGTTATTGAAAAACTGGAAACAAATTAAATGAGAACCTACTGTGTATTCAGCACTGAGTCTCAAAAGAATGTTTTATCATAAAGAGGAATAATAATGATGTTAAGCTTATGTGGTGCTGAGTAATTCCGAACAGAAAGGCCCCAGATGGGAAGCCTGACATCTGAAGCTGAGAGGGAACAAGAAGGGGCTGGAAACCTGCTTACATGGGCGGAGTGTTCGACTTCGCGATCAGCTCGTCCTTCAGCCGGATGAGCTCCCGCAGCTTGGGGTACTCTTCAAACCTGTCCGCCAGGCCTGAGGGCAGCAAGCACATGTCACACACCCGAAGCTAATGCAGAGAGCAGAGGTGCTGAGCCTCCCAGGAAAACTGCACACATTTCATCTCTAACGATCCTCCACAGGCAAATAAAAACCAGATGTCCAAAGCCAAGTTCAAGCCACCAACCATTCAATGTCTCCTACTTAAGTTAAATAATCTGCTGGTAACATCAAGTTTAATCAGTCTCTTCTTGAGAAAGGGGGAAACAACTGCCTTTCTCTCATGTTTTCCCTCTCTTTTGGAGAAAAAAAAAAAATCTCTTAAAGAATCTAGTAAAAATGAGTATTCTTTCATTTTTTTTTATAATTAAGTAAAGGAAGAGACAAAATAGTAGAGATGAAATGCTGCTGCTGATCTTAAATTAACGGGCTATGCCTCGTAAACAAATCCAGTTAGAATTAGTCCCTAATTAGAAATAATCCACAAGTTAAATAAATTAAACAGTCCAACACATCTGACATACCTACATCCCTGATGAAATTCTGAGGTCTATGTCCAGTGTCTACAAAATGCTGGCAGTAATCATTATGGGGATTTAAACTCTGTGTTCCCTAAGAAAAATCAAAATTAAATTAATAGCATGCACTCTGATATACCAATTCTGCACTTTGTTTTTTATTATGACGCCATATAAAATGTAAGTTGATTGACATAATCTTTATTTTACAACGATTCCTTAATATCTTAAAAAATCGCGAAAACAAATAGGTATTTAAAATCTTTGCAGGCACAGAGCTGAAATGTGAAGAGTTATAAGGTCTCAATCACTGACTGACCTTGAGGAACGTACTGGAGTCTTTGTAAATCTCTTCCTCATACGGCAGGTTCTCCTCCTCCTGTTGCATCTCAGGCTCATCCTGGGAGACGGAGGTTAGTAGACATTTGACGCAGAGAAGAAACAGTCCGAGTATTACTATATCTTGATTAAGACTAGACATACATGTTTTATTTCCCTAGTGATAATAAAGTTCTCAAATTATCATTAAAGTGGAACATTAAAATCTTTGTTTTCTTATCATTATGTATAACTAGTTTATTCTTTTCATAATAAAATAAAAATTTTCATCAATAAAAGTCTGTAACTTGTTTTGTTGACCAAGTTGTGTAGACTTATTTAATCTCAAATATAATACTATAAATATTAGAATTTAGCTTAAATCAAAAGAGATAACCACCAATGGGCCAATTTTATTTCTATTACACTGAACCACATGAATCTACCTTTACAGGTCAAAACTGTCCAAATATTGGGAATTGCATATGGTTTGACCTGAAACAGTCACAAATATTTAAACTACATATTAGCATATACCAAAATACAACAGACAAGACAGAATTAATAAGATTAGGTACTGGTATCATTGAACTACCTAGAGACTGACTGAAACGGTGCATGCTCTTCTCTATTAAATATAGTTGTACAATTAACTTTAAGAAATGAAGTTTTTCATTGTATTTTCTTTTCAACTAAATATTGCAATTACAAATTTAGAAGTTGGATTTTTTTCTTTGGGCCTCTTTCAGAAATGGTTCTACACTGCTGTCTAGCTCATGGATTTAAAAAATATTTTAATTGTACTGCCATATATTGTTAACATTGAGTAACACAAATCATAAAAAAAAAGTACTGTAGCCTTTAGAAATCTAATCCAAATACCCAAAGTTTCAGCCAGTTGTTTCCGTAGTGTAGTGGTTATCACGTTCGCCTCACAAATATCCAAAGTTTCTGATACACTTCCTTACTGTTATTTAAGAATATTATTGCCCAGTGCTTATCAGGCATTATGCTAAATGCTTTCTGTACATCACCTAGTTTAATCCATACACTCTTGTGTTAAAATGAGGAGAGTGATACAAAGTCTTAACCCTTTGCACTTGCTTGCTTTTTTCTCGATTCCTTTATTCTAATGCTAACCGTGTCGAGTCACACTCGACATCCGAGTGCAAAAGGTTAATTTAACTGATTATACATATACTTATACATATATTATACTCATGACAATTATTTTAGACACTGTCATATTCAGCTTTAGGTCAAGTTTGTTTTCCTCAATAAGGATCTATTATCGGAAGAACTTATTTTTTCTTGACCATTAAATTGCCCAAGTCTCACTTGCCTTATATTCTTCCATTTTGTCCTCATCTGTCTCTCCTTCATCCTGAGACTTACGTTTCGCATTTGGAGCAGAGGTATCATAGGAAGCCCTGAAAATTAAAACTGACGCATTACACACAAGTATGTACAGATGTATAAATGGATCTAGTAGCACAAAATCCTATCTAATAAAAGAGTAATATGCAAATTGACCATCACTCCAACACACAAGATGGCTGCCCCCGTGTGGACACAAGATGGCCAGCAGGGGAGGGCAGTTGGGAGGGACCAGGCCTGCAAGGGAGGGCAGTTGTGGGCGATCAAGCCTGCAGGGGAGGGCAGTTAGGGGTGACCAGGCCGGCAGAGGAGGGAAGTTGGGGGCGACCGGGCCTGCAGGGAAGGGCAGTTGGGGGGGACCCAGGCCTGCAGGGGAGAGCAGTTGGGGGGGACCAGGCCTATAGGGAGGGAAGTTAGGGGTGACCAGGCCTGCAGGGGAGGGCAGTTAGGGATGACCAGGCCTGCAGGGGAGGGCAAACAGGCTGGCAGAGGAGCAGTTAGGCATCAATCAGGCTGGCAGGGGAGTGGGTAGGGGGTGATCAGGCTGGCAGGCAGAAGCGGTTAGGGGCAATCAGGAAGGCAGGCAGGCAAGCAGTTGGGAGCCAGCAGTCCTGGATTGTGAGAGAGATGTCCGACTGCCTGTTTAGGCCCGATCCTCCCGGGATCGGGCCTAAACGGGCAGTCGGACATCCCTCGAGGGGTCCCAGATTGGAGAGGGTGCAGGCTGGGATGAGGGACACACCACCCCTGTGCACGAATTTTGTGCACTGGGCCTTAGTAACATAATAAAAACAGAATGAAGCACGTTTTTCCTGATTAAACAGTATCTATTAACCCAGATTATAAATCACCTAAAAAGTCCCAAAACTTGATTGGTAAGCAACCAAATCCTATATAATAAGAGAGGAATATGCTGATTATCCGTTACGCCGTGAGGTGTAGCGACCAACTTCGTAACGATCGGATCACGGATCTGCAGGAGGGTGGGGCAGTGAACTACAAGTGGGCGGAGGAGAGCTACAGGAGGGGGCAGGGCAGCAAGCTATGGGGGGGGGAGCTACAGGAGGGTGGCAGCGAGCTACTGGCTACAAGCGGGCAGTGGAGAGCTACAGGAGGGGGCAAGGCAGCAAGCTATGAGGGGGGGCAGGGGGAGCTATAGGAGGGCGGGGCAGCAGGTGGAGGGTGGCAGAGAGCTACTGGTGCACAGATTTGTGCGCAGGGCACTATTGAGAAAATAAGCTATTATAGGGGTATAAGGCAAGAAGGAACTTATAAATTACATATCATTCCAATCTGCCTCTAGCAAAACTAATGCTGAAATTGATAACTAGAATACTGAAAAATTCTGAAATGCTTTGTGAACTATCAAATGATTACCACTTTTAGGGTAAAGTCAGTTTACTTCTATAAGAACTTAAAAAATAATTATTTATTTGTGGTATATAAGCTAATCCTTAGTGTAACATTCCCTTTCCTACTACATGAGAAGTTACTATAGCCAGAAAAGAAACAGTTCATCGTTTGTGAACTAACAATAAAACCAGATGGCTCTGAAATCTTTCTTTTGGTGCTTTCATAACACACTTCATACCTAGGATCGTTTTATTAAAACAATAACCCTTTCACAATATCAAGCTGTCAGTAAAACAACAACAAAAAACTATTTGACAGACCTGCAAGTCTCCCTGGTTTCAGCAATCTCTCTCTGCTCCTCTTTGCTATTTAACACGGCACCAATGCTGTCGGCACTTTCAGCTCCCAACTGAGAAAACAAAAACCAGAAATGAGATCACTAGGCAGTTTATCCTTTTAGTCAAATTTGAAATGAAGACACTTCATTTGCCAATCTTTTCTTTTAAAGTAAGTAAAACATGACTTAGTAATAGCTGCAACAGCCAGAAAAGCTAACACACAGCATCCAGTGTGGTCGGCACTATGTTCAACACTTCACGTCCATCAACTCACACGTGATGCCTTATTCATCCCATGCTCTAATACAATGTATTGACTTTTATTCAAGCCAAGTCTTTAAAGAATGATTATAGACACAATATTGAACTTTACTAATTCCTTAAAAATGGTAACGCAAAGTCTGGTCGGCAGTTGGGAAAATTTTGCAATACAACCCATGTAAACAAACCGAAAAGACTGGCTAAGGAGCGTGGGATCAGCTCACAGAAATCTTCAGGAGCCAGACCACGGAGTGCAGAATGCAGCCCACAGGCCATGAGGAACCATCTGTTTTTAGGCACAAGAAGGGCATGAGGAAATATGTAATAAATAGTCCCTTTAGCTAGGAAGTGGGGAAGGCATACTAACACATCAGAGCCACAGTCCTCAGCATTTATCTTAAATAACCACCACTGTTTAGTCTACCCATGTCTCTCCAGGGATAATGCTTTTCCAAAATATCTGTTCCTGGAATTTTAACTGCTCCGTAGATCTTCCAGACCCTATTCTCCTGACTCAGGAGACAAAGCCACTTCCCACGAAGGAAGCGGGAAAGCTTTCTAACCTTCTCATGGCCCACTCCTCTTTTCATGTCGAGTACGAGTTACTTCCTCGGAGGGGTCCCCATGAACGCTGCATAGAGAATAAGTAGCCCCTCCCATGGTTCTCTTTTCTACCTCCTTTCCTCATTCAGACCATAGCACTTAATATAATTTTCAATTATTTTGTTTTACTTTCGTTTGCTCCCAAGGTATATTGTTTCACAATCTCTATCACAACTTATAATTATTTGTATATTTCAATTATTTTTATCAGTTTACTTCTTCCCCACTGAAAGGTAACCTCCCTGGCAGGAACACTGTCTGTCCTGTTTGTATCTGTATACCTGACTCATAGCACATGCTCAATAAATGTATGAGGGAACCAGTAAGATTTCCTACTAGGGCCTACGTTAGGAAACAGTACACTGCAGAGAAATGCTTTAAATAAAAATTCTGCTGCCCTAGCTGGTTTGGCTCAGTGGATAGAGCGTCGGCCTTCGGACTAAAGGGTCCCCGGTTCGATTCAGGTCACGGGCACATGCCCAGGTTGTGGGCTCATCCCCAGTAGGGGGCGTGCAGGAGGCAGCTGATCAATGATTCTCTCTCACCATTGCTGTTTCTCTCTTCCCCTTCTTTTCTGAAATCAATAAAAATATATTTTTAAAAAATTCTGCTTACACATGTAATTGTCTTCTCATGCTCCAAAACTTTTTAAAAATTGTGGAGTGACTGGGTTAAGTAAAAATATGTTCTGTCTCATTCATACAGAGAAAAGTAGTGAGAAAAGGTGGAGTGGTCAAGTCAAAGTCTGTCATTGGTTATAGTATTGGACTTCCTGACTTAGGTGGGATGGTTCCCATCCAACTAGAAGGCCAGGAGCACTTGGGTGCATTGGACCAAACACCGAAGGGCTAAAAACTGCAGCTCACCAGCTTTGTGGGTTTGAGCACTTAATTGAAATTCTTTGAGCTTTATTTTTTTCATCTGTAAAATGTGTATCTGTACCATTGAAGATAATGTAGGTAAAGAGCTCAGCTGAGTCTGACACACGGAAGGGACTTAGTAAATGGCAGCCATCAAATTTTCATGCACTCTGTACATTCTTTGAGGGTAGGGGCTAGCTATTATTCATAGTTAAGTGAATTATAATTGTTCTATAACGTATTTAGAGTCAAACAGAGTTTGAATTCAAATTAAAGTGTAAGAACTTTACTTGATGGCAACAAGAAGCTACTGAAGATAACATGATACAGAAAGTTGGGAAAAAGAAGGCTTAGAAAAAGATACCTGATTTGTCTAAGATCGTACTGCCACAGGGACAGGGACTGATATGATTCCAAATTCCCACTTTTTTAAAAAAAAAAAAACATCTATTTTTTTAAAAATATATTTTATTGATTTTTTACAGAGAGGAAGGGAGAGGGATAGAGAGTAAGAAACATCGATGAGAGAGAAACATTGATCAGCTGCCTCCCGCACACCTCCTACTGGGGTTGTGCCCGCAACCAAGGTCCATGCCCTTGACCGGAACCGAACCCGGGACCCTTCAGTCCGCAGGCCGACGCTCTATCCACTGAGCCAAACCGGCTAGGGCCCAAATTCCCACATTTTTAATACTATACCATAAATCTTTTCATCAGATCATAAAAGAGAGGTTTCAGATTTCCATTAATTAAAACCAAGATTTACTACTGAAAAAAAATAATAACATTAAGATGCCTCATTAAAGCCTCTCCATCACTCTAAGTGATCTGAATGGTAAAATGTAAAACACAGCTTCTGATTTAAGCATTTTCTGCATGCCTACTCTACTCATCAGCAAGTGTTAACTTACACACGAGAGGCAGTGAAGACAAGCTTTAGGGAAACAAACTGGGTTCAATCTCTGGCCCAGCAGTGACTGACCCCTAGGCCAAAATCACTGAACCTCTAGAGCCTCCTTTAAGTGAAGATACTTACTCCTCACATCAGGGGTGTGCTGTGACATGGAGTATGAATTCACATATTGGCTGTGGGTGACCACGAGGACACTGTGCATTGCACAGTGGACTGCAATACACAAGAGGCAGAATCTAAAATGTACACTCAGGCTACTTGCAACGCAGTCTTTAGAGATGACCCCCCCCCCCCCCGCCTCCATTTCTGCAAACCCATTTCACAAGTAGCCACAATCTCAAGACTTAGGTGCTGACTACGAGGAAAGGCAACACACAGAAGAGCACGCAAACGGTGAAGAGACCTTTAGGGGACAAGTCACTTTGACGTGTGAAGGGCGGTAATGCATTCAAAGACCAGAGCTTCGCGTGCCCAGCACCGAGTGCGGGCTGGCACACTAGGCGGGCATCGCGTAAGGTTGCTGAAAACCAGCCGTGGCGTCCGGCTTAGCATCGCCACACGACCCGGAATGGAAACTCCGCAGGGCACCGCGGAGGCTGAGAACCGAAGGGTAGGCTCGGGCAAGGGTCGGGGCCGTGGGACGGACAGACAGCGGACGGGACGCGGCGGCCGCGCACGCGCATGGCGACCCCTCCCTAGCCGCGGACCTGCTGGGCGAGGAGCTGTCGCCGTAGCTTCTGCCGCTCCCGGATTTCCTGCAGGCGGCTGTCCATGTCCGGACTCTCGTTTCCCGCTAGCCCGGGAACTTGGCAGTTAGCGGAGGACTCTCCGCCCAATTTTCCTTCCGAGTCCGCGAAACACTAGACCTGCCTGGACCTCCAGGCGGCGGGTACCTTTCATTCTTTCTTCAATGGGCATTTCCGGCGCGGCCGGAATTGGTTCTCCAGCCAGGAAGTCCCGCCTCCTTCCAGACGCCGAAATTTGACGCCGCAGGAAAGGGTCCAATGAGAGCCGCCGGGGCGTGGGCGGGGCCTCGGTGCCCGCCCTCGAAGCCGCGGCGCGGGAGCCGCGGTGGGCGGCTCTGTCGCTGCCGCGTCTCCCGGGACGTCGGACACCCTCGGTGTATCACCCCTGCTTCCAAGGTGTGCACCGGTTTCTGCATTCCCTTTCCGTTAATCCCCAGTTGCCATTCTGACGTTTTAAAAATTGCCAGGTATCAGTTTTTTCCTGGGAGCACAAACTGGAGCCGGATGGCCAGGTTTGAACCCGGCGCTGTCGTTCCTGAGAGGCCTTGGCTAGGTAGTCACCTCCGGGGGGCGTGAGGTGCCTGCCCCTCCGAGCCGTGAGGATGGGAAGCTTGACCGCCGGGCGCAGGCTCTGTGGCTCCGCTTAGTTGCCTGGGAGCCGCACCACTTGTTGCCCGGCCGCGGGCGGCGCAGCACCCGCCTGTGCTCTTGCCCCTGAGCAGCCCCAGGGGGTCCGATGGTTCTTCCCTTCGGGGAAGCGGGCGGGCGGCAGGACCACGGCCCAGAGGCCAGGGGGCCGCTTGTTGTGCGTGTCTTCGTGGAAATCACCCCGAGCGTGGAAACAGCCCCGCACTACCTGCGTCTGGCGGGGAGGCGGGTGCCCCTTTCTCCACAGGAAGGCAGCTGGTCTTCGGTCCTTTCCCTTATTGTCCACTCCTATTCCAAATTCAGTGTCAGGAGTGGACTAAGGCATTACGTTGCCTCCCGTAGTCAACGCAAGAAACGTTCAAACCTGTGAAGAATTTTTGTGAGTTCATTTGAGGCAAACTGTCGACAATTGCCGAGAAGCAGAATCTCAACTGTAATGGAAAATACTAAATTGTACATAGGAGTTAAAGTGTTCTTTAAAAAAAAATCACTTTATATCTCCATCATGTAATTTGAGTACTGATTTGAACTATTAATGATGGGAATAGGCATTTGTTTGCTCAACTATTTAGTGATACTTATTGAGCACTTTATTTTAAAAAAAATATATATATATATATATTATTGATTTCAGAGAAGAAGGGAGAGCTAGAGAGAGCTAGAAACATCCATGATGAGAGAGAATCATGGATCGGCTGCCTCCTGCACGCCCTTCACTGGGGATTGAGCCCACAACCCAGGCAAGAGCAGGGAATCAAACCGTGACCTGGTTCATAGGTCGACTGAGCCACATCAGCTGAGCTTTTTGAGCATTTTATATGGTAGTCATGGTGATAGACCCTGCCTGGAGTCTGCCAAGTTCATGAAAGATCAAAGATCAAACGAGTCCATTTTCTTTATTAACAGCTAAAGGAGAAAAAGTTTGTATTCCTAACCAAGTGCAGGTTATTTGCCTGTGGTCTCTGAACCCCATATTCACCGAAACTCTGCTCTGTGGTGATGGTTGGGTGGGGAGTCTGCAGACTACATTTCCCAGCCTTCCTGGCCAGGTGGCTTCCACTAACCTGCCCAGAGGAGGCACAAGCAGGGAGTCAGAAGGTGGCATCCTGGGGAATGGCTGTGTTCCTTACAAAGTCCCAGAGGCAGGGGCAGCAGCCTCTCCTTGGTGGCCTGTCTTCCTTTCCCACCCTCAGGGGCGCCCCCGACGGTGAGTTTGCTCTGGAGCTCTGAGGATGAGATACCGCCCTCACTCTGTTCTCCCAGCTCTAGGACTGAGCTACTTCTGCAGCCAGGAGTTTGTGATTTAATCTCAGGGTCCACGCTTTGATCTTCTAGCACCTCTGTATACAGTTCTCACGGTAAATGCTACTTGTTTAAAATTCCTTAGAAAATTTCTGCTTTCCTGCCTGGGACCTGGACTGATAAGGGCGCAAGTGGTGTTTACAAAGCCTCTGGAATACAGCAGAGGGCTGTGGCTGTTTTCACAAAGACAGGGCTGTAACTGACCACGCCCATCAGTAACATCTGTTTATCGCCACATCACTAGGGCCACTAGGGAATGCCTGTTTATCACCATATCACAAGGGCCACTGGGGGACAGGGAGAAGAAACGTGGAAAGTCTCCACATATTACTCATACTCTTTGAAAAAGCAGTTTCTCTTCTAGGCACTTATTTTAAGGGAGCGATGAGGAGTGATGAGAGATCCACATGCATGCATCTCCCTTTAAGCTACTTGAGAATGACTCCTCCACACTTCTATATCCAACTGCCTATTGTACATCTTGCTAGACTGTCCCTCACAATCTCCAACTTAAAATGGATAAAACAGAAATTCACCTTTCACCCCCATCCTCTAAAAAGTAAAATCAATTCCACTCCTTTAGCATTTCCTATTTCAGAGAATAGGGTCAATATCCACCCAGTTTCCTGAATAGGGAGCACACCACTCTCCCTGCTGCCAACACACATACACACTCACACACACACACATACACTCACTCTCCTGTATCACAACCTATGGATGATATGTATCCTAACTCATTCTAGTTGGCCTACTGCTTTCAGACTATCAAATTGTTTCTAGGAATTTGTAGAAAATTATAATTTCATCATTTCCAATAGAACTTTCTATAATGATAGAAATATGCTATCTGCACCAACCAATATAGTAGCCACTAGCCATATGTCGTCACTGAGCTCTAGAAATGTGGCTTCTATGCCCAGGAACTTACTTTTAAAATTTTAATTAATTAAACTTAATTAACTGTATCTTGGCAGTGGCTACCATATTGGACAGCACACATCTAGGTTCAGGGGGGTAAATTTCTTAGCCACTTAGCATTATGAACAATTCTCTGCATCCTGCTCAGTCTCGTTCTATTTTTTGTTTGTTTGTTTGTTAAATACATTTTTAATTGATTTTAGATTGATGGGAGAGGGAGAGAGAGAAACATCAGTGATGAGAGAGAATCATGGATCGGCTGCCTCTTGCAGCTGGGGATGGAGCCTGCAACCCCTGCATGTGCCCTGACTGGAATCTAACCTGACCTCCTGATTCATAGGTCCACGCTCAATCACTGAGCCACGCTAGTTGGGCAGCCTCGTTCTATTGTTTATGGACCAATCTACCAGGCTTAGACAAAAAAAAAGTTTTTGTCTTTTTCCCCCAAACATGACTTGTTTCCTGTACTTTTTACAAATATAATTGGGTAAGAGAAAAGTCTCCTAAAATAAAGAAGTAGGTTTCAACATGACTTTTGACAACAGCATTTGGTAAGCAGAACTTTTCAGGAAAGCACTTAAGATAAAATGGATGTCAGAATCTGCTGATAGCGTCTGCTTTCTCCAGTGCTGGTAAAGGACAGCCCCTCGGTGGTGGATGTTTACTGCTGCTGCGTGAGGCTGAGCACTCTGACTTTCCTGAGCTTGTTGGGAAGGCTGGTGCGAGAAGTGCGTTGGGGAGGGAGGAGACAGCCAGTTAGGTTCTGCATCCTCCTGGCGATGCATTCACAGCCATTAGTTCCCCAGTTTGCATTTGATCGTGCCCAGCAGACAACTGCTGTGGTCTAGAACAGCTGTGGCTCATGGGCATATTTAAGAAGCTTCCTGTGTCAAATAAATGGACTACGTAAGAAATTCGGACAAAGAAAGGAGAGTGATATTCCACAGACTACATGTTAATATCAAATAGAAACATATGGATAATAGAATACGTTTGACTTTAGGGAAGAACTTGCATAAAACATGTCTAGTGTCTTTTACATTGAATCTGTGGGATGACACTGGTCAATAAAACCATACGATTTCAGGTGCACAACTCTATACCACAATCCTCTGCTCCCTGCAGTGTGCACTCACCACCAAAGTCAAGTCTCTTTCTGCCACCATTTATCCCTTCTTTGCCCTCTTCCACCTCCTCCCACCCCTTTTCCCTCTGGCAATCAACATACTATTGTCTGTGTTTATGAGGTGTTTTTGTGGGTTTTGTGTATGTGTGTGTGTGTTTTGCTTAATCCCTTCATCTTTTTCACTTAGCTCCTCAACCCCCCCCCCACTCTGACAGCTGTTAGTCTGTTCTCTGTATCTATGAGTCTGTTTCTATTTTGTCTGTTTATTTTGTTCATTAGATTCAACATATAAGTGAAATGGTATTTGTCGTTCTCTGACTGATTTATTTCACTTAGCATAATACTCTCCTTTTCAAAATGACCAGAATTGGGAGGAAAGTGAGAAAGGGCAAGGTGAAAGGAATAATATAATACAAAAACATAAGTAATGTCAACACATTTAACTGAATAAATGAAGAAAACTATTTAAATGTTGGTTAGTATAACATTAGTTTGCTGCATTATATGAAGAATTCAGTTCTGCTATGGAGCACAGAATGGGGTGGGTGAGCCCCATAGGGTGCATTAAGTGCAGGCAGTGAGCAAGCAGTGAGACAGGCAGAGTTCAGGAGATAAGCTAACTATAGAGACTAAGTCACCTACTAGCCTGAAGGATGGAGAGTTAGGTAGACTAAATGAAACGTATGACGCACCAAACAAGACCGTTATGGAGGGAAAGACCAAATCACAATCGGGCCATCTCTGGGCTGACAGCCACATCACCCTTACTCTGGCCACCATGGTCCTATTCTGGACCCAGAGGTGCTCTGCCTAAGAATGGATGCTGGTACCCATAAGCTGTTGGCAGGCTACTGGGCAAGCTACAGCTCTGGCGAGGCATAGCCCCTCTGCTCTTTATCAGAGCAAGTGTGTATCACTGGCCCAGGTCCCTTCTGTCTGTTGGCCTCCTTGTTCAAACATCAGTCTCTCCCCTGACCACCAGCTGGGCAGGCTGTTGCAGGAGAGACAGAGAGGATCAGGTGCATACAAACATTTCATAACTGGGGATCCATGTAGTGTGGTCCTTCGCACTTGTACCCATCCTAAGTGTGGTAGCAGACCCTATCTCTTCCTCCTGCTTTAGAGTGATGTAATAAACTTTGACTTGAGCATCTCCGTTTGGCCTATGAGCCTGTCTGTCCCACGACTTCTGGGATGGCTTGGCCTGCAGTATCCTTGGAGGCCACATGAAGGTAGTTTCCATGCCAACTAGAGAAAGCATAGGGAAATAACATAGAGTCGTATAGCATAAGCTAAAGGAATACAAAGAGAGAGAAGAAAGGCATTCACAAATTGTATCTGTTAATAGACTGAGAGACCAAAATCGGCAAGTAAAAGGCAAACACAGAGATAAAATATGGGATTTATTTTTCCTAATTGATTTATGGAAACAGGAAGAAGACAACAAGACTCTAATGGGTTTTGACTCTATTGTTGTGTAAATATCACTGATACCAATTATACGTTATCTCTGAGACCAAAATAACTGTTTCAGAGGTAAATGCAACAGAGACCAGATGAAGGGAAGTGGTCTTCCAACAGGCAGACTGATAACCCTTGCATTTCTTTTTTAGTTCACTCTAAGTAGCATTGCAATCACCTTTTTAAATGTCCACTACATTTTTAAAGTATTTAAACTATCAAGAAGAGAGGCTTTCGAAACACTCTGAAGTAATTAGGAGGAGATGCACACATAGTACTACTTTCTATAAAAGTTCTATTATTACTGTACAATTTCTGAAACAGTCTCTGTAAATTCCCACTGTTAAAACAACAGTAATGCAACTATTTTAAAGATCTGTGGGGTGAAAGGGTTAGTGAAATGAACTATCCCTTTGAAATGAAATTAATTTATTCCTAACTTGCCTCTTTCATATCCATTTTCTTTAACAGGTCACTATCTCTGTGGCACAGAAAATGTTGAGCTAAGTCTTATAGGTAGGTGAGATGCTGTACATACAGCGCTTGCAGAACTCTAGACAGTAACAGTCCTCACATAAGAAATGGAATTGTTTATGGAGCAAGTACTTTTAGAGGCTTACTCTGTGGTTTTTGAAAGCCTATGACATTTTGGGGTGTAGCTAATTCAAACTGACAGCCTTAATGCTTTAATACTGGTTTTAAGTTTTTCTGTTTTTACAACTTAATTCACACTTCGAAGTTGAGTATTTCTCAATAATTTGAAATGGTAAAAACTAGAAAAAGAAAGTGCGTTCTGTGATGAATCAAAGGTAAAGCCTACATTCAAAGAGACTAATGGTACAATATCATCATTAGTGCTACTTATTTTTTTAAAAATCTGTTGTGATTTTAAATATGTCATGTTACAAAATAACATAAATGGTAGAAGGTTTGTTCTCAGAATTTACAAAGTACTAGTGAACTTTGTGCCATTTAAAAGAACCATCATTGTAACGAAAGCCCCTATTCTAGAGATCTGGATCAGAAAAATAGTAAAAATCACTTTTGTTACTGTATACCTAACCACCAGAAAAATGGTTTTAGTTGTATACATTCTTCAAAACATGGCATATTGTAGCCAATGCAAATACTGTAATATTTACAATACTTACAATTACATTTCTAAATGCTAAAAAAAATTTTCAAATGAATATACAAAGGCAATCCTTGTATAAATGCTCAAAAAAAAAAGATATTAAAAGCAAATTATGGCTAAGATACTAAATCTGTTTCAGATTACGAATGAGTGCATACAAGGAAATCACTGGTTCCTCCCTCTCCACTCCCAGCCTCCTCCTCTGGGCGCTCATGTCAGCTGACTTATGAATGTGGTGTGTGTTCTCTGGCCAGGCACTGGTCCTCAGATTTCCCTCTGGTTGGAATGGTCTCTGCTGTGTTTTTTCTCATTCATTTTTGGGTCCAATGTGCAATCAATCAAAGCATGTTGATCTTGGTGAAAGTTAGAGAGAAAACAGCATTGGCCAGTGGCCACAGAAGCATAAAAAGTGTCACTGAAGGGAAAACATTGGATATTTTTTCATCCTGGATAGGAGCTGGGTCCTAACTTTTGTTTCCAACTGGAGTAGTTCTGCTGTTCCTCTGAGGGCTGAGCTTTGCACACAGCAGACTCTCCAGGCAGCATCCGCAGTCTCACTGACTCCGGAAACGAGATCCTCTGAAGCAGCTCCCACATCCGCATCGCAGTCTAGACTCTGTTGTACTGAGGGCACAGAATTCTGTGTGTACACACACACTCATCTGTATGTGCTCCAACAGTGAAATTTGGAACAATTTCATTAAGATGCATAGGAAGAGCCTTTGCATTTGGACTACTGAACAAGCAGGACATGTTATGTTCATTTGTAAAGCGCAAATTAAATTTTTCCCTACTTCCCTTTCTGGGTGGCCCTGTCCCTCGATGAAAATTTAGGCAGTCTTCATGCTTTTTCTAGTTGCCTTAAATATTAGAAACAGTTACTTGGTTCTTTAAGCTTCTGTCTCATTTTAACACCCTGCGGCCCAGCTCCATCTGAGTCGGGGCTCCTGGGAGAGTGGCGATGGGATTCTCAGTCTTTGTCAGGGACTCTGGACTTGCAGACGTCGGAAATGGACTCCCAGGAGCGTGTCCATGGGCTCCTTCACAGCCTCTCTGCCCATCCTGTGGGTGCCCATGACAGGAGCTGACGGGTCCTGGGCTTGATTTATTTTATTGGCTTTTTCTGCAGTGGACCTTTCACCTTTCTAGGCCAGCCTGATGAAGGACAAATGCTTTGGGGCATAACCTAAGAAGGCCTCATGCTGGCTTGTTAAAGTGAGTGGCCTACAGTTGGCACGCGGGAAAGCCACATCATTTCCTCCCCCGCGCACCCCCCCCCCCAGACTCTGGAAGCAGTGTTTTACTGCCGGGATTCAGGGAACCAAGTGCTGTGACCCATTGGCCACTCTACACAGCCCCACTACCCCTTCATCTTGGCTTCCTGAACATCCAGCCAGCCATTCTCCAGCTCTTCCCATATCCAGATGGGAGGTAAAGACTCCCGTGGCCCGCAGGTCCTAAGTTCTCCCGGTGTCTCCTTAAAGCCGCACTCTTGATTTAGGGTGAAGAGGGCCACCCCACCACTCTTCTTTGAGGGGAGGACTGGGTATCACACTGTACAGCAGTGATCTCTGAAAATGTTCTTCTCCGATCTCTCGTCCTCGATCATTTGAGACCCTCAAAGTGAGCAAAGTCATTTGTAGGGCCTCTTGTCTATACACCTGCAGGGCGGACATGATCCTCGCTTAGTGTAGCACTTTCAGAGTTCTAGCCAAAGCTTCCACAAATCCAGTTGTACATTTAGGTAAAAGACGTCCTTCTGTGCTCAGGGGAACCCTGCCACATACTAACTTTTTAAAAATTGAACTTTTTATTTTGAGACAGTTGGTGATTCCCATGCAGTTGTGAAAAATAATACAGAGAGAGCCATTGACCTTTACGCATGCCTCCCAGAAGTGACATCTTGCAGAACTATAATTCAGTGTCACGCCCCGAATGCTTCCATCGCCACAGTCCCTCCTGTTGCCCTTCATAACCACACTCACGTCCCTTCACCTTCTCCTTAACCCCTGGAGGTCCACGTCTCCATTTCCATGGCTTTGTCATTTCACAAATATTCTGTGAATGGGCTTACATAGTGTGCCATCTCCGGAGTTCTCATACTCAGCGTGATTCTCTGGCCGTCTCTCCATTGTGGCATCCGTGGGTCATTCCTTTTCAGCGGCTCAGCCGTGCTCCGTGACGTGGACATGTTGTAACTTAGCCGCTCACCTGATGAAGGACAAATGCTTTGTTTGTTTTTGCTGTTTCCCATAAAGCTTTTATAAAATTTCATGTACAGGTTGTTGTAAGAATGTAATTCTTCATTTCTTTGGGATAAATGCCTGGAGTGCGTTTATTTACTGTGTTTGTATGGTAGTTGCATGTTTAGTTTTTGAAGAAACTGTCAAGCTGTTTCCCAGAGCTTCTGTGTCATTTTCTCTTCCCACCAGCAGTGGGGAGGGAGCCAGTGTTTCAAGTCCTCGCTGGCATTTGGCAGTGCCGCTCTGCATTGTACCCTCTGATGGATGCAGTGTGCTTACTGGCGCCTTCGGGGAGTGGCACACTGCAGACAACTTCTCCCTTTGAGATGAGAAAGCTTTCTGATATTACTAACACCATCTCAGTGGGGTATTAGCTTGCGTTTCCCTGACAAATGACATTGGACATCATTTCCTGTGCTTATTTGCTATCTATATATTTTCTTTCCTTTTTTTGGTGAAATGACTCTTCATGTCTTTTGCCCATGGACTAATTTGATTGTTTCTTACTGTTGAGTTTTGAGAGTTCTTTATATGTTCTAGATAGTACTCCTAGGTTGGAGATGCAGTTTTCAAATGTTTTCCTCCCAATCTGTCGCTTTGTCTTTTTGCTTTCTTAACAGAGTCACAGAATGAAAGTTTTAATTTGATAAAGTCTGTTTTATTTTCATGGGTCATGGGTTGGATGTATAGTAATAGTTAACATTATGTGTGTAAATAAATACATCCTCTCTCTCCCTCACCTTCCATGTTCAAATCATTGGCTGGTCCTGAAGTACCACCTCCAAAATATAACCCAAATATGTCCATTCTCTCAATTTCTACAGCTATCTCCCAGGCTCAAACCACCATCATCGCTCACTTAATCTGTTTCCCTTCTCCCCTCTTTTAAAACTGTAATTTATATGATATGATTTAAAATCCCCAAAAGTTCCCAGTAGGCTGAAAATAGAGTCCACACTCTACCATAGCCTCTGAGAACCTACCCCACTTGGCCTGCCTAACTATCTCTGATCTCATCCGGGTACACTCTGGCTTCCCTCCCTCTCACCCTGCACTAAGCTATTGCCACATTCATTTCTGTTTGTCCCTCAAGCACAGCAAGCTCCCCCCACTTTGTCTTTTAATGTGCAGGACCCCCCCTGTGTTTGCAAGGCTGGCTTCTCTTCATTCAGTCTCTCCATGGCTCCAGGTCAGCTGCTCCAGGGTGCCTCACTGATGGCCTGCTTTGTCTTTTTTTTAAAAATCCTCACCTGAGGATGTTTTTCATTGATTTTAGAGAGAGGAGGGAGCAGGGGAGAGAGAAATATCCATGTGAGAGAGAAACAGAGATCAGCTGCCTCCCTCCCACTCCCCCACCGGGAATCGAACCTGCCATCTTTCTGTGCTTAGGACAGCTCTCCAGCCAACTGAGCCACCGGGCCAGGGCCTGATGGCCTGCTTTTTAAAAGAAACTGCCTTTCTCTTGCCACTTTGTGTCATTATTCTGTTGCTTTATTTTTTTTTTAGCTAAAATTTTTATAATTTTTTATTTTTTGCCAGCTAAAGGTACTTGTTTACCTTGCCCTACTCAAAGGTAATCTGTCAAAGCAGTGGTCCTGCCTGTCACAGTCAACGTACCCCAAACACCCAGCGCATAAGCAGCACTCAATCAATATTTGCTGAATGTTGAGCTTTTCCATTTCTTTTTGGAAAAGCAAATTTTCTTTTGATAGTTCACCTGCTGGTGAATTCATAATGTCCTCAGAAGGGACTATTTACAATAATACTCGTTAATTAGAGGAACAAAGGAAAGTAAGTTCTGAGTTCTGATAGATTCAGCTTATATTACTAAGTCGTATCCTTTATTCATGCTGTATGAAGTGCAGGAACAAACTGCAGAACAGAAGGTCTCTCAAATGTGTCTTGATTATGAATGCAAAGGAAGGGACCCTTACTGTATTGCCACAAGCTCCCCAAACTGGAAATTCCAGTGACTGACTTACCCTGCAAGTCTGAGCAGGTCTGCACAGCCCAGTGTCACGGGGCATAGCACTGGCTGACCTCATCGGGATGCCATGCAAAACAGCGTCTGTGTTGGTGGGGCAGCATGTTTACTGCATGACATCAAGACCTTGTGCCTTATGCCATGGAGGGGCCACACTCTTGGAGTTGGTAGAGGGATTATGGTGCATGTGTCAGATTAATTTTTGGGATTGTGTTACAATTAAATCTGAAGATAAATTTGGCTAGGCTGAAAATTGTCTCACATAATTTTTGTGTTTTAGAATAAGACTCTTAGATAATTTCCTCAAAATTTTAGGGTAAAATCAGTGAAATATACCTAATAAACTTCAGTATGATCTCCCCTGTCATTAGTTCTCGTGTGGACAGATCTACAGGTTAGGCTGGCAGGTGCTGCTCTGCCGTGCTTAACTGCTGGACGAGTCGGTTGCTTTGGTGTTCCTGCTGTCAGTCTCAGGCTCTTTAATAACATCTTCTAAGTATTATGTCATTTCTGTGCACTCTGTACTTCATAATCCACAGCCATGGGAACTGTGTAACCAGATGATTATACTATTCAGAGGGCACTACTTTTCAATGGCTCAACCTCATTTAGAAGCTTTTTGGATGTTTCTCTTGGTTTAAAAAGCAAGGGTTCAATACAACCATCTTTTCTGATGACTCTTTCACATTTAAAGAATAATATGATTTTTATTACTAATATTTTAGCAATATACAATCCTCTAAATCCTCCAATTTATAGTTAAATAGTTCTACTAAAATGTCTTATAACTTGTCAAAAATGTTCCTAATAATGTTATATATGTTTGTGTGTGTGACTTAATGTTTCTGAACTTCGTGATTTCTTTATTCAGTATTTCAAGTGCTTTTCCACGTTATGAAAAACTGGGTCATTACACAAGAATTCTGAGCATATTCATGTTCTCCTTTCCAACGTTTTCCATGCCCTGGCAACGTAAGATATGGTGATATTTGTAAGGCACCGGAGAAGACCCCATAACTGGAGGCAGCTGCCTGCAGGGTAGGTCCCGCCCCACAAGTTCTGCACCCTCACCCTGGAGCTGAAGGGACCCTATCCCTACACACTTGACAACTATTTGTGCTTCACCAACCCCATTGGGAAGCTCTGAATTAATGCTTTGAAGTTTTTCAAAAGAAGTAACTTTTCTATCCTCTAGGTAAGATTAGTGCCAGAACTTAGTGAGACCTCCTGTTTTATAAAGGATTTAGAAAGAATAAAATATGCTCCCAAAGAGTGGGCAATTCTCCTGGAAGATCTCAGAGCTGTTCTCACAGGACAGGCCATTCACAGGGAAAAGCCGCTGCAAACAGCTTGGGTGGGGCTGCAAATTGAGTGGGGTGGGATCTCAGGGAATCCTCTGGCAGAGTGAACAGAGTGGATCAGGTTGATGGAGACTCAGGTTGATGGAGACTCAAGTATGGGGCCTGCCAGTCAGCTCTGTGGCAGGGGAGGTCCCAGCACTTTCATCTGGGAGAAAGCTGCCCCCAGTTCTTGTCCTAATGCCATGCAATTTAGGATTTAGAAAGAATTTGCTCAGTGGATAGAGTCGGCCTGCAGACTGAAAAGTCCTGGGTTCGACTCTGGCCAAGGGCACATGCCTGGGTTGCAGCTGATCAATGATTCTCATCATTGATATTTTTATCTCTGTGATCATTGATATTTCTCTCTCTCCCTTCCTCTCTGAAATCAATGAAAATATATTAAAAAAAAAGAAAATAAAGTCTCGTCCTGTCCCCATGGGCCGGGTCAGCGCCAGCACCAGCCCCAGAGCGTGATTCAGGTTTGTCTGCAGCTGCATCCATGCACAGAGGGTGTGACTCTCCACATCTAGACCTTTCTTTGATGTGACTACTAGTGACCCGGTGCATGGATTTGTGCACATTGAAAAGAAATTCTTTAGAAGGTGGCCAGCAGGGTGGGACTGGGCGAGATGGGCCGGACATGCCCTGGAGCCAACCTCCCGCAGTCCCTTTCCGGCCGGCCACACCTGAGGTGGTGCCATGGCTCAAAGGACGTCTGTGGAGTGAGCAGTGTCTCTCTGGCAGGTGGGGTCCCTTGGCCTGGCCTGTGGGGATCAGGCCAAAACTGGCTCTCTGAAATCCCCCGAGGGGTCCCAAAGTGCGAGAGGGCACTCTGCAAAGTTGCTATTGTACAGGGTGTGGAACACAAACGCAAGTGTGCAGTAAACCAGATTCAGGGCCCACAGTGCCCCAGTAACAAAATAACCCACAGCCGAAAGTGGAATCGCGCGACCCCGCGAGGAATTGTGCTCCCTCCTCTCTGGTTTCGGGGTGCATCACCCGAGAACCGCTGCTGCCAAGTCACTGCAGCTCAGCAGCTCCTGCATTTGAGCGTCTTTCTCCTGGTGTTCAGTGCGCGTCATAGCTACCAGTCGGACAGACACTTAGCATATTAGCCTTTTATATATATAGATAAGATTGTTTCCACTATAAAAGCCACATAATTACATGACAGAACCTTAGAAAATAAGGACAGATTTTATACATGACTAGAGGCCCGGTGCATGAAATTCATGCACTGGGGGGTGTCCCTCAGTCCAGCCTGCACCCTCTCCAATCTGGGACCCCTTGGGGGATGTCTGACTGCCGGTTTAGGGCCGATCCCTGTGGACAGTCTGACATCCCTCTCACAATCCAGGACTGCTAGCTCATAACCACTTGCCTGCCAGCCTGCCTGATTGCCCCCTAACTGCTTCTGCCTGCCAGCCTGATCACCCCCTAACCACTCCCCTACCGGCCCAATCGCCCCCAACTGCCTTCTCCTGCCGGCCTGATCACCCCCAACTGCCTTCCCCTGCCGGCCTGATCGCCCCCCACTGCCTTCCCCTGCTGGCCTGGTCGCCCCCAACTGTCCTCCCCTGCCAGCCATCTTGTGGTGGCCATCTTGTGGTGGCCCTCTTGTGGTGGCCATCTTATGATGATGTGGGGGCGGCCATCTTGTGATGACATGGGGTGGCCATCTTGTGACGATGTGGGGGAGGCCATCTTGTGACAACATGGGGGGCATCCATTTTGTGATGACATGGGGCGGCCATCTTGTGATTATGTGAGGGTGCGAGGGCCACCTAGGCGTGTGTGTGGTTGTTTTTATAAGCATATGGAGTGAAGGTCCCAGGCTGACAACAGAGCTCAAATCCACGTGGGCACACCTGTCGGTCCTGCTGAGACCCGCCAGCAGAGAGAATCGGGAGGAGGGACACAGGCGGTTCAGGGAGAGATGGCAGCAAGTAAATACCAAACCCTGTCACCAACCAACCAACCAACTAGCAAATGAAAAGCCAGTCACATTAGTGTTCAGGGCCCGGGTTTCAGTTTCTCACTGAAGTAAGCGAAGAGTGACCTCCACAATCTCAGCTGTGAGTGCAGTGGGACTTCTGCAGGCAGGGCTCGGCCGGCTTCCTGGGACACAGCACCAGGAGGAGGGGCAGGAGAGGCAAGCCCTGGTGGATGAGTCTGCGCTCTGCACACACAGGGCTGCCCTGCAGATGGTGTAGAAACGCTGGACTCGCGGAGGGCTCAGCAGGCCCCAGAGTCAGGAGCGGGATGTGACTGTGAACCTGCCATTCTGCCTCCAGACGAGTGGCCTGAGGAACAGGGTTTATATTGCAGGCTTGTGGAGGAACCCCTATCCTAGTGCACTTGCCGTCCGTGTGTTCCAGAGGCTGCTGCCTCCCCTAGAACTAGCTCATGGACTGAGACAGTGGTGGGGACATGGTTCGAAGACTGCATTGCAGCTCCTAGGCGGCTGGGACTGCCTCCCTCAGTCCTATCCCAGCAGCCAGCATAGTCTGCACATAGCAGGTGCTCAGTAAATGTGCAGTAAACTGAGTCAGTAAATGCCCGGGGAACCCTGGTGCACTGGAGGCTGACAGAGCTGCTCTGGGGAAACCATGACTCTGTGGCAAGGCTCACGCTGCAGAGATCCTGTGGTGGCTTTTAGCTCTGGGCGCTGGGGACTGATGGAGCCTGCGGACAAGCTGTGCCCTTGGTGCAGGTCATCTACAGCTGCGAGGGAGCCGCGGGCGTGGAGCTTGCTCTGAGGGCATGGCATTGAAGGAAGGGGCTCCCTGGGACAGTTGGGAACCTGAGAACCAGAAACAGGTCAGGAATTGGGTTTGTACTCATGAGGTCATATGAGGCAGAGAAGTAAATTCAAACTCAAAATTGTAGTGGCTTAACATGATAACAACGCTTGCCTCTAAGGAGTGCACATTCACACACCCTGTCTCAAGGGCCACTTGGTGACGTGCTAACAACCACTGTGGGCCGGGCCTCAAGTGTCTCCACTCACGCCCCTCTCAGTAGTCCTGAGCTAGTTACTAACTCCACCCTGTGCTGGGGTGCTGGGCGATGGATCGCTCACCTGGGGACTTCCAGCCAGAGGGCAGGAGAGGGAGGCTCTGATGACGGGAGCTGGGCTGCGGCGGCTGCTTTCCGCCCTACACGGATCTGTTCTGTGTGGTAAGAGGTGAGGGCCCCTGGTCTGCAGTGGGGAGAAACAGTAAGCGTGCAAAGTGAGGCAGCAAAGCCTGGAGGCTGAGCCTCTGGTCCTGCAGGAGTGGGTCCTGCCACCTACCACAGGGCCTTGCAAGCCGCTGACTCAGCCCGGAGCTCCTGTGTGAGCTGAAGCGCAGTGTTCTGTCGCACAGGGCTTGAAGTAGGAAAACACTGCTTGTTGGGTGGCTGCACTGAAGATGTGACTGCCTGCACAAAACTAAAGTTTTTGAGACTCCCAATTTGTGATAATACAATTATACAAATACAACATTGTTTTGCTACTGACAGGAACAGTCCCATCCTCGGTGAATTAAAGCATGGGAAGCCCGGAGGGAAGTGTAGAGTGAAAATTCTAACACAGCCCACAGCAGCCCTGGTGAGAGGAGGCCGCCCACCTGCCTCTTTCTAGTCTGCATTTCACGTTGTGCAGCGTCTGATGGTGGCGCCCCGGTGCTGTGTCCTCGGAGACAAGGCGGGCTCCTGTGCCTCCGTTGCCCATAGTTGCAAGATTGCTCTTCTGGTTTGGGTTCTGCAAATTGCCTTTTCTGGTTCCATAGCGTTTCAGATCCATGCAATTGATACAGGAATTCCACCACCAGGAGCAGAAAAGGAAACAGCCTGAGGCAGCAGCGGTGCAGCTGCAGGAGCAGCTCTCAGTCCCTGTCTGCCCTGGCCCCGCAGGGACACGTGCGCTCTGCACCAAGACGAAGGGCACCAGGAAGGACAGCGCCTTAGAACTTATGTCCTCACTGCAACTGGTGCTCACGGTTGTATTGCCTTCTTTCCGATGTAGAGAGATAGCGAGAGAAAATCACAGGGGAGCGATGTTTCTGTTTAGGGTTTTGACCAAAGCAATCTATTGAGCCTGACATTCTTTAGAAACCACCAAACGATTAAAAAAGTTTGCTGCTCTGTAAGGCTCATTAAGGAAACTTCAAAATACGAGGCACTGACAGTTATCTTAGGGTTCCTGCGGTTCACTAGTAGTGGCGCTCATTGACGGTGGACATGTCATCTGCATGGCAGGAGCACAGCCGAGATGAGGGGTCCCGATTCCGGGAACACTGCGTAGCGGGAGGGGCAGGCAGCATTCTGGAACACACTGTTCTACTTTGAAATTCTGGACAACTTTTCAGGGGCTTCTTCCTCCATTGTCTCCTTTCTGAGATAGATTCAAACCCTTTTTTGATCCCAGTGCAGAGTTCACCCTTGGCCAGGGCCCTGGCTGCCGGCTGAAGATAGTGGCAGGTACCAGAGGGGCTTGTCGCCGGTGCAGAGGAGGTGCAGGCGCTGTCTGGGTACCAGGAGGAGAGACAGAAACACACTCGAGATGCAGTTGTGGAGGTGCGCACGGCTAGTTTTCATTATTCAGGCGGTACTGCTTCTTAGAAGAAAAATACCAGATAGAAAAATAGGACCTGCCCAGGCAGCTGGACAGAGGGGATGTCACACAGGAGCCTGTGACAGAGGCCCTGGATCTGGGCCACCAGGAGACGCCAGCCACAGTGTCTTGGCCATCGGGCTGTGTTCTTCATTGAGGGAAGAATAAAGTAGACACGGATCTTTCTCAGTTTCTTTCTTAGGCATATTATTTTCCACATGCATTCTTTTTAATTTATTGATTTATTTTAGAGGAAGAGAGGAAGGAAGGGGAGAGAGAGAGAGAGAGAGAGATCGAGAGAGATCGTTTGTTGTTTCACTTATTTATGTATTCATTGCTTGATTCTTATATGTGTCCTGACCGGAGAGCGAACCTACACCTTGGCATATTGGGGAACACCCTAACCAACTGAGCTCCCCCACCAGGGCTCCACAGATGCATTCTTTAAAATTTGTTTAACACAGTTACCCTAAAAGCTTTTACTTATTCATTTTACCTATTATGCAACTCATACTCTCAGAAATAGCTTTAAATTATAAAAATCAATACTGCATATCTCAAAAATAAAAATATATGAAGAAAAAACTTTAAAATACCAGTTATGCTACCACCTAGAGATACTGCTTTCACATTTTGGTGGAAAAGCTTATAGACAAACCTGTATTGGCTCATACAGTCCCATTACTAGCGCTCCCCTCCCATGAACATATTTTGTCTGCTTTCTACTATATTAATGCTCTTCAGAAACTTTTCCTTTGGTGACATCAGTACTTACAAGTCTGCATTTCTTTCCCATTTTCTGATTACTGGACATCGAGTTTGTTTCCAGCTATGTTATTTCAAATGAAGCTGTAATGTAATATTCTTATACATAAACGTTTCCCCCTGCTTCTTTGATTACTTCCAAATCTAAGAAGAGTCTTACCCTCTTGGTTCTTCTTAATTAGATTTGTGAGGGAAGAATCAGCTCTAATTATGACTTAAATATGAGCAGTGCTAAATGACATGGCTTCTCAGAAATAAAGGGAAATTAACATCTTTACAATCACTGCCAGCAGCCTCTGCAGGCCCTCAGTCACCAGCGCCCTCTTCCCCTCTTTGTTTTCTTCTCAGTGAATTCAGTTTTCTAGTGTCATCCTTCAAGTAAAAAAACCCCCGATTCCTCAGTGTAGCTTTCTCGCTTTATGCTATACTACTAGAGGCCCGGTGCACGAAATACGTGCATTTGCGAGGGGGGGTCCCTCAGCCTGGCCTGCACCCTCTCGCAGTCTGGGAGCCTTGCGGGGATGTCCGACTGACGGCTTAGTGGGCCGAAGCCGTCAGTCGGACAGCCTTAGCATTGCCACGGAGGCGGGAGAGGCTCCCACCACTGCCACTGTGCTCGCCAGCACTGAGCAAGGGTTCTGGCTGAGCGACACTCCCCCTGTGGGAGCACACTGATCACCAGGGGGCAGCTCCTGTGTTGAGTGTCTGCCCCCTGGTGGTCAGTGCGCATCATAGTGACTGGTCATTCCACCATTTGGTCATTTGCATATTAGCCTTTTATATGTAGGATACACTATAGATGAGGCCCCCTAGAACCATAAGAAATGCAAAACATTCACTGTTAACTCATTCTCAAATTGCCTCCACTTAAAATCAAATTCTGCGCCCCCCCCCCCCCCCCCCCGTGGGGCGTGTGCTGCACCTTGGGAACCACTGGACTTGACACTTTTCCTGTCTGAGCTTCATTTCTGAATGCATACGCATATCCCATGGGAACTGTAATCTCTTCTCCGCCTACCTCACTGGGTTGTCACGAGGAGGTTCTGAGCTAATAAACCTAGAAATGTTTCATCAAGTAAGTGATGTCTAAACAGGAAGGGATTGTTATTTTTAAGCTCACGGGTACCCTCGCAGGGAGCAGGTGCTGATTAGGGGAGGAGGGCATGATTGTTTCCTGGGACTGTAGCTATGGAAGCTTTGCAGAGGGTTCTGCAGGCCTGGGGGGGGGGGGGGCGGGCTCTGGCCAGCAGCCCTGTCGTGGTGGTCGTCCCTGGAGGTGCTGGCGGGGGGCAGGGCGTTAGGGGGGGCGGCGAGGCCAAAGGGGGATAACTGTCAAACCTTCCCGCTTGGTGCCATTCTTTACATTGTAGGTGGCTGTTTCGCAGCTGTACCTGCTCAGGGCGGAGCCAGGCGTGCTAGGAAGGCGGGTTCAGCCGCGCCCCCAGCAAGGTTCAGCGAGCTTCAGCTGCAGAGACAGCGCTGCTGCTGTAGGGGAGGGCGTGGTGGGGGGGGGAGGGTCTGACCCTGGGGGGCCACTCAGGCCTGCCTCCACCCGGGTCTGGAGTTGTAGGGAGGAGAGGCCTGCTCGGCCCCTGCGGAGGGGGCCCAGCAGTGGCGGCCGCGGCCCCGGGTGCCTCGGGGGCGCGAACTGGTGGTCGCTGGCGTGCTATTGTTGTGGGCACCCCTGGCGGGGGTGGCAGGGGAAGAGATCCAGAGTCGGAGGTGTGGGCTGCACCTACCCCCAAGGCTGGATCTTCTCCCTGTCCGGTCAGCCTCCCAGACCCCCGGGGGTGCGGGGCTGGGGTAGGGTGTCTTTCTGTCCCCCCCGGGGGTGTGGGGGTTGGAGTAGGGTGTCTGTCCGTCCCCCCGGGGGTGCAGGGGCTGGGGTAGAGTGTCCGTCTGTCCCCCCCGGGGGTGTGGGGGTTGGGGTAGGGTGTCTGTCCGTCCCCCCGGGGGTGCGGGGGCTGGGGTAGGGTGTCCTCTGTCCCCCTGGAGGTGCGGGGGCTGGGGTAGGGTGTCCATCTGTCCCCCTGGGGGTGCAGGGGCTGGGGTAGGGTGTCCCTCCGACCCCCCGGGGGTGTGGGGGCTGGGGTAGAGTGTCCATCTGTCCCCCCGGGGGTGCGGGGGCTGGGGTAGGGTGTCTGTGTCCCCCCGGGGGTGCAGGGGCTGGGGTAGGGTGTCGGTGCAGGGGGATTGGAAGAGCTCCCCGTGGCCGCTTCCTCTTCCTTCTTTGCAGTCCGGGCTCCTGTCAGGCTCTCTCCTCAGAACCCCGGGAACTTGGCTCCAGGCGCCCACCCGCTGCTGCGCACGCAGCCTCCTGCTGGTCTGTCAATATGCAGATTGGTTGTTACTGGGACTCCGTAACGGCAATTAGCATATTACCTCTTTATATGTATAGATAATTGGAGACAATATTGTTTTCTACTATTTTGATCAATTGCATCTCAGCTACCGAATAAACTTGAATGTATTTATCCTTGTGCTCAATATTGTCTCTGTGGGCAATGTGCCAGAGATCCAAGTACATGTGTGCACGTGAACTTCTCCCAGCACAACACGCTTGGCAGCGAGGGGCCTCAGGAAGTCACCCTTGTTTAGGTGCCCTCATACTGCATAATGTGCAGACACTGAACAACATTGGGCGCAGGTGGGTGGTTCATCATCAGGTCAAACACGAAGAGCTGTCTTTTCTGAGAGGTGTGTGTATACACTGGGTGCTGGGTGTGGGGGATTCTCTGAGGGACCTGCCACTGGATTACTGGCATGACCCCCAATTATGTCGATCTCCAAAGGAAATGATGAACCTGGCGATTCAGGTCCTGTGGATCTGTGTAAAAGCCATCGTCACCTCTGTTGTCCTGTTCCCCGTCCTGCTTTATTTCTTTCATAACATTTACCACCATCTGGCTTGTAATAAATTTTGTATTTATATAGTTATTGTATGCTGTTCTTTACGAGGCTGTAAGCGCCATAAGAGCAGGTTACTCACATTCTCTTTTTTATTCACTGCCTAGTTCAATAAATGTTTTATTTGAATGAATGAATAGTGAGTTAATAAACAGTGAAGATTCTTTGTTTTTCAGATTTGATACAATAGAAATAATATATTACAAAATACCGAAAAATTTTGTAAATACGTCCAAGTTTAAAAACTTGCAAGTGCCATATTTTTATTATTCATTAAAAAAGTGAATGTATCAAATCTTTTGCTAAATCTATACAAGAAAGAAACATGAATCTCAAAGCCTACAGAGAAAATAACATGTATTTTTCTTTCCAAGTAAATTAATGAGTTTTGCCTTAAAAATATGAAAGAGATACAACTCTAAACCAAGTAGCATTCTCATGATTTTAGAATGTGGTTGCTCTGAACCTCATGGAAAGTCACAAATATATTTTTCATTTCATTTACTGTGTTCTTAATAAGTATGTTAAAACTCCCACACCATACAAATTACCCCTGGACAATGAATAATATGTAATTCAAATCTTCTGAAAGTAAGAAGGCTTAACAGTGCAAAGATAAACTGTTTAGTCTTATTTTTGGAAGGGCAAAGCTACAGAGAAATAATAAGCCTGGCTGTATTTTCCAACAACTCTTAGGCATAGGAATGCGTTTGTCAGAGTTAACAGAAGGTCCCAGACAAACTAAATGAGGAACTGGATTAGAATAGATTTTAAACAAATGTTATTAAAATTTACAGCTGTATTTATTGTTGGTAACTGGACCTCCAAAGCAGAGAAAGAATCATCCTTAAGAGGTGAACCAGTTAATAACCAAAGCCTGCCATTTCCATTATATCTCTTTCTCTCTGTCTCTCTTCTGCTCTCGCCTCTCCTTTGCAGACCGCTTCCCACCTCTCCCACACAGTCACACTGCACACTCATGCACATCCACAGGGCTGTCGTTGGTATAAAGCTCTTGTCTTAAGTTGATGGTTGGCAAGTTATCTTTACTAAAGGACCTAGCCACAGTTATTCATTACAGCACTTACAACAATAGCTGCTCATTTCCACAGAAGGGCATATGAATAAAAAAGTAATTCCCCTTTCTACAGGCCTACCTTGTTAAAAAAAAAAAAAAAAAAAAAAAAGCAATTACTTCTGTTATTTCCTGCCGGAAGCAGAATGTTTATATGACTGAAGGAGTAGGAAGAATTTTTTTGTTTACTCAGCTCTCTGTAATGACATAGAAAAGTTTGTATATTAAAGGCCAGAAAAAAAATCAAGAAATTTTACTCAAAAATCTCAATGCCATCAAGTCTGTGTTTAATATAATAAAATATCCTCCTCCTATATAATAAAGAGCTAATATGCAAATGGCCATCATGCCCTCACGCCATCATGCCTTAATGGTGCAGACATTCAACACTGGGGAGAGAGGAATGGGGACCAGACAGACACAAATGAGCTTGCAAGAGCAGAATGGGGATGAGCCAGGCCGCAGCCCGGGAGAGGGACAAGCCGCTGCCCCGCAGTCCCAGGCACCAGCGGCTAGGGCTGCAGCCCAGGAAAGGGACAAGCTGCTTGCCCTGCAGTCCTGGGTGCCTGTGGCCCGGGAGAGGGACAAGCCACCCACCCCCTGGTCCTAGGCACCTGTGGCTGCGGCCCAGGTGAAGCCGGCCCAGGTCCTGAGTGCCCGCCCAGGACCGGATTGGAGAGGTGCAGGCCGGGCTGAGGGAATTTCGTGCACTAGGCCTCTAGTTTAATATAATATTCCAAAATATGGAAAAGTATGGATGCAAGTATAGGTGAAAGTAACAAAATAAACTCTGGCAAAATTAAGCAAATAGGGGAGTTTATTGGAAAAGTAATGAATAGGTCGCAAAATTAATGGCATTTGTAAAATAGGTTCAGGAGTGGACAGGAGCTGAAACAGCTCTGGGGTGGGTGGTCCATGCTCTAGAATTCTTAGACTCCCTTGTCAGTGTGCTGCCACTGGCATTAGTCAGCTCCACCTGCTTTTCTGTCTTGGTTCCAGTCTGCTTAATATTCAAAAAGAAAGAGAGAGGACTCAAGGAAAATGAGAAATGAAAGTGAGCTGATACCACAAAACTGATAACTACAAGAATAGAAAGGATTATGAAACTACTGTGAGAAATTACCCACCAACAAATTCAATAACCTAGAAGAAATAGATAAACTCCTAGAAACTCACAACCTACCAAGAGTGAATCATGATGAAATAGAAAATCTGAATAAGATGATTATTAGTAAGGAGATTGAATTAGTAATAAAAGAAAAAAAAAAACCTCCCAAAAAACAGAATTCTAGAACCAGACAGCCTCACTGGTGAATTTTACCATCATATGAAGAGGAATTAATATAAATCCTTTCAAACCCTTCCAAATAATAGAATACGAGGGAACTCCTCCAAATTCATTTTATGAGGCCAGGATCCTCATATCAAACCAGACAAGGACAACACAAAAAAAGAAAATTATAGGCCAATATCCCTGGTGAACATAGATGCAAAAATATTCAACAAAAGATTAGCAAAACAAATTCAATAATACATTAAAAGGATCACATATCATGATCAAGTGAAATTTATCCCTTGTCATCAAGGGATGCAAGGATGCTTCAACATCCACAAATCAGTCAATGTGATACACCACATAAATAAAATGAAGGATAACAATCGTATCGTCGTCCTAATAGAGGAAAAGCATTTGACAAAATTCAATATCCATTTATGATAAAAACAACAATAACCTTCAACCATGTGGGTATAGAAGGAGTGTACCTCAACATAATGAAGGTCATATATGACAAGCCCACATCTGACATCATACTCAAAGGTCTAAAGCTGAAAGCTTTTCCTCTAAGATTTGGAACAGAAAAGGATGCCTACTCTCACCATTTTAATTCAACATAGCACGCAACATAGCCCGAGCAGTTAGGTAAGACAAAGAAATAAAAGGCATCTGAAATGGAAAGAAGTCAAACTTACTATTTGCAGATGGCATTATGTTATACTAGAGGCCTGGTGGACGAAATTCGTGCACGGGTAGGGTCCCTAGGCCTGACCTGGGATCAGGGCCGATCTTCCCTGGCTGCCAGCAGCTGCCCTGCCCCCTGCCACTAGTAGCCCTCTGTGTATGGGCGACCGGCGGGGCGATCAAGGTCCTGGCACCACCCACATCTGCTGCCACCCACCCTCAGTTCCCGGTTCCCCATCAGGCGATCGGAGCCTGCTGGCAGGGGGGAGGAACCGAGAGGTTGGCCATTCCGCCCACTCACCGGCCCCACCCCCCGCTGCCGCTGGTCGCCCTCTGTGTGTGGGGGGTGACTAGCGGAGTGATCGGGGCCTGCAGGCTGGGGGCAGCTCCTGCGTTGAGCGTCTGCCCCCAGGTGGTCAGTGCGCATCCTTGCTGACTGGTTGATTTGCATATAACGCTTTTATATATATAGATATAGAAAACCCTAAGGACTCCATCAAAACTGTTAAAACTGACAAATGAATTTAATAAAGTTGAAGGATACAGAGTCAATATTCAGTGATCTGATGTGTTTCTATACACTAAAATCGAACTATCAGAAAGAGAAATAAAGAAAACAATTCCATTTACAATTGCATGAAAAATAATAAAATACCTAAGAATAAATCTAACCAAGGAAGTGAAAGACATATATGTTGCCACCTACAAGACATTAATGAAAGAAATTGTGTAAGACACAAATAAATGAAAAGTTATTCCATGTCCATGGATTGGAGGAATCAATATTGTTAAAATGTCCATGACACCCCCCCAAAAATCTATAGATTCTAATGCAATCCCTGTCAAAATTTCAATGGTATTTTTTCAAAGAAATAGACGAAAAACCCTAAAATTTGTATAGTACCACACAGAAATCCAGATAGCTAGAGCAGTCTTGAGAAAAAAGAACAAAGCTGGAGGCATCACGCTCGATGATTTCAGACTTCGTTACAAAGCTATAGTGATTAAACACCATGGTATTGACATAAAGCAGGCACATTTATCAGTGAAACCGAATAGACAGCCCAGAAACAAATCCATGCATATGTGGTCAGTCCACTTAAGACAAAGGAGCCAAGAATACACAATGGGGGAAGGATATTATCTTCAATATATGGTGCTAGGAAAATTTGACAGCCTCATGCAAAAGAATGAAACTGGACCATTATCTTACACCATACACACAAATTAATTCAGAATGGATTAAAGACTTGAACATAAGACTGAAATCATAAAACTCCTAGAAGCAAAACATAAACAGTAAACTTCTTGACATAGGTCTTGGCGATGATTTTTTTTTTTTTTTTTATGAGTCTGACACAAAAAAACAAAAGCAACAAAAGTGAGAATGACTAAGTAGGATTATGGCCCGGCAGGCTTGGTTCAGTGGTTGAGAGTCGACCTATGAACCAGGAGGTCACGGTTTGATTCCTGGTCAGGGCACATGCTCGGGTTGCAGGCTCAATCCCCAGTGTGGGGCGTGCAGGAGGCAGCCAAACAATGATTCTCTGTCATCATTGATGTATCCATCTCTCCCTCTCCCTTCCTCTCTGAAACCAATAAAAATATATTAAATAAATAAGTTAATTAAAAAAATTAAGTAGGACTATGAAACTAAAAAGCTCTGCACAAAAAAGGAAATCATCAACAAAATGAAAGGCAACCTACTAAATAGGAGAGAATATTTACAAATCATATATTTGATAAGGGACTGATATCCAAAATATGTAAAGAATTCATATAATGCAATAGCAAAAAGCAAACAATCCAGTTAAAAACTGGACAGAGGAGTTGAAAAGACATTTTTCCAAAGAAGACATACAGATAGCTGACAGGTACATGAAAAGATACTCAACAGCATTAATTATCAGGAAATACAAATCAAAACCATAGTGAGATATCACTTCACAGCCATTAGGATGGTCATTATCAGAAAAAACAAACAAAAAATGCTGATGAGAATGCAGAGAAGTTTGAACAGTTGTACACAGCCAGTTGTTAAATGGTGCAGCTGCCATGGAAAACAGTCTGGTTTCCTCTCCACCCCCCAAATTACAAATAAAACTACCATGTGATCCAGTGATTCTACTTCCTCGTCGGCATGATTCTGGGCTAACTTCACAGAAACAGCTTCAGGGTCATAAAATATCCCTCCAAGGAAATGTGTTCTAATTTACTTCACTTCTTACCACTACTTAGGTTGCTTCCACTTTCCTATTAGAATAAGTAGCACAGCAATGAATAACTTTGTATCTGTTGACTATTGCTGTGTAACAAACCACCCCAAAATTGTCAATAATCCTGCTGCTGCTCACAGTTTGGTTGTAATTGATTACATTCCAAAAATATATAACACTTTAAGGAGTCCTACTTTGAAATAACAATTAAAATAATAAAATACATAGCTTAAGGAGAAGACAAAATATTTTCATGATATTTTTATGATATTTATAAAATAAATTTTGTCTAATTTGATAATTGCATTTAAACGTAAAAGACATGAATCCAGATATAAAGAGTAACATTAAGAGAACAATGTTAATTTCTTCCCCTAAACTTTGGGAATCTTGAAGGTAGATAACTGTCCTATGTTAGAGGATGCAGGTCTTAGATGTTCAGGTAATTTTACTTTCTCAGCTTTCTGTCCTGTGGCTGGACTGACACACCTCTCCTGACACACACACACACACACACACACACACACACACACACACACACACACACACACAAAGTAATACCTCTCTCCATATAAAAGCCTAAGTGACCAGTTGATTGAATGGCCAGTCGCTATGACGTGCACTGACCACCAGGGGACAGATGCTCAATGCACAGGATCGGGCTCCCTCTTATCTAGATCAGGCCTGTGGGGATGGGCTCCCTCCTGTCTGGATCGGGCCATGGGGATCAGGCCAAAACTGGCTATCCGACATCCCCTGAGGGGTCCCGGATTGCGAGAGGGCACAGGCCAGGCCGAGGCTCTTGTTTTGTATTATTTAAGGGAAAAAATGCAGACAGTGTTGTGGAAGTTGTCACTGGGCTGACCATACTCGTGTCATGTCTTCAGAGGGTCGAGGGGGGATGACTAGCTCTGGGACCCCTTTGGCAGCTCTGCTCAACAAGAAAAGTGTGGGTGGTGACTGTGAGGTAAAAAGCTTTGATTCATTTCACTTCGGTTGCCATGTAGGGACACTTGTATGATTGTAAAATGCCATCTGTGGATGTAGTTAATCAGTTTGATTTGTTATGGGAATAAAAATAACATAAAGGGAGTCTCTGAAGAGGTATCAGAGACGTCAGTGCTGGCCAACCATTTCACATCTTTCTGATTATCTTTCTTCTCTCTGTATTTGGACCATTTAATTCATTTGAGTCCCCATTGACACTCCATCTCACCCTCTACTGTGAGCCATTTGTGGAGAGATTTCCTCTGTACAACCCATTTTGCACGATATAATGAAAGGGCTGAGCAGCAGGGACTTGTTGGGCGGAATTGACATCTACTGCATAGACAGACCTTAATTATTTAGTGGCTGATTATCCTTTTTGGTGAACATAGAGCATTTTGTTTCTGCTGTGTCTCACTATTGCTGGCTGTTTAGCCGCACGTCTGTCAAGAGTGGCTCAGGGAAAGAGTAGAGGATTGTGTCCATCATGTTGGTGTATCTTAGAAGACAATAAAATCTTCAGTGAGTTAGGGAACTGATGCTGGTGTATAAACCAGTGGAGTTTAATGTTCCCATCGTCCATGTTCTCTGTCTCCCAAGGACCTTGAAAAGCTCTCTACACCAGTACTTGTTTTGAAATCCCTAAGAATAAGGGCACGTGTCAGTCCACTGGGGCTGCTCAGCAGATCCCGTGGACTGGGTGGCCACAACAGCAGAGGTTGTTCTCCGCAGTCAGGAGGCTCGAAGCCTGGGGTCAGGTGCCAGCACAGTGTCCTCACCTGGTGGGAGGGGTCTTTTAGAAGAGCACTGGTCCCATTGCCGAGGGCCCCGCCCTCAGCACCTCCCAGGACTAATGCCATCAGTGTTGGGGTAGGGTGTCAGCAGAGGACTTGGGCCCACAGAGACTCTCAGACCATAGCACCGTGGTTATACACATTTCACTTCTTGGTGGATATTGCTACATGGTCCAAGAGAAAGTTCTGCCGGTGCACACTCCCCATAGGTGGTGTATGCACGCGAGTGCCTTTCCTCCAGTGAAAACTGCTGGGAGCAGGGAGGGAGAGACTCACCTTGTACTTGATATCTTTACCCTTTTTGATTTTGTACTTTGAGTACTTGTTACCTATTTAAAGACATTTGTAAAAATACAGTCATGTGCCATAAGATGTTTTGGTCTGTGACGGACCAAAGCTATGGTGGTGGCGTACCAGGCAGCCTAGGTGTGCAGTAGGCTAGACCAGTGGTCGGCAAACTCATTAGTCAACAGAGCGGCAAACCGCGGCTCGCGAGCTGCATGTGGCTCACGAGCCGCAGTTTGCCGACTACTGGGCTAGACCATCTAGGTCCAAGTGCACGCTATCATGTTCCCACAGCGATGAAGTCAACTAATGACACATTTCTCAGAATGTCAAGCCGTGTATGATTGTAAATTAATAAATGAAAAGCATCATGTTTTTAAAATACATATATTGATTTCAGGGAGGAAGGGAGAGGGGGAGAGAGAGAGAAAAAAACACATCAATGATGAGAGAGAATCATCGATGGGCTGCCTCCTGCACGCCCCACACTGGGGATCGAGCCTGCAACCAGGGCATGTGCCCTGACCAGTAATCGAACCGTGACCTCCGGGTTCATAGGTCTATGCTCAACCATTGAGACATGCGGGCCGGGCACGTCATGTTTTTACCTACGCATATGCATGCATTCTTCTGTCACTGGTTTTCAGCTGGAGGTGCTCTTGCCCCCAGGGGACATTTAATAATATCTGGAGATATTTTGGGTGGGTGGATTGCGACTACTGGCATCTAGTGAGTAGATGTCAATGTACAGCACAGTCCCTTCCCCCCCAATTAAGAATTATCTGGCCCAAAATGTCATTAGTGCTGAGGTTGAGAAACTCCATTCTAGGTAGGTGTTTAAAAAGTAAAAACGTCAGTGCCTACTTGTTACTGGGCATTGTCAAAGCCCTGGGCACACACAGAGGGATCAGACAGCCCTGCTCCCCGTTGGCTCACCGTCTAGTGAGTGAGGGAGGTGAGCAGGTAGCCGCAGGAAAGCGATCCACTCCAGCAGAGCGCAGACAAGGCCCTGGGCGAGAGCCGGAGCCGCTCAGACAGAGTCCGAGACTGGAGGCCACTTGTTTGAAGCTGCAGTTTGAATTGAGGAGTTGAACTGAGACATCCATTGCAGAAGTTGTTCCCACCGACCCCTCGGCTGGAGAATGCAGCCCTCTGTTCGAGGCGCCGGGCTCCTGCGCCCACATTCTGTCCGCAGACACCCACGAGGGCCCTGAGTGTGGTGCTAACAACTGTTGCTCTATTTCCGTGCCGAGTAGCACATTTTGGAACCTTAAATGGACTCTGATATATTTTAACAAGAATGTGTAAGTCATAAGCAATGCTGTTGCTGTCTGAAAGAGACGGTGCCTTTTACTAGAAAGACATCCCAAGGACTGTCGTGTTCTGCATGTTTTCTGCCATGCATGTGTCTTTTTCTGAGAGGATCACAAGTTCAATGCTATTTCATCACCAAAGGAACCAGATGAAGCTCAGCTCTGAAAGCCACGGGCTTTGTTCGGTTCTCTAAACGTCAGGGCGCTCACTTTTGCTCTGGTTTAGTTTTTGCTGGTGAGTTGGAGAGCCCTGCACACGTCTGTCTGAAAGTGAGAAGAAATCCCATGCCCTCTTCCCTGCCCACCAGCTGCCTGCACACGGCACCCCAACCTCAGTATCTTCATGTAAAATGTCCACTTGGAGAGCTTCAGGGTTGGTTAAGTGGAAGAACGCATGTAAATTCTTTTACCGTGGCAGGAGTAGTCACGTGTGGGGACTGTGATTGTCCCAGTGGCAGACTGTCAGCCACTGGTCAGACTCTGCTCCTGTGCCTTCTGCCCTGGCACTGACTGTGTGTATGCAGTCAGCATTTGTGTAGAAAAGCAGCAGCTCCCTCTCCTCACTGGGCGGCCCTGTGCTGGCGCTCACTTGGGTGGCATGAGCTCACATTGACGCTCACTGTCCGTGGCTCCTGCCTCTCTCCTGCCTCTCACCAGCCATCTTAGCTCAGCACTCTCTCTGCTTCACACCCTGGGGCTTCCGAGAATCTCCCACTTGCCCCATTACCACACGGACTCAGCCTCGCCAGGTAGGAAGGAGCCTGGCTCTCCGTACACCGGCCTGCCCTCCACAGCTGAGGGGAGCCCGCTGCTCGCAGAGCCAGAGCCGCCCCACCAGACGCGGTGCTCGGGCGCGGTGACCAGGCCGCTGTCTTCCCAGGCCATGCACACGAGTGTCTGCCATTCACATCGCAAAGGGGTTTATTCCACTCAAGAAGCTGAAATTTTACATTTCAAGTTTGTGTGAAAAGTTATCCTCTCTAATAAAATGGTAATATGCAAATTAACCATCACTCCGCTACATAAGCCACGCCCACCAGCCAAGCCATGCCTACCAGCCAATCAGGGCGAGTATGCAAATTAACCCCAGCCAAGATGGCTACAGCCACAGAGAGCAAGGTTTCCCAGGTAACAGAGGAAGCCAAGCTTTCCATAGCTGTTGCAGGCCTAAGCCTCCACTCAAGCTACAAAGTTTCAATTATAGAAGGTAAACAAATTCAAACAAATGGCGGCAGAACGGAGCTTGAGAGAGCAAGCCAGGGTTGCCGGCGGCAACAGGGGAAGCACAGCTTTCCGCACACCCTGGCCGGGCTCACCCGCTTAAGGCTACAAAGTTTCAATTGTAGAAGGTGAATTAACTGCCACAAAAATGGCTGCTGCCCCAGAGGGAGCCGAAGGCTTGGCTCCGCTCCAAGCTACAAAGTTTCAATTGTAGAAGGAAAATAAATTCCAGATACCAGGGCCTCCACTTGGGTTGCCAGGGGGTGTGGCCGGCCTGCAAACCACCACAGGCCCCTCGCCCAGGCCGCCCCACGCCCCAAGGGAACCCCCACCCTGATCCGGGACACCCTTCAGGGCAAACCAGCTGGCCCCCACCCGTGCACCAGGCTTCTATCCTCTCTAATAAAAGAGTAATATGCATATTGATCATCAATCCAACACACAATATGTCTGCCCCCATGTGGTCAAAGATCCTGCCCCATGTGGACACAAGATGGCCACCATGAGATGGCCAACAGGAGAGGGCAGTTGTGAGGCACCCAGCCTGCAAGAGAGGGCAGTTGTGAGGGACCAGGCCTGCAAGGGAGGGCAGTTGAGAGGGACCAGGCTTGCAAGGGAGGGCAGTTGGAGGTGATCAACCCTGCAGGAGAGAGCAGTTAGGGGTGACCAGGCCGGCAGAGGAGGGAAGTTGGGGGCAAACAGGCTGGCAGGGGAGCAGTTCAGCATCAACCAGGCTGGCAGCAGAGTGGTTAGGGGGTGATCAGGCTGGCAGGCAGAAGCGGTTAGGGGCAATCAGGAAGGCAGGCAGGCAAGCAGTTGGGAGCCAGCAGTCCTGGATTGTGAGAGGGATGTCCGACTGCCCGTTTAGGCCCGATCCCTAGGGGATCGGGCCTAAACGGGCAGTCGGACATCCCTCCAGGAGTCCCAGATTGGAGAGGGTACAGGCTGGGCTGAGGGACAACCCCCTCCGTGCACGAATTTCATGCACCGGGCTTCTAGTCTATACTAATAAAAGGTTAATATGCAGATTGGTCAGGACACCCTCACAGTAATGACTGAACAGCAGGCTGTGTGGGGCAACAAGACCAGCAAGGGGGTTAGTGAGGGACAACCAAATGACTGAACAGCAGGCTGCGTGGGGCGACCAGGCTATCAGGTGGAGCAGTGAGGGGCGACCAGATCGGCAGGGGGAGCAGTTGGGGATGACCATGTCGGCAGTGGGGGGGCAGTTAGGGATGACCAGGCCGGCAGAGGGGCGCAGTTAGGGGTGACCAGGCCAGCGGGAGGGGGGGCAGTTAGGAGTGATCAGGCCGGCAGGCAGAGGCAGTTAGGGGTGATCAGGTTGGCAGCGGGGGAGGCAGTTAGGGGCAATCAGGCAGGCAGGCAGGTAGGCAGGTGAGCAGTTAGGAGCCAGCAGTCCCGGATTGTGAGAGAGATGTCTGACTGCTGGTTTAGGTCCGATCCCCAGGATCAGACCTAAATCGGCAGTCAGACATCTCCCCAGGGGTCCCGGATTGGAGAGGGTGCAGGCTGGGCTGAGGGGACCCCCGCCATGCACGAATTTCGTGCACCAGGTCTCTAGTATTGTAATAAACAATCTTCTTAGAAAATGCCTAACTAAAAGATGCAGTCGTTTTCTTAGTGTTGATATTTTATACTCCTGTTCTTTAATGAAAGCTAAAAATTATGGCTGGATTAAACATGAAAGAAGGTTAAAGAATGTAGGCAAATTCATTATTTTTCTTTATTATAATTGATATTAGTAATGATGATACTGGAGTAGAACAGAAATAAAAGGCAAACGGTCTTTAGCAGCTAAATGGCTTTAGACAGTTAGTTACAGATCCAGCCCCTCCGGGCGAGGAGGGATCTGGAGGTAGGGAGTTTCTGAGGGTGCTTTCTGCCTCCCTCCCCCACAGAGGACGATGAGAAACAGACCAGCGCCTTTCATCTCCCTGCTTTCCCGTCAGCTCACTCCCGAGGGGAAGTTTCAGAGCTGGCACGTCCATTACGCAAGCAACAGATTTCAAAAGAGGGATTTAAAAGATGATAGAGATGCACATGAAAGAGGAAAGGAGAGGTGGGGAGGGGAAGACAGTTCGGACAATTCCAGGCCAGGAAACCGTGCGAGGTGTGGGGGAGAACCACCGGAGACCAGGCGGTAGAAACGACCAGGAAGCAAAGGCCTCGAGTGGACACTTCTTTTCCCAGAGGACATGCCTGCGAGGGTTGTGCCAGGTTCTGGGGCCTTGAGCTGCGGCCACCCCCAGGAGAGAGGCCGTGAGCTCTGCCGGGCTGCTGTCCAGGGCATGTCTCGATCTGCTGCTGCCTCCACCTCTTGCTGCTCTAGAATCCCCTCTGCTCATTCCTCTGGGTGACACCCCAAGGTGGATGTTACTGTGAAGAACTGCATTAGGAGTGGTGGCAATGGAGAGGAGCGGGGGTGTGATTTGTTAGTTCCAGCACAAAGGAGTGTATTAATGAGCCACTTGGGCACACTAAGGCTTGTCTTGTCCACAGGAAGTGTTGGCCCTGAGGGACTTAGGAAGGAGCACTGGGGCCCCACAGAGCCCACCTTCTGGTATGAACAGCCGGGCACCGGGCTCTGGGGCCCAACTCAGGTGGCTGGCTTCTAGAGAAGACAGAGGACACCAGACAAATGGGAATAATGTGGGAAATTCCGCTACTCGGGCCTTTTGCAGCTCACCTGCTCACATGAGGCTGACTTGTCAGCAGCTGAGACCAGCCTGGGCCTGGCTGGGGTTCCCCACTGTCCTAGGCAGCTGGTACGGGAGCCCCGTCTAAGACTCTCCCCTGGACTAGGCGGAGGCCCTCGAGGTCCCGATCTGAGTCTGGGCTGAGGCCTTAACCTTTTGCACTCGGATGTCGAGTGTGACTCAACACGGTTAGCATCGGTAGCTGCTCGTATGTTGAGCCACACTCGACACGTAGTTTCACCGCGGGGGGGGAAGGGGGATTTTTGTCTATTTTTCCAGTATCTTTTCTTGTTTTCATTAGCATGAAAGGACAAGTTAAATGTAAATGCCGTCTCAACTGATGCCACCACCTAAGCTTCACCAATGGCATCTTCAAAGGCTATTTGTTTCTAAGACACATCAGTCACGTGAAAAAGGTTAGACCAGTATACTAACTTCCAGGGGTAGATTATTATCCACTAACTTAGAGCAACGTTTAGATGGAAAGCTCCATATAATCACACCTCACCCTAACAAAAAACACAAAGATTGTGTTGTTTGTTCTAACAGAAAAATCAAAGGAGGAAGAAGAGAGATGATTTATATTTGCGAAACATGTGAATGTAAACCAGGTCTTCATGTGGGTGAATGTTTCAAAAAATATCACACCATGAAAAATTATAGAGATTAAAATTACTCTTTGAATGTATCAATAATTTGAAATATAAAAAAATCCAAATAAATAAGTTTGTATGAAAAGAAACTCTAGTTTTTTATTCTACTGCCGTGCTTTGTAAAATCTGGGGTATTTAAAAAATTAAATCCCGAGTAGAATAAAGGAATCGAGAAAAAAGCAAGTGAGTGCAAAGGGTTAAGGATGCTGTCCTCACTGCACAGCCTCCGGGAGCTGACTGGGAGCAGGGGTGGTGGTTCTAACCACATCAAGGGCACTCATTTGCGTCACAGTTGACTGGTAACAAACGTAGGGCAGAGCGGGGGCATGCTGCCGGCAGTGTAGTACTTTTAGAAACGAGGGCCGTTGTGTCCATCAATACTGTGGGCAAGGCCCTCCGGCAGGGCACTTACAGCGAGGAAAGGGGCCTCGGGCACTTGGCAAGGTTTAGAGAGGGGCGGGGGGTGAGGACTGGATGCCTTCCTTTGTTCTGAGCACTGAAGACCGTGGGCACCGTGGGGACAGCACGGCAAGATTCCTGCCTCCTGGTGCTTGCCTTCCGGTGCGCCCGACAGCAGGCAGAACAGGAGGCAGGCCATTTCAGGCAGTGGCAGGTGTGGGAGGACGGGGAAATGTCTGTGGGAGAGAGAGAGACGTGGAGAGACCTGCCTGGGGAGGTGACGTTTGCTTGAGGTCTGAGAGATGAGGAGTGGCCCGTGGGAAGACCCGTGGGGGGACACTGACCAGAGGAGCAGCACGTCCAGAGGCCTGAACTAGCAGTGAACTTGATACACTGGAGGGACGAAGTCAGCAAGGACAATAAAGACAGTGTGGCCAAAGAAAGTGAACAAAGGACAAAAAGTCTAAGGCAGGCCGCAGGGGAGGCCACGCTCACACAGTGGCTTTTCATTGCCAGGAGAATGTAAAGGGGACGATGTGACCTGCAGGAAATCCAGGAAAAGCCAGAGTCCCTTCATCCAGTGTTGTTCTATGTGGGTGTGGGGAGAAGAGGGCAACTCGGGCGAAAGCCACAGTGACAAGAGCCAAACCCGGGGACACCCCATGGCCACAGGCCTCACTTTACAAAGGAAAGGGCACGCCGCACTGCTCATTGGGGGACGGGGTGTGTGTGTGTGTGTGTGTGTGTGTGCAGTGGTCAGCCCAGACCCCAGGCTGCACTTGTCACAGTTGGTATTTGAGTCCAGAGGAAAATGGAGGTGATGCCACTGATCTCGTCATTAAAAAGCAACACAACAGATACAACTCAATGGGCTAAGTGCTTTGTATCCTATATAATAAAGCGCTAATATGCTAATAGTCTGATGCCCTCACACTGTAACGACCGTTCAGCAGGAGGCTGCGTGCGGGGCAGGGCAGAGCTGCCACATTGCTCCAGAGACAGGGTGGAAGCGGGGAGGCACCCGTAGGAGGTGGGACCATCCCCTGGTGGGGAGGGCGGGGGTGAGAGCCCATAGTGCCCACCTCACCATTCCTTCACCACCCACCGCTGGCACTCAAGAGAGCCCCGCCGCCCACCTACCAGGGGAAGAGCTCAGTGCGTGCACCGCCAGGAAGTGGTGCTCAAGCTCTGCAGCAGGCACGAGGCTTCCACGCTCTCCTCTGGCGCCATGACAGGGCAGAGCCGCCCGTTGCTCTGGAGATGGGGTGGAAGCGGGGAGGCGCCTGGAGGATGCGGGACCAGCCCGAGGTGACTCACGGGACTGAGGGTGGGGCTTGTAGCAGCCAGAGAAGGCTAGAGGGGTCAGGGGCGGGGCCAGGTGCGCTCGAGCTCTGGGTGGAGAGGTTAGGGTGTCAAGGCGGGGCGGCAGGCGGGTGGGGGTGGGGTGCGCACGGGTGGGCAGGGCCATGCGATTTCGTGCGCTGGGTCTCTAGTATTTAATAAAGCAAAACATGGTTACAACTGCTGCATGGGGACCAGGAGCACCCGTGCCTAATTTAGTCCTTAGAGGTAACATTTCTTCTGCGTTTCAAATTGTGAACACTAATTCGCTCCAGATTTCTCTGCCTGACCATGTAAAAGGCAAAGTTCACTGCCACAAAGAAACTGGGATTTCAATTAACCTCACATTACTTACTAGACTCCAGGCCCCACGTGTACCTTAGGCGAGGTGTTTTCTAAGGTGGCTCTGTTCTCCAGCGTTCATAACCTCTCTTCCTGGCACTGCCACTTGCCCCGCTTGTGAAACTGCTTCGCGACACGTGCTTTGGGAGCAGGACTGTCAGCCTCTAGTGATGCTGCACGGACATTGAGCTTCTGCGAAGGGGACAATGGGACAACACCCACGCCATCTGTGGAGTTCCTGTGCAGCAGCCAGTGCAGTGTCTTTACCCTCTGCCCTCACTCCCTCGCTCTGAGTGGCTTCGCCCCCTGCATGCAACTGAGAGGAGCTGGCCGAGGGCTGAGCTGGAAACGGCTGAGTGGGATTGGCCTTAGTGCCCTCGGCTGCCAGGCTGTGTGCTGCCCGCCAGGCAGTGCGTGTCCCTTTCTTGATGCCACAGTCGGTGCAGAGAGCACTTTACTTCCTAAATGCGGAGAGGAACTCGGAGCTCAGCTTGTTGGAATCACCTGATTTTAACAGCAGGAACTCAGCCGCTAGAAACCTGCAGGACCAGGTTACAGTTCAGTGATGGGCCAAGGAGGCCGGGAACGAGGGAAGAAAGCGCCTGGGGCACACTGTCCCTTGAGGGCGAGGAAAGGGGTTCTTCTCCTGCCTCTGGCCTCTTAGTATTTAGGGGTTCACGTGGACGTCTAGGTGAGCACTTAAGAAATTCAGAGACAAACAGCCTCTGCTCTTCCTTTTTGAACAACAAAATAGGCACGGAAGTGCCTGCACTCTCCTGACACCTGGGAGCCCGGACTGGCGTTTCCCTTGGCGGAGGGGGTTACACTCGCTCTACAGCACCAACCTGGGAGCAGGCCTAACGTTCACCGGTGCCTGGGCCTGGGCCGGAGCCTACCTGGTGTTGACCCTGTGGCTGCGTCAAGCCGTGTCCAGAACTCAACTCTCCCACCCTTTTGCCTCTTCCTTCCTTTCTCAGAAGACAGTCATCCCACTTAATTCTCATAGCAGTCTTAGGAGGCTTAGAGGGGTTATATAACATCAGGACTAAGCTGCTGAGATGGGTTTGAACCCAAGCCGTCTTGCCCCCGGGGTCTGTGATTGTGCCATTAGACCTCGGCCGGGTGAGGAAGTCTTAGCCAGGTGAGGCGCGCAGCTCCGTGGCAGGCGGTGACCTCTCGTTAGCTGCATCGCCGTTTGGCTTCCCAGGTTTCAGCAGCAGGTCTGTGTGTCAGCGGGTGCCTGAGTGTGAATCCTGCCCAGGAAACTCCGGCACTAGACCGGACGGATCAGGGCCCCCAAGTCTCCTTTTCTGAGTTGTGTGCTGTGTGGCTGCCGCTCACAGAGCCGGCTCTGGTCTTCAGCTCTGTAAGGCTTTGTGGGATAATCAAGTGAGTCTACTAGGGTGTTTGTCTTAGTCTTTGTCTTTGCGAAGTGGTCACCTGAGTGTCTGCACTGACAGTTAGTGTTGAAGATAATGAGGACAGTTCAGTTGAAATCTTACTTTTTGTTCTGTAGTGTAGTGGGCGAGGGCCTGCCTGGGATCTCATCTGTCACACACACTACCTGTGCAGATTTAGGCACGCTGACTTAACTTACTAAGCCTCAGTTTTCTTTTCTTTCAGTGGGATAATAATGCCTATATTATAGAACTTGGGAAGGACTAATAAATATGTATTAAATGGAAATGTGATTAGTGCGGGAACTTGAACATAAGTGTTCAATTAACGTCCACTCATGGTATTTAATCTAAATTGTCAAGCCCCCTTACTTTGACTCTTCAACTGCATTTCTTTCTGTCAGCCTATAAATTTGATGCTGCTAAAGTGAGCTTTGAATATGAGCTGTGGTTCAACAGGCAGACAGACCTGAAGGAATAAGGATGTAGTTTTCAAAGACTATTATGTATCACAATCAAAAATGAAATCATGGCATCAAACAATTATCTTCTTAAAACTGATGTTATTGTTTAGGTTTTTGTGTTGCTTTTCAGCGTTTAAACATTTTAAACTCTTCAAGAGACCTATTTCTTAGCGGGTTTATTCCTTCTCTTTAGTCGTTATATGAACTGTTGAGCTAATTTCCAAAGGCTAATGTCATTCAGAGTCATTGTTGATTCTTTGAAATAATTTACCTGTAATATTTTTAGAGACAAGCATTCCACAAGACATGTGCTTTGCATCAACGGGCATCCTTTCATGGAACAAAAGCTTGCTAGTTAATATGTTTTATTTTAGGCTCCGTAAAGCTGCCTATGCCTAAACTTAGCTTGAGCTTCAACAAAACTGATCCTGTGTGGGAGTATTGTTTTCTTGTTGACTGGCTGACCTCACTTCATCTTCCTGAGGGCCACTGGATGGCAGAGGGCTTCAGTCGCTTGTGGAGCCTTTTTTACAGGGGGTGGAGGTTTCTAGCCTCCTAAAAACAGAGAGTCTAGAGCAACGTCATATTTTCAATGCCCTGGGCTGTTTTATTACACAGCTCAGCTGTACATACTGCCAGTGAGTCTCTGTTTCAAATTGTATCTATCTTTAATCCTACAATGAGGCCATATGTCCTTCACAGTGTCACTGTTTTATGAAAGTGTCAGGAGAAAAAGAAACTCTTCCTGATTTCAGCCCTACCAGAAAATGTTGTTTCTAGTTGTTGTAGCAGTGTTATACATAAAGAGAAGCCTTTTGATGCTTTGGGCTTTTGTTTGGGTTAGTGTATCTAGGAAAATAACAGTAATATGTGTAGCATAATTTCTTGGACAAGAAACTCTGTTGCATTGCAAAATGCTGGGAGTTGTTTATGTTACAGATGATGAATACAATGTAACTGAAAAGGTTTGTAATCTCACCAGAGTGGCCGTTTTTGTCTTGTTTTATGTCTTGGACAGCCTTGCAAGTGATACAGTTTCAGGAGGCATCTCCTTGTCCAAATTCCTGCTCCCTTGAGGCCAGTGATGCCTGGAATCCCATAATCCCCTTGGCCATTCCATGCATTCTTTGTCCCTGTTGAAATGTTAACTCCAGATGGTTGACACATTAGGTTTTATCAGGCAACTAGGAGTCTGGATACCTGAATTCATTGATAGAGTCTATTGCTTTCTTGCACCCAGACAAAGAACAAGACTGAGCCTGCTCATGATGTAGAGTAGGAGATGCAGTTATGAGTAAATTCAGACACCATTGCTCACAGCTGACCCTGTGTTACATGGAAACTTCATGAATGAGCTACTGTTTTTAAATAATGAATTTTAATTTTTAAAATGATTCTGTACCAAATAAAATATACCTGGGTGGCATGACCATCTTGCTGGCTGCTAGCTTGTGAATTCTCTTGTAGACATTATATTATAAAACATTTTAAAAAGCTGGTTTGCATTTTATTTGAAGATCTCACTTTTTCAATGACTGCATATTGGCTGCCGTTTTTGTTTAAATTAAGGCTTTTTTAAGAGCAGTGTTAGGCTTAGAGCTAATCAATGATTTAATAGGGATTTGAACCCAGGTCTGCTGGATTCAAACTCAATACGAAGTCAGCCAAGGGTAGGACCAGAGTCACAGCTGGATGAGGTGGGTTTCTACCTGGAGGCACCCTCTGGCTGGTGGACGGGAAGATTGCCCAACCATTTGGGTTTATAGAGAGGGGTGTGCTGGCTCCCAAGTAGGAACTGCCCCCACCACAGTTTTCAAGAAATAGCAGAAGTCCTGTGTCAGGAAGTTCTGGGAAGGATTCCTCAGTGGACAGGATGTCGGGGCTCTGGGTCCTCAACAGTGATCTGGGTCCTCAACTGAGATCCCCCCACCTTTCTTCAATGGTTAGTCTTTTGTCTGTGGTCACACCCACTTGCAACCCCGGGGTTTGAAAACCACTCCTCACACTCAGGCAGGTTCCTAGGAAAAGTGTTTTAATCCAAATACTCATTAGTGTTCCAGTAACTTTCATGGACAGAGTTGCTAAGGGAGAGAGAGGTCAAGTACCAACATGATTGGAGCCGGGCAGCCTCCCACTGTCCTGGGTCTCAGAGGAAATTACTGAGGTGCAGTAGGAGACAGGATATGGCAGCGGGGGAGGAGAAGAAGGGGGGGGGCAGAATCGGGACAGATTTCCTGCTTCCTCCAGGCGGCTTTCACAGGGCGAATGAGTGTGAGGGGCTAAGAATTCAGGCAGGCACAGGGCCATTGTACCACACCCTGGTTGGCATTTATTAGTACCGCGTCCATAGTTTACATGCATTACATCAATTTGCTCTCAGAGACCTCTCAGGCAAGGGTGACTACAGACGCCTTGGCCCTGGAAGGAGGGGAACTGCCAGAGAGAGACCCACAGGGAGAAGAGCTGAGCCAGGCCGAGCACCAGTGTATTCCAAGGCTGAAGTAGCTTTCTGTGAGTGATGTCTATTTCTAAATCTACGTCTATATCTATCTTCCTCATCTATTAGCATGTGTAATTTGCATGACCCTGGAGATGAATCTGTAGAATTAATTCCCATTTAGGGATTATATCAAGGTTAGAGGAATTTTTAAGAATATTATCAACACTAAAAGAGTTTTATTGCCCTGGCTAGTTTGGCTCAATGGATAGAGCATTGGCCTGCAGACTGAAGGGTCCTGGGTTCGATTCCCAGTCAGGGGCATATGACCGGGTTGTGGGCTCTATCCCTAGTGGGGGTCGTGCAGGAGGCAGCTGATCTGTGATTCTCTCTCATCATTGATGTTTCTATCTCCCTCTCCCTTCCTCTCTGAAATCATAAAAATATATATATTTTTTAAAAAGAGTTTTATCAAATTCAATTTTAAACAAAGAAAAGTAGAGATCAAGTGTTTCTCGGGAGCATATGGATACTATGAGTCAGCAGAAGCCGTCTTTTGCTCTTGGACACCATATGCAAGGTCAGCAGCCCTGTATGTGCTTTTAGTATACTAGAGGTCCGGTGCATGGATTCGTGCACCAGTGGGTCCCTCGGCCTGGCCTGCGGGGATCAGTGACCTCCGTGCCACTGCAGCCCAGCCTTAGCCACCAGCTCGTTGGGCTCCAGCCCGCTGTCCGTGTTCATCCCACACAGCATGAAGTAGTGCACGAAGCAGCAGGCGGCCCGGGAGGAACCCGAGCCTGGGCTGGGCGCCGTGCCGCTCCCGCTCATCCCGGCCCCATTGCACCTGCCACGGCTGTGTGGTAGGCTCGCTGCTGCTCCGCTGTGGTCTCCACGCCCGTCCTGGGGCAATACCAGCACACTCATGAGTGTGCAGCCACTGCTCGTCATCGCGTGGCGCCAGAGAAGTGGCCATGGGCTCACGCCTAGTCAGTCTCGATGCCGGGACTGGAAGCCATGAGCCCGGCGCCCGTTAGTCAGCTGACCAGTGCTCCCACTGTGGGAACGCACTGACCACCAGGGAGCAGCTCCTGCGTTGAGCATCTGCCCCCTGGTGATCGCACATCATAGCTACCGGTTGACGGGTTGCTTAGGCTTTTATATATACTAGAGGCCTGGTGCACAAAAATTCATGCACTGGAGGGGAGGGGTCCCTCAACCCAACCTGCCCTCTCTCACAGTCCGGGAGCCCTCAGGGGATGTCCTACTGACGGCTTAGACCTGCTACTGGGAGCGGGCCTAAGCTGCAGTCTGGCCTCCCTCTGTGGAGGTGACCAGGATGATCAAGGGAAGGCTCTGCCCCCATCACCCCGCTGCTGCTGCTGCTGCTGGTCACTGCAGCTGCCTGCCTTCAGCCCTCGCAGCCATGGCGGCTTTGTCTGGAAGGATGTCCGGAAGGACGTTCAGCTGTCCGGTCTAATTAGCATATTATGCTTTTATTATTATAGGTAGACTAGAGGCCGGGTACATGGATTTGTGCACTGGTGGGGTCCCTCAGCCTAGCCTGCAGCCTCTCGCAATCTGGGATCCCTTGGAGGACGTTCGGACTGCCAGTTTTGGGCCGATCCCCGCAGGCCTGGTGGGATCGGGCCTAAACTGGCACTCCGACATCCCCCAAAGGATGTAATAGTGTGTGAAGCGGCAGGTGGCCAGGGAGGAGCCCTGGCTAGGCACCTCCTGAGCCCAGGCTAGGCACCATGCTGCTCCCACTCATCCCTGCCCTGCTGCTCCTGCCGCTGCCGCTCAGTAGTGCTTCTGTGGAGGTGGGAGGGGCTCGCGCCGCCACAGCTGCACTCGCCAGCTGTGATCCCAACTTCTGGCGCCTGTTGGTCAGCTGAGCGGCGCTCCTGCTGTGGGAGCGCACTGACCACCAGAGGGCAGCTCCTGTGTTGAGTGTCTGCCCCATGGTGGTCAGTGCGCATCATAGCTACCAGTCACTTAGGCTTTTATATATATAGACTAGAGGCCTGATGCACAAAATTTGTGCAAGGGGCTTGGCCCTCGCAGCCCCAGCTTTGTCTGGAAGGTCGTCTGGACGGTCGTTCTGCTCTTCAACCATCTGGTCTAATTAGCATAATTACGCTTTTATTATTATAGATGGTCCCACACAGGGCAGTGTTGCTGTCACAAGGCCTCAGACGTCTTCATGGCCGAGGGCAGCTGAAGAAGAGTGTGGCCAATGTAGGGCAGGGGCATGAACCTCCTGCTCACAGACGGCCTCTGCCTCTGAGTCACTGTGCCATTCATCCAGCAATTCACTGCTACTTGCTGAATCTTTTATTTATCGAACTGTCAACTAAATATTAATGTCCTTTTATTGTGCTTCTTCCTCTGATGTCCTGGTTGTGTCTTGTAACCTGTCGCCTCCCCACAGTCCCTAGCCAGCCCTTGATGTGACTGCCTGGGACTGTACTGCAAACCTGCTGTTATGCCATGTGTTTAAATGCTCTTGGCTTTCTCAAATGCAGGCAGCACCCAAACTGTAAATGGAACTTTCCCAGAGTTATTTTATATATTGGTTTTTGGAATTCTGTAAAAAAAAAAAAAAAAAAAAAAAAAGGCTATTAGTTATATTTCCAAGCCATACTACACAAGAGTTCAGCCCATATGTATGTGAAGTAAGCTGATCCCCAAACCACCATAAAACCAACTTTTCTTCTAGAACATAGTCGCCTCAGGACAGACAGCTAAGCTGATGTATGGTGCCCACTTCCACTCCCAGACGCCCGCCGCCTGCTGCCCTGGGTCTCGGGCTGAGGCTGGGTGAGCGCCTGGGCCCTGGAGCCGCAGGGGTGCCTGATGGAATCCACTGGCAGAGGGGACAGAGGGATCGCGGGGCCTCCCCCGCCCCACCCTCCCACCCCAGGTCACTCTAGGTGGTGGTGGAGGCCTCCCTTGTTGCTAGGAGGGGTTGGGGGCAGTGGGCTTCTTACAGTTCTAACAAGATGGAGTCGCTTCCCCTATTTTTTGACTTAGAGGGTGTGGGAAGCTGAGGGGCGTGTGCTAGGCAGAGCCTAGGGGAGGCAGGAGCGGGGGGGGGCAGGAGAGGATTTCTCCCTGCACCCCACGCCCCTCCAACACACACTGGCATGGCAGAGGCACGCGGGATGGGACACCCTACACTCCAGGTGGCGGCAGCAAGGCTGACGGAGGAGCCGGAAGGGGTGCTGGCAGAGGAGGGGTGATATGCACACAGCACGTCTGTGCACAGGCCATGCGGTGCCCGAGAAGTAGAGGACAGAACCCACACGGAGGGCCCTGAGCTCGTGTCCCATTCCATAACGGTCGCTCTGTTTTCTGAGAAAGGGGTTGCAGGGCGTAAGTGGTGAGATCCAGATGCACTGCTCTGTGGGCAGCTCCGCCTTGCACGCGGCTGCCTGAGGCCCCTTCAGTGGAGAGCCCAGCACCTCCAGCCCCTCTCAGGTTCCCGCAGCCTCCTCTGTCCTCACTGCTCCATTCCCCTCTTCAGCACTCAGAGTTGTGGGGCTGGGCCTGCCTGCTGCCCCAGGAGGGGAGAGAGCAGGGGGTGGGGGCCGGGAGTGGGGGGGTGCGGTGGGGGGCGTGTTGGGGAGGGCAGGGGCTCTGCCAGCCAGGACCCGCCCCCCCTGCCCTGGGCCTGCAATGAGGGGCAGAGGAGGAGAGGCAGTGGAGGAAGTGTGACTCCCGTTAGAACTGTCACTGTCACACGCAGGAGTTGTGACTGGTAACGTTGCCCACCCTCCTAAAACAAATCTCCTCCACCCTGTGCTGTACCTGCACCCCTCCCCAGCACAGGTTAGCTCGCCTGGAGCCAGAGACGTGTCAGTGCAAAACCAGAGTGGGTGCCAGCATCTCTGTGACAGTATCTGGAATAAGGATGTTTGTTAGGAGAGAAACGGAGGAAATGATAGAGTTCATTAGTAGGGCTGAAGAAGCTCCTCAGGAGATTATGTACAGAGGTTACGCTGAGATGGGTGGCTGGAGCTAGGTGCAGGGAGTTGATGCGTTTCCCTGGAAACCGAGGTTTTAAGGACGAACAGCGAGCTGTGCTAGGTTTCCTGCCCAGCTCACTGCGCCTGCCCTGGGGTGAGTCTCCCCACACTGCCGGGCCTGGCAGGAATACACGGCCTTCCCAGGGCCGAGCCAGGACAACCCGCAGGGGAAATCCCAGGCAGCAGCTCCAGTGGCTTTTAAAATTCTAAGCCAGCTTTTTGGCGCAGGTGGCTCAGGGGAAGGAAGGGCGAGCCACAGGGCAGCCAGGAGCCGCTGCTCTCAGGCTTAGCTGGGCCTCGCCCGCAGAAGGGCAGGTGTAGGAGGGACGGCTGTTGGGTAGGATGCAGGCAGCGGAAGAAGTCTTCTCAGGCTAGAGAGGAAAGTTGGTGTCAAGAGGACCGCACTGCGCCCCAGTACAACCAGACAGCCGGTGCTGCCCGCCCCGGGGCGGGGGGCGGGGGGCGGGGGGGAGGGAGTTAGAGTGGGCGGCGGGAAGTGGACGCTCGGCTCCCTTCCCCGTCGTGCGGAGTTGATCAGCGGGTGTTTACTGGGCCTGGCGAGTGTGGGCAGCGCGCTCAGCACCCGTGTCCGCTGCAGGAAGCGCCCAGCCCGGGAGCAGCGCGGTTCCGTAACACGGCTTCATCATCCCGCGTCGGCTCCATAACTGTATGCTGGGACTTGTCAGGGGAGAGGTACTGGACCTAACCACGCTTTTCTTGCCGAAACCGATAAAGCGGGACATGAGCAGGGGTCAAGGAGAGATGGCTGCCCGGACGGGCGCCAGGCTGGGGCCGCCAGGCGCGAGCTGTGCTGCCCGCTGGCACCGGGCGGCCGGACACACAGGGCGGCAGGACCGTTCCCCGCGCTGCCACCCTCGCCCGGCTCGGGCGCTGCGAGGTCGTGGCGGGTCTGGGCGGCCAGGCGGGCCCATCGGAGTCCGCGCCCGCAGCCAGGGGGCGGCGTTCCGGCTCGTGCTGCCGGCTACCTGGGCGCCAGTCCACCGCTCGGCCGGTCCGCTCCGCCAGCGGCGCTCCGCGGAGCTCCAGTCTCAGCGCCCGAGCAGCAGGCGCAGAGGCGCGCGGGGAGGGAGGCGCGGGGAGGGGCGGCGGGGCTCGGGCGGGGGGCTCCGGGGACGCTGAGCCCCGCCCCCTCTCCTCCCCTCCTTCAGGACCCGCGAAGCCTGGAGCAGGGGCATGGGCCAAACTCCGCTGCTCTGGCACCATGACGCCCGTCCGCTTCGTGGTGGCTCTGATTTTAGGGGCGCTCCCCGAAGTGGTCGGCTCTGATGCAGTCCTCGTTTATCCCCTCCACTACCGCCATCGCCACCGGCCCCCTGCGGGTCCCCAGTTCCCTTATCACCTTCCCACCCCGCAGCGGCCGCAGAGGGAGACCCCCTCCCCGCGGGCGCACGCCCCGCACCCCCAGCAAGCGCCCGGTGCTCAGCGTCCGCTGGCCCTCCACGCGCAGCACGCGCCCCAGACGCCCCAGACGCCCCCTGGGGACTGCCCTGCGGGGGGCGCCCTGGGTCAACGTGACGGACTTTGGCGCCCCGTGTCTGCGCTGGGCGGACGTGCCGCCCCTCCTGGAACGATTGCCCCCAGCGGACTGGGCTCCCCTGCGAGGGCAGCGCCACAACTTCTGCCGGAGCCCCGACGGCACAGGCCGCCCCTGGTGCTTCTACCGGAACGCGCGTGGCCGCGGGGACTGGGGCCACTGCGACTGCGGCGGACACGGTGAGCGGCCGGGGCGCGGGGACCCGCCTGGCTGGGAGAGGGCGTGGGGTGGCGGGTGGCGTTCCCCAGAGTGACGGGGGGCTGCTCTGAGTTCCGGGTACCTTGGCGTTATCTTCGCAAGGTGTGCTTTGTGGTCGCCAGGGCGATGGCTTCTCAGCCAGGTGCTGCGCTCTGGGTGCCTGGATGTGGTCTTGTTTCTGCTTGTTTCTGTCTGGCCACCGTGTGTGTGCGCACACGTGTGTGTGTGTGTGTGTGTGTGTGTGTGTGTGTGTGTTCTTTATCTAGATCTTTATCTTTATCTAGATCTTATCTAGATCAGTTTGCCTTAAAGGTGTTACAGTATTTACGCAAAAGAGGCAAGTTTTTAATTGCTTGTTTCGGAAAGGGAAATGTTAAATTTAATATGACAATCAATAACCTTCCCCCCTCCTCAGACTCCTATTTGAAAACATGTAGAGCTTTTGCCTTACTTCAAACATTGACCTCTATTGGAAAAAGTATGGCAACATTTCTGGGCCAAAATATAACTTGTCAAAATGATGTTCACGTCTGGGGCAGAGTGTGGTCAAGATCATCAGTGAGTGAAGAAAAAAGAGGGAAAGAGAGAAACAGCGAGGGTCTCAGGGAAGAAGCAGCTTGCCAGAGTCCAGGGCAGCCTTCAGGATGCACTGCTGCCTGTGTGTGCTTGTGGGATGGGGTTAGCTGGTAAGGGAAGGCGGTAAGATGTTCTAGTTTTGTGGTAGTGAAAGCACCACCTGAATAGATCTAGTGAAAGTGAATCACCTGCCTTAGCATACTGCTTCCTTTTGAGCTTGGGAGTTTGTTTAATATGAAAGTCTCCTCCTCTTCCTTCCTCCTCCCTCTTCCCCTCCTCCTCCTCCTCCTCCTCCTCCTCCTCCCCCTCCCCCTCCTTCTTCTCCTCCTCCTCCTGTAGCTGGTAAGAAAAAACTTACGTCCTTCAATGTTTAAATTTTCCTTAGAAAGAAAGAAAGAAGGAAAGAAAGAAAGAGAGAAAGAGAGAAAGAAAGAAAGAAAGAAAGAAAGAAAGAAAGAAAGAAAGAAAGAAAGAAAAAAAGAGAAAGAAAGGCTGCCCTCCACGCAAGCTGTGGGCGGTCCATGGGCTGGGGTTCTGACAGATGTGGCGCTTTGTGCTTGGTGGAGGTAACCTGGAGGTTAGCTTTCACATGCCATCCTTTCTGACCGAATGGTTATTTATCTGTGCCTTCTATTGCATCAGTGCACTGACTGAAAGGAGAGAGGCAGGGTGAGACCTGTTATCCTTCATCCTACAGAATGAAGTCATCGCTGTGCTCATGTTCCGTGGACAGAATGCCAATGTGGCTGTGAGGCATCTGAGGCGGTGTCAAGCCGAGCCCTCGCGCTGTCCCATCAGTTCCTGAGAGAGGCTGTTCGTAGTGAAAGCTCGTGTTTAACGAACAGCGACCATTTTTCATTTTCCAGCTGCTGTTACAGTCCGTAGTGTATGTACAGGTAGAGGAGGGAAGAAACGCTGGAACTCAGAGCTAGGCACTGTCGGGATCTGTTGCTCTCTTTCTGCCTTTACATTCCACCTGAGGGAGCCACTGGCCCGTGAGCCTGCCCGCTCGTGGTGATGACAGCAGCACAGCCTGCAACGCCTTACGTCCACGGCTGAATTCCACCAGACAGAACTCCAAGCCGTGGGGTAAAGGAATTGAACACAGGGAAACAAAAGAAACCACCCAGGTGGGAGGTAAATGCCCCCCACCCGCCCCCCAAACCCCCAAACCAGGAAAGCCACCGGCTGGCTGTGTGCTCATTTAATTGCTTTCACAGACTCGGTCTTGATAAACTCTGTCATTTTCTCTTCACTTACTGGTTGGGCATAACTCACACCTTGAAACGACTGGCGGATCCAGAGACTTGTGGCTTTCTTGGTCCTCCATTCACTTAGGAGTGTGAGCTAAGCTCGCAGGCGGTGGAAAGCATGTGGAATTGTGCGTCAGAAACCTTGGCGTCTGCGGGCTCTGCGGGGAGCTGCGCAATGCTGCGTCCGTCTGTTAACCGCCGGGCTTTGGTGCCTCGTCTGGAGAGGAGCGGCCGGTAGCAGGTTCACTCAGGCCTTCATAGCTCTGAGCACCAGCCGGTGCAGACAGCTGGCCCGTGAGAACAGCTGGGTGAACGAGCATTCGCTCTGTGCGGCGCCGGCAGAGCGTGCTGCATGTCCGTTTCCTCGTGTAGTCCTCATGGCGGCATTACCCGGGAGCGTATCTGCACCCTCAGCTCATTTTGCTCTCCCTCTTCAGTTACGCAAACACAGCAATGCCGGTGTGGCCTGAAGGGCCTCCTTTTGGAGCCTCAGGATTAACTGGAATGAAAGGAAGGAGGAAGGGAATTGTGTTCGGTCCAGGTTATAAGATTTCTAGTCTCTTATGATTTACAAATATCCAGGATTGTCTTCCTTTCCTTTTTTACAAAACAAACGAGGACAAAAGGAAAGAAATTTTATGGTAATGAGATCCCACCTTTAAAAAGTTAAGCTGGAGGCAGAGCCACGTCTTGAGTTGCATCAAGGGGAAGAGGAGGCGGCCCAGGGGGTGGAGAGCTGGCTGAGGCCGAGCTGACAGGGCAGCAGGGACCCCAGGTGAGCTGGGCAGGGCCGGGCACTCCAGGGGCAGGAATGTCTGAGAAGGAGAAAGGTGATGCCTGGGCCCTGGTCGAGGGAAACTTGCCAGTTAGTAATAAGGGTCACGGGGGAATGGAGCACCTGCAGCAGCCCCAGAGAGCTCTCACAATGAGCCTGGGAGTCACCGGGGCCTGTGACGATGCACATACCTGGGCTCTCACCTTCGGTGGCCCCAATTACATAATCCCTGGGTCTGCTCAGTCAAGGTGCTTTAGATGCTGAAGACCCCTCGTTACTGTCAGGGAAAACCCCGGAGGCATCGGGGCCCACCTGGATACACGCACAGTGGTGGTCATGGTGCTGACGGAGTCCCCCATTCTGTGGCCTGCTGGGTGAGGGTCAGGCATGTTGGCTTGTACGTGGGCTAGACAATGGCACCCCTGGTGTCCATTTGACTGGTGCGAGGTCACGGCAGTCTGGTTCAGAGGGTGCGGTTCTCAGCGGGAGCCAGGCTGTGTCCGCACGTCTACAGGAGGAGCCAACAGCAGTGAGGCCCCACAGGAGGGCAAGTCACTCTGTCCCGGCCATGGCGGGCGGGCAGCTCACTTGACTGCGGCAGGGGGTCCTCTCTGTGACAGCACACGCGTGGAACCCGGCCTGAGGGTGAAACAGGCTCGGTCCTCATCGTGCTCTCATCGTTGGGTTTCTACCAGGAAGAATGGTGTGTGGACCTGATTTTTTGTCACTGATCGGTTCACATGTGCCTCCCCACCCACATCTCCTGCTGCAGGTGGCACAGCGGATGGTGGGAGGAGGCAGTTCACACACTGCACACTTCCACGCCCATCTGGTGTTTGAGGTGAAAGCTAATTAAAAAGCTGGCTGAAAGCTGTCCCTTAAAAAAACACACGTGCGTCTTGATTCCATTTAGCAGGTGCTGAAAAACATAGATTAGCAATACCAGATTTGTACATCTCCTGGCTGGATTTTAAGTATTGAGCTCAATCTGCTTTTCAGGCTAAGGCAGATATAAAGTGCTTTGAATTCCTTAAAATAAAACCGCATGTATATGGGCAAATAATTGCTGACAAAGGAGGCAAAATCCTACAATGGACAAAAGAAAGCCTCTTTAATAAACAGTGCTGGGAAAACCGGAAAGCCACCTGCAAAAGGATGAAGCTAGACTGCTGTTTGTCCCCATATGTGAAAGCTAACTCAGAATGGGTCCAAGACCTAATTCAAGGCCTGAAACAGAAACTGCACAGAAGAAAACACAGGTACCAAACTTTTAGGTCTTGGTCCTAGGGAATATTTATGAATTTGACCCCAGAGACAAGGGAAGTAAAGGCAGAAATAAATGAATGGGACTAGATCAAACTAAAAAGCTTCTGCACGCAAAAGAAACTGCCAGCAAAACAAAAAGACAGCCAACTGCATGGGAGAGGATATTTGCAGACAGCAGCTCTGACAAAGGGGTTAATATCCAAAATACATAAATAATTTGTACAACTCAACATGCAAGCCAATTAAAAAATGGGTAGAGGACCTGAACTTTCTCTAGAAGACATACAAATGGCCAACAGGTATATGAGAAGATACTCAACTTCACAAGCTATTAGGAAAATGCAAATCAAAACTAAAATGATACCACCTCACACCTGTTAGAGTGGCTATTATCAACAAAACTAGAGGCCTGGTGCATGAAAATTCGTGCACTCAGAGGGGTCCCTCAGCCCGGCCTGTGCCCTCTGGCAGCCCAGGAGCCCTTGGGGGATGTCCCACTGACGGCTCCCTGCTGGGAGCGGGCCTAAGCCGCAGTCAGACATCCTTAGCGCTGCCGAGGAGGCGGCAGAGGCTCCCACCACTGCCGCTGTGCTTGCAGCCGTCAGCCCGACTTGTGGCTGAGCGGAGCTACCCCTGTGGGAGCACACTGACCACCGGGGGCAGCTCCTGCATTGAGTGTCTGCTCCCTGGTGGTCAGTGCACGTCATAGCGACTGGTTGTTCCCTGGGCAGAGGGTCAATTTGCATATTACACTTTTATTATATAGGATAAGTAATAACAAGTGTTGGAGAGATTGTGGAGGAAAAGGAACCCTCATTCACTGCTGGTGGAAATGTAAACTGGTACAACCACCATGGAAAACAGTATGCTGGTTCCTCATAAAATTAAGAATAGAATTAGCATATGATCCAGCAATCCCTCTTCTGGATATCTACCTGAAAAACTCAAAAACAGTTATTTGAAAAGATATATTCACTCCTGTGTTCATCACAACATTATTCATGGTGGCAAAGACATAGAAACAACCGAAGTGTCCTGTGATAGATAATTGGGTAAAGAAGACGTGGTCCATATACACAATCCAACACTACTCAGTTATAAAAAAAAAGGTGAAATACCGCCATTTGCAACAACATGGATGGACCTTGAAAATACCATGCTAAGTGAAATAAGTCAGGAAAAGATAAAAACCAGATGATTTCACTCATACGTGGGCTATAAAATGCGAACTCATAGACAACAGTTATGGGGTTTACAAGAGGGAAGGGGGTGGGGAGGTAGTAAAGAGTAAAGGGGGCCAAATATATGGTGATGGAAGGTGATTTGACTTTGGGTGGTGAGCACACAATGCACTATACAGGTCATGTGTCAGGAATGGGTAGCTTCTTCAGCATCTTACTTTTCTAGAGCAGGATCTTCCTCTCCCCTCCTCCTCAAATTAGCACAGTACTAATAAGAATTATTGTATGCAAAGCACTAAAGTAATGCGAGTTTTTCCTCCTACAAGCCATGCATGGACATTCAGCCTCAATACTTTTGTTAGGATCACAGAGTGGAAACTGCTGATTCCTGTAACAAGGCAAGGATAGAGTCACTAAGTGTTTGCCGAGTTCACGGTGGGAGCAGAGTTTACAAGGCTGGCTGAGAAATCGCCCGCCCCCTGGTTGAGGACACCCACAGGCTGGCCGGTGTCAGCAGGACCCTGAGCATTTTCATGACCTTGCCTGTGACAGCTACTCTGGGAGACAGGAGCGTGTGATGTCATCACCCAGTGATGGACAGTATAATGGTGACACTCATACCATTTGCTTATGTGTGAGTAGTTCAGACACGCAGTTTGTGAAATTTTCTGCTAGGGTGGCACATGCATCTATTGTTAGTGTAACCTAACTGAACAATGTGGAGAATCTCCTTTTGCATAATCCTATCTAATAAAGAGGGAATTTGCTAATTGACCATCACTCCGTCACAGAGATGGCTGAGGCCAAGTTCCCATAAGGAGCCTTAATGAGCAATCAGCAGGGACCTGAGGCTACACCCTCCCCCGCCCCCGTGGGGCTTGACAGGGGATCTCAGGCTGTGCCCCCCACCTGGCAGGGCTTGACAGGGGACCTCAGGCTGTGCCCCCACCCAGTAGGGCTTGACAAGGGACCTCAAGGTGCGCTTCCCGTCCTGGTGTTGGGCTAGGGGACCTCAGGCTGCTCCCCCTGCCCCAGTGCCAGGCCAGGGGACCTCAGGCCACACCCCCCACCAGGTGGGGCTTGTCAGGGGACTTCAGTCCATGCCCCCACCCTGGCACCAGACCTGGGGACCTCAGACCGCACCCCACCTGGCGGGGCTTGATAGGCGACCTCAGGCCATGCTCCCCACCCCAGCACCGGGCCAGGGGACCTGAGGCTGCGCCTCCCTGCCTGGCTGGGCTTAACAGGGGACCTCAGGCCATGCCCCCCACCCAGCGGGGCTTGATGGGGTCCTCAAGGTGCACCCCCAGTGCTGGGTCAGGGAACTCAGGCCGCACCCCCGCCCAGCGGGGCTTGACGGGGGACCTGAGGCTGCATCCCCCTGCTGGTGGGGCTTGACGGGGGATCTGAGGCTGTGCCCCCCTCCCGGTGCTGGGCCAGGGGACCTGAGGCTGTGCCACCCCCTCGCCTCCCCACCTAGTGGTACTTGACGGGGGACCTGAGGCTACATCCCCCTGCTGGTGGGGCTTGACAGGGGATCTGAGGCTGTGCCCCCCTCCCGGTGCTGGGCCAGGGGACCTGAGGCTGTGCCACCCCCTCGCCTCCCCACCTAGTGGTACTTGATGGGGGACCTGAGGCTGTGCCCCCCCCCCCCACCTGGCAGGGCTTGATGGGGGACCTCAGGCCATGCCCTCCACCCAGCGGGGCTTGACAGGGGACCTCAAGGCATGCCCCCCGTCCTGGTCTGGTCTGGGGGACCTCAGGCCATGCCCCCCTCCTGGCACTGGGCCAGGGGACCTGAGGCTACGCCCCTTGCCCGGCGGGGCTTGACAATGGCGGGACTGGCCGGGTCTGGATCTAGTCCAATGGGGGTGAGGGCCGGCCGGGTCTGGGTCTCACGCGATTTTGAGGCGCATGTGGGTGGGTGGGGACTTGACTCTGGGTCCCGTGGTTCGCCCCCAACTCTGACAGGAGGAAGGTTTTCATATACATTTTACTAATTTTCTTTCATCTCTGACACTTCTTTTATAGAGAAAGGGCAAATAGCAATATTAAATTACTTCCTCTAATTAATCCCCTTTTAATGTGCACGAATTTCGTGCACCGGGCCACTAGTACTGTATAATGTTTTAAACCAAAGAATAATTGATAAGATTCATAAGCTTCTAATAAGCCAATGTAAATGGGTAGAATTGCTGTTCTGAGTATACATTCTCATTTTGAGCTAGAGCAGTTCGGACTTTTTCTCAATACTGACGGCATCTACATGAATAATACATGGCAGTTAGTATTAATTATCGATGGAAACTGATGGAGGCAAATGCAGTCCAGTGGGATCTTGGCTCAGGGGACTGCTGTATGTGCTAAAAACAATTTTATTCTATTTTGATGTGGCATGATTTCAATAAAATCTATTTTGCCATGCTTAAACAGGTTTCAGTTATGGAGAAATTTAATCGGAGACAAAATTATACCTTAGTACTGTCAGGTAGGCTGTAGGAAAAAAACACATCAAAACTAACCTGGCCTCCCCGACTGTACTTGAAAAATCCAGCTAACAGCCCCCCAATTCGGTGGTACTTGGGCAATGTGAATTTTTTGTATATTTCATAATTAAGATAGGAAATGATCATTTAGCATACTTTTCTGATGTTTCTTTTGGTATAAGGCATAGTTTATGTTTAAATCATTTGTCAAGTATGTGTTTTAAATTGTTTAACATGTAATAGGTGTGTTTTTTTAATATTCCATAAACTGAAATTTCTATATCACTTTCAGCTTTACATATACTTTTATTAAGGATTGGAATAATAGCTTGATGTCACCAGCATTTTCTCTGATTCCACCAGAACAATTAAATGCTTAAAATTTTATTTTGTGCCTCGGTGAAGTTCAGTGATAGATGAGAAAGGACTTGTGTGATAATGTTAAATTTCTTTTATTCATTTGTCAAACTGTGATTTTAAAAGACTAAAGATATTTATTATTAATTCTACTCAGAAAACAGTATGGAGATGGGTCTTTGTTTTTGCCGTTCTTTTCTTCCTCTTCAAGGGAGACAGTGCTATTCTGTAAGTACATCTTAAGAAGGTAACTAAGGAGGCACGTCTTTCCTTCGGTTGACTATGGAGGGAGCTGGATTCAGGGAACATGATAGCTGCCCTTGGTTTCTCTCCTCCTGGTTCTTGCAGGCCTCCTGAATCTGGAGGGTGAGGGGTAGATTGCCCAGGAGCGGGTACATCATGGCTGGATGCTTGGGCTGCTATATAGAGTCCCACAAACTGAGTGACTTACACAACAGGAACTTTCTGGTTCACAGTTCTGGACACTCGGAGCCCAGGACAAAGGTGGCTGCAGGGCCAGGCTTCCCATGGCCCCGCAGGCTCTGTGCCAGGCTCTCTCCCCGCCCCTGGCTCCAGTGTCAGAGGGCACTCTCCCCTGTGTGTCCCCTTCTGACCAGACCTCTGTCACACTGGGTTAGAGCCCATCCTGGTGACCTCATTGTAAATAATCACCTGCAAAGACCCTGCTTCCGAATAAGGTCACGTTTGTTCATAGGTCCTAGGTGCCAGGACTTCAGCTGCTTTTTGGGGGACAGTATTCTACCCATCACAGTAGCCTGAAGAACTGAGACACCAATGAGCCCGTGAGGGGATATTATTGTGTCCCTGTTCCTCTCTAGGGTGCCTGCACTGATGGAGATGGGGCAGTGGTAAAGGGAGCCCCTCTGCAGTGCCTTTTTATTTAGGGAATTCCTGTTCTTTAGTGCATTTCTGTAACGTGAATCTTTTATGTTCCCTTTGCTTTATAAACCCAGAGTTGTATCTACATGGAAGAAAAGTAATGGTAAAGTAAAATGACAGTAAATTCCACGTCTGGCAGACAGTGAAGGCAGCAGAATTCTGAGCATCATTGGACCTGGACGTGGTCACCTTCAGCGGCTGTACCACCAGCAGACTGGCACAGTGCACGGCCTTGTGGCCTTTTTGCACCAGTTCCTTTCATGAACTCAGAGCACCTGCCATCATGCGTAGTTTTACAGTCCAGCTTCTCTCACTGGGTGGGTCTATATATTGACTGTGCCTGTTACTGTTGACCCACAACCTCCGTTTGAGACTTGAGATTTTAAATTATTGTTGGTACTCATTTTAAAGATAGGAGCAGTTAGAAGAGAAGAGTTTCCACCCAGTGGCACTCGAGAGACTTAAAGGCAGCTCAGGCCTGGGTCACTGGGTGTGGTCCTGAGGCCTTGGCTGAGGCTGGGGAGCGAGGCCGGTGCTCAGCTGCAGGAGCGAGCGGGAGCAAGCAGGGGGCTCAAGTTCTGACAATAAGAGATGGTGACAATTGAGCAACATTTGCCAAACAAAAAATATTGGTCTAGAATTTATTGAAGAATGTTATTGTTAGTAGGTTAGCAGCGGAAGTGAGGTCACTAGGTGGTGATCCTTCTGGGTTGCTTTATCGTTCCATCCTTTTATTTTCAGGGAACTAAGGATATGTCCCCTTTTTACCTTGTAACTGTGCACTTACAGATTTGTGCAAACACATGCTTCACACAGCAGCGCCCCCTTGAGGACCAGCCTCAAGCGCGGAGAACCAGGCAGCCTCTCCAGTGTGTCCTGCACACACTCCGCTGTCTTTGCTCCTGCTGGCTGATGGTCCCTAGGGAGCACTGGCAAATTGTTGTCGTATTTCACACAGCATGGTGAGAGCCGGCAGGACGTGGTGTGTGAAGTGGCTGACACCTGCAGCAGGAACAGCTGCTTGTTTCATCACAGGCTCTTTGCCTCTTTGCCGAGCTTGGAGCTGGGTGCTGCTCGGTGCTTTGGTCCTCAACAGTCAACTGAGGGAGATGAATGACAGTGTTTAGGGTCTCCATCATGTGGGAAAAGGGGCCACATGCTAACCTAACAACCCAGGGGAGGCCTGCAAACTCAGAGAACTAAAGTAACTTCAAAGGATGGTCTGAAATGAAAACTTTTTTATCTAAAAGCAGTTTATGGTGCATAGTCATGTTCTAGACAGGTATCTTCCTGACAAAGGTCAATCTTGACCTTAACTGAGCCTGTCTATTGTCTTTTTGCACCTGCCATAACACATCATATCATTGGAAGGTCAAAGTAATTCCCCTTTTTCCAGGCCCCTCAAAGCACAGGCATCCCTCTGTGGAGACCACAAAGCCCCTCATTGTTACTGAGTTAATTGCTGACTGTTAAGTATCCTGCACTCACCTAAGTAAAAGAAGTGTGTGTCCATCATTTTACTCTTTATCCAATCCCAGAGGTTTCCCTGCTTTGCTTCCTCCCGCCTCCCTAATCTGTCACCAATGGATTTCATGTGACCCACTTACATCTCCTACTTTGATTGCAGTGTATCAAACAAGGTGAAAAACTGCCAGTCTCTGGAGCATTATCCCAATCCCTTGAGATTCTGCTTCCTGCCAGTTGTTGACAGTTTGGCTCAAATAAACTCACACTCATTTTTCACAGGTTTGAATGTTTCTTATGTTGAGGTGACAATCACCTCAACCATTTTAAGAGAATAAATGAAGCAAGGACAAAGTGAAACCAAAAACAAATAAAAAACTACCACCTACCTTAAAAATATATAGTATAAATGGTGTGTTCATACTTTATCATTTTGGAGCATATTATTATACTGATTTTGTTGTTAATCCTCATTCAAAGATATTGTTTTATTGATTTTAGAGAGAAAAAGAGAGGAAGAGAAACATATATATATCCATACACACACACACACACACACAGAGAAAGAGAGAGAGAGAGAGAGAGAGAGAGAATGATTGGTTGCCTCCTGCACACGCCCAGGCTGGGGATCAAACCTGCAACCTAGGTATGTGTCCTGCCTTGGGAATTGAACCCACAACCTTTTTGTTGTACGGGAAGATGCTTCAACCAACCAAGCCACCAGGCCAGGGCTATATTGATTAAAAAAAACCACAGAACTCTTTCAAAAAATTATTAGAAGAATTGGGAACCTCATGGAATTACATACCATTAAGAAATACTCTGGGTCCCAGGTAGATGTCTCAGAATACGTTAGGAATTGCTGTGACCATCCATGAGGAAAGGGTGAATGTGTGGAGGGCGCTGCTGGGAAGGGGTGTGCGTTGGAAATGTGGCACTGGGGATGTTGGCATTGGGATGTGTGTGTTGGGGATGTGTGTGTTGGGGATGTGTGTGTTGGGATGTGTGTGTTGGGATGTGTGTGTTGGGATGTGGTGTTGGGGACGTGGCGCTGGGGATGTGTGTGCTGGGGATGTATGTGTTGGGGATGTGTGTGTTGGGGATGTTGGCGTTGGGATGTGTGTATTGGGATGTGTGTGTTGGGATGTGGTGTTGGGGACGTGGCGCTGGGGATGTGTGTGCTGGGGATGTATGTGTTGGGGATGTGTGTGTTGGGGATGTGTGTGTTGGGATGTGGTGTTGGGGATGTGGTGCTGGGGATGTGTGTGTTGGGGATGTGTGTGTTGGGATGTGTGTGTTGGGATGTGTGTGTTGGGGATGTGGCGCTGGGGATGTGTATGTTGGGATGTGGTGTTGGGGACGTGGCGCTGGGGATGTTGGCGTTGGGATGTGTGTGTTGGGATGTGGTGTTGGGGACGTGGCGCTGGGGATGTGTGTGCTGGGGATGTATGTGTTGGGGATGTGTATGTTGGGATGTGGTGCTGGGGATGTGGCGCTGGGAATGTGTTTGTTGGGGATGTGTGTGTTGGGATGGGTGTGTTGGTATGTGTGTGTTGGGGATGTGTGTGTTGGGATGTGGTGTTGGGGACGTGGCGCTGGGGATGTGTGTGCTGGGGATGTATGTGTTGGGGATGTGTGTGTTGGGGATGTTGGCGTTGGGATGTGTGTATTGGGATGTGTGTGTTGGGATGTGGTGTTGGGGACGTGGCGCTGGGGATGTGTGTGCTGGGGATGTATGTGTTGGGGATGTGTGTGTTGGGGATGTGTGTGTTGGGATGGATGTGGTGTTGGGGATGTGGTGCTGGGGATGTGTGTGTTGGGGATGTGTGTGTTGGGATGTGTGTGTTGGGATGTGTGTGTTGGGGATGTGGCGCTGGGGATGTGTATGTTGGGATGTGGTGTTGGGGACGTGGCGCTGGGGATGTTGGCGTTGGGATGTGTGTGTTGGGATGTGGTGTTGGGGACGTGGCGCTGGGGGGATGTGTGTGCTGGGGATGTATGTGTTGGGGATGTGTATGTTGGGATGTGGTGCTGGGGAATGTGGCGCTGGGAATGTGTTTGTTGGGGATGTGTGTGTTGGGATGGGTGTGTTGGTATGTGTGTGTTGGGGATGTGTGTGTTGGGATGTGGTGTTGGGGACGTGGTGCTGGGGATGTGTGTGCTGGGGATGTATGTGTTGGGGATGTGTGTGTTGGGGATGTGTGTGTTGGGATGTGTGTGTTGGGGATGTGTGTATTGGGTGTGGTGTTGGGGATGTGTGGCTCTAGGATGTGTGTGATGGGGATGTGTGTGTTGGGATGTATGTGTTTGGGATGTGTGTGTTGGGGATGTGTGTGTTGGGGATGTGTGTTGGGATGTGGTGCTGGGGATGTGGCTCTCGGGATGTGTGTGTTGGGATGTGTGTGTTGGGATGTGTGTGTTGGGGATGTGTGTGTTGGGATGTGTGTGTTGGGGATGTGTGTGTTGGGGATGTGTGTGTTGGGATGTGGTGTTGGGGACGTGGTGCTGGGGATGTGTGTGCTGGGGATGTATGTGTTGGGGATGTGTGTGTTGGGGATGTGTGTGTTGGGATGTGTGTGTTGGGGATGTGTGTATTGGGATGTGGTGTTGGGGATGTGGCTCTAGGGATGTGTGTGATGGGGATGTGTGTGTTGGGATGTATGTGTTTGGGATGTGTGTGTTGGGGATGTGTGTGTTGGGGATGTGTGTGTTGGGATGTGGTGCTGGGGATGTGGCTCTCGGGATGTGTGTGTTGGGATGTGTGTGTTGGGATGTGTGTGTTGGGGATGTGTGTGTTGGGATGTGTGTGTTGGGGATGTGTGTGTTGGAGATGTGTGTGTTGGGATGTGTGTGTTGGGATGTGGCGCTGGGGATGTGTGTGTTGGGATGTGTGTGTTGGGGATGTGTGTGTTGGGATGTGGTGTTGGGGATGTGTGTGTTGGGATGTGGTGTTGGGGACGTGGCGCTGGGTGGGTTCTGAAGGAGAGTGAGTTCGTCGCTGACATGCAGGTGCATTGCAGAGCTGCCCGCACTGTGATCCCTGGTTGAAGGGAGGCGGGTGAGGCTGCAGGTGTCCTGCCATCAGCAGGTGCAGCACAGCGCAGCCAGGCTCTCGCCACCTGCGCAGCTGCTGAGAAGCGTGGGGACGAGATGGCTGGAGGCTTGTCAGCGCTGCCTCTGCCTTAGACCTTGGCGACCACTATGCGTGATGCAGTGTCCTCCTTCCCCCTCTAGCTGCCCTGATCCTTAGGTGGCATGCATGCGTCCTTCCTCCTTGGTAGTGGTGTGGCGACCTAGGCACTGTTTTACATGCACTGTGGTTATTTCACCTGTGTAAGTAGAGGTCCAGTTTGTTGTCACGACCAGACCTTCCGGCCTTTGACATGCGTAATTTGGTGTAAGTGTGTTGGGTTAATAAAGAGATAATAGATTAAATATCTCTCTCAAATGTCGGTTTGAGGTGAGCAAATGGATTCCTTGGAATGAAATAAGCTGCTGGCATTTGTGGTGTGCGTGCTACCATGTCCTATGTGGGTCTTTGTAGGAGAGGTTTTGTGATTAAAACATATTGAAGCTCAGCAAAGCTCTCCAGACAGGGCTCTTTCAAAGTGCCTGTAGCTCACACTGGGAGGGAGGGCCGCTCCCCCTGCTCAGCCTGAACTGGGGTCGGAGTGTGACTGTGGCAGGTTACCCGCCAGACGCGCACCGGTCCATGGCCCCCAGTCAGGCCTGGCCGCGATGCTTGTCTCCGTGTATTGCCGCCCTCCGTGTGAGTGGAGTGACCATGCTGTCATGAGGAATTGGATGTGTCTTATGTTCAGGGATGCTGGTTAGGAGGTGACTAGGCTGGAGCAAGAGGAATGTGAACCTGATGTTTTTGGAAAATTATTTTAAATCCACATGTAATAACGTGGACATATGCAGAACATACCAGAATTTTTGGGTGGGATTTAATTTCATTTCCTTACCTATGAAATGAAGGCCTTTCTAGGCAACTTTTCACAGGATTTTGTGAATTCCTCAGTTGTCTGAGTGGGATTCTCATTTCAGTGTCCCAGTTGCTCTCCTTAGTACCTGCCCGTCCACCAGGACCAACGTGAAGAGAAGTCTAGGCCTCAGCCCACACTGCATGGATGAAATGCACTTAAATTTCCGCTCCTTTAAAGACGGAAGAGAATGATGCAAACAGTGGCCTCTGGAGCAGCGGAGGGGGCGCTCTGGGGGAAGTGGGTTTGCAGGGAGGGAGCAGCGGCGGGGGGGGGGGGGGTGCTCTGGGGGAAGTGGGTTCGCAGGGAGGGAGCAGCGGAGGGGGCGCTCTGGGGTAAGTGGGTTCGCAGGGACGTCCGCCACACCAGCCACCCCACCTGGCGACGGCCCCGAGGCTGACAGTGGCCACTGTTTGCACACACAGGGTTTTGGAATCACAGCATGATCTTTAGGTCGTGCTGCTTGAGACTGAAGGGGGAAGGCTCTTACTCTTTCTGGGGAGGAGGAGCCAGGGAGAGGAGCTGCGCCCAGCCGGGGAGGAGGCCAGGCAGGGCACCGGGTTCATTTCTCTGGAGCTCACGGGAAGGCAGGAGGGACCATGAGTGATGAGAATGTCTCCCCTTTCAAAGTTCCAGCTGGACTCCTGTTGGCCCGGATAAAAACTCGCTACAATTAGCTCTTCATGAGGATGTTAATTACCAACACAAAACAAAACTAAACCACCCAACCCCTGCGAACCCTCATGTAAGGGCAGAAGCCTAAGCATCGGGGCCCAGTCCCTCTGACTGCACGCCGCCCGCGGAGAAGGGACACTGAGCAAGGACGCCAGGCGTCCCCACGGTCATTGCATGAAAGGGCTGGGGGTTCTTCCTGCTGCAGGGCCGCCAGGCTTCGTGGCAGCACCGACAAGGTGGTGGGCACAGTGGAAGTGTATGCCAACGGCGCGTGGGGCCCAGTCTGCAGCAGCCACTAGGACGACGCGGATACCGCGGTCGTCTGCCACCAGCTGCAGCTGGGGTGAGTCCAGCGTCCTCTCCTGGGCGGGGGTGCATGACCCGGAGCAAGTGGGCACCATGGTGATTGTGGGAAGGTTCGTCCTCCTTCCTCATTCTCATTCTCCTCAGCAGAGTCACTGAGAAGGGCCGGGAGGGAGAGCGCTGTCTCACCCTCATGCACTCAGTGTGCCCACGTCACTGCCCCGCTGGCCACGACGTGGCCTGCTCAGTGGTCAGAGGTGGAAAGCACCTCTTGGTCTTGGTCTCTAAGCAGATAGTTGTTTAGTCCTAGGAAGCGAGGACTTTGATCCTAAGAACTGTAAATCCTCAGTGGCGGGTAGGCCTGGGTTGCTGCCCAAGCTCCGTGTTATGTGTGAAGGAAGTGACCTTCACTGGGCTCCTGTCCCTGATGGGTTGGGTGATATGGGCTGTCCTGAGGAGCTGCCCACTCCCCCAGCCCTGGCACCTCACTAAAACGGATCAGTGCCCACTGCCCCGGCCCAGCCCTCCGTGCCTTTGCCGAGGGTCTCACGAGGAGCGAGGCTCCATTTTGGAGCAAAAGTTTTATTTTTGTTGTTATTCCTATTGTTCTGTTTTTGTGTCTGATTTCTTTTTTCTAAGGTTACGTGCCATATGTTTTTCTTGGCCTTTATGACCAGAGATCTTTAGAAAGCATCTTCTAGCCTGCCAGTGTGGCTCACTGGTTGAGTATTGACCCATGAACCAGGAGGTCACAGGTCAATTCCCCGTCAGGGCACATGTCCAGGTTGCGGGCTTAATCCCCAGTGGGGGCGTGCAGGAGGCAGCCGATCAATGATTCTCTCTCTCAGCACTGATGTTTCTATCTCTCTCTGCCCCTCCTTCCTCTCTGAAGTCTATAAAAAAAGAAGAAAAAATACGTTTTAAAAAAGAAAAATGCAGGTCTAAAAGACTGAAAGAAAGGTTTGCAGTTTAGAAATATTTTGCATTAATCATCAGTGAGTGATAACCTATAATAATAAAAGCATACTATGCTAATTAGACCAGACGTCCTTCTGGATGTCCTTCCAGATGACCTTCTGGATGAAGCTGTGGCTGCGAGGGAAGCCCGAGTCCCGGGTGCCAGAGGGAAGCTGGTGCCGGCAGCCGGGGGAAGGAAGGCCTGCTCTTGCATGATTTCGTGCATCGGGCCTCTAGTATCTAATAGGATGATACCAATGAAAAGGTTAGTCAACTCCAGTGAAACCAGTAAGATTTTTGCCAGCTTCCTCCTGCCTTCCTATGAGGAGGATGAGGAATGAGTATTCAGTAGAGGCAAACCTTGAAGTTTTGTTCAGAGTTTTGATGAGAGCAGCAAGTAGGGTTAATGTACCTAGTTACTTACTGATTTGTAAACAAGAGCATTGCTCTGAATCAGGAGGAGAGGTGGAAGCTGGGCCTGGAAGTGTGTGGTGGTAGGAGCAGTAATTACTGACTTTATCAACGAGGGTTCCAGTCTCAAAAAATGTTGACTTGAGCTTCTCCTGGGAGAGCCCGAGGGTGTCAGCATTGGGGGGCGGTGTCAGCATCTTCCTTCAGGCACATCTTCCTGTGCTTTGGTTCCCCGAGAATCAGGGAGGAACCGTGTCCTCTGAAGCTCTGACCTGGGGAGGCAAGAGCGCCCGAGTGGGCATGGACTCCGTGAGCTTACCTGTCCACTGCCGTCCGGACGGACGGGTGGCTGACCTCCGTTGTGCAGACGCACACTCGGGCAGGCTCGTGCTCACAGCCCCCGGGTGCCCGCTGTAAACAGCGCCCGGGAGGGCGAGCGGCGCCCAGACTCCTTCCCGGCGGGACAGTCATGATGCAGACGTGCTCCAGACATGTACTGCTGCGTGGGTGGAAGCTGCTGCATGGAGACAGTTTAAGAAAGTACCATGTTAATCAGATAACCCTCTCATCTATTGTAAATGTAACATCAATCTGTACATATAAAAGCACGTCCATTAGATGTGTTAACGCAGAGCTTATCTGCATGTTACTGATTTATTAATTGCTTTCAAAGGCGTGCTGGCATATACTGTATAGAAGGTTTTGAATGTGAATGGATTGCCTCTCTTGATACATCTTGCTTAGATACAGTGGTGACAATCATTTTGAAATGCTGGGCTGAAGTGCTGGCGTGAGAAAGACTCTTCAGGTCCCACTTCTCCTTTTCCTCATCCGAAAGCAGAGTGTGGGCAGCCCAGCTGAGTGACCTGAGCTGAGTCACACTGGGCTCCAGGCCGCACTGTGCGTGACCTGCTCCTCCCACAGCCCTGGGCCCCTCTTTATATCGGTGTGTCTGCCGTTTTCTTCTAAAACCTGCCATAGGCTTTCAAGGCACATGCATACTGGGGGTTCAAGATTGACTGAGAAGATGGCCATGGGTAACGCACCCGGATTGTGATTTCCTTGAAACTTGTGTAATCCACGAGTTTCACATCCATCTTTCTGGATTTCTTCCATTTTTTGAAATCCAAATGATTTGGTAAAAGTGCACCCACCTTTGATAAACCTAACGTCAATCATTGTACTTCCAGAAGAAAGGGAGTCGCAAAACACACCCCGTTGTCCGGGCTGGGCCGCGTTCCCGTTCACTGGGCGCCCGGCGGGTAGGGCGTGTCCTCAGGAGGCGGCGGCCGCTGTGCAGCGCTTCCCCCAGTAAAGGTGTTCACTCGTGTTTGCCTTCTAGGGAGTTGTCATCCTGACTCCCGGTGGTGACTGTGTCTTTGTCACACCGCTTCCCGAGAGTGAGTACAGACGTGAGCCAGGCATCGCCCTCTTCGGTCACAGTTAGTCTTCACTGGGAGAGTCTCCGTGTGGGTGCCGTTCGGCCTCGCACTCAGCATGTTTTCTATTTGCCTGATTTGCTGACAGAAACAGTGTGTGCTGTGTAGGAAACACTGACTTTGGTGGTGGGAAATCATGATGGATTCGTGATAGAAAGTCAGCTTGAGACCAGATGTGGCATGCAGCACCCACAAGCTGTGCTCACTGTGGGTGACAGGTGATCATGTGCCCGTGTTCCCCTGTGGGTTTTACAGGATGAATTGCTCCCGTGGGTACGGTCTTTGTTAAGTACCAGGTACTGGGCACGAGGCGACCAGCGGAATGGTTTCAGTCCACACAGGCATGTGCTCGTAGGGACGGAAGTAGAGGAGGGAGCAGCTGCTGTCATAAAGGCCGATGGGTTTTCTGGGGACCAAGGTGTATTTTAATGGGCGATCACCACCCAGGCCGCCACACCTTCACAGACTCCCTTTCTGATTGTCCTGGAGACAGCAGCGTGGCAGATGCCCAGGCAGCGGGTCAGTGTGAGTGCAGGTGTCAGGAGGAAGGGCAGGGCTCCCCCCCAGAACTACGGAGACCCAGGTGGGGCCTCCAGGGGAGCGGGCGGAAGCGCCGAGGCTGTGGACGGGGCCACGGGGGTGCGCTCTCAGCGCTGCAGCCCTCTCCTGGCAGGCCGGGCGGGTGCCACCGCTGTCTTGTATCTTCCCTTCCCTGCCCCTCCCCCGCCTGCGGGAAGGCTGCCCTTGGCCGCATCTGTTCGCATTGCTGCCTGGAGCGCGGTGCGGCTGGGCTGCACAGAGCACTGCTTTTTCCTAGATTATTGCTGGGATTCTGTGCTCACCCAGACGGGTGAGATGTTACATTTTCAAGTAGTGAGGTAATAAAATCTTAAAAACAATAATTCTTTTTCTTTTAGGATGTTTCTCTACTTCTTAAAAAATTCTTCCTACTCTCTGTAAGCAATCCACTTGTTTAAACTCTGGTTGCAAAGGTAGAGTTAAGGTCATTTATCGCCATATATGAAACATAGGAAGTTGAGATGAATTTGAAGTGAGAATGAGAAGAAGATGCCCTTATGGTAAGCTACACGAGACTATGAAAGCAAATAGCTCAAACCAGGAAACACTGAGTTCACCTCAGGCCCTTGGCAGCCTTTTCCTGCGTGTTTCAGTTGGGAGAGTACATTTGTGTCTTGTCCTCTGGGACCTTCCGCCTTCCTGACACGTGTGGAGGACACTGTGGGGCACTGGCACGGGAGCAGCCGCCTCCGTGAAACCTTGGGAGTTTTATTTGTCCGCAAGCCCAACGTGAGCCAGCTGCCTCCCGGGAATTCTCTTTCCGGTGATGTTTTTGTGTGTTTCTTGGGAGGATGTGGGATGTTGATGCCCCTTTGTCCTTGAGCTTTTCTCTGTTTTCACAATTACTCATACAACCAGAAAAACCACATGCTTTCAAATAAAACACGACATTAAAAATGCATGGTAATGTGCCATAATGGTCCTGGGTTGTAGGTGATTTTAAATTTTCTCTGAGAATATTTATTTTCTGTGTTCTCTGAGGGGGAAGGGAAGCAGGGGAGAATACAATAACTTAAGAAACTTACACATTTTAAAATTATTTTTCTGTATTTGCCAAGCTTTTTAAAGGAAAAATACACATAACTTAAGCAAATTTGTTTCCTACCATAATTGGGCCATCAGTTAATTATAGGAAGCAATATACGATGTTGAGAACAGCTGTGCTTATTAAGCCTGTCTTTATTCTTTTGTAAATAAGAGCCCGTGACCTGCATAAGCGCACGCAGCAGACACGAGTGTGTGTCGAGCGCGTGGGGCCGAGCCTGCTCAGAGCTCGGGCTGGTGCTGGACGTGCACTCAACCAGGTGCCGTGCAGAGAGTCTCGGCCCCGGGCCAGTCAGAGTGTCTCCCTCGGCTCAATGGTTAGCATTTGGCAGGAGGCACAACTAAGCCTCCTAATAGGGACCCCGCCTGTTCTGACCCTTTTACCACATCACAGCCTTCATTCCAGAAACAGCAGGCGCCTGCTGTGTCCCACACGCATTCCGCGGCGTCCTGCTGTGCTTTGCTCGCACTGGCACTGCTCGATCACTGGGACTCTGAAGTCCCACACCCATCGCGGGCTGCCCCGCTTCTCCTTAACAGATGCCCGTTGCCCCGCGGTGAGCAAGCTCCAGGCTCCACCACCTAGGGCAGTGATGGCGAACCTATGACACGCGTAGCCATTTCTGATGACACGCGGCCGCATGCCAAGGATGAAACATTTGCTGCTCCTGAGGATGAAACATTTGCGACTAGAGTCTTGGAGTTAGTTTTTTCCTCAAAGTGACACACTACCCGAGCTATGCTCAGTTTTTTGGCGAAGTTTGACACACCAAGCTCAGAAGGTTGCCCGTCACTGACCTAGGACCTTCCTGACCACTCTGGCAGGAAGCGCCTGGAGGTGAGGGCTGCCCAGGGCCCCAGGGGGTGCCCTGCAGCACCTGGGCAACCCCTGGCACAAGCAGGCGCCTCCCATCTGGGGAGTGTGTCAGTGGGGAGTGTGTCAGTGGGGAGCTGAGTAAACGACAGTGCTGGCATTTTCCCTGCTCATGTCCTTCCTAGATGCGGTGCTGTCACGTGTGGGTCCAGCCAGTGCGCACGGTGATGGAGAGGCTCTCTGTGCTGCACTCCACGTGACAGGTGACCATCACATCACGGCACTTCGGTGAAGGTGGCCCCGAGGGAGATGGGGCAGGCAGTGGGGCTCCCGGGGGAGCCGTGTGGGCGGGTCCCAGGGAGGCTCCTAAGGAGGACTTTGGAGTGGAGGACTGACTGAGAAGGGTCCCCTGTGACGGCCTGTGGGGACATCACTCTCACAGGAGGAGCAGGGGCGTCCAGGCCCGAGGCCGGGGCCAGCGTCAGGAGTTCCAGGGAAGGGAGGAGGGCAGTGTGGTCAGAGCCCTGACTGAGGCAGGAGTGGAGGGAACTCCAGAGCAGATGGGGCCAGCTCGGGGCACGGGCTAACGAGGAATCGAGGGGAGGACCGTGGTTCTAGACACAGGATGTGAATCTGAACCGGCTCCTGCCCATGACATCCACCATGTGTCATAGTGTCAGGTGTCCACTTGGACTTGGTTTCTGCAAATATCAACGTATTTCTGTACTGAAAACAAGGATGCTGCAGACGTAAGTGCCTTTGTGGTAACTCCAGGATGGTAATGCTCAGGTTTCGGGAAGAGCAGTGGCACCACCACAATGCCATGGAAACCCAGCGTGCTCCCAGGCACGTGGTCCCAGGCAGGCGGTGGTGAGGGTCTCCTCTGGTTTCCGCGGCTGCTGGGAACCATGCGCTGAGACGACTTCCTCTTAAGAGCTGCTTGTGTGAACGAAATTCAGTGCAGAGCGTGTCAGCGGGGAGCGTGTCAGCGGGGAGTGTCTCAGCGGGGAGCGTGTCAGCAGGGAGTGTCTCAGCGGGGAGCGTGTCAGCGGGGAGCGTGTCAGCGGGGAGCGTGTCAGCGGGGAGCGTGTCAGCGGGGAGCGTGTCAGCGGGGGGGAGTGTCTCAGCGGGGAGCGTGTCAGCGGGGAGCGTGTCAGCGGGGGGAGCGTGTCAGCGGGAGTGTGTCTCAGCGGGGAGCGTGTCAGCGGGGAGCGTGTCAGCGGGGAGTGTCAGCGGGGAGTGTCTCTGACTCAGCGGGGAGCGTGTCAGCGGGGAGCGTGTCAGCGGGGAGCGTGTCAGCGGGGAGCGTGTCAGCGGGGAGTGTCTCAGCGGGGAGTGAGGGAGCGTGTGTGTCTCAGCGGGGAGCGTGTCAGCGGGGAGCGTGTCAGTGCGGAGCGTGTCAGCGGGGAGCGTGTCAGCGGGGAGCGTGTCAGCGGGGAGCGTGTCAGCGGGGAGCGTGTCAGCGGGGAGCGTGTCAGTGCGGAGCGTGTCAGCGGGGAGCGTGTCAGCGGGGAGCGTGTCAGCGGGGAGCGTGTCAGTGGGGAGTGTCTCCGTGGGGAGTGTTCTAATTGGTGAGATGATCATGAAATAGATGAGTGTGTGTGCCCATCACTGAAGTGCCTTACTAAATATTACTTCATTATTGACGCTGGGAAGGAACTAGGATAGACCTAATCTTACTGCGTGGTGTCAGGAGGTGGTGTAATTGTCTTTGATTTCCCAGGCACAGGCCCTGCCTCCCCAGTCCTGCGCCTTGCAGGTGGGAGCAGCGAGCACGAGGGCCGCGTGGAGGTCTACCATGCCGGTCAGTGGGGGACCATCTGCGACGACCAGTGGGACGATGCTGACGCGGAAGTGGTCTGCAGGCAGCTGGGCCTCAGGTTGGTTTCCCTCGTCCTTGTTCCGTGTGCTTTAACGTCTGAACCTAGTATTTCCTTGCCCACCGTCAGGTGCTGTGTGTTCAAACTGCACGTCCGTCCTTGACCAACTGGGAAATGCCAGCTTTGTGCTTCCTAAAGGCTGCGGGCTCCCCCCAGAGGCCGTGTGCTCCGCGGCCCCCTCTGTCCCATCAGAGCCCCGTGTGCTGCTCCGCGGTCCCCTCTGTCCCATCAGAGCCCCGTGTGCTCTGCGGTCCCCTCTGTCCCATCAGAGCCCCGTGTGCTGCTCCGTGGTCCCCTCTGTCCCATCAGAGCCCCGTGTGCTCCGCGGTCCCCTCTGTCCCATCAGAGCCCCGTGTGCTCCGCGGTCCCCTCTGTCCCATCAGAGCTCTGTGTGCTGCTCCGCGGCCCCCAATGTCCCATCAGAGCCCCGTGTGCTCCGCGGCCTCCCGTTTTACCAGAGCTCCGAGGATTTTACTACATGTACCGGTTAATAATGCGAATTTTTTTCAATAGATGGGGTTACACATATGTTGATATATATGTGATTTGATATGTATGCTATTTTGTTGTATTGACAGCAAGCTTCAAAACTTCATATGTCAAATTTGCTGGAGGTGTTAACATTATAGATATTTTTACGCTTAAAAATGTAGAATTTCGTGCCAAAAAAAGAGCATTTGTGTGAAGTTTTAATTCATTATTTTGAAGAAAAAGTTATCATATACTTCGGGAAGCTTATGGTGAACATGCTCCATCTCAAGATACTTTTGAATGCTGGTTTAAATGCTTTAAAAGTTATGATTTCAATGTGAAAGACAAAGAACGTCCAGGTCAGCCAAAAAAGTTTGAAGACCAACAATTACAAGCATTATTGGATGAAGATGCATGTCAAACTCAAAAACAACTTGCAGAAAGATTAAACGTTGCTCAGCACACATGTTCCAATTGTTTACAAGCAATGGGAAAGATTTTAAAGGAAGGAAAATGGGTGCCACATCAACTGAACGAAAGACAAGTGGAAAACCGAAAAGTCATCAGTAAAATGTTGCTTCAACGGCTAAAGTCTTTTTTTTGCATCGAATTGTGACTGGCGATGAAAAGTGGATTTATTTTGAGAATCCCAAATGCACAAAATCACGGGTTGATCCAGGTCAAACATCAACATCGACTGCAGGGCCAAATCGCTTTGGAAAGAAGACAATGCTCTGCGTTTGGTGGGATCAGGAAGGTGTGGTGTATTACGAGCTTCTAAAACCAGGTGAAACCGTTAATACTGATCACTGCTGACAACAAATAATCAATTTGAACCATGCTTTGATCGTGAATGACCAGAATGTGCCAGAAGACATGGCAAAGTAATTTTGCTTCATGATGACGCACCATCACACACTGCAAAACCAGTTAAAGATACCATGTTAAAAGATCTTGCCTGGGAAGTATTAACCCACCTGCCATATTCACTCCTTCAGATTACCACTTGTTCCAATCGATGGCACACACACACTTTCTGAGCAGCACTTCAAAACATACGAAGAAGTGGAAAATTGGGTCTCTGAATGGTTTGCCTCAAAATAAGAAAAGTTCTATTGGGACGGTATCCACAAATTACCTGAAAGATGGGGAAATATGTAGCTAGCGATGGACATTACTTTGAATAAAGCACTTTTGATGTTTCTCTTGAAATTATCGTGTTTTCTTTGATTACAAAATCCGCATTATTAACCGGTACACCTGGTACACCCAGAGAAGCGGAGCCTTGCACTGCTTCTCACAGTAGCTTTGCATCGCTCCGGCAGCCACAGAGACCTGCCAGCCACATGATGGCACCACAGCGTCCAGCTTCTCCCCCAGACGTCTGAACTGTGACCTCTGCTTCCTTGTTTGTCGGTGTGTGCAGAACAAAGGATGTTGGTTGATGTGCGAAGGGGATGGCTCCCAGGGCAGGGAAGCGCAGGTGTGCCATGGAGACCGTGACAGTCCGTGATCCCTGCCGCGTGGCATGGTGGTGACGGCCCGGGACACTGCGCTGCGCCCCAGGTCCGCCGGCCCCTCTCCAGTGGTTCTGGACGTAGGTTCAGCGAGCCTGAGGTGTCCCTAAAATTCTGTTAGGGGGCTTTTAATATTTGATATTTTCCCTGATATTGGGCTTTTCCACTGAGTCCTTGGGGGCTGTCCGCACGGCTGTCAGGGACTGTCCCTGATGGTGGTCGTCTTTGGAATGTGAACTGTCTCCACTCATTTGTTTTTGGCAGTTGTTTCTGTAAATCACCCGCCTCTTTTTAAAAACTCTGTGTTTATATTGAAGTATTTTAAAGTAATATACAGACATTTTACTTCTAAATACTCCCGTAGACATCTCTTACAATAAGAACATTGTGCTGCGTAGCCAGATGACCCTTATCACAAATGATCATTCCTGACGGTGTCTGGTGCCGTCACACTCAGACCTGGAGCTGCCTGCACGTCCTGACACGTGGTGGCTGGTCGGCACCGTCCTCGTCCTGGCTGCACGGTCCCTGAGGTCTCTCCCAGGCCAGAGCCCACTCTGTGACAGTGACAGTGGTTGTGGAGGGGACCAGCCTCGTGTGCTGCAGAGCGTCCACCTCCTGGGTCAGTGTTAATCCCCTAACAGGAGCCTCGGGCTAAAGGGTCAATCAGCGTGTGTTGTGGCTCAGAAAAATACATAGAAAATGTAAATGACACACTGAATATTAATTATATTTACAGTTATAGAAGTGATTCTAGAAGGGCAAAGATTTTTTTCACCCACATGAACAGCTCTTATACAAAGACCGTGTTGACAACAGTCTATACATAGAAAGAAAGAATATACAGATAGACTCACAAGGACACCTCTATTAATGCTGAACACGTGTGCGGGTTCTTTCTCACGTGTTTGCACGTGCTTACATCTTAAGCAATAGCTCATTGCTGTCTTTTGTATGAGGACTCATGTTTGGGAGAGTGATTCAAAGGGAAACTCTCTCCAAATATACACGCAGCAAAGGTCGCCCGCAAGCCTGCAGCGCCCACCAGCCTGCGAGAGCGTCGCTCCCCCTCTGAGTGCGCCGGCGCTCTGAGCTGCTGCTGCCATTGACAGTTCTCTCACAAACTCGCATTAAAACAGCATTCTGCTCTGCTCTGCTCTAGAATTTGTTTGCTCACTTAAAGGCACAGTACTTTTTTTTAGGTGGATTGTTTTTAATGGCACTTGACGGTAAGCAGACAGCCCATTGTGCTTGTCCACATTTATGATTTGTTCTTGAGCAAATTGCGTCTCAGGCTTGTTGGCTTCGTTGCTCCCCCGAGGGAGACTATGTCATGCCTGCCTGCGGAGGGGGCTGCCGTTTCTGGGTGAGATGCTGTCTTTGCGCACCCTCCTCTTTCCATGGTGTGTGTAGATTTGCTCGCTGGCACGCTTCCCAAATACCAGAGGAATTACTGTACTCAAGATAGCAGATTTGATTATCCCAGAGCTTGGAGAACAAGGCGGGATAGGAAGGGAGGCAGCCAGATGTTAGCAAATCGAACCTGAGAGGGCATCTGTACACAGGAAGCTCCAGGTGGAATCTTACTGGAGGCCTTTCACGCACTAACATTAACGCATTTCTTACGCCTTCAGAACCCGTGAAAGCATAGCTTAGGACGGTGACAGCCTATTTTATCGTGTGGATGTGCTATGATTTGCATAGGAGTTCAACAATTTCAAACAGTTATTTCCTCTTAGTTTTTTTTTTCTGCTATAAAATTATCATACAAAACCATATTATTGAGTGGTCAGAATAAAAATTCTTCTCATCCAAATTGCTTTTTGAAAGTTTTTTCTTTGCTCTTTTATTTTACTGTTCTTTCGTTTTTAAATATAGTTTATAACATTTACCAAAAAGATAGCCTGGTATATGGAATTATTGAGAAGGAAGAGGTGAGGGAGTTAAGCCTCTAAGATGACCCTAAGTCCGGGAGTCTGTTAGTGAGAGCCAGAACCCTGAGGTTAGAGGCTCCCAACGTAGAATTTCTTTCTTTCACGTTACACTGCTTACAAAATAGCCATGTGTTAACAAGAATAAATACAAATACGGGCTGAGAGAAGTAGGGAAGTCAAGAAAGAAAGGTTAACTAATGGAGGAAAATGAATATGTTTTAGATAGACAATGTGTGAGGGGCCACGGCACCTCATTACAAAGGCCCAGGAGGCTGGAGCCAGCAGAGCGCTTCAGACTGCTCGGGGCCAGGTAGGCTTTCCATCCAGCGGTGGTTAACCCTGGGCAAACGAGTTAACACCTGGGCCTCAGGTTCCTCGTCTGTAAGTTGGGGAGAGTACCTCCACTGGGTTATAGGGAGGATTGAATGAGGTAAGGCCTGGGAAGCTGGGAGCCTGGTGCTCAGCCAGCAGTGAGCATTCGGTGTCCGTCAGCTCTCATTCTTGGAGATGGAGGGGTTGCTTTCTAAGGAGAAATCCAGGCTATTGAGCATTTAAAGTGTGTTCTTTCATCCATAGGTTACAAGTGTCACAAACTGGTATTTGTAGTTAAAGGACCAATTTTTCATAATCTAACTACCTTGCACAGTAGGATTGCCTGCTCAAAGTGGTTGCAGGGCCTGAAGACTGAGTTAGTTCAATGGGCTATTTATTTGGTCTTTTTTTCTTTTTTTTTTTTCCATGAAAAACCAAAACAACAAACCTTTATACGAATACAGTCTGATTAGTGAAATAGGTTTAGGAATGTTCAGGCTAAGGGTCAGACATAGAATCAATTCTGTATTTTGGGGGATTGCTCTTCTTTCGGTCAAATAGCTCTACAGGAAATGCTGGTAACTCTGTATTCTATCAGAGCACCCATTTCCCAGGTTTATTCTGTGGCCAGAGGGTGAGAAAGCGGCAGCTCTGGGCTGTCACCACGGAGGAAGCAGAGACCAGGCAGCTTTATTGAATTCACACGGCATGTGACTGTCACAGCCAAGGGTTTTGTGTTGCGCTGCCCAGTGCTGCACAGTCTCTTTCCGGCAGGATCATCGGTGCCTTTGTGGCCCCTGAAAGCCCAGGGCACAGGGCGGGACTGGCCAGAGGAATGTGTGTGTGTCAATAGCATTTCTTCATCTCAACAGCCTCCCATCAGCTGGAAACTCCACCCCACCCACCCGACCCCACACCAAAGTGCTGACAGGGCCCGTCCACCTCCTGCCCAGCCCCAGCCCCGCCTCCTGGATAGTCCAGTGTCCCGCAGCTTCCGCCTGTGCTGCGGGTGGGGAGCAGCAGCTCAGGCCCCTCCCTTTGGGTCTCTCCAGGGCCCCCACCTGTCCTCACCCAACCAGAAGCCCTGGCTTTCCCAAGGGAGTGGGAGCTCAGGTCCCCTGGGCCTTTATGGTTGTTTGTCTCCCCTCCGGGGTGGGGGTGGGGTGGGGTGCACGATGCAGGCCCTTGGGGCCAGCCATCCTTCCAGCTCCTGCTCCTCCCTGGTCAGTTCAACCATTGCTGTCTGTAACCGGCTAACCATGATGCCTTAACATGTGGAACGTGTGCTGTGGGGCCGTCACTAACCTCTAACCCTGTGTCTGCATGAGCACGTGGTCTCCCAGTCCTGCCACCCCATCTGCAGTCCCTGTGGCCAGGAGGCGTGGACACGCTGCTGCTCCCTGAGCCAGGGCCTGGCCAGCCCCCCCTTTACCCCCCTCCCCCCGCACCTCCGCCCCAGCCAGGGCTGAGGGGCAGCTCCCGGGGCCTGGGAAAGCCAAATTGCCAAAACAGAAGTCGCCTCCAGCACCACCTGAGAGGCTGGTGTCCTTACACCTCTTCCCTCTCTGTCCCAGTGGGCAGCACCTCACCCAGAGTCCACGGCAGAGAGCCCTCATACCAAGCCAGTGGCCGAGCCTCACTCACCCACCTGGGCCCGCTGGCCTCTGTGGCGTGCCTGGCCTCTCGGTATTTATTGCCTCCATACATGCCGTCCTCTGGGCCCACTGGCCTGCTGCCTCTGCCCCCAGGCTCCACGCCATCATCCCCAGGCCCTTCCGGACTCAGCCAGGACAACTGTGGGACCAAGTGTGCACAGTTGGAGCTGTCCCCTGTGCCTCCTTCCCCCTCCCCCGCCCCCCCAGGTCAGGCCCAGGCTGGAATGCACAGGAGCCTGTCCCTGCTTCTCTTCTGACTGGGAAATAAACTCCCCCCTTAAGGGAAAAAAAAGCCCACTGCACCTGCCTGGGGCACATTTCTCCTACACATGAACTCGCAGCTTCCAGCCCTCACTGGCCTGGTCTGCATCCTTGGCCTCAGATGGGCCCCACCTTTATGCAAGTTCATGGCCATCCATCCTGGCCTCCTTGCGCCACTAGCTCCTAGACCAGTTCGCTCTCGCGCGCTCTCTCTCGCTCTCCCTCTCCTCTCTTACTAGTGTTAACATAAAAAGAAAACATTGAAACCTGTAACGAATTTTTGTGAGTGTATTTGAGCAAACTGTCGACATATGCCGGGAAGCAGAACCTCAACGAATTGAGGTAATGCTCCGGAGAATGGCGGGTTACATCTGTATTTATCCATTGCAATCAAAGGAGGGACATAGGTGGGTTACATGAAATTCATTGGTGATGGATTAAGGAGGTGGGGTAAAGCAAAGCGGTGGGAAACCCCTGGGACTGGATAAAAAGTAAAATGATGGACACATGCTTAGGTGGGTGCAGGAACAATGAACATGATAATGAAGGAATTTGTGGCATCTGTCCTGGCGCCCTCCACATTACGTTGTGCCCCAGGGGTCCAGAAAAAGGGAAGTTACAAGTTACCCAGACGTTTCAAGGGTGTGTTATCTTAGATGCAAAAAGACAGATAGGCTCAGTTAAGGTAAAGGTTGACCTTGTCAGTGAAGATACCGGCCTAGGACATAACTGCCCACCATGACTGCTTTTAAAGTTTAATTTCAGACCATCCTTTGTGGTTATTTTAGGTCTCTGAGTTTGCAAGACCACCATGCAGGCCTCCCCTGAGCTGTCAGGTCAGCATGTGGCCCCTTTTGTCCACATTAGTACATCCTTGGGCTGGATCTGGTCTCTGTCACAATAGGCCTCTGCCCAGCCCCTACTCAGGCATGCTGGTGGGTGGGGTGCAGCTGCCCCCCACACCCGTCTGCCCTGCCCAGGTCTCTCCCCTAAGCCTGGGCCTGCAGGTGGCAGGTGGAGGTGCTGTACCAGCCCATGCTCTAGTCATGAGGGGAAGCACTGGGCTCAGTCAGACCCTGGAAATCAGGCCCCCGGGAGGAGCCCAGCATCCCACTGGAGTTCCAAGCACGCTTTTCATTGTCCCCCTTCCCCCATGATGACTAGGTCTCCCCACCCCCACCCCTACCTCGCTACGGGCCCTTGCTGTGGGGTTTTGAGCAATCATGCCCAGCTTGAAGAAGGGCTGCTTCTGAGGTCAGATGTTGTCTTTCAGTTAAAGAAACAGTGTGCAAAAAGAAAAGAAAAAATGTTTTTCCTAATTTTTCTTGTTCTCAAGTTTATTGTGTGTGTTTTTTTCTGATTAATTAAACATTTTTTGTGATCATTAAAAGAATGTTTATAAATAATGGAAAGTATGGGAATATATAAGGAAGAAAATAAAACACCCAGTGGTCTTTGAAAGAGTGCACACACATCATCTTTCAGGTTTGAAATACAATGTATCCCAGGTGCTCTGCCCAGCCTGAGGAGATACAATGTATCCCAGGTGCTCTGTCCAGCCTGATGAGATACAATGTATCCCAGGTGCTCTGCCCAGCCTGAGGAGATACAATGTATCCCAGGTGCTCTGTCCAGCCTGAGGAGATACAATGTATCCCAGGTGCTCTGTCCAGCCTGATGAATACAATGTATCCCAGGTGCTCTGTCCAGCCTGATGAGATACAATGTATCCCAGGTGCTCTGTCCAGCCTGAGGAGATACAATGTATCCCAGGTGCTCTGTCCAGCCTGAGGAGATACAATGTATCCCAGGTGCTCTGCCCAGCCTGAGGAGATACAATGTATCCCAGGTGCTCTGTCCAGCCTGATGAATACAATGTATCCCAGGTGCTCTGTCCAGCCTGATGAATACAATGTATCCCAGGTGCTCTGTCCAGCCTGATGAGATACAATGTATCCCAGGTGCTCTGTCCAGCCTGATGAGATACAATGTATCCCAGGTGCTCTGTCCAGCCTGAGGAGATACAATGTATCCCAGGTGCTCTGTCCAATGAATACAATGTATCCCAGGTGCTCTGTCCAGCCTGTTGAATACAATGTATCCCAGGTGCTCTGTCCAGCCTGATGAATACAATGTATCCCAGGTGCTGTGTCCAGCCTGAGGAGATACAATGTATCCCAGGTGCTCTGTCCAGCCTGATGAATACAATGTATCCCAGGTGCTCTGTCCAGCCTGAGGAGATACAATGTATCCCAGGTGCTCTGTCCAGCCTGAGGAGATACAATGTATCCCAGGTGCTCTGCCCAGCCTGAGGAGATACAATGTATCCCAGGTGCTCTGTCCAGCCTGATGAATACAATGTATCCCAGGTGCTCTGTCCAGCCTGATGAATACAATGTATCCCAGGTGCTCTGTCCAGCCTGATGAGATACAATGTATCCCAGGTGCTCTGTCCAGCCTGATGAGATACAATGTATCCCAGGTGCTCTGTCCAGCCTGAGGAGATACAATGTATCCCAGGTGCTCTGTCCAGCCTGTTGAATACAATGTATCCCAGGTGCTCTGTCCAGCCTGATGAATACAATGTATCCCAGGTGCTGTGTCCAGCCTGAGGAGATACAATGTATCCCAGGTGCTCTGTCCAGCCTGATGAATACAATGTATCCCAGGTGCTCTGTCCAGCCTGAGGAGATACAATGTATCCCAGGTGCTCTGTCCAGCCTGAGGAGATACAATGTATCCCAGGTGCTCTGTCCAGCCTGAGGAGATACAATGTATCCCAGGTGCTCTGTCCAGCCTGAGGAGATACAATGTATCCCAGGTGCTCTGTCCAGCCTGAGGAGATACAATGTATCCCAGGTGCTCTGTCCAGCCTGTTGAATACAATGTATCCCAGGTGCTCTGTCCAGCCTGTTGAATACAATGTATCCCAGGTGCTCTGTCCAGCCTGATGAATACAATGTATCCCAGGTGCTGTGTCCAGCCTAAGGAGATACAATGTATCCCAGGTGCTCTGTCCAGCCTGATGAATACAATGTATCCCAGGTGCTCTGTCCAGCCTGAGGAGATACAATGTATCCCAGGTGCTCTGTCCAGCCTGAGGAGATACAATGTATCCCAGGTGCTCTGTCCAGCCTGATGAGATACAATGTATCCCAGGTACTCTGTCCAGCCTGAGGAGATACAATGTATCCCAGGTGCTGTGTCCAGCCTGAGGAGATACAATGTATCCCAGGTGCTCTGTCCAGCCTGATGAATACAATGTATCCCAGGTACTCTGTCCAGCCTGAGGAGATACAATGTATCCCAGGTGCTCTGTCCAGCCTGATGAATACAATGTATCCCAGGTGCTCTGTCCAGCCTGAGGAGATACAATGTATCCCAGGTGCTCTGTCCAGCCTGAGGAGATACAATGTATCCCAGGTGCTCTGTCCAGCCTGAGGAGATACAATGTATCCCAGGTGCTCTGTCCAGCCTGAGGAGATACAATGTATCCCAGGTGCTCTGTCCAGCCTGAGGAGATACAATGTATCCCAGGTGCTCTGTCCAGCCTGAGGAGATACAATGTATCCCAGGTGCTCTGTCCAGCCTGATGAATACAGTGTATCCCAGGTACTCTGTCCAGCCTGATGAATACAATGTATCCCAGGTACTCTGTCCAGCCTGATGAGATACAATGTATCCCAGGTGCTCTGTCCAGCCTGATGAATACAATGTATCCCAGGTACTCTGTCCAGCCTGAGGAGATACAATGTATCCCAGGTGCTCTGTCCAGCCTGAGGAGATACAATGTATCCCAGGTGCTCTGTCCAGCCTGAGGAGATACAATGTATCCCAGGTGCTGTGTCCAGCCTGAGGAGATACAATGTATCCCAGGTGCTCTGTCCAGCCTGATGAATACAATGTATCCCAGGTGCTCTGTCCAGCCTGATGAGATACAATGTATCCCAGGTGCTCTGTCCAGCCTGATGAATACAATGTATCCCAGGTGCTCTGTCCAGCCTGATGAGATACAATGTATCCCAGGTGCTCTGTCCAGCCTGAGGAGAATACAATGTATCCCAGGTGCTGTGTCCAGCCTGATGAGATACAATGTATCCCAGGTACTCTGTCCAGCCTGTCTTGAGTCACTCTCAGCCAATGGGTGATTCTAAGTTGGGTTTGTTATTTTTGCTGGATGATAAAAAGATTTGAGTTTGTAACCTTTTAGCCTAAATCTTGTGTGAAAATGATATTAGTCTTTAAACTCTCTAAAAGTGAAATAGGGACGAATGCATTATAATTGCTTTAATCTGGCCACTGTAAGGTTGTGCCTTTTCCCATATGGTCAGTGGCCATGGCCATTGCTTTCTGTGTGAACAGCTTGATCTTCTCCCTTGCCCCATTTTTTGGGTGTGTATCAGTTGTTTTGTCTTTCATTACAATATTAATTTCTAGGATTTTTTTTTTTTCCCTTTGGTTGCCATTACATAGTTCAGATATTTCTTCCAGATTGTCAGTTTGCCTTTTGATTCTGATTAGGACAGAGTACCTGGGACACACTGTGTTTCAGCAGCCTTGCTCTACAGAAGTTTAAATTTGTATGCAGTTCAATTTAACTCTTAGTTTTAGTTTTCCGACTTCTGGGTTTCTAATAGTGTTCATATTCTAATATTGTTCATAACTCCCAAGGTTATGAGAAGAGTTTTTATTCTAGTCACTTTTTAACCTGTTTGCTGCCTTCTGTTTGTCCTCCCTTCCTCCTCCTTCCCTTCTTTCTTTCTTCCAATATGTGGGTCTTTGAACCTTCTGGAATTTATTGTTGTTTCTGTTGAGGTTGGGATTAAATTTTATATTCTCCCATATTGGTCCCTTGTAGTCTTACAGCTCTGAATCCTGGCTCAGGAATTGTGCCCATTGAAAATGTTTTAATATATCTTTCCCTTTCCTAGCATCTGTCCCAGGGCCATGGTCCACAGGATGCTAACCTGCTTCTCTGCAGCTCTCCGATCTGGCCTCCCCTGGCCAAGTGGGCCTCCATCAGCCTCGCTCCCTCCGCCCTGCTCCGCCCCCTGCCTTCAGTGCGCTGTGAGCTGGCTCCAGGTCTACAGGCATTAGTCCTTTACCTTGGGACCGGGGGGGGGGGGGGGGGGGGGGGGGGGGGGGGGGGGGGGGGCGGGCGGGGGGCGGGGGGTGTCAGCAGGCTGGACTGGAAAAGGCCAGATAGTAAGTCCTCGACTTTGTAGCTGCGCACTGTGCCGCTGTCGAGTGCAGCTTCCAGAGCTGTGCGTGGTGTGGCTTGTTCTAATGAAACATTGCTTCCGGGCAGTGGAATGTGAATTTCACGTGATTTTCACACATCACAAATTAGATTTTTGTTTTGAGTTTTCCCCAACCATTTATATATTAGTAAGGTAGAAAAGCTCTTGGCTCCCAACACAGAGGAGCGGGCGTGTGCCGCCTTTCACCATCTGCTCCGAGCCCCAGCTCTGGCCTCTTTGCTCCCTGGACCCTCCGGCAGGAAGGAGCCGGGTAGAGCATGGACATAACGTATGCGACACTACACCATCCGATTACTCAGCCCCAGGTTCTGGGAGTAACTCACAGCCAGTAGATGGGGTGAGAGGGTGATTTTCAGCGGGGGTCACACGGCCCGCTGCCCCTGTTAGCGTGGATGTCTGTGAGCAGGCTTTTTTGCGGAAGGGAGATCTCTTCCACTCTGACTCTTAAAACATTTTAATTTCTTCACAGCCTATAGACCACAATTGCAGGGTCATTTTGGTGTAAGAAATACCTTCCTGGGGACACACATGCTTCCTTTCTTTAAAAAGGTTTGGTTTGTCCACTGCAATGATTTCTGTAGAATGCTGCGTATGCGGTAAAGCACCTGCCACGTCCGCCCTTGACCATCCATGCCCCTGCCCCCGTCTTACGAGAATAAAAACAACGCCGACTTGTTTAGTGTCTTAGAGGCTGCCAGTTACTTCCACAAATGTGTTATTTTAGAGGTTCCTTTAACTAAACAAATAAGGAAAAAGCATTTACAACATAAACCCAGGAAGTGCTGGGATTTTAGTGGATTCTCCCTCCTCACCACTGGCCCAGCGCTGCCTTTGCAGAGTGGGGAGAAGGAAACTGGACGTTTGTTGAACTCGGTAGCCAGTGCGTTGCAGGCGCATTGCTCAGCGGTGAGGGATGTTACTCAGCAGCTGCGGGCACGGCTCACAGTGCCGTTGGGCTGGGACCACACTGCCAAGCCCTGCTTCAGGTCCCTCCTCACAGTCGTGCGAAGGAGCAGTCCTCCCCCGTGTTTACTTCACTGATTTATTACTTACCCCCGTGTTTAACAGAAGCCTGGAAAGTTTATAAGTTCCCGAGGGAGCCCCGCCAGAGCCAGACTTGCACCGGAAGGCCGTCCCCCGTCGGCCTTTGCTCTGCAGACTCAGCCAGAGCGTCGGCTTTGGCCCAGTCAGTGAGCGTGGGCATGTGATGGCCGGGGCTCTCTCCTGTGGGCACACAGACCACAGCGCCACCACCAAATGCGTGGTCTAAAACCCTGTTCATCGAACATGCGTGGCTTCTGTCCAGGAGACTAGAGATGGCGTTCTCTGTCATTGTGTTCCCCTTAGCAAAGCCAACACGTCCACTCACACATCATGTTGTTTTGACGGTATCACTCGAGTTAGGAAAATGTCCTTTTCCCTTTGAAATCTGTCCACTTAGCTGTAGACATTAACCTTTAATCTTTGCTGGGGCGGACTCCCAGTGTGCACTACCTGGCAGATGTCAGCTAGGGATTCGGTGTCGGGACTCTAGGCTGTAAAATTTTAACTCCGCCAGAACACCCTCTGCAGCCTGTCGCTCCTTTCGTCTCGGCTTCCTTCACCTCCTGTGACTCCCTCCCTTCTCCCTGCGGCACGCCGTCTGCGTGGCGCACAGAAAGTGGGCCGGGTGATGCGGAGCAGTCATTTGCTTGGATGGTGTCTAAAGTGTTTACTTTCAGATTATTTTAGACGTGTTCTCTTATGAGAAACTTGCATAGTATCTAGTAAGATTAGTCAAACAAGTTCCTCTTTAACCATAAAATTTACTCCGCGAGACCTTACCATTACTGAGGTATTATAGTTGTTTAGTGCACTTTTATTCAACACATTTGGTTGTAAATTCTCACGGTAGGTGGAATGCTATGGGAAAAGGGCGGCTGAAACATTGGGGGGGGGGGGGGGGGCAGCGTCATTGAGGAGTGAGCCCGCAGGGGAGTGCTCTGGCCTGAAGTGCCGAGGCGAGGAGCTGCGTGTGCAGTTTCCCAGTCGCGCATCCTGCTGACGGGCAGGCCTGGCCGGCGTGAGAGCGGTCCCCGGTGCCGCGCCACTCCGTGGAGAAGTACACTTAGTACCGATGACCTGAGTGAGGCGGTGTCAGTTAGAAATGCATTCGGCTGTAAGAACTGAAACAGCAGTGGCTTCAACCAGTTCCTTTCTCTCTCAAGAAGGGACCGGAGGCACCACTTAGGGCTGGCCGGCTCCGCAGTCCTCGGGCCCAGGCCGCCTCCTCCTCGCAGCTCCGTCTCATTTGGCCCCTTAGGGCCCTGATAGTGCGGGGAGCTGCAGCCTCGCCCCAGCCTGGGTCAGCGGGAGGAGGGCCTCATGGCACTGCCACCCGGTACCTCGGGGCCAGCTGTGCTGCTCGGAAGTGGTGGGAGTCCTCGCGGGGTGCTGGCCGGGTCTGCAGACGATGATGTGACCTTGCACAGTGTGAATGTGTTAATGCCACTGAAGCGCATACTTAAATGCTCAAAATGATAGGTTTTATGTTACAGATATTTTACAACAAACAAGCAAGCAGACGTAGTCTTCCAGGAGGGGAGCCGGGAGGGGGCTCTTCCCGGGACAGCCTTGCGCGCGAACAGCCCAAGGTGCAGTTCCTGTGAAAGGGAGTGAGCTTGTGCGTGACCAGGCCTTTGGAACACTGGTCACGGCCAAGAGTATACAGAGCCACGGCCCTGCTGCACGAAGGTGTGGGGACCTGCAGAGCGACTGCTGAGGGAAAGTGTGTGTCCATCCCTGGTGAACTGTCACCAGGAGCAGAAGAAGAACGTCAGCCCCCCACCCCCCTGCCTAACCCAGAGTTCTTGTCCTGCCAGTGGCATCGCCAGAGCGTGGACTCGGGCCTACTTCGGGGAAGGGCCCGGCCCGGTGCTGCTGGACGAGGTGCGCTGCACCGGCAACGAGCTGGCCATCGAGGAGTGTCCGAAGCGCCCCTGGGGCGAGCACAACTGTGGCCACGGAGAGGACGCCGGGGTGTCCTGCACCCCTCTCACGGGTAGGCTTCCCCTGGCCCCCGGCAGCTCCGGCCCCGCTCCGTGTGGGCTGCTCCTTCCTTTGTCTCAATGTAGGTAGGATTAGCAAATGAGCATAAAAACAAACACGCCCTCAAAACCTAACAGAAATTGTCTGTGAGAACGCTATCCCCTTACTTACAGACATTCTGAATTTTCACTGGAAGGGTATACAGTACTGCCTGGCTGGCGTGGCTCAGTGGTTGAGTGTTGACCCATGAACCAGGAGGTCACCAGTTCAATTCCCAGTCAGGGCACAGGCCTGGGTTGTGGGCTTGATCCCCAGTGGGGGGCGTGCAGGAGGCAGCTGATGGATGATGTTTCTCATCGATGTTTCTATCCCAATTCCTTCCTCTCTCTCTAAAAATCAGTAAAAACATATTTAAAAAAATAAAGGGTATACGGTCCTTTAAAGCTAGATCAGAAAATATGATTTTGTCGCAAAATATGTTCTTGTTTCATTCTATAGTACCAACAATGAAAATCGTGTGCAGTGGCAAATTTCACATTTTAGGTTTTAGACTTTCAGTCCATTCCTCTTTGAACCTGTATTAACTCGCAGAATGTGTTTGCAGCTGGTGAAGCTGCAGGGGTGTGGTTCTGAGTCAGCACTGTCAAAGCAACCCAGGCAACCGTGTGTTCCACTGTCAGACTGCGCCAGGCCGCAGCGGCTGCCATCGCCACGTGCTGGAGAAGGCGTGCTGCAGGGCTGATGCACGCGCGCGCGCACACACACACGCGCACACACACACACACACACACACGCTCTTTCATGTCCGGGGGGACAGAGGAGGGACATGCACACCAAGGAAGGCAGGTCATCACAGAGCTACTGTGTCTATAGTAAAGATTTTGAAAATGTGGGGTTTTAAACTGTGTTTAAAAGAAATTAAAAAAACAACAACTTAGGGCCCGCGCAGTGCTGAAGTTATAGTTTTTCATTAGCATGGTTCTGTGCATGCTGTTGTTTTCATTAGCAGAACAACATGTTTACCAAACACAGCAGAGCACAGCATTCCGCCGAGGCCAAGCCTGAGCACCTGCCTGTCTACGCGGCCTGCCTGTCTACGCGGCCTGCCTGTGGTGTGGCCGCGAGGCTGCAGCGCTGTGCGGACTGTAGTGTTACACTAGGTCCTTCTGTTCTAAGCGACATGCTTGTGCTTTAAAAGATCCCGAGATTCATGAAAAGTATGACTTTTGCCCAAGATTATTTTTATGTTCCATTTGGGACAGTATTTGGATTATTTTGGGTGGAAATGGCTTTTAAGTCTACTTTTCGGGGATAAATTTATCGTATTGTGAATCCACTAGAACGTAGTTACAGGGTTCTCTGGGAATTTACACTCGCTGAGTTCATAAGGTTCAAATTCAAATCTGTGTGGTGACGAGGCGCCCGCAGGCACGCCCTGTGCCAGGCCTGAGGCTCAGGGCGCCTGCGGCAGCCCGAGCGTCGCTGGGAGCCTCCTCTCCGGCCACAGTACTGTCCGGGCTTCATATTTTAACTTTTTTCACTTGCAGTTAAAGTTTTGAACCATTTCCAAGATACTTTGTTTTCTTACTTTTGAAGTTTAAATGACAAATACTGCTCAGACTTAAGGCGATTGAAGCCACAGGAAATTTCCCAAATATTTCTTACTTCAGAGAAACCTAAACAGCTACTATGGAATTATATCAACGTGTTTTCCCACTCGGAGAACGAGAGCATAGAAAGAAGGGAAGGTGTTTCCTTAGACAGGGGTGTGTGTGCCATACTTAGAAAGACCCAGCGACCTCAGGCCACCGAGTCAGAGAGACCTAAATCGGGTGATATTTCTAGTGACATGAAAACGTTGTTTTGCTCTTTTTTGAGAATTATTTTGCTTATGTTTGTGTCTATTTCTCATCACAGATGGGGTCCTCAGGCTTGCAGGGGGGAAGGACAGCCACGAGGGTCGCCTGGAGGTGTATTACAGGGGACAGTGGGGGACGGTCTGTGACGACGGCTGGACGGAGCTGAACGCGTACGTGGTGTGCCGGCAGCTGGGGTTTAGGTGAGGCCCAGTGACACGCGGCCCCGGCGGCCAAGTCCTCTTTAAGCCGATGAAGTCCTTGCTGTAACCTCTAACACCAGGAACGCACGCTCTGTCATCGGCCCGCCCACTGGGCCTGTAAGCAAGTAGGAAAAGAGAAACAGCATTTTCTCTGCCGATAAAGAACGTGTCTTGCTGTTTGTCTCCCTCGCCTTCCCTGCCTCGGCCCTCTCCTTGAATGATGGGTAGGGGCGGGGTGACTTCATGTCCCTTTGTGTCCGTTCGAGTCGGCCGTGCGCTGTGGATGCTCGGTGTCACCCTGCACCCCCTGTGCCGGTTGCTGCCAGTTCTGACGTCATTGCTTCTCAGTGGCAGAGCAGCCGTGCAAGGGCTCTGGGTTTCCATTATTCCCTTTCTCAGAACGCGAGGACAATTCCCACTTCTGTTGAGGAAACAGCCTTCTTGTCATGAGGTGACCTCTGGAACGCACCCTCAACCTCACTGTAAAAGCTGGTGTCACACTTGGGCGACATGCTTGGTGTCCCTCCCACGATGCACTCCAGGGCAGGAGGCGGGAGTCCGCAGACGGCACCTCACTGACATTGAGCTCATGGAAGCCCGCTCTGTCCTCTTGTCCAGATTCCTGTCGTGCTCAAATCTGGCAGAATCATTTCATTGCGGCTCAAGATAGAGCTAACTGCAAACATGCATTAACCCTTAACATGTGCTTTCATTCAAGCCAGGCATGGCCACAGTTGATACATATTTTTTTAATTTGTGAAAGTAATGTAAAATATTAGCAAGTTTGAAGAAGAAAATAAAAAGTACCCATAATGTTCCCATTCCTATATCAGTGTCATCAGTATAACTTGCATGTATAACTTTATAACTGTACTAGTAGTGGGTATGGGATTTTTCTATCCACATTTTTACCATTATTTTACTACATAGTCATAATTTTTAGTGACAGCATAATTTCCACTGAATGTTTATACCATGATTTATTTAATATTTAGGTTAGTTTTTTCTGTTATAAATACTGCTATCATACTATAAACACATGTTATTGCCCGATATTTTTGTGGGCACTATAGTTGTAATTATTGGGCCAAGGGGTATGACATACCAGCCAAATAAATAATGATATTTAACGAATGAGAAGTACTTACTAAATGTCATTTCATCTCCAAGGTACTTTGTTAGACTGAGGGCTATATGTCATTTTCATAGATTTAGAAAGATTCATAAAAACTTATATTTACTATTTTTATATTTTTCTTTATTAGGGTAAACAATTGAGTGACACTGATTTTTTTTCTCCATATTTCTTTAAAAATATATTCTTGATTTCAGAGAGGGAGGGAGAGGGAGAGAGAGATAGAAACATCAATGATGAGAATCATTGATCCGCTGCCTCCTGCACGTCCTCTACTGGGGATCAAGCCCACAACAAGGGCATGTGCCCTTGACCGGAATTGAACCCTGGGCGGACCCTTTAGTCTGCAGGCCGACGCTCTATCCACAGAGCCACACTAGCTAGGGCTCTCCATATTTTATTTATTTTGTTTCACAAATCCATTCAGGGTTTTTTTGTTTGTTTTTTTTTCCCATCTACAGCGTTCTAAAATGTTCTCATAGGATTTGTAAAAGTTCTGGATGACTCTGTTAGAATACGCATGTTGTGCCATGTATACCTGCAGTTTACCTGGGAATTGCTGGAAGAAAATATTGGTCAGGGTTCTGAGAAGTGTTGGGTCGGGGTTTCTCTGTGTACATGGATCTGTTGTATGGTTGCTGTGGACGGGGGTGATCAGATGGACGCACTTTGTGGGAAAGTGGTGTCTGTGGACAGTGATAGTGAGGTGGGATTTAGGCTAATTTCTTTCCTAACCAAGTCTTGATGAGTCGGCAAAATAGGAGGTCTTAGAAAAGTTTCATTTTTTCAGTTCGTTCATATGCTGTTCTTGTTAAGCAAATGCGATGATTAAGTGCACAGGGAGAGGATGAGGAAGATTCGTGCCACACAGAGAGGTGTCTTCGTGTTCTCAGCACAGACATGACCACATCCATGTGTGAGAGAGTTTAGTTACATGGACTCGGAGGGCCGAGAGGCGCCTGCGCCAGCTTCCGTCGGTGACTTCTGGCGACTCGCGCTTTACAGAACGAAAGGAAGCGCTAGGGGAGGGTGCGTGAGCGCAGGCCGAGCTAGTGACCAGGTTCCAGTGCAGGTGCGTTTATTAGAGCGTTAGGTTCCAGTGGTGCAGGGTCGCAAGTAGGTCAGCTGGGACACAAGCGTCCTCCATAAAAACTTAAAAAATCAAGTTCATGTGACGTCACGAGCCACTGAGAACATGGTCAGTGTCCTAGTTGATGGGCTCGGAGCCTGAGGGGTCGCTGAGCTACTCCCGCTTTTCCTTCTGGGGAGAGGAGACCAAAGAGGCCGCAAAGCTGGTGGGACCAAAGCTGATGAGCTCAGAAGGCTGGTCAGAGGCCCAGGTGCGGCCAGCGGCCTCCGCTCCGGGCCCAGTGCTCTGCCTGGCCAGGAGCCCGAGGTTAGCTCTTTGTCTGCGTTCTCTCAGTGGGTTCAAGGGCAGACAGACAAAAGCCAAGAATGGGCAGGGAGGAAGGGTGATGGTCCGTTGGCTGCACTGCGCCAGCCAGCCGGCACGAGGCTGGAGCGGTGAAGGCGCGGACAGTGCTCTTCGCGGAGTTATCAGGAGCCGTGTCCTCCAGGGCAGGCACCTGGCCGGCTGCTTGCTTCCTGGGGGTGGGGCAGGCGAAGTCCTCTGCACGTGTCTGTCTCGTTGTGCAGGTACGGCAAGCAGGCCCCCGCCAGCCCCTTCGGGGAGAGCGCCGGGCCCATCTGGCTGGACGAGGTCAGCTGCTCCGGAAGGGAGACCAGCCTCCTGCAGTGCTCCAGGCCGCCGTGGGGGCGCCACGACTGCAGCCACCGCGAGGACGTGGGCGTGGCCTGTGCCCCGCGCGGCGAGGGACACCGGCCATCTCTGGGTGAGGACACAGCAGCTGCACGCTGTCTGTCCCAGGCGCGGGGGAAGCATCCGTCTTGGACCTTTCACTCCGTTCCCTGCATGTTCTCATGGTCAGTCATTTCCATTAAAAAATTAATCTTCTGAGTCTTCCCCGCAATGTTGTAAAATATCTGCTCCTCAAGTTTCTTTTCTTTACCCAGAAGCCAGGTTTCCTACTCAGCATGTACAGCCATGCCCTCTGAGAGAGGGAGCAGCGAGGCTGCCATGCCCCTGCTCCTGCCGGTGTCAGAGATGCTGTGGTAGCCAGCGGGTCTCACTTCTAACCTCGGGCTGAGTCAGCCCCTTGGCGTCCTCCTGCTCTGAGACAGGGAAGCTTAAACTTCATGCCGTAAAAGGGCAGGACTGTGGTCCCCGGTGTTCACCATGTTGGGCACTTAGGTAGTCAAGGTGCACGACTTTGCTCATTGGACCTAACGGTGCAGTCCTGGTGCCTCCCTGCCCCCTCAGTCCTGCAGGGGAGGCGCAGCGCCCTCCCGCGCCCTCAGAGGCCATACTCCAGTTGTCTCTTTCCTCTGTTCTCTGCCTTGCTCCCTTCTGCGCACGGGGGTCGATGTCTCCCCGGCTGAGTGATGAACAGTCACCAGTGTCTGGGAATCGGACCTGGTTCTGGAAATGGATCCTCTCAGCCCAGGTGGCAGGTGTCTGGGGCATGGGGTGATCTACTCAATCCCGCTGCATTGGCCCAGGTGAGAGTCCGTGTCCACACAGGTGCCATTGCCTACCTCCCTGCAGGCCTGTGTGGTTAAATAGGCCCCGGCTTAGGACAGCTCATCTTCTCGGTCCTCCTGAAGGTCTTTCAATTGTCGGATTCTAGGCACATTGCTCAGAAATTCAGAAAGCTGAGGGTGATCGTTATTAGTAAAATAGGCGTCCTGGTGACTCTGGGCTGCTTCGTTATGTGTCCATTCTCTCTCCATCTGTGGTGAACGTCAGAGCCACAGCTGCTCTTAGCATAGAATTGCAGGACTGTTTATTCTCCAGGGAGGTCCTTCCTCCCACGTATGACAAAGGACTGCCTTTGACAGGACCTCCGGAGACCGCGGATGGCGCAGTGAACAGCATCTTGGGCCCCGTGATAATGAGCACAGGGCTCCTCCTGTTTGAGGGGTGACTGTGCACCTCAACTTTAAATGTGAATAAGACGGTTCTCAAAATGAGCAGTTGTTCAGTAGACACTTTCTGCCTGGCAGTGTGTGACGGAGGGAATGTTTAACAGCAATGGCCTGGCTTAGTGAAGTAGCTCTGGGAGGAAGGCAGGCGAGGCCGGTGGCTCGGGGAAGTTGGTGGAGCTTGGTTCTGCTGCGATGCCAGGCCCAGCAGAGCACAGAGTAGACCGGACTGGAGAGCCAGTCACAGGCACACAGGAGGGGGGCGAGGACAGGCGGAGGAGCCACCAAGCGCTTTCTGTCATTAGCAAACGCCTCTTCGTGCTTCTGTGTTGGTGTGGAACACCTACCGAGTGACCTTCCTTCGTCAGCCGCGTACCCACTGCCGTAGTCTGCAAGCATGCGTCACTGTGTCCCCTGTGGCCTCAGGGCCTGGCGCCGGAGACCCTTCTAGTACTAGTAACTGGGTAATGGAAAGCGTGTGCCTGGTTCGCTGGGGCTTCCGTAACAGGCACACTGCCTGCGGGCTTACCCTGCAGGCAGCTGTCTCAGCGTGGAGGCCTCAAGGCCAAGATCAAGGCCTGGGAGGGAGGGACTGCGTCAGGCCTCTCCGTGGCTGGGCACGACTGCTTATCCCTGCGTCTCCGCCTCTGGGTCTGTCTGTCCACATTCCCCTTTTTATGGGGACACCAGTCATATTGGATTAGGGCCCACCCCACAGCCTCACAGTTTAACCCTGAGAGCCTGCAAGCACAGTGGGCTAGCTGCACACCACTCCCGGCGTCGGCAGACACGGGAAACCACACATGTCTGCGTTTGCTTGCGGTCAGGTGCTCAGCTCCTGCATCCTGCCGTCCATATGACGTAAGCCTCCTTGGCACCCGCAGCAGGAGGAGGTCTGAGGTGCTCCCTGTGAGCGCCCCTGTTTTCCGCCTTGGCCCTTGTCTCAGCCACAGGCCAGCGTGTCTGCTCATGCTTTCTGAAGGTCTTAGCGGAGCTGTTCACGGTGAGCGAACAGGCACGAAATAGCACAGCTCCAAGTTAACTACTTAGAAGTTAGTGGGAATAAAATCAGGCTTGACTTTATTTTATTATTTTATTTTATTTTTTAAATATATATTTTTTATTGACACCAGAGAGGAAGGGTTAGATAGAAACATCAATGATGAGAGAGAATCATGGATCGGCTGCCTCCTCACACTGGGGATCGAGCCCGCAACCTGGGCGTGTGCCCTGACCAGGAATCAAACTGTGACCTCCTGGTTCCTAGGTTGGCACTCAACCACTGAGCCACGCCAGCGGGCGATGCACGACTTTACAGTGTCCCTCCTGTCCCCCTCCTCCCTCCCTCCCTCCCTCCCTCCCTCCCTCCTTCCCTCCCTCCCTCCCTCCCTCCCTCCCCAGCAGCTGGCGCCTGCCCTCCCTCTGCTGCCGCTCCAAGTGCTGGGACTGCAGAGCTGAGCAGTGACCTCACAGCTTCACAAGATAAGGCCAGAGTTGGGAGTTTTTGTTGTCCCTTCTCTCTCCATTTCCCAGCTGACTGAGAGCTGCCTTTAAAAACAAGTAGTGTTTGGGGAAGTCTCTTCCATTCGTGTGTTTGGCTTCCCTGATACTTTCGGATCATGCCCTAGGTTTTCCCATCAGACTGGTGGACGGAGAAAATGAGAGAGAGGGGCGAGTGGAGGTTTTCCTCAAGGGCCAGTGGGGAACCATCTGTGATGACGGCTGGACTGACAGGAACGCGGCTGTGACCTGTCGGCAGCTCGGTTACAGGTAAGGGAGCCTGATTACTCAGCTGGGTACTTCAGGAACACTTCTGAGTCTTTAAAGCCTTGTTCCAATGAGTTATTTCTTGAACATTAATTTATAAATCTCATTCAGAATTGTAAAGAATACTAAGTAGAGAGTTTAAAATTTTCTGTCTTCTCACAAGAGACATACGACATGTCACATACACATGTAGCTTATTTAATAACAAATCTATGTATATAAAAGCCTAATATGCAAAGTGTCTCCTCGGGAAGGAGTTCGACTGACGGAGTTTGATTGCTCGCTATGACGTGTGCTGACCACCAGGGGGCAGCGTGGAACAAAGGAAGGCCCCAGCCAGCAGCTGGGGAAGGGAGGCCCAGCAGGGAACAGCAGCGCTAGAGACCCTACCAGGGCACTGGGCCTCTGGTCGTGTAATAACTCTTGACTCCATATTCTGCTGTCAGCAGGGGCTAAGCTAGCCTTTCCTGCGCGGTGTCTGTCCCGTGCTGTCGCCGCGGGAGGCTGTGGAGTTGGTGAGAGTGAGTGGCTTTCAGTGTACAGGGCAGTGACGCTCTGTGAACTCACTGACAGCGAGCCCTGCGCCTTGGCTTCCGAGCTGAGGCCAAACTGGACACTGCTCTGCCTTCGTCCGGCTCCCGGGCTTGCAGATGGCCAGCCTTGGCAGTCTCCAGCTGCCTTTTGTCTTTGCCTTCCCTGTGCTTTCTCTGTGGGCACTTTCACCACCTCGATGACCCCACACTGGTGCCTAGCTTTCCTGAGCGCAGAGGCTGTGCGCCTTTGCGGGAGCGTCCGCGGGCTCCCAGGCTCACTCAGCCCCAGGCCCAGCGATCACTTGGCCCTCACCAGCCTGAAGAAGGACACTTGTTCCCACTGTGAGAGCTGACACAGAGAGGCAGGTCCCCTCCTGTGGCCTCCTCCAGCCATGCAGGGGTTTGAGGCTTCGTGCACGTGTACAGTGAGTGTGCAAATATCTGGAACGTGTTCCGTGTAGAGGGCTAGGATGTTTCAGCTAATGCACACACACTGTCCAGCTCATAGTACGTTACGAATAGTGGTTTGGATTTTAAGCTATACCCTTTTTTATACATCTGTGTATATAAATTTAACTAGTTATTCTATGCAGGATACCTTTTTATTTTTTAAAGTATTTCTGTTTTATTTATTTATTTTGTTAATCCTCACCTGAGGATATTTTTCCCATTGTTTTCTCAGGGAGTGGAAGGGAGGGAGGGAGAGAGAAACATGGATGTGAGAGAGACACATGGATTGGTTGCCTCCAGCATGAGCTCCGACCAGGGTCAGGAAGCGAACCTTCAACCCAGGTACATGCCCTTGACCAGAAGCAAGCCCTCGACCCTTTGGTGCACAGGCTGACGCTCTAACCACTGAGCAATGCCAGCCAGGACTAAATTATTCCTATTTTAATAAAAATTCAAAATTAATTTTCTAATGTTTTAATTCAAAGTTTGTTTTCTGTTACTCAGATACTATAAGTTACTGCTCATTTTGGACCCAGTTACAATTCCAGTTGCCCTCTGGCCAGAGAGTGCATTATTAGTGATCACATTTTCAGTGTCCACATTAGCATGTGACATGGATTTCCAGCTTTGAAAATGTAGGCTGTAGAGGCAGGCAGGACGAGCCTACCTTAGATGCCCACGTGAACTTTGTCAGTGATTCATTTTGTTTCCTTTCTCACACTCCTTCCTCCATTTGAACACACACACACATACACACACATATACATTACATTCCCAGGGAATTTCCTTATTTAGAATCAACCATTAAAGAACATTGCTGTTTGAGACCGTTTTATTGTTCATACTTTAGTTTTTCTTTTTTTTCTTCCTTTTCTAAAAAAAAGACAACAAGCTGATTATTAGAATGAGAGGAAGGGAGAGGGAGATAGAGAAAAACATTGATGTGAGAGTGAAACATCAGTCAGCTGCCTCCTGCACGCCCTCCACTGGGGATCAAGCTGACAACCTGGGCATGTGCCCTGAAGGGGAATGGAACCGTGACCTCTAAGTGCACAGGACGACGCCCAACCGCTGAACCACACTGGCTAAGGCCATACTTTAGTTTTTCTGTGGACATGATCCAGGCAATCTCATGGTATGTTGGAAATATGAAGGGAAAGGCCAAGTTCCATCCTCACATTGCGTTGGAGCCACAGTTAAGGAAGGAAGAAGTCCCTAAGCACACCCATCAATGCATTTTCACTTCCATCTACGTTTGTCATTGCTTTTTACTTATCATCACTTAGTCCATTCTATGTTCAACTCAAATGGTGAACTGAAGTGAGAAATAGTCCAGATTAATGAACATTAATGAACTTCTGCAGCAATTTTCCATGGTGTTTCTGTCACAATGATTAAGAAAAGCACTGAAAGAATATTTTACTTTATAATTGTTTTTCTTTTAAATAAAGTCTCTTAGTAAGTAAAACAGTAATTTAATGCTACTATATAACAAATTGGATAATCACCTTCTAGTGCAGGGGTCCTCAAACTTTTTATACAGGGGGCCAGTTCACTGTCCCTCAGACCGTTGGAAGGCCGGACTATCGTTTAAAAAAAAAAAACTATGAACAAATTCCTATGCACACTGCTAAGTCGGCTGCTAAGCAGGACAGGCAGCGGCGGCAAAAACACCCGGCGGGCCGGATAAATGTCCTCGGCGGGCTGCATGTGGCCCGCGGGCCGTAGTTTGAGGACCCCTGTTCTAGTGCATAATCCACTCCTTCCCATCAAATAGTGTTTAAATGAGAATCATTTAGGTATTTGCTCTATGAATGTACTTGAACATTTTAATGCCTTCCCACTAGGAAGTGGGATTTACTGGGAGAACATGCACATAACTGTGAACGGGTTGTGACTAGAGCAGGGGGTCTTTTCCCTGTGTTTGAATTGTTAAAAGTCTTCGATAAAGCATTTATTTGTAGACACCAATCAAGAAAACCTTAAAGCTGTTAAGGCGTGGACCTTATTGGTAAGAAGTCCCGAGGCCTGTTCCGAGCCAGCTCTATGCTAGGGAGGGTTAGTCCTTGGAAGCACTGAGAGTCAAAATAGCATTATAATGCACTTACTTACTGGGAGAAACAGAACCGAAGTGATGGAACCAGGAAAGGTGATGGTGACTAACCAAGACGTGCTTAGACTCACCAGCAAGTCAGCCGCCTTATTCCTGAGGTGTCACGTGATGTCTGGAGCTCCAGCACATGGGCACATTGTCTCCGAAGCCTGAGAGAGATGTGCTGATGTCCGCTAGCTCGCTAAGGTAGACTAAACAGCCCGAAGCAGAAGGACGGTCCACCCCCTTTGAACTTCCTGCCAGTCCATTAGCATAGGACTCCATGTGGCTTTCTTCCAGAACTGCATGATTATTAGCGCGGTCTCCCTTAAAACAACTTAGAATCTGTGGGCCTTTACTGTTCAGGCAGAGACCTAATATCAAGTGTATTCAATGTAGATGTGTGTGCTCCCATACCATGTGTGTGCGCACCCTCCTGCAGGAGGAGAACTATTTGTCTTGCAAAAAAAAAAAAGTATATCTAATTGTGTCTCACACCTCAGAAGCTGCACAGGGTTTCAGGTCTGGCGTATTTGTACATGACATTTAAAAATAGAGCAGTCACATCCCTCTTTAGTCACATCCAATGAAATATAAATATCACCAGCAGTGACATTCTGTCACTCAGTTTAAAAATACACGAGCAAGCTCTTCTTTGACCTTAACAAATTTCACATAGCTTGTTTTCCTCCTTAAACTTGTAATTTAAATTGCTTTCCCCACAGAATTCATTATGCTTTTAAAAATGTGTGTGTACATATATATACATACTAGAGGCCCAGTGCATGAAATTTGTGCACAGAGGGGGGTTGTCCTTCAGCCCAGCCTGTACCCTCTCCAATATGGGACCCCTCGAGGGATGTCCGACTGCCCGTTTACGGGCAGTCGGACATCCCTCTCACAATCCAGGACTGCTGGCTCCCAACTGCTTGCCTGCCTGCCTTCCTGATTGCCCCTAACCGCTTCTGCCTGCCAGCCTGATCACCCCCTAACCACTCTGCTGCCAGCCTGTTTGCCCCCAACTTCCCTCCTCTGCCGGCCTGGTCACCCCTAACTGCCCTCTCCTGCAGGGTTGATCACCTCCAACTGCCCTCCCTTGCAGGCCTGGTCCTTCTCAACTGCCCTCCCTTGCAGGCCGGGTGCCTCCCAACTGCCCTCTCCTGCTGGCCATCTTGTGGTGGCCATCTTGTGTCCACATGGGGGCAGGATCTTTGACCACATGGGGCAGCTATATTGTGTGTTGCAGTGATGATCAATCTGCATATTACTCTTTTATTAGATAGGATAGAGGCCTGGTGCAGGGGTGGGGGCCAGCTGGTTTGCCCTGAAGGGCGTCCCGGATCAGGTGGGGGTTCCCTTGGGGTGTGGGGCAGCCTGAGTGAGGGGCCTGTGGTGGTTTGCAGGCCAGCCATGCCCCCTGGCAACCCAATCGGAGGCCCTGGTATCTGGAATTTATTTTCCTTCTACAATTGAAACTTTGTAGCCTGGAGCGGACCCAAGCCTGGGGCTCCCTCCGAGGCCGGCAGCCATTTGTGTTGGGGTTATAATTGAAACTTTGTTTCCTTAAGCGGGTGGGCCCGGCCAGGATGTGCGGAAAGCTTTGCTTCCCCTGTTGCCGGCGGCAACCCTGGCCTGCTCTCTCAAGCTCCGTTCTGTTGTCATTTGTTTGAATTTGTTTACCTTCTATAATTGAAACTTTGTAGCTTGAGTGGAGGCTTAGGCCTGGCAAGGGCAGGCGGAAAGCTTGGCTTCCTCTGTTACCTGGGAAACCTTGCTCTCTGTGGCTGTAGCCATCTTGGTTTGGGTTAATAATTTGCATACTCGCTCTGATTGGATGGTGGGCGTGGCTTGTGGACGTGTCGGAGGTATGGTTAATTTGCATATTTGTCTATTATTAGGTAGGATATACACGTGTCTGTGCGCGCACACACACACACACCGTGCAAGAAAGAGAAATTAAATCCTTCTAACAGGTTCCTCTCTGGATTTTAAAATTTCTAGTGCACAACTGATTAAAAACAACAAATAATTATTAAACATAGGAGATAAGAATTGACTCAAGTCCCCACTTAATCAGACCGGTGCATTGGCTTTGTGGTGCTTGTACTAAGAAAGGGACCATTGTTATCATCTATTCTGAACTGTTTGGCCACTTTAGAGGCTTAAATCTTGAAGGAACATGCTACAGTAGGATTCTGGACAGTGAAAGGTATGCCTTTCTCTTGTGAAGGGGAGAAGGGACATTTTGAAAGAGAAGTTCGTCTTGATTTCAGCAAGATCAGCTTTTAGGGAGACTAAACATGAATTTGAGGATCTGAACATCGATTCCCGCAAAGCCCTGACACCCAGGTTAAGGGTGAATGTTAGAGCCTCCTGTCTCCTTGAAGTTCCCTCCATGCGTCACTGCCACCCCCGCCTGGGGGTGAAGGGGGTGGAGTCTCTTCTCTCTTTCCTACAGATGACACAATCCTTATTTATTAAACAAAAGTCAGCCAGGCAGGGCACATGCCCAGGTTGTGGGCTCAATCCTCTGTGGGGCGTGCAGGAGGCAGCCGATCCATGGTTCTCTCATCATTGATGTTTCTATCTCTTCCTCTCTGAAATCAATAAAAATATATTTAAAAACTAGAGGCCCAGTGCATGAAAATTCATGCACTGGTGGGAGGGTCCCTCAGCCCGGCCTGCCCCCGTCACAGTCCTGGAGCCCTCACGGGCAGGAGGCGACCTGGTGATCCAGGGAAGGTGATGCCCCATCACACCTCTACTGCTGCCACTGCTGGCAGCACAAGCCTTAGTCGGCCTTGGTTACCTGAGCCTTGGGTGGCTCTGGGTGGCTGGGCAGCCGCCATCCAAGGCTTGCCTGCGCCTTGGGCCAGCCCTGGGCAGTTGGGGGACTGAGGGGACTGGGCACCACCATCTTGTGGCTGTGGGCGCCGCCATCTTTGAGGGTGTGGCAGTCAATTAGCATATTTCCTCCTTATTGGCCATGGGCACTGCCATCTTAGCAATGGCATGAGGGTCAATTAGCATATTCCCTCTTTATTAGATAGGATATTCTCTAATTCCTACTTGTTGAATGCTGCATTCCTTTTAGTCTGTAAGTTGATTGATAAATTACTAAGAAATTATCCTTTTGTTTTATTGAGTGAGTCCTAACTTTATTTTCTACCTGCTTAGTTTTACTAGCCACATTTATGCTACATGCCATGCATTATTGTCTCTTCTTTCTGTACCCTTCTGCCTTTTTATTTGTAGGCAATCCAATTTTCTCTTTTCTCTAGCGCACCGAAGTTCAGCATTCTTACTGTTTTACTAGAAGTTCTCTAAATTTTTAGCAAACATACTGCCATGTTTTCTTACCCATTTCAAAAATTATTACCTGTACCTTTTGCTTCCTGAAAAATATCAAGACATTTAGCATCTTGTTATTTACTTTCTACCTCCACTCATCCTCAGTCCTCAAACTCATGAGAATCATCTATAATATTAGTTTCTGCCTGCTATTAATTGTTCAGTTTAAAGTTATGCCTATTGGAATTTCAAATTACTGTACATTACACATCCACATCACCAATTAGTTTCTCTCTCTTAGTTTAATTTTTTAAAAAGGTTACTAAGCAACAGTTTCTCAAAATTCTGACCAAGAAAGGAGGAGCATGCCGTAAACAGAGATGAGAAAAGGGATGTAAACCCAGATAAACAGAAAGTCTAAAAATTGCAGAATACTATGAACTACTTTTAGCTAATACATTTGGAAATCTACATGATATGGACAGTTACCTAGGAAGCTACATTTTCAACAACAATCCTATATAATAAAGAAGTAATATGCAAATTAACCCTCACGCCCTCACAAGATGGCTGCCTACGACCAGGCCGGCAGGGGGGTTAGTGAGGGACAACCAAACAAGTAAACAAGCAGGATGTGTGGAGCGACCAGGCCGGCAGGGGGGTTAGTGAGGGACAAGCAAACGACTGAACAAGCAGGCTGCGAGGGGTGACGAGGCTGGCAATGGGGGGCAGTTGGGGGCGACCAGGCCAGCAGGGGAGCAGTTGGGGGTGACCAGGCTGGCACACAGAGGCAGTGAGGGGCAATTAGGTCAGCAAAGGGGGGGGCAGTTAGGGGTGACGAGGCTGGCAATGGGGGGCAGTTGGGGGCGACCAGGCCAGCAGGGGAGCAGTTGGGGGTGACCAGGCTGGCACACAGAGGCAGTGAGGGGCAATTAGGCCAGCAAAGGGGGGGGGCAGTTAGGGGCAACCAGGCAGGCGGCAGGTGAGCCATTAGAATCCAGCAGTCCAGGATTGTGAGAGGGATGTCTGACTGCCAGTTTAGGCCCGATCCCTAGCAGTTGAACATCCCCCAAGGAGTCCTGGATTGGAGAGGGTGCAGGCTGGACTGAGGGGAGCCCCCTCCCCAGGCTCGAATTTCGTGCACCGGGCCTCTAGTATAATTATCAAAATTGAAGCAGCAGATAGGAAACCACATAGATGACTTTCCCTGGGAGATATGACTCTGATCTGCTACTGGAGAGTTGACTGTTTTCAAGACAGAGGGTGCCTGAGTCCCAGAAATCATTGCAGACCAAAAAATAAAAATGAAAAAAACAAAAACAGATAGAAATATTTCCATTCATTTGATGAGGTTGTTATGACTTGCTTTCAAGATAAAGTGCGCATAGACAAAGAAAACCAGAACCCAGTCTCAGGGATTTACATAAAAAATTCTACACAAGATATTAGCAAGTTTAACTCAACAGCGCAAAAGAACAATTTAGCATAGACAACTGGGATCTGTTGAAGAATATGAGCGGTTAGAGCTGAGACATTCAGTTAATGTGCTTTAGTTGTCTATAAATAAAAATAAACTGATCATCTTAATGTTGAAAAGTTATTAAAAACCAGTAATACTTATATTGCTTAGGAATCTGAGAGTAAAATAAAACCACCTTAATTTTGTGTCACAAACACGCATTGAATAGGAACAAAACAAGAGTGCCTACTATAACTCCCATGACTCAGGAAGTCCCGCTCGTCATCAGTAAGTGAGGTATCGGCCCAGCCGGCGTGGCTCAGTGGCTAAGCATCCACCGTCCACCAGGAGGTTGCCGTTCAATTCTGGGTCAGGGCACATGTCCAGGTTGCAGGCTCATTTCCCAATAGGGGTATGCAGGAGGCAGCCAATCAATGTTTCTCTCTCATCGATATTTTATTTTATAATCCTCACCCAAGGATAGTTTTCCATTGATTTTAGAGAGTGGAAGGGAGAGGGAGAGACAAGAAAGAGAAACATCAATGTGAGAGAGACATCGATTGGTTGCCTCTTGCACAGCTCTGAGACCAGAGCCAGGGATGGAGCCTGCAACCAAGATATATGTCTTTGATCCAAATCGATCATGGGACCCTTCAGTCTCCAGGCCAGCGCTCTATCCACCTAGCCCAGTGGTCGGCAAACTCATTAGTCAACAGAGCCAAATATCAACAGTACAACGATTGAAATTTCTTTTGAGAGCCAAATTTTTTAAACTTAAACTTCTTCTAACGCCAATTCTTCAAAATAGACTCGCCCGGGCTGTGGTATTTTGTGGAAGAGCCACACTCAAGGGGCCAAAGAGCCGCATGTGGCTCGCGAGCCGCAGTTTGCCGACCACGGACCTAGCCAAACCAGCTAGGGCTCTCAATGATATTTTTATATCCCCCCCTTTCCTCTCTCTGAAATCAATAAATACATATTTTTAAAAATAGAATGGAGGTATCAGTATTAAAAAGGACTTCAGAACTGTTATATAAATAACTAGAGGCCCTGTGCATGAATTCGTGCACGGGTGGGGTCCCTGTGGGTGGCCTGCAGGGATCGGGTCGAAACCCAGTCCAACGCTGCCTGCAGCTCCTACCTGCCACTCACGGGCATCCTGGCCCCACTGTGCCTGCTGTGGGCTCGCGCCCAATTAGTCCTGATTGGGAGAGGGTTGTGCTGCTGCAGCAGCGCTTGCCAGCCATGAGTCCTGGGTCTGGCACCCTCCCAAGGGGAATGGCCTATGGGATCGAGCTGAAACTGGCTCTCTAACATCCCCTGAGGGGTCCCAGATTGCAAGAGGGTGCAGGCCAGACTGAGGGACCTCACCAGTGCACAATCTGGCTGGGGAAGGACTGCGAGAGGGCTCCAGGGCATGCCCAGCCCATCTCGTCCAGTCCCGATCAGCCGGACCCCAGCAGCAAGCTAATCTACTGGTCAGAGTGTCTTCCCCTTGGTGGTCAATGCACGTCATAGTGACTGGTTGACCAGTTGATCCTTTGCCCTCTGGTGGCCAGTGCATGTCATAGTGAGCGGTTGGGCAGCCTTAGCATATCATTAGCTTATTATGCTCTGATTGATTTTTCGGTTGTTCTGCTGTTGGGTCTATTTGCATGTTACCCTTTTATTATATAGGATACTAGAGGCCCAGTGCATGAATTTGTGCACTAGCGGGGTCCCTCAGCCTGGCCTGCAGGATCGGGCTGAAACTGGCTTTCCGACATCCCCCAAGGGGGTCCCAGATTGCGAGAGGGTGCAGGCCAGCCAGGCTGAGGGACCCACCGGTGCACGATCGGGGCTGGGGAAGGATGCGGGAGGTTGGCCAACTGGGGAGGGAATGTGGGAGGGCTCCAGGGCATGTCCAGCCTGTCTCACTCAGTCCTGATTGGCTGGACCCCAGCAGCAAGCTCACCTACTGGTCGGAGCATCTGCCCCTTGGTGGTCACTGTATGTCATAGCGGCTGGTCGACTGGTCGACTGTCTTCCCCCTGGTGGTCAGTGCACATCATAGCGAGTGGTTGAGCGACCTTAGCATATCATTAGCATATTATGCTTTGATTGGTTGAACGGACGACCCGAAGCCTGGACACTTAGTATATTAGGCTTTTATTATATAGAATGATTGTCTGCCTAGAAAACCCAAGAGAATCAACTGGAAAGACACTAGAACTAGTGTTTATTAATGTAAATTATAAATTATAAATATTTTTAAAAGCATTAATGTTCCTATAGGCTAGGTAGAAAATAAAAATTTAAAAATCTCCTTTATAGAAGGCACAAAAACAAACAAAAATCTAGGAATACATTTGGCAATAATTGAGACCGGTGTGAAAAAAACTAGGCCTTTTCTGAAGGTAGAACACCTAACAAATGATCCATCACAGCCCTAATGGGAAGACAAATTAGAAACGAATCTGTGCATTAAAGCTATCCTCATAAAATCTTGTTTCTTGGTGTGAGGAGCAGGGAGGGGCTTGATTTCCGGATTCAACTGAGATGAAAGCCTTGAGCCGCGGGCACAGGCACAGAGGCAGCGACACCTCCGGCAGCAGCGGCATTGGCCTAGGTCGTCCCCTTAAATCACGGGGGGACATAGAAACCCTGCCCAGGCCTGGCCCCATCCATGATTCTCCTTTAATGCGGTCAGGTGGGGCTCAGGTTTTGCTAAATTTTAATTTTTTCAATTACAGTTTGCATTCAGTATTGTTTTGTGTTAGTTTCAGGTGTACAGCATGGTGGTGAGGCAGGCCCGGCACAGGCATGGTTATAGGTTGTGCTGTATTTTAAAAGCCCCCAAAGGTCATTCTAATGCGTTGCCACGGGCGAGTCACTGAGCTATGAAGACCAGGAAGTGGCTTCAGTCCTTGGAGCTTGATAAGCAGGGAAGGGAGAAAGCCTTCGAACAGCCGCAGTCAGTCACTGGACGGTCCCTCAGGGAGTCCAGTGACGCTGACCCCTTGGGAACACTAAGCAGAACGCCTTCCGGACGGAGGGAGCTGTGATGACACAGCGAGAGAGAGAGAAGCTTTTCCTTCAGCTCGTTCCGTTACAGCCATCCGCGTGGCAGATGCACAGCTTGCTTTCCAAGGACGTGCCCCGGTCAGCGTACCTGCCCGATCCTTAAGGAAAGCACCTGCTCTGGCCTCCTGAGCTGTGTGGCGGGCGCCTCTCAGCCTCGGTGCTCTCTTGCAGGGGCCCCGCCAGGGCGCGGGCCATGGCGTACTTTGGGGAAGGAAGGGGGCCCATCCACATGGACAACGTGGCGTGCACGGGCAGCGAGCGGGCCCTCGCCGACTGCCTCAAACAGGAGATAGGGAGGCACAACTGTCGCCACAGTGAAGACGCGGGCGTTATTTGTGATTATTTTGGCAAGAAAGCGCCAGGTAACAGTGATAAAGGTAAGTCCCCTTCTGGCCCCTGCAGCCCCCAGTCATGACTGGGAGCAGTACCCCCATAGCCGAGCCCCAGCCCAGGGTTGCCCGGCCGCCCCGGTGCTGCGCTGCGGGGAGGAGCCAGGGCCGCTCCTGCCGCAGCCGCTCTGCAGGCAGTCACCGTCCGAGTCGTCGGCGTCCTGAAAGCCCGAGTTGACATTTGCTTCATAAAAAGAAATGAAAATATGAAGATGAATGCCAGAAGGGCACTTCTTCTCATCCTGACATTTAAAACAACAGGGATAATTTTTTAAATAGAAGAAGAAATTATTTTTTGTAGATTTTATTTTGTGAAATTAAAAATGTCAGGGAAAAGAGAAAGAATATTTTTATAGGAGACGGTCACTGATGTGTTATGCTTAAATAGAAGAGTTCTGGAAAGCTCTGAGTGTAATTTTTATGAAACAAGCACTGCTTTAACCAGTTAACTGCCATGCGTCCAAAACGGAAGCCGCCCTGCGAATTATAACGGCTTATGGCGTGCACCGGGGTAAGTGCGTAAACGGAAGCACTCGCTGTTTGGAGAAAACTGGCCCTTTGTCTGAAAAGAACCATCGCCTCTTCATTTACACGGACTGAAGTTCACGGTCGTGACGTGCTGGTTTTCTGTAAAGTAGATGCCTCAGCACTTGGCTGTTCTCCTCCGACATCGTTTCATAGCTGCCCAGGAGCAGACGGTACATAAGCTGGGTCTCGTTCATGTAGTTCTTCACTACCTGAGGGGCTGTGGAATGTAGAGAGAAACATTTACAACCCTTTGTGCTCGGAGACACGTGTATTTATGTGCGTGACAAATAGGAGTTGGCAAGCCAGTTCTTCCTAAGTGTTGGTTATAACTTATTTTTATTAAATTCCCTTCAGTAATTCAACCTCCAGTTACAAGTGGAATATAACTAGTAGAGCATTCTTTCAATTATTCCTTAAGCAAAAGAAAAACACAAAAACCCAGTAATTGTAAAATGTTCCACTATATTTACTATATTCCCATGTAAACGTATTTTAAAGTATGACATAGATTTATTTCTCCATGATTTATGCATTTGTTCTTATGCCTTCTTAGAGTTAATCCTTACCCAAGGATATTTTCCCATTGATTTTTAGAGAGAGTGGAAGGGAGACAGAGAGAGAGAGAGAGAGAGATCAATGTGCGAGAGACACATTGATTGGTTGCCTCCCACACATGCCCAGACCTGGGGCCAGGATTGATCCTGCGAGCCAGGTACGTGCCCTTGACTAGAATTGAACCTGGGGCCCTTTGGTCCATGGGCTGATGCCTTATCTGCTGAACCAAACCAGCCAGGACAGGCCTTCCTAGAGCTGTAGCAGTGTTTATTTTGATACATTGCCATGGTTCCAGTGCTGCTGTGCGTCAGATAAAAACATTTTTTCGCAGACCCCCCAGATTGTAGAGTCTGGCTCATTCACTGTTGCTTCTGTGTTGAGGCTCGAGACCTAGTGACCGACTGCTAGAAGGTGCTTCAGACTTGAGCCGTTGGTCATCTGAGGGGTCCTTTTATAAATGAGCTTCATTTAGCCTCTTCATCGTTGTAACAGTGGACGTTGTGGCCTTTGATAGATTTTCCGTCCTTGCAAGCTGGTGCTCTGCTCAGAATGAGGTCAGCACCAGCCCTGCTGGCTCAGTATGACCTCGTCCCTGCTTGGCAGCATCCTGCTGGCCTGGCTCGGAGGGTTCCTGCAAACGTATGTTCTCCCACATATTAGAGTTGGCAGTGCCAGTGAGAGGCCTGGCGTCCTGCGGTGAGGACCCAGCCTGAGCATGAGCTCATGTGGCACTCAGTCCTCTTGGGGACCTTGCGGGACCTCCTCCATAGGACATGCTAGTGCTGACTTCCTGCTGGGCCACCCTCTACTGGTTACCAAGGCAACCGTTGGTGCTGACAGGACTCCATGTCCTCACCCAGAGAGACAGTCTTTACCTACGCTTTATACACATGTACTTCCCCAAAGAGCAGAATGCTCACCTGTCAATTCTACCTTCTGAAACATTGAAAAATTAGCTATACCTTAGATTTCATCTGCTTTTGCACACCACTTACCATATATTTTTAATTTGGCTCTTTTGTTTATGCTCTTGCTGTAAAGTTTGTTATCTTGGAAGTGTGATTGAATACAGTTTTCCAACCCAGCCAGAGTCGCTCAGTGGTTGAGCGTCGACCTATGAACCAGGAGGTCGCAGTTCGATTCCCAGTCAGGGCACATGCCTGGGTTGCGGGCTCAGTCCCCAATGGGGGGTGTGCAGGAGGCAGCTGATCTATGATTCTCATCATTGATGTTTCTATCTCTCTCTCCCTCTCCTTTCCTCTCTGAAATCAATGAAAATATTTTTAAAAAATTATTTAAAAAGTGCTTACAGCTCTTCTTGAATTGTCTAGCAGGTCTTCCGGTTTTTACCGGAAGGCCCTAAAAAATAAATGAATGAATGAATGAATGAATGAATGAATGCAGTTTGCCACCTGAAGGGGCGCAATAAGCCCTGTGGCGTGTTGATATGGGAGTCGGTGTGCATGTGGGTCAGCTGCCCTCTGAGGGAGGCGCTGCCCCTCAGGTTGCCTGTGCACACAGGGCTGGCAGAGGGCTGTGTGTGAAAAGCAAGGGACTAGACCACTGTGGGCTTTGGCTAGTGTTCCTGAAGCCCTAGCAGCCTCTCCCCAGCCAAGGAGGCGGTGTAGGTTCTGATGGGTCAGATCCGGAACCGGGAAACCGAGTGCCCGCTCTGCCGTGAGTGGCACTGCCTTGGGGCGTGAGAAGGCAGCATTTGGCTCCTGTCAGGAAAGCAGCCAATCGTTTGAGGAGGAGGCATTTGAAATGGAGCAGGAGCAGCGGGGTCTGTGTGACTGTTTCCCGCCCTCGATCTGAGAGTAATTCCTACCGTTTCTGCCCAGCGCCCTTCCCATCTGCCTGTGGGCTCCGACCGCTGCACCGTCGGCAGAAGCGCATCATTGGCGGGAAGAACTCTCTAAGGTAAAGGTCCTCGGGAGACCCTCAGGTCAGAGGTACTGGGATGCACTCGGGTGCAAACGGGGCGTGATTTACTCGTGGTGTTTTCCAATCAAACCCGGCCACACTGCGCACCCGGGCCCTGTGCGGTTCTCACGCCGCTGTCCTGATTGCGAGCTGCTGAGCGCGCAGGGCAGAAACCAGCTCCACCCGGAGATCCGAGCAAGCGCAGCTGCAGAATTCACTGAGTGTAGCATCTGTTCCTCCTGGACTTGGCTCCTGTTCACACAGTTATTTTGCTGCTGGATTTACTGCGCTTTGCCCAGTGAATGCTCTTCAGGCTGCTTAGGGGAGGGGTGTGGGGAGGGTGTGAGGCGGGGAGCACACTTCTCATCCCGAAGCACAGAGGAGGGGCTGGTTTCTGGAATGGGGTGCCCAGGTGCCAGTCTGTGCAGGGGGGGGGGGGGGGGCACCGTATTACGGCAGGGGGATCTTTCATCCGGGCCCTTTGATGCCCCCAAAGCCTGCCAGTCGTTGTCCTAAGGATGCTCCCCTGCCTCTCCTGGACCTTGATGAGCCGCCTGCTTTCTTCCAGGGGCGGCTGGCCCTGGCAGGTGTCGCTGCGCCTCAGGTCCCCCCGCGGGGACGGCCGGCTCCTCTGCGGGGCCACGCTGCTGAGCAGCTGCTGGGTGCTGACGGCCGCGCACTGCTTCAAGAGGTACGTCCACTCAGACCGCCCTCCCTCCAGTCCCTTCCCGCCCTCCCCCCCCCCCCCCCCCCCCAGCACGGAGGCAGGGCCAGGTCTGTGCTGCACCTGGGCTCCGTGGGGGCAAAGGAGGGGCCCAGGAGCGAGGGCCCTCAGGGAGCTCCCCGCTGCCCTGGTGTTAGAGAAAGCCTCGACTTAGGGGAACAGAAGATGGTGTTTGGGGGAGGCAGCTACGGTAGTGCTTCCTGAGAGCATGCCCGAGGGTGACATGGTGCCGAGAGCTAGCTGAGACCCTGGTTATCTGGTTAGGAAGGTGGGGGAGGGTGCAGGCTCGGTGTTCTGGTCCTTTGGGTCATGGTGTTTGTGTTTTATTTTCTCTGTTTGTACCTTCTAGAGTCAGGTGGCATCCTGATTATTTCCTCCTGTCACAAACATTCTCGGTTCCAGCTGAAGTCTCCCAGTTCAGAGACACCCCTACCCCACCTCCACACACACACAGCAAGTCATGGAGTAGGGTCCCAATGCTCAGGTGGGGGTTTGCTCTGCAGCCCGCTGGCCTTTCCATTGTCCCTACTCGAGGTCTCAGCCCATCGGCCTTGCCCTCACCGGCCTTCCCCCCGTCCCTGCTCGGGGTCCCAGCCCACCAGCCTTCCCCTCTGTCCCTGCTCGGGGTCCCACTCATGGCCATTTCCCAGCCTGAACTTGGTGGAGTGCTGGGAATGACTGGAGCAGGTGATGGGTGTGGAGTCCCACTATGCGCACCTCATCCTGTGCATTTGAAAGTGCTCCTAGTCACGCTTTAAATAAACAGGGCACCATGTTGTGAAAAAGTTCTCCCAAGCAGACCTTTGATGCCTGGGTTTCCAGGAGCTGTGCTGTGGCCTCCTGTAGATCCGCATCCATCCGCGGGGACTGCTCCCTTCAGTGGAATTCAGCTCCTGCTGAGAGGAACACAGTTGCCGTGTCCCCCTGCGATGGCTGGCTGGTGGCTTCCATAGGCGCGGGGCTGATGGGGACACCCTGCCAGTTTCCCGGGACACGTGCAGGCTGGCTGGTCCTGGCCCAGGGCGTCATTTCCGCCGCCGAGTTCTCAGGCTGCGCCCGGGCTCCGCCGAGTTATGGCCGGAGGTGCCTGGCGCTGATGGTGGCACAGTGACCTGGCCGCGCCTCTCACCCACCCCTGCGTGATGCTGCCAACATTTTTAATTCTGCCTGTCCTGGAGGGTTGGGATTTTTTAAAAATCCATTTGCCTGACGAGTGTCGTCTTTCATGAACTCTTTGCTTCCGTCCTTGGCCTGCTTTTCCATTGGGTTATCTTTTGTCATTGCTTTTTAAGTATTTGACTGTTCTGTGAGCACAGTCCTTGTCATGTGCCATAAATACCTTTTCTCAGCCAGGGCGTGGCTTTTCTTAGGAAAATATTTCAATTTTAATATACCTAAATGTGTCTACCTTTTCCCTTAAAGTTTATAAATGCTTTGTAGATCTTATTTTAAAAATCTTCCCTTGCCCCATATAATGAAGGCATTCTCTTATTTTTGTACTAAAAATAGTTAGTTTTTACATATAGATTTTTCCTGTTTGCAGTCTGTTTTTGTATGGCACATGGGGGAGGAAGGGACCTGAGTTAATATTCTCCTTTTGGATAGTTCCCAGCACGTTGTGTGAACACCCGTTCTTCCCCGCCGTCATTTCCGTCCGAGCTCTCGTGCATCTCGTGTTAGGGTCTCTCGTCACCGCCTCTCGTCTGCTGGGTGAATATTTGTGGGCATCACCACGTTGAGGACGCTCCATCTTACATCGCCTTGTCATCCCGGGATGGCACCTGAATGGGGGAGTTTGAGAGCCACCTGTGCGCCAGGTAACACAACACATTCATGTGTTACCCGAGTGGCACAGATAAAAAAGACTAGTCATTCAGTAACAGCTGATTATTGAGCCCCGATGTTCCCAGGCTCTAGAGAGAGAGTGGCGGACAGACAGACAGGACCCTTGCTTTCATATGCGTTTTCCATGTAGCTGTGAGGTCCCGGAGGAGGGAGTCATGACAATTGCTGATGTAACAGGATCAGGAAAAGTTTGGGGTTCCCCTTTACAAATGTGGTCTTCTTATCACAATGTTATATATTCGGTTTGTTAAAACTCCAGATTCCTGCCCTGGCTGGTTTGGCTTAGTGGATAGAGTGTCAGCTTGCGGACTGAAGGGTCCTGGGTTCGATTCCGGTCAAGGGCACATGCCCAGATTGCGGGCTCAATCCCCCTACGGGGTGTGCAAGAGGCAGCCGATCAATGATTCTCTCTCATCATTGATGTTTCTATCTCTCTCTCTCTCCCTCTTCCTTCTTCTCTGAAATCAATAAAAATATATTTTAAGAAAACTCAGATTCTTAGCCCCTTCCTTTAGATCCGCTGAGTCTGTGGAGCTGAGACCCTGAGTTTGCACTTTTCCAAACATCTTCAGCGATTGTATGTGCACCGAAGGTTAGGCCCCACGTGCTCAGTGCAGAGAACAGAGTCTGGGCTGGACGTTTGAAGAATGATGAGGAGGAAGGACATAGGAGGCGAAGAACACTTGTCCTTGTCCCAGTGAGCATGTTCTTCCCGGAGCTGGGAGGGTGCCAGGAGGGTGGAGGGACACGAAGCTGGAAGGTGGCCTCATGTGGCCAAGGACCTGGATGGCTGAGAATGGGCAGCACAGAGTGAGGAGGAGCCTAATGCGGCCTTTAGTTCCAGGAAATTTGCTTAAATGCAGACAAATGGAGAGGCCCTGTGGGGTTCAGTGTCATCGGCCTTAATGTAAGTTGGTGATGTCATGCAGTTGTCCCCACCCCCCACCCGAGCAGCGACAGCAAGCAGCCGAGAGCTGTGCCGTACCATCTGACGGTGCTCGGCAGTGTCCCTGTCACAGCCCTGTGCCCAGTTAGGGCGCCACAGCACGAAGAGGGGCAGGAGCCCCAGGAGGGAGCAGAAAGGGGAGAGGGTGTGGAAGCCGATTAGACATGTGCCACAGATGTCATGAGAGGCAAGGGAATTTTTGTTTTAATGTAGGAAAGGGTTTTTTTTTGTCATCGCTGATTTTTATTCCTTTAACCCTGGGACAGCTCACAGATGGCTCTGGGGTGGGAAGAGTGTAACGCAGAGGGGGTGGCTCCCTGTGAGTGGAGGCTGGGGTGACGTCTGATGGGGAGGGCCCAGGGGTGAGGACAAGGCATGTCTGAAGGGAGGCAGCTCTCAGTTAGGATTGTGGGTCTGGAATCCGGGGCTTGGAGAGAAGAAGGCCAGGCCGGGGCCCAGGGCGTGGCTTCCTGCTTCCTTCAGTGGGTGGTGTGGCTGCACTGGAGGTTGCTGAGCCGGGACCTGGGCTGAGAGGAGCTGGGGAGGCAGCCATTGGAGATGTTTGAGGGAGACCTGAGTGGGTAGAGTAGAGCAGTTGTTCATCAAGGGCCCATGATGAGCTCCACGTGCGTGGGGAGCTTTCGTACATGTCACGCAGCAACCAGGTGACTGAGACCCGCTGTGGAGGGGACGGGAAGGGGCGGGTTGTGAGGCTGTTGTCACAGAGACAGCAGTGGGAGGGAGGGGGAGGGGGAGACTGGGCAGGTGGTATAGCTGGTGCCTGTGACCAGAGACGTGGACCTGCCACTGGGACCCGCGCAGCCCCCGCTCCTCCGGGGCTAATTGCTGAACTGCGTGGGGGTTTACCTTGCGGAGCCTGGTCTTCGGGCGCACAGTGAAGGCCGGACGGTCCACCGCGAGGAGCAATGGCTGCGCGTGGGAGCAGCTCAGAACGGCGCTGGCTGGCAGGGTGTCGGGGCTTGAGAAGAGGAGTCAGAGATGATGGTTAGTGAAGCGAGGGATCCGGTGGTCTTGCTCTATGAGTGGAGGAGGGGGTGGAGTCAGCAAACGCTTCAGCACTTCACTCCGACCCTCCCGTTCAGTCTCTGCGAGAAGTCACAGGCTTCGGGTTCATTGCTGAAAGCACGGAAGTGGGGAAATCGTCCCCCAGTTCCTCTTGAGGTTGAAGACTTTGATCTGACTCTCGGGTTCCTGGAAGGTCTCTGAGCATGTGTTGGGGTTTGTCTGTGTACACACGTTATGGCGCCCAGGCCTGCTCCCTCCGATCGCTGCTGAAAGCCAGCCATCTCTCCCGTGTGTTTGTAAACCAGGGTCTCGTCTATTACTTGGAGCGGCGTAGAGGCTCCTCAGTGGTTGCTGCGTGACGACGGGGCTCGGCTGCCAGGCGGTGGGTCTGGTTAAGATGCTGCGCTCTTCGTGGGTGGTGCACTTTACACCCGGACCCACTGCCTCCTGGTCACTCCGAGTGTCTCCCCCGTGTGCCCCGAGGGTGTGGGTGAGGGAGCAGGGGCGGATTAGGGCAGGGGCCCGGTGGTGGCTTCCGACACAGTGCCCGCCCTGACTGCGAGCAGGGAGAAGGCTGTTTTGCAAATGGACCACCTTATCCTTGGGAAGTGGTCCGTGACCTTACCTGGGTCTGGTTCAAGGTGCCCACGGCGGCTGCGACTCACATCTCCAGTGCAGTGAGCTTCCTGGAGGCATAGACAGCGTCCAGGGATCAGAACAAGCTGCAGCTTTTGTTCTCCTGGGTTCGGGGACTTGGGGTGACGCAGCCTCCCTTTGACCATCAGAAGCTCTGAAAGACGCCTGTGCGGAGACAGGTTCCCCCTGGACCTGTGGAGACTGCAGGGGGGTACCGAGCGCTCGGATCCAAGAGGTGGCCTTTCGGGTTTTTAGAAGTGATTTAATTCCTGTTTAGAAGTTAGCTCTGCCCCTCTTCAGCTGCGTCTCCACGGCTGAACTCCTGGCCTTCCGTGTGTATGGCGGGTTCCCATGTGTTCAGTGGGTCCCCGCTCGGCCTGTGTGATGGGTCCCCGCTCCGCATGGGCGGCAGGTCCTCGCTCCACCAGTGTGACAGATCCCGCTACACAGGCCACTTCTCTCTAAGCCACTGGAACCGTTCACACAGCAGCGTGTCAGCCCTTGGGTTTATCTGACAGCAGAGCCCAGTCGCAGCCGGGCATGGGCCGATGGAATCCTGGCCTTTGAGGAGATGGAGAGGGGCGAGCACAGATGTGACCTGCCCCTGCCTGACTGGCTCTGTTCCTTCTCGCCACCTGCTGCTCTTGATTGTCGCGTGGACTCTCAGAGGAGGCGGGGCTGGGTTTGCTGAGCTACTGGGTTCTCCTGCTCAGTGTCAGGATTTCCTCCAAGTTTTATTTGAGGGGGAGTCGAAGGCGTTTCAGCCAAGGGTATCTTTAAGGGTTCCTCAGTCTGTTTTCTTGCGAAGCCGGAACCACAGTGAGCGCTGTGCATGTCCAGTCACACTGGGACTCGGCCCGCGTGTCTCTCGAGTGGTCAGCACAGCGAGCCAGCAGGATGCGGCCCTGACACGAGGGGCCTGTAACCCCTTAGCAAGTCCTAGAAACCGGCATAAACGCTAAGGGCCTGCTGCTGGGAGTGCGCAGAGGACTGGCCGGTTTCTGGGCCGGCGGGGGCTGCTCGGGTGTTCTTGACCTGAGACCTGAGAGGTGGAGTCTGTCTTGCCTCAGGAGGGGCTTGGGGTGTGGGGGGGGTGCGCTACTGCAAAGGGTTTGAATGAAGAGGAGGCTGTGAGGCGCTTCTTTAAAATTTTAATTTTTTAAAAATGTTTTTATTGATTTTAGAGATGGGGGGAGAGGGTGAGAGAGAGAAACACCAACAAAAGAATCATTGATGCCGAAACCGGTTTGGCTCAGTGGATAGAGTGTCGGCCTGCGGACTGAGGGGTCCCAGGTTCGATTCCGGTCAGGGGCATGTACATTGGTTGCGGGCACATCCCCGGTAGGGGGTGTGCAGGAGGCAGTTGGTCGATGTTTCTCTCTCATCGATGTTTCTAGCTCTCTATCCCTCTCTCTTCCTCTCTGTAAAAAATCAATAAAATATATTTAAAAAAAAAAAAGAATCATTGATGGGCTGCCTCCTGCACGCCCCCTACTGGGGAGGGAACCTGCCACCTCTCCGGGCTGCACGACGCCCCACCCGCGGAGCAGCAGGCGGCTGTGAGGCACCTGCTTAAGCAGTGAGATGGCACAGGTCCGGGCTGGATGAGGGGTGGACAGGGCCTTTCTCAGGCGGTGGGTTATCATTTAAGGGTCTGACCTGCAGCTCGTAGGCCATGGGGACCCTGCAAAGGGTAGTCAGAAGGGTAGTTGCTTTGTCTGCGGGAAACGTCACTCTGGCCGCAGCATGGAGGATGGATTTCAAGTTACACATGAACATGATGCTCAGGTTAGAGCGCGGAGAGGAAGGCCATGTGGTGCGCTGTTGCCGTGGTCCAGGCGTGGTGACGCGAGAAGCAAGGCTGCCCGGGACTTCACGCGTATTTCAGTCGTGACTCTCCTTGGGCAGTGGTGTCCTGCTGCTGTGGCCCCGATGTCTAGATCGTGTGGGACTTATTTATGCAGCCAGTTCAGATGCAAGGTGTACTGCAGCTAAGCATCAGCTCCTTCTCACGGACTGGCTGGGAAATATTGCAATAAGACTGTTTTTTTAGGTTGAACAGAATGTAATTATCTTAAAGGACATAAAATGTTGACATGTGAAGGGAATGTCTTATAACTGAAGCTTAAGTTATAAGCAGCCTAGGAGACCACGTTAAAGATATATCATCAATGGGAGGCCTAGTGTATGCCAACCTCTTTCTCCAGGCCAGTGCTGACTGGTGGGAATAAAATGAGCCACAAATACAAGTCATACATGTGGCGTTTAATTTTATTTTCTAGTAGCCGCATTAAAAGATAAAAAGACCAAACGGGTGAAATTAATTTTAATAATACACTTTTTTATCCAAAACATTATCATTGCAAAATATAATATAAAAATTGAGATAATTTTCTATTATCCATAGAAACATTATATATATAGCACCCTTTTTTATACTAAATATTTAAAGTCCTGAGTCTCTATACTTTTAGCACGTATCCATTCAGGCTAACCACATCTCAAGTTCTCCTGCAGACACGTGGCTACTGGCTACTGTACTCAACAGGCACAGGTGGCCTCTGTCTACTGTACTCAACAGGCACAGGTGGCCTCTGGCTGCTGTACTCAACAGGCACAGGTGGCCTCTGGCTACTGTACTCAACAGGCACAGGTGGCCTCTGGCTACTGTACTCAACAGGCACAGGTGGCCACTGGCTGCTGTACTCAACAGGCACAGGTGGCCTCTGGCTACTGTACTCAACAGGCACAGGTGGCCTCTGGCTACTGTACTCAACAGGCACAGGTGGCCTCTGGCTGCTGTACTCAACAGGCACAGGTGGCCTCTGGCTGCTGTACTCAACAGGCACAGGTGGCCTCTGGCTGCTGTACTCAACAGGCACAGGTGGCCTCTGGCTGCTGTACTCAACAGACACAGTTGGCCACTGGCTGCTGTACTCAACAGGCACAGGTGGCCTCTGGCTACTGTACTCAACAGGCACAGGTGGCTACTGGCTGCTGTACTGGCCAGTGATGCTTGAGATGGTTTTTAAATTCTATTCCAAAGACACACGAAACATTTCAGCAGTACTTTCAAGGGTGCAACCACAGTTTTTCTCGTTAGAAAAGTAATAAGTCACTTGGGGTATTACTTTAAAACCTGAGTACATTAATTAGGCATATTAAATCTTTATAATAGTAATATCAGTATACAGATAGTGGGAGTTAAGTGAAAATTACCTAAATATTTGATTATTGGCCACTTTTGCTTTTTAGTCTCGGGATGTGAAATAATCCTAAATGTTGCTTCCATTTTGAAGTGGAGCCCAGCAGGTGATATTCTGTAGGTGCACCATGTAAAAGACCTCTGGATATTAAAGATGGAGATGAATTCAGGTTGGAAATGGAGACCCTCGGGGAAGCACAGGAAATGGTATTACAGGTCTGTGGTAGGTGGCTGATAGCGACATCATCTCTGTAGCGTCGTTTGGTGTTTTGAGCTGGACAGTTAAATTACCTTACACACGGTGGCGTTGTCAGGGCCCTGCATAGCCTGTCCGAATGTTTGGCAGCCTCTAGCTTCCAGGAATAGACAGGAGCAAGGGGGAGGTTATGCGCTACTGGTGGGCAGTCCCTGGAGAATGCCAACTTCTCTAAATTCACACCCAAGGACAGACCTGGTTCCCAGTGGACGACTTTCATGTTCCGGGGAAAAGTTAAGATGAGAGCTGCTCAATGTCATTTCCCCTTTCCGCAGCCTAGGAAGTGGTGCCCATGAAGCCGGAGCCGGAGGTCGGCAGATAAAAGGATAGCGGGATTATGGGATGCAGCCTGGGGAGAGGGAGGTCAGGGTCAAGGGACTGAGGTCCCGTGGAGTTGAAGGATGACTTCCGCGACCCACAGCGGCGGGGGCAGAGCAGTGGAAGGAAAGGGGGAACTTAGGGGGGCGGATGACGTGGGACACAGGCTTGCAGTAGCTTTAGGGGCCGTCACTCGGGCCACGACTGCCTTTCAGCATCTGAAACGCTGACTAGCTCCTGCCTCTCAGGTACGGGAACAGCACGCGGAACTACGCTGTCCGGGTTGGGGATTACCACACGCTGGTGCCCGAGGAGTTTGAAGAAGAAATCGGAGTCCAACAGATTGTCATTCACGGGGCGTACCGGCCGGACAGCAGTGACCACGACATCGCCCTGGTCAGGTTACAGGGCCCGGACGGGCAGTGCGCCAGGCTCAGCAGCCATGTGCTGCCCGCCTGCCTGCCGCTCTGGAGAGAGAGGCCACAGAAGACAGCCTCCAACTGCTACATCACAGGCTGGGGAGACACAGGTAACGGAAATGACAGATCGGGAGGTGGGCTGGGTCACCCGGCCCATGGCTGCTCGTACGGTCAGTTGTAAAATCTTAGTGGATTCAGGTGAGGTCATGAACTTGGATTCACATCCTGGGTGTGGAACTAAAGCCCATCGTACATGTGTATGAAGATACGGCTTCTGTTTAGGACGGTTACTGTCACCTTCTGTGCTGACGATAATTGTCACTTGTAATCAGTCCTCATGTCAGTGAGGCAGATGGATCTTAGAGGAGTGGACGTGCTAACCCAAACCAGCCGGAGCAGCCCTCACTTCAATTTGTTGGATGCATAACCTATAGGAGTTCAGACGCTGACGCCTGCATTCCTGCTTTTTATGGGGCTCTGTCTGTAGCGAGTCCATAATGTTGCTAGTTCGTCTTCCAAACTCAGTGCTGAGAAGCAGGTCAGTGGAGGTAAGAAGGTGCAGAGTGCCAACATGACAGAAGGCAGGTGGTGGCACCCTGTGCCGTTTAAACTGCACTAGCGTCCCAGGAGGGCTTTTATTTGAAAGACGGTTAATGTTCCTGCAACTGCCCAGTGCAGCTCTTTCTGCAGGACCGTAGCGGGAAGCTAACCCGACGTTTGGTTTGCAGGCCGAGCCTACGCCAGAACCCTGCAGCAGGCCGCCGTCCCCTTGCTGCCCAGGAGGCGGTGTGAGGAGCGCTACCAGGGCCGCTTCACCGGGAGGATGCTCTGTGCTGGGAGCCTCCATGGACACAGCCGTGTGGACAGCTGCCAGGGGGACAGTGGAGGGCCCCTGGTGTGTGAGCGGCCGGGAGCCAGCTGGGCCGTGTACGGGGTGACCTCCTGGGGCTATGGCTGCGGAGCCAAGGGTTCACCTGGCGTTTATACCAAAGTTTCAGCCTTTGTACCTTGGATAAAAAGTATCACCAAACTGTAATTGGTGGAACCCTCAAGGAAATAGTACTTAAAAAATGTGTTGGAAACTTTCAACCTCAATGTTGGTCCTCAGCCAGAGATGCCCGCCAATGGGGACTGAGGTCCCCGTGTGTGCAGTTTTGACAGGACCGTGTACCCTCTGCTGCCTGGGAGAACTTGTGGTATGAACGTTTTTGTAGATACCTCGATGTGGTACCGATTATCCTTAATTAGCATTGTCGCCTCCCAAGTTAGTTTCACTGGAGACTAACTTTATTCTTATTTGAACCTTATTTAACTCTGTTTCTCAGAATCCTCTGGATATTACTGTATATAATAAGTGTGCAATAATGTTTTTACCTTTATTTGGAGAACTTATAACTGAATCAGTGATATATGGATTCATGTTATGTGCCCATGTTTGACGGAAAAAATACTCATTACCTCACTCAGAGTAAGAGTGCCATTGTGTCCTGTTTACAAGTTTCAGCTCAGTTTCTGCTCCCAAAGGCTGACAAAGCTTCATGCGTTTGATCTGTCGCCTTTGTCAGGTGCGATAAGGGCCGAGGGAAGGGACCGTACTGGATAGACTGGAGTAGGCTGTCACAGCACATTCAAGAGAGGCCTCTGTACCAGGCACATGGCAATCACCAGAGCATTCTAACCACCTTGTATGTTGCTAGGAAAATGTGGAATTCTTGCTAACACAGTAAAGAATGTCTTCAATTTGTTGGATGCATAACCTAATTTATCCACCCGATGTGTTAGCATATCTACTCTGGTTACTTTTAACCATGTCACACAACTGGGTAAACATGTTTGTTCCTTAGCATTATGCTGTTTCCTGCACCATGACCTAAGAGGGCCATCTGCTGCCACTTTACCTGTAGATATCCTGAGACAGCCCGACGGTCCTGTTCAATAATACACTAAAATGCTTCCCCTGCCTGCGTGGGGAGCTCTAAAGGAACTGCTTATCCCATGTAATGCATCTACCAGTGTGTGCCCGGGCACCGTGTAGATCGGTGGCTGGTGTGTGCCCGGGTACCGTGTAAGTGGCCGGTGTATGTCCGGGCACCGTGTAGATAGGTGGCCGGTGTGTGCCCGGGCACCGCACTGCTTACAAAAAGCTGGTAAGGAAACAGGCCTGGAGAGCAAGTGAGGCAGCTGGTGGGCCTTGAATCCAAACTCCAAAGATGGTACCAAAGCTGACAGTGGCATTGTGCCCCCATGTTCTCCTGCCCAAAGGGAAGTTTCCCTCTGGCTCATCTCCCAAAGTGCTAAGGACTGCCTTTCAGGACATTCTTGGTGGCAGTGCGGTCTTGGCCCAAGTATGAAAGGCATGCCCCCAGGATACGCCAGTGACCCTGTTCAGACATGCTGGTCTTCCCCAAACCCCAGGTCGTCGTTCTCCTCTATCCCAGTTGTCATAGAAACGGGGGAAGAGGCTTGTGCAAACTTTAGGCCTAAGGATGGCTAAGCAATACTCTTAAGGAGGGACTGCTCCCTTTCCCTCGGTGTCAGATTGTGTCCTGTTTTGCAAATCCTCAGCTTGGTAAAACTGGTGCTAACCTAATGGTGCTTGGCTTTATTGTAGAATTGCAATGCTGTATCAAGTAGAGTAACATTATCAAAAGCCTGAGCTTTTAGAAGTGTTAAAGGAAACTTTTGAGAGTGGCGTAAAGTTCCTTCAACCTCCAAGTCAAACTTTTTGGTTCAAAATATGCTTTTTTCTAATTTGTTGACTATGTGACTTCTGTTAAGATGCAAATGTGTAAATAAAGTGCATAGCCTTTCACCTTGTGTAGTTGCCTAATTTGTGTGGCTTGTCTCCTCTTCCCTAGAGGTTGTTAGACATGAACAGAGCAAGGACGACGGGCCAGGTAGACTCACCAGGGCAGAGCTCCGGATGCCTGGGGTTGTGGGCTAGTTCCCTGAATGCCTGGTGCAGGAGGCAGCCAATCAATGAAAATATATTTTAAAAAACCTTGGGAAAACAAGAACCCCAGGATAACCACTCCCCTCTGCCCCCAGTATATCACTGGCCATGAGGTTTGGACCCCCTAACCTTTTTCTCCCTAAAGATAACACCCAGGCCTAGAAAAGCAAAACCAGACAAGTGGTACACGGCTGCCTCAGGATCCCCTGCCCTGGCACCTACCAATCAGTGGAGATCACCCCTGGAAAGCTGATGAATATTCTATTAATACTCTCACCTAAGAGTTCCACCTGCAAGAGCTGAATAAGCTCAGGACAAAGGACCAGTGCACACTCTCCCCCATTCTCCCACAGGCATGTACCCCCACCTCTAAGGGTCCCTGAGACTTCCTCCAGGGGAGCAATGGCAGCAACAGCTCATCCTGGGCTAACCCCCTGAACCTGTCTCCAAGATCCCCTTTCTCCTTAAATAAACTGAATTTTCTTCAATCACTGCTTGAGATGGCTATTTAGCTTGCTCACACACCCCAGACTTGAACCTTTCAGGGGTTACCTGGTTTTCATGTATCCGTTTCCCCAAATGCTCACTTATCCTACCTGCACATGCTCTCCTGACAGAGCACTAGCACTTGTCAGCACCTTCCCACTTAGTGATCAGCCAGGGCACAGTGAACATACAGATGAACCAAGCACTTTATTTAATTATAACAAGTATACACTCATTCGCTACTTAAAAAAAAAAACATTCAGGTCTATGCTAAAAATACTTCCTCTGTAGTTTCCAGAACATTGTTTTCCCATCACATTTCCCACTCAACCCTGGAGCTGCTGACTTGGAAATCACGTTTGTCCTGTGCACTGCAGGAAGCTCCAGGAAACGTCACCCACGGCAGGGATTTCTCGATCCCTGCAAGGAAGAACAGCTTTATAAAATTCCGATCTGTGTACTTAACTCACAGGGCCAGGTAGTTCAGTTACTCCCGACCTAGCTGGCTAATTATTCCTTTGAGTTCCACAATGCCAGCAGTACGGGACAGTTTTGGCCTTCCACTTCCTTTGCAGTTAAGACTAACTCTGAAATACGGATAAAAAAGGAACGTACCTTGTTTTCCATCACCCACTGAAACAATTAGTTCAACTTAGCAGAAACATTTGAGAAACAGATCTTTGCGCAATAACCCAGCACCCTCCAGGGTTTTAAAAGTGAAGAATGTTACTTGTGCAAGTCAGAATCTGATACCAATTAAATGGTGACAGCTTTGCCAATAAACAAGAAAATGCTCTTCCATGGCTAGGAAGGGAGACTGCCACAGTGACAGGTCCCAAAGACACATGGGATCCACGACCGCGAACCGACCAGCGACCACGAGCACACACGACTCACCCGCTGTCCGCAGGCGTCCCGCTTAGTGGCGGGGAAGCGGATTCACGACGGCCACTGGGCACCCATAGTGGACCGACCCTCCCGGACTCGCCCGGCCGCAGGGCGCATGCGCGCCGCCTGGGACTCAGCACCCAGGGTTGCACGTGGCGGCCGCGCGACCTAAGGAACACGGAGTCCGCCCAGGACTCCCAGCCCACAGGCTGCCGAAGCCGACCTCGACCTGCCGCCGCAAGACCCCCGAACCGGCTGCATTTTGACTAGGCCAAAAGGTTCCGTCCTAATAATCATCGCTTTAGAGCACAGATCACGACCGCGGACCGACCTACAAGCGACGCTGCCCAGACGTGAAAGGCCGCACGCTTCTGCGCACGCGCTCTTATACAGCGGATGACGCCATCCGGGGCGCGCCGCGAGGGGCGGGGCTGGGAGGGAGAGAGGGCGTAGGCCCCGCCCCAGCTCCTCCCCCTCCTTCCTGATGGCTTCCGCCTTTTTCCCACTCCCTTGGCTGGGGGACAGCGCGCTAGGCTTCCAAGTCTGACGCATGCGCATACAGGGAAGCCCAAAAGTTCTCGCGAGAACTGGAAATCCCGACGCGGGAGGGCGCTCGGCTGACAGGTGGGGAGGTTGAGTCCAGCTTCTTCCGGGTAGTTACTGTAGGAGCGGCAGGTTGGCGAGTCCCCGCGAGTTCACCTTTGGGCGGGTTAGGCCGCACGGGACGCGGTGGTCGGTGTCCCCGCCGTGGCTTACCCGGCCGCGGGGCCGGGCTCTAGGGGATTTGCAGGTGGCTCGTCGCTGACGTCACCAGGTTAGAAGGGAAGGGGTCAGGCGACGCACTGGCGGCCCCGCAGGTGTGTCCCCGGGGCGTCGCTGTCGCCACCCCCGCCCCCCTCCCGCCGGCCCGGCACTGCCGGTGCCGGTGCATTACTCCAGGGCCGCCGCCCGGGACGGGGGCTGCGGCCGCGCAGGGAACCGTCGGGCAAAGGGCGAGCGCTGAGGTGTCGCTTCCTGCCGCCGGCACCTCGGGCCGCGAGGCCGCGGAGCCCCCCGCGGGTCTGGGGCGGGGGCGGGCTCTCGGCCAGCGCGGCTGCTGTGGGCCGGGCCTCGGCGGACCCGTTTCCGGGAAGTGCGGTTCCCTCTGGAGGAACAGCTCTCCCCGGGCTCCCCCCGTCTCTGCACTCACTCAGGAATGCGTGCGGAGGCCTGGTGGTGACCGCGGGCCGTCCGCGAGCCGGGTTTTATGTACAGCCTCTAGCCGGGCCGTCTTCAGCAGGAGGCTGGGTGCTTGACAGCAGAATGCATCTTCCCGCCGTGGGACCCCGGGGCCTGACGTCATGGTGTCCCCAGCGTCGTCTCCTCTCTCCGGCCTGTAGAAGGCGCCCCTCCATGCGTCTTCCATCCACCTGGGTTCCCTCCATCTGTGTTCCATGCTCTGTAAAGACCGGAGCCCTATGGGATTAGGTCCATCCCAATGACCTCATTCAACCTTCATCCTTAAAGACCTCCTCTCCAGATGTAGTCGTGTGGAAAGGGGCCAATTCTGCCCTGACAGCCCAGGGAGGCCTGCATGGCGGTCTTGCAGACTCAGACCTACAGTCACCACAAAGGATGGTCTGAAATTAAACTTTAACTAAACGCAGTTATGGTGGGCAGTTATGTCCTAGGCCGGTATCTTCACTGACAAGGTCAACCTTTACCTTAACTGAGCCTATCTGTCCTTTTGCATCTAAGATAACACACCCTTGAAACGTCTGGGTAACTTGTAACTTCCCTTTTTCTGGACCCCTGGGGCACAACCAAATGTGCTGGGCGCCAGGACAGATGCCACAAATTCCTTCATTATCATGTTCATTGTTCCTGCACCCACCTAAGCATGTGTCCATCATTTTACTTTTTATCCAGTCCCAGGGGTTTCCCACCGCTTTGCTTTACCCCACCTCCTTAATCCATCACCAATGGATTCCATGTAACCCACCTATGTCCCTCCTTTGATGGCAATGGATAAATACAGATGTAACCCGCCATTCTCCGGAGCATTACCTCAATTCGTTGAGGTTCTGCTTCCCGGCATATGTCGACAGTTTGCTCAAATACACTCACAAAAATTTGTTACAGGTTTCAATGGTTTTTTTACGTTATCAGTCATGACCTGAGGCACTGGGGTCAGGGCTTCCACAAATGAATTTGGGGGTCAGGGAGGAAAAGGCAGCCCATGACACTGTCAAACACTAAACCATAAACACTACTGGAGGTGTTTTAATGGATGCATCCACTGGGTTAAGGAGCTAAAACACCAACCTATGAGAGAGCAAGACACAGCCCCCATGTTTTGTGTGCTCTTTTCTCCATCCTGAAAGTCTTCCCATCTATTTTCTTCTTTTTAAAAATTGAGATATACTTGGCTTAGGACATTCTATTAGTTTTAGGTGTAGACATAATGATTGGTATTTTATATGTTGTGAAATGATCACACTAGATCTAGTTAAACTCAGTCCCACACATAGTTAGAATATTTTTTTAAAGAGGACTTTTAAAACCTACTCTCTTAGCAACTTTCAAATATGCAGTATTATTAACTGTAGTCGCCACGCTCACATCTCGTCCCTGTGACCGACTGGTGTGTTCACCGGCAGTGTCCGGGGGAACGTCTTTGGCCTTCCCTTGGCCCCGTCCCTGTTATTAATAACTAGTTAATTACAACCGTCTCAGAAGTTTGTACCTTTTGACTCCTGCACCCCCGCCTGCCACCACTGATGTTTCCATCTGTGAGCTTGCTTTCCAACTTTTCTGTAAATATAAAACTTTGAAAATAAAGCTAACAAAGAAGCATTCATAACTTTGCACTCTATTCTGTTTTCACTTTAAGCAATGCTTTAGTGACCGTTTCTGTCTGCTGGTAGCGTGAAATTTGTGGCCTAGATAGCAATACATTTGTGGGGTTTGGGGAACAAAGCTAATGAATTTTTCCAGTGTGAAGCCTAATCTGTGGGACTTAGAATACTCAGGAGAGACCACGTGGTGTAATAAACAGGAGAATAACAAAATTGACTGTAAATAAAGGTTGGCCTAGGATTTTACATGCAGCGCGCAAGGCAAGCTGTAGAAGTGGTGAAGTGAGGACGGTCGGGGTGTCAGCTGTGCATTTGACACGGGGCTGGAGCAGCTCGGCAGAATGCTTGTTCTTCAGCTCCCCTGCTTCTCCCGCGGGCCTGCGTGTTTAGTGTAGACGCTGGTGCTTATCCGAGGAACAGAGTAAACTGCACATCTCTCAGGAGAAAAGTCAGGAAATGGCCTGAGGGCTTTCTTTACTTGTGCCTTGTGTTTCAGAAAACTGTTCATCCATAGTTAGTGCGTCCCTGCTATGCACCAGGCCTGTTCTGGGTGTGAGGGCAAGAGCAGCAGACAAGCAGCCAACGCCGTTTGTTCCAGAGCTTGTATTTCCGTGGCGGGAATCGATGGAACCAGGCCTGGGAGACCGGGGAGAGGGAACCCCGGGAGATGAGACCTGTGGTCAGGTCAGCTGTGCGTGAACCGGACCCTGAGGTGGACCGGACCCTGAGGTGGACTGGACCCTGAGGTGGACCGGACCCTGACCCTGAGGTGGACCGGACCCTGAGGCGGACCGGACCCTGACCCTGAGGTGGACCGGACCCTGAGGTGGACTGGACCCTGAGGTGGACCGGACCCTGACCCTGAGGTGGACCGGACCCTGAGGCGGACCGGACCCTGACCCTGAGGTGGACCGGACCCTGAGGTGGACTGGACCCTGAGGTGGACCGGACCCTGACCCTGAGGCGGACCGGACCCTGACCCTGAGGTGGACCGGACCCTGAGGCGGACCGGACCCTGACCCTGAGGTGGACCGGACCCTGAGGTGGACTGGACCCTGAGGTGGACCAGACCCTGACCCTGAGGTGGACCGGACCCTGAGGTGGACCGGACCCTGAGGCGGACCGGACCCTGACCCTGAGGTGGACCGGACCCTGAGGTGGACCGGACCCTGAGGGACCCTGAGGTGGACCGGACCCTGAGGTGGCCGGGAACCTCACTGATCTCTCCCTGGGCCCCGGGCTCCACCTGATGTTGGGGAGATGCCAGGAGGAGGAGGCCAGGGAGGAGCTGGTCCCCTGTCAGACCAGGCGTCCCTGAAGTGGGCAGGGAGAGGCAGCAGCGGAAGCAGGCGCAGACCTGGCTGGGGCCCCACGCCCCCGGCCGGCAGGCACAGAAGGCACAGGTTGCGCCTCGCCGGGTCTGACCCTCGGGCGTGAAGAGTCTGGCTTCGCTGGCTTCCCTCGCCTGTCTCATGCAGAGCGTCTGTGTGGCCCACGCTAACCTGCCCTGTCCAGGGAAGGGGATGGGAACGGAGCCCCAGCCCAGGAAGTGGTCAGTTACATGGTGCAGCCACCCAGAGGAGAAGAGCGAGGAAGGGGAGAAGTATTGGGCCTAGGGGTTGAAATGTTAGGAGTGTCCAGGGCCCATGCGAAGCTGCCATTAGGTCACAGTGTGGAGAAGGTGAGATACCTGGAGGGAGTTTTCTGAGCAGCCGTGCATCCCGAGGGGCCGCGCCTGCTGCGCGGGACAGCTGCTCTCACGGCTCCCCCTGGTCCCACCCCGTCCCCTCCCTTACTAACCCCTCCCCTCCGGTGGCAGAGCACGATGAGCTGTTGCTCTGAGGGGACATTGCAAAGGACTCTGACTGTGTCTGCGGCCATTCTTCGTCCCCCTCCTTGAATTGCTCTGATGAAGCAAGCGGCTCTACTGGAGAGGCCTCTCCCGACACCCGTGAGGACCTGAGGCCGCAGCCCAGCAGCCCACGAGGAACTGAATCCTGTCAGCAGCCAGTACGTGAGCTTGGGCGTGGGGCCGAGAGGACCAGATCTCCCCCCACCCCCCCTTACCTCCCCCCCCCCTGTTGGTGGCAGCCGGGGGGTGCGGGGAGACCTGCACCCGAGAGCCTGCTCAGCCGCACCCGGCTCTGGGACCTGCGGGGAGCGTGAGAAGTGTTGTTAAAGCCAGTAAATCCGGGGGTGATTTGTGACTCCGCATCTGTGACTCACATACTGGGCACGTCCAAGGAGCGCAAATGCGGCCAGTTTGGCTGCAGTGAAGTAGCAAGTAGGAAGCGAAGCCAGAAAGGAAACGGCTACTGAGGCCTTTGGTCCTTGTGCGGTTTTGAGGGTGTTTAGGAGTAAGCGTGGCAGCCGCTTGGGCAGCTTTGAGTAGAGGAGTGACAAGATGGGACCTGAGGGTTCCATGTTCCACAGCTCTGGAGAGGACCCCCAGAGCAGGGGGGGCTGGGGCTAGAGCCAGAACGCAGATAAGAGAATGGGTGGGCTCACTGGTACCCGGGGCGGAAACTCATGATCCATTCTGGATATGTTGTGTGGAGCGGACCGATTGGATGGTGGATTGGCTGTAGGACATAAGGACCGGGGTACGGGTATGGGAAGGTGGCCTCAAGGCCTCTGGTCACGGGCTGAGGCGAGGATGGTGGAGCCGCAGCTGGGCCCAGGCACGGAGCACAGTGCTGTTCAGAGAGCTGGAGATGCTGCCGAGACAGCAATGCACGTAGGGTGGTTGAGCGGGGGTCCAGTCTGTGAGCCGGGCGTCCTAGGGAGGCTCTGGGCTGGAGAAACAAATATGGGAGCTGTCGGACTGCATGGCACTCAAAGCATGACTTGGCGTGCTCGTACCCAGGGGCCCCATGTAGACGGAACATGGGACCAAAGACTAAGCCCTCGGGCATGTCGACATTGACCTTCCAGGAAAACCAGCAGGAAACGGCACAGGCAGTTAAGTGAGGTCAGGAGGAAAGCAGGGGAGTGTGTCCTGAAAGTCAAGGAGGACGTGTTTCAAATCCCAGGGAGTGGCCGCTGTTCGTGGTACCAGTGAGATGGAGGTGGAGACGTGACCTGGGGTTCAGCAGGGCAGGGCACATAGGACCCTGTTAAGAGCAGTTTCAGAGAGAATGGGAGGGGGAGAATTGGAGACCGTGGACTTGGAGAACTCCAAAGAGGACGAGAGAGGTGGGCTCCAGAGAGGGGTGTGGGATCAAGAATGGGTTATTTTTGAGCGGAGAACATAAGGCACATTTGTATTCTGATGGGAAAGACCCAGTGGAGATGGGTGCAGGGAGACTTGGTGACTGGCCGGGTGAGGTGGGTCTTGGGCGCACAGTGGGAGTGGGCCTGGGACTGGTGAGCAGTTCACCTGCCGAAGCAGCAGTCCAGGGCTCAGATGCTGGCAGGGGAGGCTGTGTCCTGGGACCTTTTTCATCTTCTCATCCATTAATCCAGCCCTCCCTGCCTGAGTAATAGAAAGCAAGTTCATCAGCAGAGTGAGGGTGGGGAGGGAGTGTTGGGTGTTGAGAAGAGAGGAGGAGGAGAGCGTATGAATGCATTGAAGGGGAGCAGGATCCCTGGGCCACACCAGGGCCTGCGTGGGGTCTTGTAATGAATTTAAGTTCATTTCCATTTGAAAAGGAGCAGGGCTGCATTTTCTGCTCACCAAGCTCAGCTGCACAGGTGCAGGTGTGAAGGCGATGAAGAGTTGGAATGAACTAAGGTTGGGGTTTGCCAGGAGAGTAAGCAAAGTGAGCAGGGAAAGGGGTGTGGGCAGGGACGAGACGAGGTCTATTGACCTGCCATGGAATCTAACCCAGGGGAGGAGGGGTGATGACACCTGAGAGGAGCAGGGGACATTGGAAATGTAAGATTCGTGGATTTTGAGGTCATGGAGGGTCAAAGGAAATTTGGAGCTGCGGTACTACAGTAAGTGCCTCCATTAAATATCCGCAACGTATATATTCATTAGCAAGAATCATGCTGAGCCTTGTATGGTTTAGCATAGACATGGAGCTGCCCAGGCGTCCTGTGATCCTAACCTGGCTTCTCCGTGTCACCTGGAGAGGGCTGGCCGGCTTCTCCGTGTCACCTGGAGAGGGTTGGCCGGCTTCTCCGTGTCACCTGGAGAGGGATGGCCGGCTTCTCCGTGTCACCTGGAGAGGGTTGGCCCAGTTTCTCCGTGTCACCTGGAGAGGGCTGGCCGGCTTCTCCGTGTCACTGGCTTGGCTGTAAAATGCGCTTGTTGGTGGGAGATGGCCTCACGGTTCATTAAATATCACGCTGAGTGAAATAAGCCAGTCTGAGAAAAATATCACATGATCTCACTTATTTGTGGAAGCTAATGAACAAAACTAATTGACCAACAAAATAAGACCCAAAGCAGGGAGGCATGGAACAGACTGACAAACCTCGATGTCGGGGCGGGGGCGAGAAGAGATAAACCAAAGAACTTATATACCAACTAGAGGCCTGATGCACGAAATTTGTGCAAGGGGCTTGGCTCTCACAGCCGCAGCTTTGTCCGGAAGGACATCCGGAAGGCCGTTAGGCTGTCTGGTCTAATTAGCATATTATGCTTTTATTATTATAGATATGCATAACCCATGGACACAGGCAATAGGGTGGTGAAGACCTGGGGGTGTTGGGTAGGGGCTGGGAGAAGGAGAGTGAAGGGGGCAGAAATGAGAGACATCAGTAATACTATCAATAATAAGATATATATTAAAATATATTTAACATCTCAAAAGCTTGACTTTTTAAAAAATATATTTTTATTGATTTCAGAGAGGAAGGGAGAGGGAAAGAGAGAGAAACATCAATGATATGAGAGAATCATTGATTGGCTGCCTCCTGCACACCCCCTACTGGGGATAGAACCAGCAACCTGGGAATTGAACTGTGATCTCTTGGTTCATATGTTGATACTCAACCACTGAGCAACACTGGCTGGGCAAAAGCTTGATTTTCTGTTTCTTCTCAGGATTTGTGACCCTTAACCTTTGGTTTAATCTATTTACTACTGAGGCCTTTTTGTTTGTTTGTTTTGGTTTGCACACCTTTATGTAAAAGATTATTTAATACTTAATATAGTAATATATTACATTAAAATGGGAGATCTTATTACTGTTTTAGAGTATTTACAAACTATTATTTGTAAAATATTTAATGCTTTTATGCTAGACATTAAAATAATATGAAAATTTAATGATCACTTGCTAAAATTCTCTTGTGTTTCTTTGCTTTCCTCTATAATATAATATATAAATGTTTTATGATTTACTGTAATACTCAGATCCAGAATTCCTCTGATCCACCATCTATAAGGATTATAAATATCTATATATTTTTAAGTGGAGTTATTTATTTATTTTATATTTTTATTGATTTCAGAGAGGAAGGGAGAGGGAGAGATAGAAACCGGCTGCCTCCTGCACGCCCCCACTGGGGATCGAACCACAACCCAGGCAGGTGCCCTTGACTGGAATCGAACCTGGAACCCTTCAGTCCGCAGGCCAAAGCTCTATCCACTGAGCCAAACCGGCTAGGGCATAAATATCTATATTATATAAGCTTGTATTTATATAGAACAAAGGAATGAAAATTAGAAACATCTAATTTTCATGAAGCCACTAGGTGGCGATGTTACCCTATTATTTAGGTCTGTTTAAAACTTTAAGGTTTAAAATTAAATACACTCATTTATTATTGTGCATGAATGTTTTGTAAATGAATATGTGGATATTAACCTGAAAAAAGTCAGCATATATAATGGTTCTAGCAACCTACATCTCCACTCTAGTTTTATATGATCAGTATACACAGTGAATATTGAAAACCTCCGGTTCCTCTGGAAAGGAATCTAATAAAATTGGAACACCACACACCTTTTTTGCATGTGAACTTGATATGCAGGTTTTTAAAACACTAAATTAGCCAAGTAGAGAGGTGTAACGCCCTTCCTGATATGAGGTATTTAGGTTGATACTTTTTTTAGATTATTTTATTTTAAATCTTGATTGTTGAAAGTATTACATAGGTCCTCCTTGAGTTGCTACTTTTGATGTGGGGTGTATCACAGTCCACGGATTCTGTTGGGGAAATGACACTTCTGCCCAGTCCACCCCTTGCCAGTCCGCGCACGCGTCTCCCCTGGCGTAGTGCTTGCTGTGTGTGCGAGCTCCGTGAGTGTTCGCCCAGCGGGGAAGCGGGCTGATGAAAGTAAAAAAGAATTCTGGGAAATTACACTCTTTGTTCAAAAGGAAAAATGAACTGCAAGGGAGTATATTAAAGCAAAAATGACTAATGTTTTTTGACCTTGGGCACATCTTTACCTCTGTCTTTGCCAAAGTTTTAAATTGAGTTTTTCCCCCCCTCCTGTGAGAATACATTTCAAATTTTATAATGGAAATCATTTCACAGAGAAAATTTAATGTCCCATTTTGGAACTGATCCTGTTAGTCAATATTTATAATTGGAATAGATTTTCAGTGCCTTGAATCTCAGGCTTAGAGGTTTATATTCTCCATGAGACAGTAAGGACTATAGTGATCAATTTCTATTTGATCCTCTCTGAAAAACTTAAGCTTGAGCTGAATCTAGAAATAATATTCTTTTACTTTAAAACAAAAATAAAAGACTTCGAATGGTATATGAGAATACTTCAATTTAATATGTAAGATGTTTGAGTAGTTATTCCTTAATTCTACCCAAGTAAATGCGTAGAAAACCAAGTGGAATTAGTGAAAGGGGCAGAAATAGAATATTGGGGACCAGCTAGAAGTGTCAGGAATATCAATCCTGCTCTGTTAGCCGTGACCGTGTTGTTCTGATTAAAGAAGGCACATTCCACCCTGGCTGGCAGCCGCACTGTGGACCTGGGAGCTCACCTGGGGAGGCAGCCACCCTCCCCATTTGGAGCTGTTATCACGGAAAGAAACAACTTTGCTGCAGAAACCTGAACGCCAGCCCTTTTGCATACCTGCAGGCCTTTGCAAATCTCCACCTGCTCACCCGGTAACTGCCCATTTGGCCCGTCCTTTGGCTATTTCCCCTGTAACCCTAGCCCCTTTGCATATCTGTAAACTGCCCTTTTGCCTCCTTTCCTTTGTCCTACCCCATATGAGCAGCTGGCTTAGGGTGGGGGACAGCGCAGATGTCTGTGGGTGACCTGCTGCTCCCCTTGCGGCCGGCAGGGTTGGAATAAAGGCTCACATAGGATCCAACCCTGTCTCTGCTGAATTGGCTCAGGTAGTGACAGGCACTGGAACCATGGTTTGTCCGGTTACATTAGGACCAGAGAAGTGACTCTTACATTTTTCTGATTTAAAACCCTCCCATTTATATGATAATTTATGTAAATGGCGAGTACGCCTTAGAAATCCAAAGAGTCCTGAAAGAAATCGCAGAAATTCAGTCAGTTTGACTAAAGCGATTAGGAAATGTGGACACTCGTCATTCCTTAGGGCCCTGAGCAGCAGTGGCCGAGAAGGTCCGGGTAGGGAGTTGGTGGGAAATGGGCAGAGGCCTCAGGACGTGATAATAAGACAGCAGCTGATGGTTATGCGCACTTTTCTGCGCGTTCCTGAGCACATTTCCTCTCACAGTTGTGTGAAGATTCCTGTCATTATCTCCACTTACCAGACGAGCACATCGAAGCCCAGAGAAATTCTGTGATTGACATGCGGACAGGCCTGGGAGTGCATGGAGCCCACCAGCTCAGTCACCTTCCTGCCTGGGAGGAAGAGGAGGGTCGTGGGGAAAAGGTGAATAGCACTCTGGGCTGGGATCTCAGATCTTGACTTTGCTTCCTGTGAGCCTTGGGAACGGCGTCCATTCTCCCCAAACCCGCTTCTTCGTCTGCAAAAGGAAGCAGGCATGTCTCCCTTTGTGGTGGTTAGAGAATCCCTAAGAGTCCCCTCGTAAGTAGAGAGCTCTCTGTAAAGGTTAGGTGGGATTTTTGTGTGTGTGTGTGTGTTTATCTTACATTTAAAATTATTTTGCTAATTTTAATTCGTTATTAGGAGTTCATGATTATTTGAAGTCTAAATTTGATTCTTGTTACTTAGAAGGAAGATATAGAGTTGTAAGTCTTTGCATGATTGGGGAAATATATATCTTTGTTAGTTAAATTTATTGATTTAAAAATTTACACTTTTTCTGATACTTAATGTAGAAAATATGCAATATTAAAACTTTTTTTTTTAATATATTTTATTGATTTTTTACAGAGAGGAAGAGAGAGGGATAGAGAGTTAGAAACATCAATGAGAGAGAAACATCGATCAGCTGCCTCTTGCACACCCCCTACTGGGGATGTGCCCGGAACCAAGGTACATGCCCTTGACCGGAATCGAACCTGGGACCTTTCAGTCCGCAGGCCGATGCTCTATCCACTGAGCCAAACCGGTTTCGGCAATATTAAAACTTTTATCCTTTGCCTTTTTCCTTCCCCATTATTATTGCTAAATCAGTTCATTCATTCAACAAGTGTTTATTGAGCACCCGTTATGTGTCAGAGACTAGGCACACCGATGTGAGGGAAAATCAATGAAAAAAACAGACAAATACACCTGCGTTCAAGAAGCTTATTTGAGAAGGAGACTTGACTTGGGGTGATGAATGCACAATACAATATGCAGATGATGTATTGTAGATTTGTATACCCGAAACCTGTGTAATTTTATTAACCAATTTCAACCCAACAAATTCAATTAAAAATTATTTCTCCCAAAGCTTTCAAAATGATCTATTAAAATTGAAAGACAGAAAAACAAATTTTAGCCCGGCTGAAGTGTCTTCTCTTACACTAAAGGGTTTTGGGTTTGATCCCTGGCCTTAGTTGAGTTCAGGAGGCAATCAATTGACGTGTCTTCTCATATTGATGTTTCTCTCTGTCTCTCTCTGTGTGTCTCTCTCTTTTGTCCCTCCTTTCCTCTCTCCTTCTCTCCCTTCCACTCTCTCTAAAAAATCAATGGGAAAAATATCATCGGGTGAGGATTAACAACAAAAAAATAATAAGTAAAAAAAGAAGGAGCTTATTTGAGTAGGAGACCACAGATGTAATGAAGTCAGTAAATTATGTAGTTACAAGGTTATAAGTGATAAAGTAAAAAATAGGTCAGGTAGCAGGAACCAGCAGTGCAGGGGAGTGGGAAAGGGTGAATTTTCATATCGGGTTGCTGGTGTTGGACTTTTAAAAAGATGACATTTGAGCAAAGAGCCAAGTAAATTGCAGGAGTTAGCGATGTGCACACCTGTGGGAGCTAGGGCTCTGAGAGCCGGCAGGATGCCAGTCCACCTATTGCAGACAGAGAGCGGGTGGAGCCAAGGCCCTCAAGTCCAGGGAATCAGAGCCTTGAGCTCTGGTTGAAGGATTGGTAACTGGAGACGCCTGGGCCTCAGCCCTGGCCTGTCCTCGCCCCACCAGGCGAACTGCCTCCCCTCCCGTCTGTGGGGAGCGGCCTCTGGGCTCCTTCTCGCGGACCTTCAGAGTCTGTGAGGTCAGAGGGCCCCCAGCCCACATCCCTGCCGACCCAGAGGCCTGTTCCTGGGGTTTCTGCCGAGCCCCTTTTCCAAGTTCTGTGCCGCTGCCTGTGGTGGGAGCTTGACCTTTGGCACTTAAGCTACTGGCACCTCCTGTGCTGTGGCTCTCACACCCTCGGTCCCAGGAGCCCTCTCCATTTAAAAGGGTTACGAGGACCCTATAGGGATGTGCTCATCAGGGTGATACTGTCAGTGCTCACTGCATTAGACATTGAAACCGAGGCATTAAAAAGATTAAGTGATGTGCAAGTAATAAGAGCAAACCCATAATAACTGTACCTTTAATGAAAAATAACTATGTTTTTCAAAACAAATTAGTGAGACGAGTGGCATCGTGTTACCTTTCTGCCAATCTCATTAATGTTTGGCTGAATAGAAGACAGCTGAGTCTGATATCTATTTTCCATTCAGTCTATTTTTTTTATATATATATTTTATTGATTTTTTATAGAGAGGAAGAGAGAGGGATAGAGAATCAGAAACATCGATGAGAGAGAAACATCGATCAGCTGCCTCTTGCACACCCCCTACTGGGGATGTGCCCGCAACCAAGGTACATGCCCTTGACCGGAATCGAACCCGGGACCCTTGAGTCCGCAGGCCAACGCTCTATCCACTGAGCCAAACCGGTTTCGGCCCATTCAGTCTATTTTGATGAGTTGTCTTTGTTGAAGTGTATAAAGGACATGTGACCTCACACAGATATGCACTTGGGAAAGGGAGGTGTATCTGTGACCTTTCAGATAGCCGTGGCTGTTCTCCTTGGATACTACATGACACCGCACCGCGGGGTATTTCCCGAGAGGAAGTCTGTGGTGTGGATCTGGTGCCAGGGCCATGAACTTTGCATGTTCTGCTCCAGGAAAAGCTGTGCGTTCCTCTTGCCCGAAGAAGGGACCGTCCCACATTAGAGGGATGGTACCCGGTGCGGCTGTTTGGTAGCCTCATGCCTTGGTCCTTTGGAGAATGTGGGCCCACTGAGCGATGCCGGTGTTCCACACACTGAGACATTTCATCCTGTAAAGGTGAGTCCTCCGTGTCCCCGTCGCCATCCATCTCCTTAGAGAGAGCATCCAGTGCCAGTCAGCTGCTAGGTTCCTGGGAGCGGGTGCAAGTCCCGCAGAATTCTCATGTTACCTCGAACGCTCACATTTTACTTTGGCCATAAATACTGCCCATTGTTTGTCTCAGCGTGACACGCGTGCTTTGTTCATTTTCCAAAAATGCCTGGAAGTTCCTCAAGTCTGAATGACCAAGGTTCTCTGCCAGCCCTCTTTCCAGAACGGGTGCGATGACGTCATAAAAGCCAGGGCATGGACGGCTGGCGTACTAAACAAACAGCACCGCTGAAGTCGGGGAGATGTGTTCCAGACGGAGAACTCGGAGGGCACCCAGCAGGGGTGGACCCGAGAGTGTCTGATGTCCCGGACGGGCAGGGAGCAGAGGAGAGAAGAGAAGTCGATGGGAAATGTGGCTAAATGTCCAACTCCCACCCCTCTTCCCGCAGAGTGTTAATCCAAGAGACACCAGCGAACACGTGGAAAGCTCGGAGCCCGTGGGGGGCCGCAGGGCATCTGGGGAGGAAGCGCCCTCATGTCCCAGGCCTGGGTGCCCAGCCGGTTCCCTCTCCTCCCAGGCCCCCGCGGAGCCGCCCTGCGGCTGCTGGACCTGAAGCACTTGATCTGACCAAGTGATAGTGTTAAAGGCAAACGTCCTCATGTCGCCCTCGGAAGTTCCCCACATCTGTCCGTTCCCGATCCCCGTGGCCACCTCCCGCCTCCCCGTCTGTCCCCCTGACACAGCCCGGCCGAGGGGCTCCCGAACCACGAGGCCCAGACGCTCCCTTTTCGCATCACGGTTCGTTGTTGCGCCTGTGAGCGCCATGCTCCTGTCGGAATTAATGCCAGGTTGGTTTGTTGTTAATTTTAAAAAACTCAGAGGGAAAAAATGTTTCCAGTCAACGTGAATGACAAGAACCGTGCATCTATACACACTGAGCTGCCCCTTCGCTTCCTCCCGCGGGATGGCGTGTACCAGCAAGGTGAGAGGAAGTCTGTCCAAAGCTGGTTTCACATCACGTGCTCTCTCACTCCTTCCCCGTGTGTCCTGATGTCACGTTCAGATACCGCGGCAGCCAGCGGGGGATAGGACGCGGGGAGTGTGCGTGTCCTGGGAATGCCACGCTGCCGCCCGGACACGGAGCGGCCGGAGTCCTCGCCCAGGTTTCCCGCTCCAGATGGCCCGGTCCCTGCGCTGTGAGTGAGGACATTGTGGTGTGCGCCCCTCCTTTTTCTTTCATTACATAAGCATGTGTTTAACCTTTACCTGAAAGGCTGAGCTGGTCAGCTGACCCAGTTCACCTGGACAAAATCATGCCCTTGGCAGTTGTTTTCAGAAGTTGAAATGCACATCTCGTCATTAAAATATCAGTTTATCAGTTTTCTATTCTTGTTTCCTCTCTTTAACAGCAGAAATGTCCAGTGAAAACATGCTGCTGTACGTGGCTGCTGGGCCCAGCCTCACATGTTTGCCCCTTGGCCAGGTTTCCTAGGGGGACGGCATCCTTCTCCCCGCACGGCGAGGGAGGCAGCAGGAGGCCTGGCGGCCCCATCCCCCACGTTGTCCAAATGACTCTGCTCTTGCTCTTACAGCCAAGATATTCAAAGCTGACCCTTCTGCCAGTTCTGTCTGCTAATTTGTGTATTATTTGGGCACATACAACTTTAAGAGACATTCCTATGTAATAAAAGCCTAATATGCAAATCGACCAAATGGTGAAACTACCTGTGGAACAACCAGTCACTATGATGTGCACTGACCACCAGGGGGCAGACGCTCAGCCCAGGAGCTGCCCCCAGCTCGCAGGCCCCAGACCAGCCAAGGCTGGTCCCAGCGGAGGTCCCCCCAATTGCCCCACCAGTTGCCCTGCAGAGGGAGGTGACTGGAGGTGGTGGGGGTAGGGGCAGGGCTGGTGAGTGGGCGGTACCAGGCCAGCCAAGGCAGATGCCAGTGGGTCCCCCAACCCCCACCCCCGATAGCCTTGCCAGTTGCCCCACACATCAGCTCTGATCGCTGGCCAGGCCTAGGGACCTACCAATGCACGAATTTCGTGCACCAGGTCTCTAGTTCATTCATAACTATCATGTAATTTGAAAAACTTATAGAAAGTGGAAGGAGCTCAAAAATTAGTTTCTAATTAGTGAATAATAACAGTTTCACACATAACATCAGTAAAATGTGTGGGCTATAGCTTTGCCTTGCACATGTATGTTTTTTCTAGTCATACTTTTGATAACATTTTATAAAAGCTTTCATAACAGCGGCAGGGAATTTATCTACTACTTAAACTTTTTATGGGGAGTGCACATTTTAAAAATTAAGTAAAGATAAGCCCAGGAAAACATGTATGACATTCTTTTCTTTCTTGAATACTTTGCTACTCATACAGTCATTTAAAATGTAAGTGTTAGTATATGTTATAACTGTGCCTGGCTCCTCTTTGAACTTCATCTAATGTGGTTTATGTCCCAAAAATGCACTATGTTCCATTGCCCTCCACCGAGTGATGCAGGGAATATCCCACAGAAGGGCCCGGCCCGGCGTATTTCCCGGCCTTGTATTGAAAGTGTCGCTGCGAGTATCAGGTAGCAATCATGTTAATTTGCTTTTTGTTGCACATCTTTACACCATGCAGGTTCCCTGTGAACTATCTAAACACCTGTGGTTTTTCTACAGCTTAAGTGTAAATAGCCTAACTCAGCATCTAGATTTCATTGACTAGGTTTTGTTCTGAGGAACATTTTTAAAAAAGTGATTCCCCTTCAAATGTCTGTCTGTGTCCAGAGCCGACCCTTCCCTCCGATTCGGGGACAGGTTTCCGCAGAGCCAGTGAGGACGGCGGGGGGCGGCGGCTCCGAGGAAGGGGCCGTGGGTGTCAGCCCCCACCCTCAGCCCCAGCGCTCCCGAGGACTCGGTCAGTCCACGTGGCCTGCTGCCCGCTGCCCGCTGTTCTAGAGGAGTCGGTGTGTGCAGGGTACATCCGCGGGCGCTGCACCAGTACCCCCCGCCTCGCCACAGAGGAGTTAGATTTTACACAAACGCACCAGACTCTGTTTGGAAATTAATTTGTTTTCTGTAGCGTTGCCTTTGGGATGCAGGCGAAGCTCGCTCATCATTTTCCTTCCGATCTCGCACACGCGGTAGGTAACCCATGCCTCTGTCTAAGCACTTGGCGGGTTTATATCTCGGCAGGCATCTTTCACGGGGCCCGGCCTGTGGCATTCTAGGCCACACTGTGAGCTCACCTTGCTTGCTGTGCTGCAGGACACTTTCTAGAATCGGAGAGCAGGAAGCACCGCACAGGCGGACAGCGGCCTAACACCCAGACACAGCCCTCGCTGACGTAGGAAAGGAGCGGGGACCGGGAGGCTCGTGTGGGTTTGATGCTCATGCGGTGCTGCCGTCACCCGCTCAGCTCAGCAGCTCAGCGGGCTCAGGGGTGGGTGAGGGGGAGGGCACGGCCCAGGCGGGACAGGTGCTGCTTCTTTCTCATCACCGCGCGCCAGCACGGGGGACTGCGTTCCATCTCCCCCTGAAGGGGCACGTGTTTAACAGCCTCTCCGTAGCTTTGGGAAGGTGCCCGGGCCCGGAGCCCCGGCGCTACCTGGCCTTCTGCAGCTCTTGGCGCAGCCAGGCCGGCAGGGGCTGCCCGAGGCGGTGCAGCAGCCGGGAGAGCTCCGCGTTTGTAGTAGCCGGACAGGAGGGCTCTGCTCTGGACGGGGCCGGGGGGGAGTGCATTCTGTTTTAGTTTATTACAGCAAACGCCACCCACTTGAGAAGCACCCCTGCGCCCCGCTGCCAGGCCGCAGCGAGCCCCTGCACTATGCATTTAGCACAAGATCGACAAGGGGCCGGCTCTTCAGCACCCCCGCCCCCGCCCCACGCACACACCTCTCACGCGGGAAGAGTTTTCCTAGGAAACGCGTGGTCTGTTTGATTGCGTGGAATTAAATGTTAAAATCACCAGCCTGAGTGGCTGGAAACACAACTTAACGGCGGGCGGTTTACAGCTTTGCCCCAGGAGCGTCATCCAAGCTCCGAGGGAGTTCGCCTGGCCAGTCGGTGCTCTCGCAGCCTCGCGGCCTCGCGGTCGGCGTTAGTTCACATTCGCATCTGGAGCCTTCAGAGGTCCTTCAAGGCCCCCACAGAACCCGGACTGGGAAGCGTGAGCTGAGCCTGGAACGCAGCGGCGGACAGGCAACGCCGGACCTGGCGTGTGGACGGCCGCCCCGAGGACGGAGGAGAAGCCTCGCGAGCCCCTGGCTTCCCGCAGAACAAGGTCTCCTCCCGGAAACGGTCAGAAACGGGAGGCCGCGCCCTGGCCGTCGGCGGGTCCGCCGCCCGCAGGGCTGGCAGCGATGGTGTTTTTGCTTCTGTGCCTGCGCCTGGTACTGTGCTGAGCGTGTTAGTGGAGTTCAGCCTTTTAAAAGGTCTCGTTGAATTCCCACGGGCTTCCCTTTAAATGCACATGTGGTGCTTTAATGCCCCGGACAGAAGTCGCATCCTGCGCTGGTAATTCATGGGGGGTGGCAGGAACCGTGACCCCGGGCACTGCACTGAGCGTGTGCCCATTCTGAGCCTCCCCGTGGTGAGCGAGAGCCCGTCCTGGGTGTGGCTGTGTGTCCGTCCGTCTCCTCTGCCTGGTTCTGGGCTGTCCCCGCCCATCGGCCCGCCGGCACGCTCAGGCCACAGGTGGAGAGAGCTGTGTCCCCCTGGGAGGCTGCTGGTCTGCCCTCCGCTCCAGCCAGACCCCGAGTCCAGGGAGCAGCTGGGCTTGGGGACAGTGAGTGTCCGGGGGTCCCTGTGTTCTCTCTAGGCGGCTCCCTCCACAGTGCGCCCTTTGCGCCTGGAGCCCTGCATGCCTGTGGCTGCTGCTACCCCCGCAGGAACCGCTGGTCCCACATCCTGGCCCTTCAGCACGGAGACTCCAGGCTCCGTCTCCTCTCCATCCCCGGAGCTTTGCTTGAGCCTCCTAACTCTGAGGGTCAGTCGGCCAGCAGTTTACTGGCCTGTGGGCAGCGTTTTCACATTGGCCCGGGCATCCGAGGCCTAGTAACACTCAGAGCCTAGTGCACTGGCGACGGCTGTTACCAGCCACGCGCACGGCTGTGGAGGGATTGGTGAGAAAAGAAACCTTTTGTTCCTATTTTCAATGTCCCGTGGATACGTTCCCGCCTTGGATTCAGTTCACATTTCTCCTGCTAACATTTCTTTTGGGGATGGGATGCTGCCTTCTTTGTTCGGATTCGGAATGGGAGTCCTGTTGTTCCCTATTCCTGCCCGATGGGACATGCCGCTGGGGAACCAAACAGGCCCCTGGTGCGTGAGCGCGAGCGTCCCTGTGGCTGTTAGAGGCCGAAGCTACATCTCAACCGCTGGGCTAAGCAGCCACATGCGCCCTCTTCGGGATCTTGCTCGCTGAGGGGCACTGTACCCTCTACTCACCTCGAGGTCCATGGGGGGGGGGTACTTCCTGCCCTCGCTCTGTCCCGGGCATTTTGTTTTTCCTTCTTCCAGTAGCTGGCACCAGAATTCTTTATGAGAATCAAACCTAAAAAAAGACCAAAGAAAAGAAGTATTTTTCAAGCCCGGTGTCTCTATAATGACCCCACACATGAATATTTTTATTTGGGTGTTAATCTGTAACCAGGGAAACTGGCATCATTTTGATGGCATCCATTTGCACCCAGTCTTTTGGCAGAATTCCCAGTCCATCTGTCATCTCTGTGCGCTGGCCAGATCCCCGATAGAAAGGTTGTCAGCAGACAGCCTCCTATTAATAGAAATTAATAAGCCTCCCTCCTTCACCTGTGGGGGAAAGGACTCATACATCTCAGCCCACTCTCTCCCTTAGCAGGGTCTCCAGGCGAGGCAGGCCTCACCAGCCTTGGGATTGACAGTCCCTGTGCCACAATCCTGGGCTCGGAGAAGAGGAAGGGTTTGGGTGTGGCACGGAGTCATTAGCTTTAGGGTCCTCCAGTGAGAATCCATTTAATTTTGTTCCAGAGCTACTTTCTTATTTTGCCATGAGCTCTGTATTAAAGTAACAGCACTTATACATTTGAATTTCCATGCCATAATTTCAAAAATATATATTTTTTTATTGATTTCAGAGTGGGAGGGAGAGGGAGAGAGAGATAGAAACATTGATGATGAGAGAGAATCATTGTTCGGCTGCCTCCTGCATGCCCCCTACTGGAGATTGAGCCTGCAACCCGGGCATGTGCCCTGACTGGGAATTGAACCATGACCTCCTGGTTCATAGGTTGACACTCAACCCCTGGGCCATGCTGGCTGGGCTTCATGCCTTAATTTTATAATCAAAATAACTGTAGCACATTAAATGCATATTTTAGTTCACGAACATGTTTTATATGACTCTTTATCATCTGAGCTTTCGTCATAAAACCCCGTAATGACCTGGAGTGAAGGTTTCTTTCCTTTTTGTGACTTAGCATCGTGTGTGGCAGCTTTTCTGATGTATAATTTGTCTATCATAACACTCTCCCCTTCCAAGTGTGCAACTCAGTGATCTGCAGGAAATGCATACAACCACCCCCCCCCCCCGCCTGTGTGGGACATCCCCTCTCCCCCACCCCTTAGAGACATGGCTGTCAGTCCTGATGCCACCCAGCCCGGCCAGCACTGGGCTGCGTGCCTCTCGGAATCTGTCTTTCCTGGAGACTTCCTTCTGCTCTTCGTCTTTGCCGGGGAGCGTCTGCCGGGTTCCGCTGTTCCCGCTGAAGGACGTGTGCGTTGGCTCCGGCCTGGGGCTGCTGCGAAGAATGCTGCCGCGGACACGTCTCCGTGGATGTCTCATTTCTCGGGATGCATTCCTAGGCGTGCACTGGAGTGTCTGTCCAACTTTCTAAAAACTGAAAAGCTGCCCAGGCCAGTTTGGCTCAGTGGATAGAACCTCGGCCTGCAGACTGAAGGGTTCCAGTCAAGGGCACGTGCGTGGGTTGCAGGCTCAATGCCCAGTAGGGGGCGTGCAGGAGGCAGCCGATCAATGATTCTCTCTCATTGTGGATGCTTCTCTCTCTCCCTCTCTCTTCCTCTCTGAAACCAATAAAAATATTAAAAGACAAAAAGAAAAAAACCCGCAGAACTGCTTTTCCAGGGTGGCCACGTTCTCCATCACCATCAGCAACTCCGAGGGCCCAGATGCCAGTCTCGCCGTCTGGTGCCGTGTTTGGTTACAGCGCTCAGTGGTGTTCCGGGGGCTCCCACCCCACGTCTGTGTGATTTCACGTTCGTGATGCAGCGGGCATCCCTGCTGGAGAGGGACTCTTTTTACAACCAAGTTGGAGACAACTTCAAAGCTCGTTCTAAGGTTTGGGTTTGCTAGGGAAGCACTCGCTGCTGGTCTGTGCTCTTTAGTAAAAGCACACAGCGTGGCTTCCCACGTTCTAGAGTCTGGAATGGTTTGAAGAGCCTGAGGGCCTGGCCGTGCGGCGGGGGGGCTGTGCAGGGGGGGGGGCGTGCGGCGTGGGGAGGGGTGCGTGCGGCGGGGGGGGGGCCCGGCGCCCTCCAGCCCAGCCCCCGATTCTCCCACTTTGCCTCACGGAGAAGGCCGCGAAGGGCCCGCGCACCCCCTTGTGGAGCAGTGTGCACACAGTCCTCACGGGTGGGAGTGGTTCTGATTTTGAAACGTCACAGCCACTTCGCAAGCACAGTCATCGTAGGAAATGGAGTGGACGCTCTCCTTCTTCCCCCTCAGCATCCCCGGCTCTGTCCCGGGGCACCTAGGGCCCTCAGGCTGCAGCTGCTATGGCAACTGCTTTTCCTGCCAGGACAGTCTCATGCAGCACCGGTGTGCTCCCCACCCCTCTGGACGGCCAGGCGGTTCCTGGCGTGGGAGCTGGGCGTGGGAGCTGGGCATGGGACCTGGGCGTGGGACCTGGGCGTGGGAGCTGGGCATGGGACCTGGGCGTGGGAGCTGGGCGTGGGACCTGGGCGTGGGAGCTGTACGTGGGACCTGGGCGTGGGAGCTGGGCGTGGGAGCTGGGCGTGGGACCTGGGCGTGGGAGCTGGGCGTGGGAGCTGGGCGTGGGACCTGGGCGTGGGAGCTGGGCGTGGGACCTGGGCGTGGGACCTGGGTGTGGGAGCTGGCGTGGGACCTGGGCGTGGGACCTGGGCGTGGGACCTGGGCGTGGGACCTGGGCGTGGGAGCTGGGCGTGGGAGCTGGGCGGAAGTGAGGTTGAACGGCCCTTGCTTCCCCACTCGGTTAAGCCCCACCCACCAACAGAGCAAACACAATCTGTTCAGCCCCGGCCTTCAGGCCCGGGGGTCCGTTCTGGATGGTTTCTCCATCAGCCAGTACTAAAAATCCGTACAGTTCTGGGGCATTCATGCTCACAAACGGGTTCCCTGGCAGAGAAGCGGACATCAGGTTCGGTGGTCTAACTAACTAGTGTTTCTAAGTGTGAGCACTCCCGCCGAGGCTAGAACTGTGGATGCACCTCATCATGGGGAAATTAGAAGCTTATTTCATGCTAAGCATTATCTCCCCTGCCTTCTCTCAAATGATCAGTCAGCTTTAAAACACTAGGCCAGTGTGGCTCAGTGGTTGAGCGTTGACCTATGAACCAGGAGGTCACGCGGTTCAATTCCCGGTCAGGGCACATGCCCGAGTTGTGAGCTCGATCCCCAGTGTGGGATGTGCAGGAGGCAGCCGATCCATGATTCTCTCTCATCATTGATGTTTCACTCTCTCTTCCTCTCTGACATCAATAAAAAAGTATATATTTAAAACAAAGCAAAAACACTAGATAACAGAAACCGTGAAAGCTAAATGTCAGTATATCATTCCTATTCACAATTTAGGGGTGAAGGTTATGTTGGACAAGAACTGTAGTGTTCATTCACTTACTGGGATGAGAAAATCCCCGTTTATATTGTTTAAAGTTTATCCTGCTAATTTCAAACCACACCCACATTTATTAATAAAATCAGATTTCCTTTACCCTTTCAGTCTGTCATTTGAAGGGCTTTTAAAGGCACCTCACACCACCAATGTGCCATGACATTTGGAAATATTGACCACTTTCTTTAGGGACCATGGAAAGGGATAAATAATATTCTTGACGATAGGAACTTACAGCCATGGTTTGGAAAGCAGTTAGGAATTGGAGGTTTTTGTGTTGAAGAGAATCCGTTTATAGACCTCTTACACAGGGGTCCTTTTTTGCGCCAAGACCGTCTGCAGGAACCTTGGACAGACGCGGTTTCATTCCTGTATCTGCTCTGTGGCTGGTTGAGAATTCACATCTGTCTCCGCCTCCCTGCACTTAAGTGAATTTTTCCTAAGATCCAAAGAGCTAGCTTTCCTGTCAGCGGCAGGAACAACATGCTGCAGTACTGACACTCCTGAGACCAGGGGTTCGCCCCGTCACCCCAGCACGCCGAGCCCCACAGACAGGGCTCAGTCTCGCTGCTCTCGCTGGAGGGGCCCCGCAGCCGGTGGGGTGCGCTGTGCACAGGCATGTCGGCCAATGATGACCACGAAAACAACAGGAAGCTGAGCGGCTGGATGTGATCTCTGCGGGGGAGAGCTGGGGCAGCCCCGCTCTCCTGGGACCACAACCCAACCTGCTACGTCACCCGTCACCCTGAGCCCACGGGCTGGAGAGCTGTGACGGCTAATCCCACCAGGTGCACAGGTGCAGGGAGCCTGGGCTCTGCATTCAGCACCAGCTTCCACCCCTTCTCTCCTGCTCCCACTCCCTTACCTTGGCAGTGGGGGCGATGACATGCTCGCCGCGAGCTGATGGCGAGGGGCAGACACGCGGCGGCTGGCGGAGGGACAGACACACAGTGGCGGGCAGAGGGACAGACAGACACGGGGTGTTAGAGAGTGGGAATTTTTGAGCATGCTTCCAGAGAGGCCATGGACTATGCCCCAGATAGAGCTGTCAGTGCTGACACCAGGCCAGGCCTTGAGATACGGTCTCATGGCCCCTTCCCAGCACGTATGCCTTCTTTCATAGATCACTGTCAGCTTTCTGAAGAACAGGATGACCCTGTAAACAACATGGTTGTCATTGGCATGATCCTGACTTTGCTTAGGAAAAACTGTTTTGTCTTGGGTTACTTGTTCTGCAAAAACAGGATGTGGTCAATGGGCTTAAAAGCGGTCTTACACAAAGGGTCGCTGCTGCTCTCTAGTTTCCCTGAGTAGAGAAAGGCAGAGCAGTCGCTGGTCGGCTGGCCGGCTGGCTGGCCGGCTAATAAAGGCACCCTAAATTTTAATTTGGTCTGGGCTCCACAACATTTGGAGGCCCCAGCGAGATAACCAGCCTTTGCCTGGTCCTGTGACCGGAGCCCACCAGGGTCCCCGGACTCTCGGACCCAGGGGGAGATCTCTGAGAGACGTTCCTCAGCCCCAGGACTGGTAGAGGTCGGAGACCCCGCCTGCTAAATTTCCTGATTGACTCTGATCGGAGCCACCTGGATCTGGTTCTTACCGGTAAGAAACTTATTTCTGGTTCTGTGGGTACCCATCTGGGGTCTCTGGAAGGCTGGACACAGCGCTACTTCCGAGACCAGATCCCTGCACATGATGGTGCCCAGCGATCATGTTTGGTTGTCTTTGTCTTTGTTATTCTGTGTTATTGTGGTCTAATTGTCTCTATCATTAGAATGGGTTATTCTGCTTCCGTCTGTACTCCCCTGCAATGTTTTTTGAAAAATTTTCAGTAATTCAAGCAGCGAGCCGATGATTACGGAGCCTTCATTAATGCTTTTGATTTACAGAAATTTTGTGAGCGGGAATGGCCAACTTTCCCATATCCCAGTGAGTGGAAGGGGGAGCTTGATCACCTCCCCAGAAGTCAAAAACTCAGACTGTCTGGTATATAAATGTAAGTGTGAGAGTCTGTGTGAAGTGAAAGTTACTTGGTGCTGTCTGGCTATACACATGAGAGTATTTGTTATCTCTTTCTGTTGTTTAATTTGTTTAAAGATAGGGTGGACCTGCTGTGACGGAATGCAAAAGTCTTTAGCAGCTGCTGAGACACCTTTTTCTCAGAGTCTTTTGTTCTCTGTCAGAGAGGGAATCAGCCCACTTAGCTAATAAAAATTTCTGTCTATGTTTGTATAAGTAAGGGTTTCAGTTTGCTCTGATTTGTGAATCTGCTGTATTAAATTGAAATTTTAGACTTTTAGGGTTAATTTGTGAAGGTTGCCAATCCAGAGAAGTTTAAACAAAGGCATGTTGGGTTAAGATTAGTCATAATTAACTGCTTTGTAGGCTGCCTTTTTCAGCCCTGCTAGCAAACAGCCCGAGAACTGCGACCTGCCTGCCCTTCCCATAGATTTATAGTGGGTCTCTGACTGGAGGAGGAAGAGAGCCGAAAACTGCTCCAGAGAAGGTGTGAGAAAGGGTAGAGGCGGTGGAATTCACTCTCAGCTTGCTGACATAGAGAAGCCCTAGGCTGGGGGACAGAGGATGTTTGGAGATATCAGAAGTGGTGAAGGTTGAGATCCTCTGGGACCTTGGAGTAAAGAGGGAAAATCTGGGAGGGAAAGCAGCTGTTCCTTAAGTGTAAAAAGCCTGGTTATACAGGATCTCAGACCGCTTGCCTTGTTTCCCCTGCTAAGGACAGAGTAAATGGTTAATGCAGGAAAGGGGGAGGCGTCGGCGGGGAGAGCAGGGAGAGATAGGTTTTTGTTGATTTTTGCTGGGTACAACCCGCTCTGCTGGTGTCCTTGGTTTCTTACTTATCTGAACTGTGCTGGCAAAACACAGTGGATCTTCCTCTGCCCCGTTTTATTGCTTCTTGGGCGGTGTTGGAATACTCAGCAAAGGAAATTTAAGATATAATATCTTTAATGTTACAACTAGTTTAAGTTTTAAAAATCTCTGTCTCTCAAAAAGAAATATTTTTACCTTCTCTTAGTTTTATCACAGAAGGTCTAAATCTAAGAAATTCTGGCTGTTTAGGAATCATGAAAGGATTGAGGTTTCAAAGAATAAGGAATACTGAGTAGAAGGTCTGAGGCAGGATTATGCATTTTTTTTTATTGAGGTATTATATGTGTACATATCTTACCATTGCCCCCCCCACCCCACACCCATACATGCCCTCACCCCCCAGAGTTTTGCGTCCATTGGTTATGCTTATATGCATGCATACAAGTCCTTCGTTTGATTTCTTATCTCCCCCACCTCTCCCTAACCTTCCCCCTGTAATTTGACAGTCTGTTTGATGCTTTACTGTCTCTGTATCTATCTTTTTGTTTTTCAGTTTATAATGTTCTTTATTATCCATAAATGAGTGAGATCATGTGGTATTTTTCTTTCATTGACTGGCTTATTTCACTTAGCATAATGTTCTCCAATTCCATCCAGGTTGCTGCAAATGATGAGAATTCCTTCTTTTTTTATGGCAGCATAGTATTCCATTGTGTAGATGTACCACAGTTTTCTGATCCAGTCATCTGCTGACGGGCACCTAGGCTGTTTCCAGATCTTAGCTATTGTAAATTGTGCTGCTATGAACATAGGGGTGCATATATCCTTTCTTATTGGTGTTTCTAGTTTCTTCGGATATATTCCCAGGAGTGGGATTACTGGGTCAAATGGGAGCTCCATTTTCAGTTTTTTGAGGAAACTCCATACTGTTCTCCACAGTGGCTGCACCAGTCTGCATTCCCACCAGCAGTGCATGAGGGTTCCTTTTTCTCCGCATCCCCACCAACACTTGTCGTTTGTTGATTTGTAGATGATAGCCATTCTGACAGGTGTGAGATGGTACCACATTGTTGTTTTGATTTGCATCTCTTGGATAATAAGTGACTTTGAGCATGTTTTCATCTGTCTCTTGGCCTTCCTTCTGTCTTCTTTTGAAAATATTCTGTTTAGGTCCATTGCCCATTTTTTTATTGGATCATTTATCTTCCTTTTATTAAGTTGCATAAGCTGCCTGTAGATGTTGGAGATTAAACCTTTATCAGTGATAGCATTTGCAAATATGTTCTCCCATAGAGTGGGCTTTCTTGTTGTTTTGTTGATAGTTTCTTTTGCTGTAAAAAAGCTTTTTATTTTGATGTAGTCCCATTTGTTAATTTTCTCTTTAGCTTCCATTGCCCTAGGGGCAGTGTCAGTGAAGAAGTTCTTTTGGCATATGTCTGAGATTCTGTTGCCTGTGGGTTCCTCTAGTATTTTTATGGTTTCCCGTCTTATGTTTAAATCCTGTATCCATTTTGAGTTTATTTTTGTGTATGGTGTAAGTTGGTGATCTAGTTTCATTTTTTTGCATGTATCTGTCCAATTTTCCCAACACCATTTATTGAAGAGACTGTCTTGACTCCATTGTATGTTCATGCCTCCTTTGTCAAATATTAATTGAGCATAGTGGTTTGGGTCGATATCTGGATTCTCTATTCTGTTCCATTGATCTATATGTCTGTTCTTGTGCCAGTACCAGGCTGTTTTGAGAACAGTGGATTTGTAATAAAGCTTGAGGTCTGGTATTGAGATCCCTCCTACTTTATTCTTCTTTCTCAGGATTGCTGTGGCTATTCGGGGTCTTTTTTCATTCCAGATGAATTTTTGGAGAGTTCTTTCTAGGTCTGTGAAATATGCGGTTGGTATTTTAATGGGGAGTGCATTGAATCTGTAGATTGCTTTGGGTAGTATGGACATTTTAATGATGTTGATTCTACCAATCCATGAACATGGTATGTTCTTCCATCTGTTTACGTCTTCCTCTATCTCTTTTTTCAGTGTCCTGTAGTTTTCCACGTATAGGTCTTTTACCTCCTTAGTTAAGTTTATTCCTAGATATCTTAATTTTTTTGGTGTGATTGTAAATGGGATTGCCTTTTTAGTCTCTCTTTCTGTAAGTTCATTATTGGTGTATAGAAATGCCATAGATTTATTGGCACTAATTTTGTATCCTGCTACATTGCCGAATTCATTTATTAAGTCTATTAGTTTTTTGATGGAATCTTTTGGGTTTTTTATGTACAATATCATGTCATCTGCAAATAAGGACAGCTTCACTTCTTCTTTTCCAGTTTGGATGCCTCTTATTTCTTCTTCTTGTCTAATTGCAATAGCTAATACTTCCAGTACTATGTCAAACAGGAGTGGTGAGAGTGGGCATCCCTGTCTTGTTCCTGTTCTTAGGGGAAATGGTTTTATTTTTTGCCCATTGAGTATGATGTTTGCTGTGGGTTTATCATATATAGGTTTTATTATGTTGAGGTATGATCCTTCTATTCCCACCTTGTTGAGAGTTTTTATCAAGAAAGGGTGTTGGATTTTGTCAAATGCTTTTTCTGCATCAATTGATATGACTATGTGATTTTTATCTCTCAATTTGTTTATGTGATGTATCACGTTTATTGATTTGCGGATATTGTACCATCCTTGCATTCCTGGGATAAATCCTACTTGGTCATGGTGTATGATATTTCTGATGTACTGCTGGAGCCGATTTGCTAGAATTTTGTTGCGGATTTTGGCATCTATGTTCATGAGGGATATTGGTCTGTAATTCTCTTTCATTGTGTTGTCTTTATCTGGTTTAGGTATTAGGGTGATGCTGGGTTCATAGAAGGAGCCTGGAAGTGTACCTTCCTCTTGAATTTTTTGGAATAGTCTGAGGAGGATAGGTTTTAGTTCTTCCTTGAAAGTTTGGTAAAACTCTCCTGGGAAGCTGTCTGGCCCCGGGATTTTGTTTGCCGGAAGCTTTTTGATGACTGCTTCAATTTCTTCCATAGTTACTGGCCTGTTGAGCTGTTTAGGTTCTTCCTGATTGAGTTTTGGAAGGTTGTATTTTTCTAGGAATATGTCCATTTCCTCCAGGTTGTCCAGTTTGTTGGAATAGAGTTGTTCGTAGTATTTTGTAACAATCCTTTGTATTTTGTCGGGGTCTGTTGTTATTTCACCTCTTCCATTTCTGATTTTGTTTATTTGGGTCCTCTCTCTTTGCTTCTTGGTGAGCCTGGCTAGAGGTTCATCAATCTTGTTTATCCTTTCAAAGAACCAGCTCTTGGTTTTGTTGATCTTTTGTATTGTTTCTTTTGTCTCTATGTCGTTTATCTCCGCTCTGATCTTTATTATTTCTTTCCTTCTGCTTACACTGGGCTTTTCTTGTTGCTCTCTCTCTAACTCTTTGAGTTGTTGGGTTAGGTAGTTTATTACCATTGTTTCTTGTTTTTTGCAGTAGGCTTGTAGAGCTATGAACTTCCCTCTCAGGACTGCTTTCGCTGTGTCCCATAGATTTTGGATTGTTGTGTTTTCATTGTCATTTGTTGCCATTATGTTTTTTATTTCTTCCTTGATGTCTTTGGTAACCCAGTCATTGTTTAATAGCATGCTGTTTAGTCTCCATGTGTTTGATTTCTTTGGGTTGTTTTATTGTAGTTGATTTCCAGTTTTATGCCAATGTGATCTGAGAAGATACTTGATATGATTTCTATCTTCTTGAATTTGGAGAGACTTTGCCTATGTCCTAACATATGGTCTATCTTTGAAAATGACCCATGTGCACTTGAGAAGAATGTATATTCTGTGGCTTTGGGGTGAAATGTTCTGAAGATGTTGATTAATTCCATCTGGCCTAGTGAGTCATTTAGGATTGATGTTTCTTTGCTGATTTTTTGTTTAGAGGATTTATCCAATGGTGATAGTGGGGTATTGAAGTCTCCTACTATGATTGTATTGCTGTCAATCTCTCCTTTGATATCTTCCAGGAGATTTTTTATGTATTTTGGTGCTCCTGTATTGGGTGCATATATGTTTACCAGAGTTATTTCTTCTTTTTGGATTGCTCCCTTTAGTATTATGAAGTGGCCTTCATTATCTCTTGTTATGTCCTTCACTTTGAGATCTAATTTGTCAGATATAAGTATTGCTACCCCAGCTTTTTTTCATTTCCATTCGCCTGGAAAACCTTTTTCCATCCCTTCACCCTCAGTCTGTGTGCGTCTTTTTTTCTGAGGTGGGTTTCTTGCAGACAGCAGATATATGGGTCTTGTTTTCTTATCCAATCTGTTACCCTGTGTCTTTTGATTGGGGCATTCAATCCATTTACATTTAAGGTTATTATTGATAGGTACTTATTTGTCTCCATTTTTATTCTATACCCCTCTGTTCCTTCTTTGCTTCCAATTTCTTTTTTTATTTTTTTACAGCAGATCCTTTAGGATTTCTTGCATTGCTGGTTTGGTGGTGATAAACTCCCTTAATCCTTTTTTGTCTGTGAAGCTCCTGATTTCACCTTCAATTTTGATTGATAGCCTTGCTGGGTGCAGTATTCTTGGATTGAGACCCTTCCTTTGCATGACTTTGTATATTTCATTCCATTCCCTTCTGGCCTGATGAGTCTCTGTTGAGAAATCAGTTGCTAGTCTGATGGGGGTTCCTTTGTATGTAACTGTCTGTCTCTCTCTGGCCGCTTTTAAGATTCTTACTTTGTCGTTGGTGTTTGCCAACTTAATTATAATGTGCCTTGGCGTCGGTCTTTTGGGGTTCATTTTGCTTGGAACTCTGTGAGCTTCTTGGATTTGTGTGGGTTTTTTCTTCCCTATATCAGGTAAGTTTTCTGTTATTATTTCTTCAAACAGGTTTTCTATTCCTTGCTCAGTTTCCTTTCCTTCTGGTACCCCTGTTATCCTGATGTTGTTTTGTTTCGTGTTGTCCCGAAGTTCCCTTAGCCTCTCCTCGTGCTTTCTAATTTTTGTTTCTAGAAGCTGTTGTACTTGGGTATTTTTTTCCATCTTGTCTTCTAGCTCACTGATGTGGTCCTCTGCTTCTTCTAGTCTACTCTTGATGCTTTCTATTGAGTTCTTTACAGCAGCGATGTCATTTCTCATTTCTTCTTGGTTCTTCTTCATTTCCTCTTGGTTCGTACTCATATTGTCGAATTTGTCTTCCATCCTTTTCAGCCACCTTATGACCATTTCTCTGAATTCTTTCTCTGATAGGTTGTTTGCCTCTAATTCGTTTACTTCCTTTTCTGGTGATGCCTGCTTTTCTTTCCTAAGGGGGCTATTTCTTTGTCTTCCCATGGTCTCTCTTCTCCAGATGTCTGGTTATGTAGTTCTCTCTCTCCGGCGTTGATTTAAAGGTACAAAATACAACACAACCAGGCACAACACACAAGGCACTGAACAGAATTGTATTCACGATATTAATAACCTCCAATAAATGTGACCACCAGAGAAAGACAAATTAGGGAATAGGAGAGGAAGAGGAAGAGTAAAAAGAAAGAACAACAACAAAAAAAAGAGTGTGAATCTGAACTTGGGAAAAGAGAAGAAAAAAAAGAAACGAAAAAAAAGTAAGGAGACAAGAACGATACTAAGAGAGAAAAGGAGAACAAACTATATATATGGGGAGTAAACTCCAATAGAACAACCACTAATCCAAGCAAATTCCAGCAACACGAGCCTGGAGATTAATACAAACTGCAATACCAACTAATATAAAGTGAGGCAAGGGAAAACAAAAGTAAAAAACAAACAAAAACAAAGCAAACAAAAGAACCAACCAAACAAACAAAAAGCATAATCAAAACAATCTCACAAAAAAGCATAAAAATTCAATCTAATCAACATTCAAGCAAACAACAACAAAAGGCCAGAGAGAAAAACAATTTTTTTTTTTTTTTTTTTTTTTTTTTTTTTTAGTTAAGGTAGCATAGAGAGAGGTGTGTATGGACTTGGAGCAGGGGGTTGGCAATTAGATATATAAATAGGGTGAAATTTTAGCAGAGGGTAAACTGAAAGAGTAGGGAAAATCTAAAGCCAGAAAGGGTTAAGATAAACAGGTTAGGAGAAGAGTGATGGCATAAAGTTAGCGTTGAGATAGGGTAAAACGATTGTAAGGGAAAGATGCAAATAGAATGTAGGACACTAATCCCAAAATAAAAGAAAGAGAAAATCAAATGACATTAAAAAAAAAAAGTAAAATAATAGTAATAATAATGCTGATTTAAAATAAAAATGTAATAATTAAAAAGGTGAAAATCGAGTGAGGAAAAAGAAAAAAAATTAGTTTCTTAAGTAAAAGATGCAAAAAATGAAAATAAAAAATTAGAATAAAAAATGTAAAAAAAAATTAAAAAAAAGAATTTAAAATAAAAAATAGGAAGAATAAAATGTGCAGTAGCGGCTGTCATTCACTTCCTCTATTATTCTGTTTTTTATGCCTGTTTCCCATTCTGGGCTGTATTTCAGTTCCCTTCGTTCCACTGCTTCTCAGTGTTGTAAGCCAGTCCTGATTTTTAAGCCAGGCCGTGTCTTAATTTCTCTTAATTTATTTTTGATTACACCAGAGACAATTAGCGTTTCGGCCCCTGGGTGGCAGTGTTTCTGAATTGACTTCCGGGCCTCTCTAGCTTTTTTTTTTTTTTTCCCCCCTCTATGGCACTCACTACGGGTTTGTGGAGGTGTGCGCCTCAGAGCTGCCTCTCTGATGGTCACACCCAGCCCTGCTCTCCAGGTTCCGGAAAAACAACTTCCCCCTGCAGTCTTTCAGGTTATTCCCCAACTGGGTTTTCCTATGTATTGGGCTTAGTAATCAGAGTCAGAAAGAGCCCAAGTGTGCTTATAGTGGGTTTGCGCACAAGACTAAGGAGCCTGCACTCCTTTGAAAATTCTTAGTCTGACCCTCCTCGTCAGATTAAAATGAGTTGCTTTTAAGAGATCACTTCTGTTAGCAGCTCAGAGGACCCCCTTCCACATTCACGGGTCACGGCAGCTCCAACTGCCGCGGATTTTTCTAGGCACAGACCTCCCGGGTCCTGCCAGTCCTGCGGCTCTCGAGCTTCCCTCTCCCACCGCGGGGATGAGAAACCACACCTTATCCCAGGCGAAATCTGACCTTTCCGTGGTGCAGTGAAGAGTTCCTTTGAATCTGCGTGTTTGCGCCGATAGGGGACCGGTGGTCTGGTGCTCACAGCTGTTCAGTGTTTGCAGTTGTCGCGGAAAGTCAGGTTTCCAATAAAATCCTCCTTCCCTTGCAAGATGGTGAGGCCTCCCCAGGTGAGCCCGCAGCTCCGGGAGGGGACCCAGCCCCTGTGGGTGCTGCACGGTCAGGGGAACCCTGCCCAGCACTCCCCCGCCTTCTCCTGGAGTTTAGCTGTCCCTTAGCTTGCCAACATACACTCCCCCTGCGATCCTCTGTCGCTCCTACTCTCCGCCCCAGGACCAGGCTCCAAACACGACTCTATTCAGTCGCCATTTTTTTCCTCCTCAGGATTATGCATTTTTTTAAAAATATATTTTATTGACTTTTTACAGAGAGGAAGGGAGAGGGATAGAGAGCTAGAAACATCGATGAGAGAGAAACATCGACCAGCTGCCTCCTGCACACCCCCCACTGGGGATGTGCCCGCAACCAATGTACATGCCCTTGACCGGAATCGAACCTGGGACCTTTCAGTCCGCAGACCGACACTCTATCCACTGAGCCAAACCGGTTTTGGCAGGATTATGCATTTTTAAAGGACATAGAAAGAAGGTTTAAAGGCTAATTTAGAAGTATCTCAATAGAAGGTTGTGTATGTAGAAAAGAAAGAGAAGAGATATGTTGTAAAGAAATCAAATAATACAGGCCAATAAGCCAGGAAGAGTAAATAATTTGCATTCTGCCTCCCTAAACAGAGGGTTAATAGCTTATGCCAAAGTACTTAGGGAGGGACTGATAAAAGAAACCTAACAGTTACTGTTTTGTTATAATACATTCAGAAAATATTACTTTGGAAAGGCCATAAAAAGGACTGGCAAAGAAAATTCTATCTTAAAGCAGGTCAGTATATTTTTCTCCTTATACAATTCCTCCGAAATTTGGCAATACTTAATAAATCATGGCAATACATTTCTTTGCATAAATTCAATAAGACCGGTTTCCAACAGTGGTTTTATTAACCAGAAACTTTGACTGGAGTATCATGTTTTAAAGAGCCCTGCCTGAACCCTGAAGACTTGAAGCCAATAAGAGTGCCACGGAGAAAGCCTGGTATCCTGCTTGGTAGCCCTGAAAATAGCTGGTGCTGGAGCGTCATGCCCATGCCCTGCCATCGCTGGCGGTTGGTCAGAGTACAAGGGGAGCAATAAGGGTGCCTTGCGTCCCTGTGGGACCCCCAAGCACTCTGAGCTGCGACGAGAAGGAGGGCTGAGATGGGTCTTAAAACCTAGAGCATGGGCCCGGGTAGAGCCACTGCAGGTGAGGATTCACCTAACTCAGCAGGTACTACAGGCAGGCCTGACGGCAGCTGGATGGCTTGGCAACCTGGCCCTACGGGGCACACTAAGATTCAATCATGAAATTCCGGCAAAGGTAGTCAGTTACCATTCTTGTTATGTTTATGCCAACAATCAGGCCAAATTAAATACACTAGATAAATTAGTCTTGATTTGGCTCTTTTGATAAACATGGGGGTAATTTTGAGAAGAAAAATTCTATTTCAATAGAAGTTATTAAAACTGAAAGGTTTTCTTTCCCTTCCACCAGACCATTTGTTACAGTTTGTCTCTGCCAGGTCACAAGCCCATCTCCTTCTGTGCCCAGGCCTCATTGTCCCTCTGACAGACAGCAAGGATCGTTTGCCTCTGAGAGAAACTTCTGACCCGCCTCAGCAGGAAGTAGCTAGAAGAGCCTAACGATGCCCATTTTCCCTAAAAGAATTCAGAGCCAGGATCCTTGAGGTAATATATCAGGCAGTTAGACAGATATGAGCAGAGCAAGGACTATGGGCCAACTAGCACTACCAGATGCAATTAAGTCTTTCCATCTCTACCTATGTGAGACAAGGGGACTCCCCAGAAGCAAGAGGGAACGAGGCTGCAGATGAAGCAGCCTGGGAGGCTGCCCTAAAACCATTGGGGCCTCTACAGATTCTAGTGAATCTTCCAGATCCTGACCTACCCACCTCACCAGCTTACATGGAAACCTAATCTAGAAAAGCTGAAACCCATAACCAATCTTTACTCAAGTTCTTACAGGCTTTACAGTCTACCTAGAAAGCAGTCCAGAAGCATGTCTGATCCGGTCCATCCTTCCACCCTGGTGACTCTGACTGACTCCCACCTGGAAAGGACCACCCCCAAAGCAGTCAAGGTTGACGGGATCCCGACATGGCTTCATCATACCCAGCCTAAGATATCAAGCTTACAGTCCTTATGGGTCAATATAGCTCCCTCGCCAACAATGACCCAAAAGAGTCAATGATTTGACTCATGTACCTAAAACCAGTGGGGAATGTTAAAGAGTGGGAATTTTTGAGCACTACTGAGGCTGTGGACTATGCCCCAGATAGAGCTGTCAGTGCTGACACCAGGCCAGGCCTTGAGATATGGTCTCATGGCCCCTTCCCAGCACGTAGGCCTTCTTTCATAGAACATTGTCAGCTTTCTGAAGAACAGGATGACCCTGTGAACAACGTGGTCATCATTGGCATGACTCTGATGTTGCTTGGGAAAAACTGTTTTGTCTTGGGTTACTTGTTCTGCAAAAACAGGATGTGGTTAATGGGCTTAAAAGCGGTCCTACACAAAGGGTCGGGGCTGCTCTCTGGACTCCCTGCGTGGAGAGAGAGCAGTCGCCGGCCGGCTATTAAAGGCTTCCTAAATTTTAATTTGGTCTGGGCTCTAGTGGTCGTTTACTCACCTTCACTCCACAACAGGGGCTGTAGGTGGAGGGCAGAGGGACAGACACGCGGTGGCGGGCGGAGGCCGCCCAGAGGAGGAGAGTGCATGTTTCTCTCACTCCTTCTTGGGGAGGTACAGGCTGCTGTGTGGCCACTGCAGAGCCGAGATAAGCAACTTGAGTAGAAAATGCAGAAGGAAAGGCTTGCTCCTCAGGGACACTTGGGGAGACAGGAGCAGGAGGGCTGGAGTTCTAACTGCAAACTGAAGGCCCGCGGCTCCCCTTGCGGTCCCGCTGGGCGCTGAGGGCTCTGGCAGGCGTCCGTGCCATCGGTGGGCACTTGACCTGAGCCCTGGAGGCACGGACAGTGCTCTCCGTGGAGAAGCCACAGGGTGGCAGGCGCATTGAACCCTCGGGGCAGGAAGCCACCTGCTCCCTGACCTTTGGAACAGAGCGCCCCTCCCGCGTGTCTCCATTGGACTCCTGCGGGATGTAAGCCTGCGGGTACTACCTGCAGAAAGGGACAGGGCCTGCCTGCCACTGTCCCACGCGTCCTCAAACTACGGCCCACGGGCCACATGCGAGTGTTTTTGCCATTTTGTTTTTTTACTTCAAAATAAGATATGTGCAGTGTGCATAGGAATTTGTTCATAGTTTTTTTTAAACTATAGTCCGGCCCTCCAACGGTCTGAGGGAGAGTGAACTGGCCCCCTGTTTAAAAAGTTTGAGGACCCCTGGAACTGCCGTGGGAGGAGGGGCACCATGGGAGGAGGGGCACCGTGGTGGGAGGGGCGCGGTGGAGAGAGAACATAGGCAGATGTTTAGAGCTGAGTTTTAGATGATAAATGCAATGGAAGAATCCTATTAGTCTTTCTGGTTTCTTTAAGGTGCAGTCTATGACTCTACGATTAAAAACATGTGTTTGTGTGCCCGGCTGGCATGAGTCGGTGGTTGAGCATCAACCTATGAACAGGAGGTCACGGTTTGATTCCGGTCAGGGCACATGCTGGGGTTGCAGGCTTGACCCCCAATAGGGGGCATGAGGAGGCAACGACAGTGATTCTCTCTCATCACTGATGTCTCTCTCTCTCCCTCTCCCTCCTGTGAAATCAATGAGGATGCATTTAAAAACACATATCTGTGCTACTGTGAGTGTCAGGTCATGGCCCATACCACTCGGTCTCTTTGAGCTGCTCCAGGCGTGAGACATGGGAACAGACGTGACCCTCGTTGTGGACACGGGGAGAGGCAGGTCTGACCTGGCACGCTCAGTGAGGCCCCCCCTGAGGACTGAGGGGGCTGAGGGTGCACATCTAAGGAGACACCCCTCCCCCACATTTGCGTCGCCCGAGGGGATGCGCCTCCTTAAATGCCGGTGCCTGGCTTGCCTCACCCAGGTCCCTGCCCAGGTGGAGTCTTTGCCGAAGGAAATCAGAGGGAACCAGCGGGGAAACCACACCCGAGCTGTCACTGCGGGGGGCCGAAGGGGAGGGGCCGAGGCGACGACAGCTGCAGGGCCAGGGGCTCTGCCTCAGCGAGCAGCGCCTCCCTCTACCACGCCTCCCGCCGGGCTGCTCTTGTTTTCTTTTTAAAATTTTTTTAAAGTTTTTTATTTTCTGTTTTAAAAATTCTTCTTATGTTTTTTTCTTATTTTTTGTTTAATTTTTAAAAATTGATTTCAGAGAGGAAGGGAGAGGGAGAGATAGAAACATCGATGGTGAGAGAGGATCATGGATGGGCTGCCTCCTGCATGCCCCACACTGCCTCCTGCACGCCCCACACTGCCTCCTGCTCGCCCCACACTGCCTCCTGCACGCCCCACACTGCCTCCTGCACTGCCTCCGCACGCCCCACACTGCCTCCTGCTCACACTGCCTCCTGCACGCCCCACACTGCCTCCTGCACGCCCCACACTGCCTCCTGCACGCCCCACACTGCCTCCTGCACGCCCCACACTGCCTCCTGCACGCCCCACACTGCCTCCTGCACGCCCCACACTGGGGGCAGGGCCCGCGGAGGGGCTGCGCATAGAAACCAGCAGAGGTGAGGGCGCCTCCGGCCATAGCCCCCCTCCCCGCCCCCCGGGGTCGCGTCACCCCAGACAGTGTGCACGGAGCAGCTGACCGACACTGCGCCCCAAACCAAGACATCCTCAACCCTAGCTCTCTGCTGGAACCCCAGTCCACCCATCCGACATAAACTTACGTTAGAGCTCCGGAGTAATTATTATGATGGCGAGCGACTCCCAGGAACCTCTGGACGTCCTCCATCACGCGGCGGGGTCGGCTCTCAGCTGCTGCCCATCGATAATCAGCAACTAAATCACCAAAGGAAAAGAAGGCAGGGCACGCCGAGGAAGTCGGCCCCTGTGCCCGCAGCATCCTCCACGCTCACTTGGTGCGCGGGGTGCGAGGGATGTGCGGGGGGTTCTGAGCCGGCGCCCGCCTGCCCACCAATGACCTGGTCCAGGAAACAGTCCGGGAACTAAACGCGCTTTGAGAACTAAATGTAATCTGAGCAGTCCCGCAAACCCTGAGCGCAAAAGGCCCATCGAGGCGGGAGGCAGCTTAAGAAACGTGACTATAGCCTGGCCGGCCGTGTGGCTCAGTGGTTGAGCATCGGCCCAGGAACCAGGAGGTCACGGTTCGATTCCCGGTCAGGGCACAGGCCCGAGTTAAGGGCTCCATCCCCAGTGTGGGGCGTGCAGGAGGCAGCCCATCCACGATTCTCTCTCATCACTGATGTTCCTCTCTCCCCCTCTCCCTTCCTCTCTCTTCCTCTCTCAAAACCAATAAATGGGGAAAAGAAATGGGACTATAGAACCAGGTCTTAAGACACAAGGCCCCAAGGTGGCCTTCGGGGGGCCGTGCAAACGGGGAGAGGTTGGAGCAGTACCTGGGGCAGTGACTCAGGGGACCTGCAGGTCTCCGGGGTCCCCCTGAGGGGGCACCGCCAAGTGTAGGAAACACTTTGAGAGTCCAGTCCCAGGGAAAGCATGATTCCCAGAGACCTGCGTGCGGGAAGAAGTTCCACCACAGACTGCGTGGAAGAATCAGCCTGGTGGGGGTTTAGGTTGGGAGTGGGGCCAGCAAGATGGACAGGACCCCGGATGGAGGGCACCCAACCACAGCCAGGCCTCTCTCCCACGCTTCTCCATGGTTCCTGTTCGGTCCGACCAGCACCGTTCACTAGCCTCTCTGTGAGGATGCCACGTCCCTCAGGTGGGTCCCCAGGGGGCCGCTGAGCAGTGGAAAAGTGGGGCATGTGATTGAGGAACTGAACTTTTAATTTTACATAAACTTCTGTACACATTCCAATGGCCCTATGTGTAGCCACTGTGTCACTGGACAGCGTGGTGGCAGGCACACGGGTATGTGGGACGGGACTGGATTACTTTAGGCCACCAGTGTCCACAGTGACTTTGTCTCCAGGCGGATGGGTCCAGGAGAGACGTGGGGAAGCCAGGAGCAACGGGCCTCATGGGAAATTAACCAAGTGGTGCCAGGGCATCGATGGCACTTAGTTGAGCACACCGGCATTGGCCTGTTCGGTTGAGAGGTGCCCAAGCTCTCGTCTCAGCACAAGAATCAGGGCTACGGAGCGTCCAAACTTTTGGGGGCCTCCTCGGAGTGGAAGTAAGTGGCGTTCTTCTCAAACAGGAAGTCGGTGGTGGCGTTAGACGGCGCCGGGAAGAAATCCATGTACCTGCGGAAGGAACGCGTCTCAAGTCAGGCTCCGGCGCAGCCTCGGCCCCTGGTGATGCAGGCGTCACAGGCGTCACAGGCGTCCCACACACTCATCCCGTTACCAAACAAAAGCCTTTTTCTTCAAGGCGCTGTCCCATGCAGGGGCGCACAAGGGGCAGATGCACAGAGCAGGAACCCTGTGTCTGAAAATGCTCTTCCAAACGCATTTTCCTATTTGCTTCAGCTTAGGCAAAACGGAGCGGGAGACAACCCCGCAGGCATGCTGAGCCGCTGCTGCTGTTGCACGTCCTCGGGGGACCTTACGTCGCCTCCTGGCTCCCCTGAACCCCAGCTCTCCAATCCATAAGCCACCGTGAGGCTGGACTGCGGAGACCGGGAGCTCATAATCACTGACAAAGGAGGCGCCAGCGCTGTGCGGGGCTCGGTTCTCAGCACATTGTCCTCTGTCATCTCACAGGAGAGCAGGTGGGACTCCGTCAGCACTCGGCGGTTCCGCTGGTGCCGCAGCGCAGGGCCTGGAAATGGACGGAGAGAGAGCCTCTGTTTTCTGGAAACTGCCTGTGGTGACGTCATCCCGCATCCTCTCGGAGAGGAGAAGGCACGCGTCTAAAGAGTGGACCCCTGTCTGTCCCAGTGCAGCTGCTGTCTGTCCCAGTACAGCTGCTTTCTGTCCCGGTGCAGCCGCTGTCTGTCCCGGTGTAGCCGCTGTCTGTCCCAGTGTAGCCGCTGTCTGTCCCGGTGCAGCCGCTGTCTGTCCCAGTGTAGCCGCTGTCTGTCCCGGTGTAGCTGCTGTCTGTCCCGGTGTAGCTGCTCTCTGTCCTGGGGTAGCTGCTGTCTGTCCTGGTATAGCTGCTGTCTGTCCCGGTGCAGGCGCTGTCTGTCCCGGTGTAGCTGTTGTCTGTCCTGGTGTAGCTGCTGTCTGTCCCGGGGTAGCCGCTGTCTGTCCTGGGGTAGCTGCTATTCCTGGCTAGCCCACCTCTCAGGCCCCCGTTCATTTGGAGCTCACACTGTCCTGGGCACTGAGGGTCCCCAGCGTCTGTGGGTTCTCAGGGTCCACGCTTGTCTCAGGCTTGTCTCCAGCACGCTTACTCCGGGAAGGCCTGCAGGCTAGGAAAGGGCAGAGGTGCTGGATGCAGACGGCTTTCCGTTTGCAGACACTGTCTCGCCTGCCGGCATCCTCTGTGCTCGGACGGACCGGCCTGAAGGCCTCGGTGAGCCACTTGGACCTCGGCCAACGCGTGCTGCTTGCTCAGGCCCTCCGCTCCCATAGCCCATGTCCTTCCCGCAGAGCGGCGGGAGCTACACACGCTTGAAAAGTGTTCGATGGGCAAACAAGTAAATAAACAGGATCCAGCTTCGTATTTCCAGGTGGAAACCGGTCCCCATTGTGGAGACCATGCATTCAGGTTCCCCAAGGAATCTGTGGAACACGAGCTTGGGCTAACAATTGAGAGGTGAGAGCGAATGCCTCCTCCTTGAAGCCCCGGTTCCTACATCGCAGCACTCTCCAGCTGAAAACGTGACTGCAATGCTCCCCACGTGCTGCTACTTGGGTTGACCCTGAATGTGTCTCAGAGATTCTATTCAAGCCAGATGGAGACGCTTAGAGGCTGGACACGTGAGCAGGGCCCGCTGTCCATGCGCCTCCGGCCCTGCACCGCATCCCACGGAGTCACAGCAGCGAATCACCCGGCCGTTCCACGTGCAGCTTCACGGGGGCCTGCACCACCTTCTGAGTCTTCCGAGGGCGAACCCGCTGTTGCGTCAGCGATGGTGCTTTCTCCGTTTCAGTGCCCTGCTTTGCTCAGGCCCTCAGCCTGCCGGCTGCCCGTCCTCGAAGGCAGCCCCTGCTTTCCCCGGATCTCCACGAAAAGCAGGTCCGTGTCCAGATGCACCAATGGTGCCAGGGATCTGTCAGTGACCTTGGCGCCCGGAGGCACGTGACCTCAGCCTGTGGCGTGGTGGTTCCTGGCAGGCAGGCCCGTCTGAGGGCTGTGACGTGAGACGGGGAGGCCAAGTGGCTGTCACGGCTCACAGATCGACACGCCGTTACCGTGACTTGTTGCATGTGCTACATGCCTTTTCCACGCACATAATTGTCACTCAGCAGTGTTTGCACTCGGGGTGTTTTCAGAGAGTCAGGATTACATTTGTAAGTTGCCCCGCAGCTCTCTGCTTCTTCACGTGTCTCCTTGAAAACTGCGCAGGGACCCTCCGTCCCTGCTGTCCACACTCCAGGCATCACTGCTCCGGAGCAGCTTTCCTTTTGAACCGATTAGTCCCACAGACACTCCGAGGTCGCAGGGCCTGGGCCTGCAGTCCTGCCCACTCCCAGCAGTCCAGCCCCTCCTTGGTCCTGACCTTGACACGACCTTGCTTGGCTGCATACCGTCATGCACATTTGTGCTGACAATCAGCTAGTTGCTGGCCAGATGGGTGCCTTCTAGATCCTCACTGGGAACAGGTCTGTGTCAGCCATGTGCGGGGAATTGGCGGGGATTGGCAGGGAAACACGGAGCCATAGCATGCGCATAACACTGGTAGGTGTTCGGGCGACTCTCAGCCCATTTCTTTATCTTTCCATCCGGACAACCTGCAAGCGAACCTCAAGAGCCTTGATTCTTACAAGATTGAGATTATCCGATCCGACAGCAGAGGTTCATGTATAAGGACACCTTTTGCTAAAATACATGCAAAACACTTGGGCTCATGATCTGGAGTTCTTATAGGCATTCCGCCCTTTTACACCACTTTCTGCCCAGGATTTATGCCGTAACAGCAAGACTTGTAGACTTATTTTATGATTAACATGCTCACTACCTCTGTTCCTCCTACATTAACTGTATTTACATTATTGTATTTTGTATGTATTTGACATTTTAACTTCTAATTTTAATTTAACTGTTGATATATTTCTAACTTGAATTCAAAGACCAAACGTTAAATTTCTATATTGTTGGTATCATTTTTATGGCTTCCATTACTCATGAAATATGTACACATTTCTGGTTCTATTTACCTTTTATGCTAAAACAAAATAGAAAATTGTGTATATGGACGGTAGCATCACTTTCCTGCAAAATGCGTAAGGAGAGAAATCTATGGAAGTGTTTTCTTAAGCAGAGAGAGGAGCAAAATTCCTGGGGGTTATGGTAGTTTTTCGGGCTTCATATCTCTAATTACCATCAAAAGTAATTCATGCAAATTGAGGCAGCAAGCCCCTCCCACAACTGGGAAACATTTGTTAGGAGTAATTTCTGTGCTCCATTATGTATTCAATCAACTTCTGAGGTGCAGAGGGTAACATCTTTTTGTGGCTGCAACTTATCCTATATAATAAAAGCCTAATATGCTAAGTGTCTGGTTGTCTAACCCTTCTTTCGGCCATTCAACCAATCAAAGTATAATATGCTAATGATATGCTAAGCCTGCTCAACTGCTCACTATGACGTGCACTGACCACCAGGGGGCAGACGCTATGACAGGTAGGTTAGCTTGCTGCTGGGGTCCAGCTAATTGGGACTGAGCAAGATGGCTGGACAAGCCCTGGAGCCTTCCTGCAGTCCCTCCCCTGCTGGCCAACCTCTGGCATCCCTCCCTGGCCCTGATCATGCACCGGTGGGGTCCCTCAGCCTGGCCTGCACCCTCTTGCAATCTGGGACCCCTCAGGGGATGTCAGAGAGCCGGTTTTGGCCCCATCCGCAAGCCAAGCTGAGGGATCCCACTGCGCAGGGCCTCTAGTACGTTTATAAATGTGACGCTCATTTGATACTGAGCACAGTACATATACTTTTAGGTTGAGACCAATAACCCCTCTTACCAATCAATCCCCCTGTGGTAGTTATTTCTATTAAAGAACTGTACCTCCTCGAGGGTTTGGGGGCTGGGTAGTTACTAAGGACGGAGGGATGCATGACCAGGAACAGACACAAAGCAGTGGTTCCTGCGAAGACAGGAGAGGGTTGGAGATTAATCCCATGAAAACAGTTTCTGACTGTTAGCATTGCACAGTCATGCGTAGACTACAGGTAAGTGCTGCAATGGGCCAGGCAGATACAGAGAAGTACTCCTTGCATTAGCCTGAAGACACAGCCAGCATTTTACCAGGAGCAGATCCTAAAACACGGAGCTATCTCAGTGGCTGAGCATCGACCTATGAACCAGGAGGTCACGGTTTGATTCCGGTCAGGGCACATGCCTGGGTTGCGGGCTCGACCCCCAGTGTGAGGCGTGCAGGAGGCAGCCGATCAATGATTCTCTCATCGTTGATGTTTCTCTCTCTCTCTCTCTCTCCCTCTCTGAAATCAATAGAAATATATTTAAAAATAAAAAATCAAAATCAAATAAAATGTGAAGGTCGTGTGATGTGAGGGGAAGAGGCGGTGTCCCGAGGTGATGGCGGAGGCAGGCGACGAGTTTTCCACCTTCCCCTGAAGAGAACTGAGGGAGTGGGACATGGCGCCCTACGATGCACAGTGACAACCATCTCCCCGCCTGGCCCACCGCAGTGGTTCCCGCCTCGGCCACATCCCTCGCCCCAGGGAGGGCCCGTCCGCACACAGGAGCGGGGCCCTGTCCCGAAGGGAGCTCGGACTCAGCGCACTGAGCACCCCCACTTAGCCAAAAGGGGGAACAAAATCTAAAACTTAGGTATGATAGGGTTGGTAACAGGTGCAATGAGTTGCCCCCACACATGTAGCTTGGACTCTAAGGGAAAGGGGTCAGGCCTGCTGAACAGGCTGGCATCGATGCTTCAAACATCCCTGCAGCATGGGTGGGAAATCGTGCTCTAGAACACCCTCCATCTTCACTGTGTGGTGCAGGCCCTGGGGAGGCTGACAGCGCCCCCTGCTGGCTGAAAACAGGCTATGTTAATACGGAGATGAGTGTGGTCAAATACACCTTCCGCCCACTGACAACAGCCGCTGATGTAAGACTAACGTGAAGGGCCCTCCCTGGTCGGTTTGGCTCGTTGATAGAGCGTCGGCCAGCGGGCTGAAGGGTTCTGAGTTCGATTCCGGTCAAGGACACGAACCTCAGTTGAAGGCTCCTCCCCTGCCCGGGCCCTGGTTGGGGTAAGTGCAAGAGGCAACCAATCAATGTGTTTCTCTCACATCGATGTTTCTGTCTTTCCCTCTCTCTTCCACTCTCCCTAAAAATAAATGGAAAAACATCCTTGGGTGAGGATAAAAAAAAAAATAACAGAAGGGTATTCTTGGCTGCTGTTATAAAAAATATTGGTTTCAAACCTGACGCCTGAAATCATAACGCTTTCGGTTTAAAAATAAGGTGGAAGCTACAGGAAAGCTGCATGTTCCCTCGCGGCGAGGTCTGGTGATGTGCTGTGGGGGTTAACTAAGAAGGAACCTGGCCGGGGCTTCATTGGTTGGAGCGTTGTCCCCTGTCCCGTGCACCAAAAGGTTTCTCTCTCTTTCTCCCCCCTCCCTTCCTCTCTTTAAAAATGATAAAAAGATGTAAAGATGTGTTATATGCAGTGATCAATCCGCAGCCACCAACTTTAAAGTGTCATTGGGGTTGTCTGTTTGTGCTCAGGAGGTCAGGAGCTCAGGTTCAAAGCTGAATGAACTGAACATGGCGTTCAGAGCTCGCAGCTCGGTCTGTGAGCTTTCCTGAGTGCCCCCGGGAGAGGGCCGCGGTGCCGCGGGCTGCCGGTAACTGAGCACTTAGAACCTTGACTGACGCACAGCCTCCGAGGCTCCCCGCCCGCTGTGGGACCTGCTCAGTGTCTCAGCCGTTCCGTGCCTCAGTTTCCTCCTCTGTAAAATGGGATGATAACTGTACCTGCCACATATGACAGCTGTGAGGTTTCAACGAGTTCCCATGTAAAGAACCCGGTCTGACGCACAGTGAGTACCATGTCAGTATCTGCTAAGATGATCACTGTCCTCCGACCACGGAGGGGCGATTAAGTTCAAAACACGCTGCTGCCATCCGAGGGCACACGAGAGTGTATCTAAGCCTGGTTACCGGGGCAGCTGGCAGGGGCCTCATTTGTGTGATATTTTCTCCGAAGAAGCACAGAGCTTTGCCTCGTCCCGAGTCATTCCTGAGCTGTGCCTTTAAAGCTGCCATCCCTGCGGCTGCTGGGGTCCCGTGGTTCAGACCTCAGCTTGGACTCTGCTCGCCTGTCCCTGCGCTGTGTTTGGTCCCTGGAGGGGCGTGCACTCAAGGTGGACCAGCCTGCCCGCCCCACTCCTGACACAAGTCCTCACCCCCCAGCTGACTGGTCTGCACACTGACCCTCACTCCCCACCAAAACCAGTGCACTCACTGAGCCCCTCACGGGGTCCCCACTGGGCGTGGGAACAGAGGGTTTGCTTCAATTCAGGAAGAAATCGTTTCTCAAGCCTCCTAACCTTTCCAACGTGTATGAGCCCCCCGCCCCGCCTGCCCGTCCCGCCTGCCCGCCCGCAGGTGCCGTCACTGTTCAGACTGGAATGATTTCCCCGGACTCCAAGCTACGTGCGTGGGGGCAACTCATTGTTCCCGACCCGATCCCCCTGCCAGAGCGGGCCCTCTGCTGCGGGAAGAGGCGGAGTACTAGCGGCCAGCGGCGCGGGCGGCAGCGTCTCAGGTGCCGGTGGGCCCAGAGCTGCCCGAAGCGGGCCCGGCTCAGGAAGGTGCGGGACCCCGGCGGTGGTGGCGGTAGGGGGACAGGTGGCTCAGGGAGGTGCGGGACCCCGGCGGTGGCGGCGGTAGGGGGACAGGTGGGTAGGTGGGGACAGGTGGGTCAGGGGGAGGTGCTCAGGGAGGTGCGGGACCCCGGCGGTGGTGGCGGTAGGGGGACAGGTGGCTCAGGGAGGTGCGGGACCCCGGCGGTGGTGGCGGTAGGGGGACAGGTGGCTCAGGGAGGTGCGGGACCCCGGCGGTGGGGGGCGGTAGGGAGGGGGGACAGGCGGGGTCGGTAGTAGGGGGAGGTGCAGAGAGGTGGGACCCCGGCGGTGGTGGCGGTAGGGGGACAGGTGGCTCAGGAGGATGTGGATCGGAAAGAGGAGGCACTGCAGGTGAGCCACCGGGCAGGGCCGGGCTTTCTGTGTCGTCGCTGCACGGCGCGCTGAGTGCAGGGCAGACCCCTGCCCTCTCTCACGCTCAGGCCTGCCTGCGTGCCCAGGGGGCCCCCCAGCCAGGCCGGACTGCTCCCCGGGGTTAATGTATTTCACAGCGGAGCAGCGGGCGCAGCTGCCAGGAGCCAGGTGGGTGCGGCTGCAATGACGCGGAGCGGTTTGGCCTGTGTGGTCACACGCGCTGGCCCCGTGAACTCACACTCGGCGGCAGCGGGGTCCCAGGAGGCGGGGTCTCGTGATGTCAGTCTATGAGGTGGCGTGTGACGTGGGTGTAAGCACTCCAGGAACCGGCAGCGTTGGCGGGACCCGGATGGCGCTCACAAAGCCCAGCGGCCTTGCAGGGCCTGCCCCGCCGTGACGGGGACCGTGCAGATTGACCTCGGCCTCATGTTGCGGTCAGAACAAGCCCTGTGTGGTCGCCGAGGGCATGGAGGGGGCAGAGCGCCGCCAGCTCCCGATCCCGAGGCCGAGCCACCGAGAGCGGGGCACCGGCTGACGCGGACCCTCCCCGTGTGCGAGGCTCCGGCCACAGAGGCGGTGCCGTCTGAGGGGGTCGCTCCCCCCCACACGGTCCGGGCTGGGGGAGCCCTGCTGGCCTGTGCGTCTCGGCAGGGGGAGAGGGACGCGTTCAGCTGCCCTGTGGGCAGCGGGCCAGGTGCGCCTCCCGGGGCAGTTGGCCTGGGAGAACGTCGTGCTCCCTGGGATCGGACAGGGGGAGGGGACACACCCCGAGCTTTGCCTGTCAAGGAGGGAACGTGGCAGCGACAGCAGCGGGCAACCAGAGGAGGTGGTCCTGAGGGCGGCACTCGTTGGTGGACAAGTGATGATAATATGACACCGAGTGAGCACTGGGCAAGACAAAGGTGGGAAACGGAAGAAGTAACAATAAAAACTGATGGGCCCGGCCGGTGTGGCTCCGTGGCTGAGTGTCGACCTATGAACCAGGAGGCCACGGTTCGATTCCTGGTCAGGGCACGGTCCCCAGTGTGGGGAGTGCAGGATCCACGATTCTCTCTCATCATGGATGTTTCTATCTCGCTCTCCCTCTCCCTTCCTCTCTGAAGTGAATAAGATATATTTATTTTATTTTATGTTTCCACTAGAGGCCCAGTGCATGATTGAATCATGCCCGTGTAGGGTCCCCTACACGCTTTCGCTTTTCGCGGTGGAGCTGGGTGCCTGTCCGCTGGGGCACCAGGCCTTTCAGAAGCCTCCAGCTCGGCAGAGGCTTCTGAAAGGCCTGGTGCCGCAGCAGACAGGCACCCAGCTCCCCCACTTCTGATGGTCCGCGGCCGCTGAGGGGGGCTACCCTGCTTTGAGAGGCACAGGGGGTGGGACTCCCGCCCCCTGCGCCTCTCAACGGCCGGGGCCTGCTGCGGACACCTGGCTACCCTGCCGTTGAGAGGCACAGCTGGGTGTCCGCGGCAGGCCCCCTCAGCGGCCGCGGATCTGGCCGTTGACAGGCACAGGGGGCAGGAGTCCCGCCCCCTGCGCCTCTCAACAGCAGGGTAGCCCCCCTCAGCGGCAGCGGATCCGTGCCTCTCAATGGCCGGATAGGCCACCCCGAGTCCCGCCCCCAGCCTCCCGCCGCCCAGTCGTGGGCGTAGCGGAGTGATGGTAATTTACATGTTACTCTATTATTAGATAGGATGGTGAAAGGGAGTGAGGGATGAGACTGGCGTGGTCCAGATGAGAAGGCCGCTGGTTCTGGTGGAAGGTCTTCCCCCTCAGGGAGGGGAGTGAGCAGTGAGTCCCGGCGAGCAGATGGAGATGTCTGAGTGGAGGGAGGCGGCCGAGGGCTCACTGTCAAGTCCGAGAGAGCGCTGTGGGGCGTGAGGTCCTCTGTGAACTGTGATGGGTGATCAGGGTCTGGTCACGGATTTCAGCTGTTCATCTTGTGCGGGTCACCTAGTGAGAGGAAGCCGTGGCTTTTATCTCGGCAGAAGAAATGACACGTTGCAGGTGGCAGTGGGAGCAGGTGGGAAGGACGCCGGACTCTCACAGAGGCTGCCCACACCTGGTGAGCGACTGCGCGAGGAGCTTTCCGGGCTCCGGGTCAGGGGAGGTCAGACAGTAGCGTGCACCAAGCCAAACAGCCCTGGCACTGCTCCGAGCCTTCCTGCCGGAGCTCGTGGTGGGCGCAGAGCTAAGCACAAAGGGTACGTCCATCCAGGTGGGCGCGCTAGTGGCCTGCTGCTACAGCCCGTGTCCTCCCACCGCGCACGTCCTTGTCCGGTCCTGCCGGCCGCCCTGGCCGGGTCTCGGCACCAGGAGGCTCAGTTCCCCGTCCAGCCAGCCGGTCAGAATTTCCGACCCATTTTTACATTTTGAACAAAACAGAGCGTTACTGCCGAAATAGTTCATGAGATCCGGTTTCTCTTGGAACTATAACAGGGATCATTTGCAAAATCTCAGAGCGGAATTTCCTGTGCAGACGGATGCTTTTTACATTTTTCAGGCCTGGGCTCCTCTCTTTGCTCGGGGAAAAGCTGGAACCAGATATGATTTTCATGTCAAGTTTGGTCCAACATATGGCTGAGCTCTGTGAGGCTCCCCGCGCATCTAGCAGTTTCCAGCCGCACAGGAGGCGGAGCTGGGCTCTGGCGCATCCATTGCAGGGAGATCGCAGACATCACACTGACACAGCACAGCCCTCCCTGCAGCCAGCCCCGCAGCACACTGCCTGCCTCGATTCCACCTGTCAGTGCTTCTAGCAAATTCTCAGGCATATCAGCCACAGTGGCGGCCACATCCACTCCTCAGCGTGTAGTTAGACAGAATGCATCCACTTCTCAAGGGCAGAATCAAGTTAGCAAAGATCATGACCCTGACAAAACCGGAGCGCTGTCTGTTAGTGGGAAACGGGGACCTGGAGAGGAAGCGCAGCATCGGAACCTGCACCCCAGAGGGCTCCCTCCCGGCAGCCAGGGCACGTGGGCTATTCGCGATGGAAGGGAGGTTTCCAGCACTGCGTGGCAGATTGCGGTCCCGGCAGCAGGCTCTTGGGCTCCACGCATGCGTTCCTTTCGCAGGACCTCGATAGGAAAGCCAAGGATAATCGGGAAGTTGCTTGTTGTGTTTGGAATCAGAAAAAGAATTAGGATTGAATTCTTCATGGCCCCAGGCTCACAGCCCGATGGGCTCATCCACTAACTGCCCCTGAACCTGAGTCCATAACCAAAACCGCTGCGAACAGCCCGGCCGGCGTGGCTCAGGGGTTGAGCATCGACCTATGAACCAGGAGGTCACAGTTCGATTCCAGCCAGGGCACAGGCCCGGGTTGCGGGCTCGACCCCCAGTGTGGGGCGTGCAGGAGGCAGCTGATCAGTGATTCTCTCATCATGGATGTTTCTCTCTGTCTCCCTGTCCCTTCCTCTCTGAAATCATTAAAAATATTAAAAAAAAAAACAACCCTGCGTCCACCTGAGGGGGCGGGCCTACGACATCCCAGCTGTACGCAAGCAGGCGCCCTCGCTCCTGCATGGCTGACCTCTGTCCTGGTCACTTCACTGTGTGACACTCGCTTGGTCGGCACTTTCTTCTCTGCCACTGAGAAATGCTGTGGTTAAAGGAGAGCATTTCAGGCTGCAAGCTACTCCGAGAGGAGGCTGGTTACCGTGTGAGGAGGCTGGTTACCGTGTGAGGAGGCTGGTTACTCCGAGAGGAGGCTGTTACCGTGTGAGGAGGCTGGTTACTCCGAGAGGAGGCTGGTGTTCCTGTGTGAGGAGGCTGGTTACTCCGAGAGGAGGCTGGTTACCGTGTGAGGAGGCTGGTTACTCCGAGAGGAGGCTGGTTACTCCGAGAGGAGGCTGGTTCCTGTGTGAGGAGGCTGGTTACTCCGAGAGGAGGCTGGTTCCTGTGTGAGGAGGCTGGTTACTCCGAGAGGAGGCTGGTTACTGTGTGAGGAGGAGGAGGCTGGTTACTCCGAGAGGAGGCTGGTTACTCCGAGAGGAGGCTGGTTCCTGTGTGAGGAGGCTGGTTACTCCGAGAGGAGGCTGGTTACTGTGTGAGGAGGCTGGTTACTCCGAGAGGAGGCTGGTTACCGTGTGAGGAGGCTGGTTACTCCGAGAGGAGGCTTGTTCCTGTGTGAGGAGGCTGGTTACTCCGAGAGGAGGCTCGTTACTCCGAGAGGAGGCTGGTTCCTGTGTGAGGAGGCTGGTTACTCCGAGAGGAGGCTGGTTCCTGTGTGAGGAGGCTGGTTACTCCGAGAGGAGGCTGGTTCCTGTGTGAGGAGGCTGGTTACTCCGAGAGGAGGCTGGTTACCGTGTGAGGAGGCTGGTTACTCCGAGAGGAGGCTTGTTCCTGTGTGAGGAGGCTGGTTACTCCGAGAGGAGGCTCGTTACTCCGAGAGGAGGCTGGTTCCTGGGTGAGGAGGCTGGTTACTCCGAGAGGAGGCTGGTTACCGTGTGAGGAGGCTGGTTACTCCGAGAGGAGGCTGGTTCCTGTGTGAGGAGGCTGGTTACTCCGAGAGGAGGCTGGTTACCGTGTGAGGAGGCTGGTTACTCCGAGAGGAGGCTGGTTACTCCGAGAGGAGGCTGGTTCCTGTGTGAGGAGGCTGGTTACTCCGAGAGGAGGCTGGTTCCTGTGTGAGGAGGCTGGTTACTCCGAGAGGAGGCTGGTTACTGTGTGAGGAGGCTGGTTACCGTGTGAGGAGGCTGGTTACTCCGAGAGGAGGCTGGTTACTCCGAGAGGAGGCTGGTTCCTGTGTGAGGAGGCTGGTTACTCCGAGAGGAGGGTTCCTGTGTGAGGAGGCTGGTTACTCCGAGAGGAGGCTGGTTACCGTGTGAGGAGGCTGGTTGTCCGAGTGAGGCTGGTTCCTGTGTGAGGAGGCTGGCTGGTTTACTCCGAGAGGAGGCTGGTTCCTGTGTGAGGAGGCTGGTTACTCCGAGAGGAGGCTGGTTCCTGTGTGAGGAGGCTGGTTACTCCGAGAGGAGGCTGGTTACTGTGTGAGGAGGCTGGTTACTCCGAGAGGAGGCTGGTTACTGTGTGAGGAGGCTGGTTACTCCGAGAGGAGGCTGGTTCCTGTGTGAGGAGGCTGGTTACTCCGAGAGGAGGCTGGTTCCTGTGTGAGGAGGCTGGTTACTCCAAGAGGAGGCTGGTTCCTGGGTGAGGAGGCTGGTTACTGTGTGAGGAGGCTGGTTACCGTGTGAGGAGGCTGGTTACTCCGTGAGGAGGCTCGTTACTCCGTGAGGAAGCTGGTTACTCCGAGTGGAGGCTTGTTCCTGTGTGAGGAGGCTGGTTACTCCGTGAGGAAGCTGGTTACTCCGAGTGGAGGCTTGTTCCTGTGTGAGGAGGCTGGTTACTCCGAGGTTACTCCGTGAGGAGGCTGGTTACTCCGAGAGGAGGCTTGTTCCTGTGTGAGGAGGCTGGTTACTCCGAGAGGAGGCTCGTTACTCCGAGAGGAGGCTGGTTCCTGGGTGAGGAGGCTGGTTACTCCGAGAGGAGGCTGGTTACCTGTGTGAGGAGGCTGGTTACTCCGAGAGGAGGCTGGTTACCGTGTGAGGAGGCTGGTTACTCCGAGAGGAGGCTGGTTACTGTGTGAGGAGGCTGGTTACTGTGTGAGGAGGCTGGGGACCTTTGCCGGGAGGAGTGTAACTCTGAGATCTCGGAGCCCCTCTCACTCTGTCCTGGTGATTGGGGCCCCTTGTTGTGTGGACACGTGGGAACACCCTTTTAAAGATGCATTCATTAAAGTCCTCCTTATATTTTCCTTTTCAACTCTGGTGTGTTGGAATATATGTACTAGTAAGAGGCATAGCTTGTTTCCAGTACATTCTCCCTTTTGACAGTGAACAGCAGACGCATTTGGTTTCCCCAGTTAACGGCACGTCTGCCCGAGGCCTGGGAGGGTTCGGACGCTGAGCATGGCTCGTCCGATCCCCGCTGATGGGAATGCATCTCTCCTGCAGCCAGTGTTCACTTCACCCCTCACCGCTCCCCGCTCTGACCTGAGGAGGAGGGTCACCTGCCCACTCCCAGCATGCACTGGGCCATTGTCACCTTCATCACACGCCTGATCTCAACATAGACTTTGGGGTGGAGAGCTCCCGGGAAGCGGCCGCCGCCCTCCCCTGTCCTGCCGGGCAGCCGCCACTGCAGGGGGTGCATCTCCCCTCGGCAAGGCTGGGCTGCGCTGGGGAGCAGCTCCTCACCCCACACCCCGGGCTGCCGCTGCACCCCGACATTGGCGGGGGGCGCCCCGAGGAGCCAGCGTGGGTTCCTGCCCGCCTTACAGTTTCTGACAAGGCCTGTCGCTTTATCCCCAGTGTTGACGGAGAGTAACGGTCTCCTGACAGTGTTCTCAATCAGGAAAGAGCAGTTTTGTGGGAAGTTTTTCTCCTCCTTCCCCTCGGGGATCCACATCCTCACAGACAAAGTCGCCAAATATTATGGATAAAAGCCTGACAAGGGGCACAGTTTGCTAAACCTTCAGGAAGCCGGGCAGTTAGTTCAGTCCAAGTTAGTATCCAAGATGCACACGAGCTTATGGCAAGATTATTTTTTCAACTAAGAAAGTAATTTGGTTTTCCATTAGTGAGAAGTATAAAATATTTCTTGCAAATCTATTGTATATGAATGATCCAAGTTTGAATTTCTCCCTTGTTAAGCGGAACTGCTTTGAACCAGAAAGCTCTAGAATTACAATGCCTCTAAGAACTGATTATGTGTCAATGCAACTACTGGTCACATGGTTGTCTCCTGCTAGTCCCACTGCTCTATGATGGAGGGAAATGTGAAACATCGAATTTTGTAATTATAGATCAAAGGGTCTTACAATTATTGGCGGAAATGTTAGTGTATCGAGGACAGCATATTTTGAACTGAGTCTCCATCTCAGAATCAGGTGCTGGTTTAACCCTTTGCCCGAGTATTACTCACCGAATTGAGAAAAAAGTGAAGAAAACCATATCAGATGATTCTGAAGATACTTCCATTTGTGAAGAACAGATAAGTTAGGTCCGGCCGTTATTGCTCAGTGGTTGGGCGTCAACCTATGAACCAGGACTTCACGGTTCGATTCCTGGTCAAGGGCACATGTCCGGATGGTGGGATCCATCCCCAGTAGGGGGTATGCAGGAGGCAGCCGATCAATGGTTCTCTCCCATCATTGATGTTTCTCTCTCTCTCTCTCTCTCTCTCGCTCCCTCTCCTTTCCTCTCTGAAATCAATAAAAATATATTTTTTAAAAAAAGAACAGAGAAGTTAGACGATCAGGTTATTTCTGGTGTATGAGTCAGGATTGTTGGTGTTGGGGTGGAGGTTAATTTGCATCTGCCCTCACTTTTCATTATTTACTGGAGACCTCGGGGGACTTACTGGGTTGAGGACGAGGGTGAAGAAGAGCTCCCCGCCCTGGCTGCTCCTGTCCAGCGCCCCGGGGCCTCCTGGGCACTCCTTGTGGAAAACCGTGTGCGTGAAGAGCCCGCACGTTTGTCTTGGGAGAACCTGCAGGAGGAATGAACCGTCAGGAGAAGGAGCCTCCCAAGCCACTCGTGTGTTGGAACCCAGCTTTTTTTCTTGTGGAAGAAGGCGCACAAGCTGGCGTCAGGATTCAGGCGGCACTGGGTGCAGAACCCCTCCCAGTCTCGGTCCGGTGGGCACTTGGAGTGCCCAGGACACGCATTAAACTAGGCGAGACTGGATTATCTTACCAGCAGGCACGCGTCTGCGTTAAACCCCCAAGCGGTACTTCTGTTACGAAGCCCAGTGTGTTCCAACGTCTGAGAAATAAAGCCACAATGAGGGGCACGAGACCAGAACAAACGACAGGCGTCCGCGCTGCGTTGTGATTCTCATTGGGAAAGTGTCAGGGCGATCCTTCCTGCCCGATCCTGCACATGCACCAGGAATGAGGCCGGTTACTGACGTCACGCGGGTCTTAGGAGGTGACATTGTGACTCGGGGCCCACGCTGGAGCCTTGAAGCCTCGTCTGCCCCGTGGGGAGGGCCCGCCCGGGGCCCAGGTCCGCGGCCCCAGTCCCAGAGGTCAGAGGGTGATGCACTGGTCAGTCCCTTTATCAAGTGTCACAGCAAACGACAGAAGGCCACTTAGTGGCAAGCCACCTTCCCGCCCCGTGCATGTGGAGGCCATGGCGCTTCAGTGCGCACTGGTGATGAGGACTTGCCCCAAATCACACAGCTTCCCCGCACTTCTCAGCGGTCACAGCAGACGGTGCAGCGGGAGGCCGTGCCCTGGGCTGGGCCTGGCATCGCGACCCCGTTCCCACCCGTGTTTGCCATCACCCCCTGAGTGGCAGGAAGTGAACGATGGGCTTTGGCCCACACATTCTACAGACTCTCCCCGCGGCCCTGCTCCTGTCCTGAGCGCCGAGTCCGCAGCTGCTCTGACTGGGTTTACGGTGCCCGCCCGCTCGGCAGTGCCCTCCCTGCCCAGGCCCCCCCGCCCCCGGCCTTGTTTGATTTGGGAGAAGATGAGGCCGGAATCCCTCTGGGAAGGCTCACAGAGTGTTAGGTAGCAACAGGTCTTCACAACATACGTTTGTCACCAGCGTGAAGAACACACAACCAAACACACGCAGGGAGGGCGGAGAGGGAGGGCCTGCCGTGTGCTCGCCTGCGACCCGCACGGGTCAGGCGGGACCTCACAGGCGCTGGGCACGGTCAGCGCTGGGGTTCAGTCTGACCTGGTGAAGCGGGGACACGGGGCCTGTCACGGGAGCATGGTCAGCACACAGAGCCCGCGGAGGTTACATGTGAGGCCACTTCTGGAGGAGACGCTCCCACGCTGGGGCTCAGATGCCGTGTTCCCTTAGCCTTCCCGCAGTGCAGGCGGCGGAACAGAGTGAGCTACTCAGGAGTTCAAAGGAGACCCCTGGCTTAGCTCTGAGGGGCGCACCTCCCACTGGGAGCCTTTCCTGCGCGCTCCCAGGGGGCCGCTGGGGTTCCCCTCCCAGTGCGCTGGGACCCCGACCGCCTGCCCCACCCAGCTCACCATGATGCCCTCGTGGACGAAGCCCCTGCGATGCCGCGCCGGCTTCGGGTGCTGGTACTCCTCCGTGCTGGTCACCTGGACGCCCCACACCTGCTTCCAGGCTGCGTACAGCTGCCCGTGCACCGGGCAGACGCCCGAGTGGTGCGGGATCACCGCGTAGCCCGTGTCCGTGAGGAGGCCGTGCACCGAGGACGAGCAGAGGCTGGTTAGTGCGGGCGCGTCCAGCTCCACCCTCGTCCTTCCCCGGAGGCCACGTGTGTTATGCCACCTTTAACCCCATCGCCCCTTGTTGGTAAACTTAGTCCACGTGTCCCGTGCTAGACGCCCTGAAGACTGGCAGCGGTCACTGGCAGCTGTGGGGCGTTTGTGTAAGAAAGAGCTGTGGGGCGTTTGTGTAAGAAAGAAATGCAGGTGCGTTTGTGTAAGAGCTGTGGGGCGTTTGTGTAAGAGCTGTGGGGCGTTTGTGTAAGAGCTGTGGGGCGTTTGTGTAAGAAAGAGCTGTGGGGCGTTTGTGTAAGAAAGAAATGCAGGTGCGTTTGTGTAAGAGCTGTGGGGCGTTTGTGTAAGAGCTGTGGGGCGTTTGTGTAAGAAAGAGCTGCGGGTGCGTTTGTGTAAGAGCTGCGGGTGCATTTGTGTAAGAAAGAGCTGCGGGTGGTTTGTGTAAGAAAGAGCTGCAGGTGCGTTTGTGTAAGAGCTGTGGGTGCGTTTATGTAAGAAGGAGCTGCATGTGTGTTGGTGTAAGAGCTGTGGGTGTGTTTGTGTAAGAAAGAGCTGTGGGGCGTTTGTGTAAGAAAGAAATGCAGGTGCATTTGTGTAAGAGCTGCAGGTATGTTTGTGTAAGAGCTGTGGGTGTGTTTGTGTAAGAGCTGTGGGGCGTTTGTGTAAGAAAGAGCTGCAGTTGTGTTTGTGTAAGATGGGCGCGTTTGTGTAAGAAAGAGCTGCGGGTGCGTCAGTGTAAGAGCTGTGGGTGCGTTTGTGTAAGAAAGAGCTGCGGGTGCGTCAGTGTAAGAGCTGTGGGTGCGTTTATGTAAGAAAGAGCTGCATGTGTGTTTGTGTAAGAAAGAACTGTGGTGCGTCAGTGTAAGAGCTGTGGGTGCATTTGTGTAAGAAAGAGCTGCGGGTGCATTTGTGTAAGAGCTGCGGGTGCGTTTGTGTAAGAGCTGCGGGTGCGTTTGTGTAAGAGCTGCTGGACAGGGCCAGTGACTTCCACGCACGTGTGGGACCTGCCTCTGCACCCGGCACAGCCCCAAGTCCTGCGCTCTGTTCCCACGAGTGCTCCCCCACTCGGCGTGCCTGCTACACAGACCACATTCATTAGGACGGAGCTGCCCGGGGCGCTGCACCTGAGGTGGCAGGTATGTTGCCTGCTGCCCAGTTTCTATCAAGTCCGCTGCCTTCCTGTCGTCCTCCACATGTGGCCAGCGACAGAGGACACTCCCTGCCCGGGTGACACTTTACAGAGCCCTGGTCTGTGACGTCACTGTCCTGTGGGTGAGAGTGCAAGGTACTGGGAGCCAAATCATCTGGAAGCTAAGTGGACTTGAGGTCGAACTGTTGTACTTCCATTTTAAAGAAATAGTTCCAAATTACACACACACACACTCTCACATGCGCACACACGCACGTGCACACACATATGCACATGCATACACACTCACACGCATGTGCACACATGCACACACATGCACACATGCACTCGCATGCACACACACGCTCGCACACATGCACACACATAAAACTCTCTTCTATCGGTTTGTCCTGTGAATTCCAAAATGAAACTGTGTGACCTGGACTCCCCTGGAGGGGCTGGGACAAGTTGGGCAGCGAGAGGGTGGCTGGTCCGACAGTATCAGTGGCTGAGAGATGAGCCGGGATTCCAGAAAGGGCTGTGGCATGGGCAGCAGGGTATTTCATTTCCCATCCGGCTCTGTCAGTTGCCCCTAGTTCTCGGCAGCTCCTCCCAGGCTCCCTGTGAGTCAGTGCCTGCTCTCCCCAGTGAGGAGCAGGTGCAGGTGCAGGGGCCATCAGGCTGTGCAGTGACCTGAGGAGTGGCAGATGCCCCCCGCGGGCACTGAAGAAGTGAGAGGCCGGGCACAATGCCACAGCCTGAATGATGGGGGCAAAGGCGGGTGTGGCGCTCCCGGACACAGGAGAGAAACAGCCACAATGATGTCCTCATCTAGTGTCCCCCGACTCCTTCCCACGGCCGCCTGCCTTCAGGCCTCCCCCACTCCCTCCCCCCGTTCTGGCGACGCCCTCATAAATGTTATCATAGGTGTGCTGCACACTGTACAACGTACGCCCCCCTGGAATGGTCATGGTTTAAGTTCAGGGCAGTCAACGGTGGGGAGTGGGGAGGGGGCTGGAGGGGGCGCCACGTGACTGTGCGTGTTGGGGTGGGGGGTGCCAGGACCATCGGGGTTTCTGAAGAACGAGAGCCAAAATCTACAGTTCTTCGTTTCAGTTGCATCTTTTAGAAATGACCACATTTATGCAATTATTGTTATGCCATTTATAATTTCGCTAAAAACAGAATAAAAATAGCTCATTGCTTCTTCACTTTTTTGCTGATGTTATAAAACTGAAATTAAAGCACTTTTTTTTTTCAACAAAAAATCATTTCTCAATGCATACTCTGTGCCGGGAAAGGCCAGCGGCGTTTCCATCTAAATCGGCTTGGGCATGTGAGCGGATGCACTGCAACCCGGGAACGCAAAGGAGGCAGTGAGCAGCTGCAGCGAACGGACGTCTCCAAAGGGCACAGGACGGAACAGGGGCGGCACTCCCAGCCACGAACCGCAGGTCAAATCCCAGCACCTCCAAAGCTGTGAGCGCTGCTGATGACAGTCAGGGGGCTTTGAGCCACGAGGAGCCTGCTCTGTCCCAGGGACCCAGGGAGAAAGGGAGGTCTGCACCGTGAGACCTTGCCTTGTTCTGGAATATTCCCCAATATTTGGGAACTGATGTGTGACGAAAGAGGCCACATGCTGACCTGACAGCTCAGGGGAGGCCTGCATGGCGGTCTTGCAGACTAAAGTAACCACAAAGGATGGTCTGAAATTAAACTTTCACTAAAGCAGTTATGGCAGGCAGTTACCTCCTAGGCCAGTATCTTCACTGACAAGGTCAACCTTTACCTTAACTGAGCCTATCTGTCCTTTTGCATCTAAGATAACACACCCTTGAAACGTCTGGGTAACTTGTAACTTCCCTTTTTCTGGACCCCTGGGGCACAACCAAATGTGGAGGGCGCCAGGACAGATGCCACAAATTCCTTCATTATCATGTTCATTGTTCCTGCACCCACCTAAGCATGTGTCCATCATTTTACTTTTTATCCAGTCCTAGGGGTTTCCCACCGCTTTGCTTTACCCCACCTCCTTAATCCATCACCAATGAATTTCATGTAACCCACCTATGTCCCTCCTTTGATTGCAATGGATAAATACAGATGTAACCCGCCATTCTCCGGAGCATTACCTCAATTCATTGAGGTTCTGCTTCCCGGCGTATGTCGACAGTTTGCTCAAATACACTCACAAAAATTCGTTACAGGTTTCAATGTTTTTACGTGAACAGATGTAAGCACATGTTTTTTTTCTTTCTAGCTTTTAATATTAAAGAAATAGGAGTTTTTAGCCTTGTCTCATGTGTAAACACCACTTCCAGGGGCAAAGCCGGGCGAGCCAGGCTCAGCTGTAGGTCAGGGAGTTGAGGTTTGGTTCTGACCATTAACGTTGCACGTGTTCAAGTGTGCTCCTGGTATGTTTTGACATGGGAGATCTGGAAAGAAATTATTACCTTGGTATAGGAACCTGACTTTTTTTCAATTTGTGAAATAAAGGGGTTGCACAAGTAATCCTAAGGCTTTGCTTTAAAATCCTGTGTTCTTTTTACATGCTCTCTGTGGTTTTAGAAATGTTGTCACATTCGAATGCTAAGTAGGAAGGTCCTATTTTAACCCATGATCTAATCCTAAACTGACACGTGTAATCTTCCTCCTGTATATTTAAGGAATAACCTCGTAAAACGGGATTGCCATATTTACATATGTGGATGAAAGGGGCCACATGCTGACCTGACAGCCCAGGGGAGGCCTGCATGGCGGTCTTGCAAACTAAAGTCACCACAAAGGATGGTCTGAAATTAAACTTTAACTAAAGCAGTTATGGGGGCAGTTACATCCTAGGCCTGTATCTTCCCTGACAAGGTCAACCTTTACCTTAACTGAGGCTGTGTGTCTTTTTGCATCTATGATAACACACCCATGAAATGTCTGGGAAACTTGTAACTTCCCTTTTTCTGGAGCCCTCAGGGCAGAACCAAATGCCCTGGGCACCAGGACAGAGACCACAAATTCCCTCATTGTTATTGTTACCATGATAATTGTTGAATGTTGACTATGCTGCACCACCTAATAAAAGAAGCGTGTGTCTATCATTTTACTCTTTATCCAATCCCAGAGGTTCCCTGCTTTGCTTTCTCCCGCCTCTCTACTCTATCTCCAATGGATCTCATGTAACCCACCTACGTCCCTCCTTTGGTTGTAATCCTACATAACAGTGGTTCTCAACCTTTCTAATACAGTTCCTCATGTTGTGGTGACCACAACCATAAAATTATTTTCGTTGCTACTTCATAACTGTAATTTTGCTACTGTTGGGAGGGACAAGGCCAGCAGGGGAGGGCAGTTGGGGTGACCAGGCCAGCAGGGGAGAGCAGTTAAGGGCAATCGGGCCGGCAGGGGAGGGCAGTTGGGGGAGGACCAGGCCAGCAGGGGAGGGCAGTTGGGGGGGGACCAGGCCTGCAGGGGAGGGCAGTTGGGGTGACCAGGCCTGCAGGGGAGGGCAGTTGGGGGCAAAGAGGCTGGCAGGGGAGGGCAGTTAGGGGTAACCAGGCTGACAAGTGAGGGCAGTTAGGGGTGACAGGGCCAGCAGGGGAGGGCAGTTAGGGGCAATCAGTCTGGCAGGGGAGCAGTTAGGCATCAATCAGGCTGGCAGGCAGGCGAGCAGTTGGGAGCCAGCAGTCCTGGATTGTGAGAGGGATGTCTGACTGCCTGTTTAGGCCCGGTGGGATTGGGCCTAAACCGGCAGTCGGACATCCCTTGAGGGGTCCCAGATTGGAGAGGGTGCAGGCTGGGCTGAGGGACACCCGCCCCCTGCATGCACAAATTTCATGCACTGGGCCTCTAGTTTATAAAATAGATGAAAACCCACCATTCTCCGGAGCATTATCCCAATCCACTGAGATAGCTCTTTCTGGCAATTGTGGACAGTTTGGCTCAAAGAAACTCACAAAATTCGTTACCGGCTTGAATGCTTTTATGTGAACACATGCGTTGGGTTAATATTTTTGCAGGTTTGGCCGTGGAATTCTTTCCAGTGTTTTACATGGTGATCTTAATTCACCACATACATGTGTTAGCCTGCTGCTGTGTGAAGAATCCCCTGTGACGACCATGCTGTGTTTAACGGGTTCATTTAAGAAGTTCAAGTCCCCTCGTTGGCAGCCTTCACCCCTGGCTTACAGAGGTGAGCCTCCCTCCCTGGCCTCTCCAGGGGATGGGCATCTCTGTCCCTCCCTGAGTCCCCGGGAGCACAGCTGAGCTCACCTGCCAGCGAGGCTCCAGATGGGGCTGGGCCCAGCCAGACAGACCAGCATATGCCAGAGACCAACAGGGGTCAGCCTGACTTCCTTGTAGGGGAGGTGGCTGGAGATGGAGCTCAGCCCTGTTGGCCAGTGACTCAGTCAGCCACGCCTCCAAAATGTAATCCCAAACCAAACTCCGCCCACCACGGCCAAGGGGATCTGCCCTGTGAGTAACAGTCCTGTGGGCCAGACACCCCAGCAGCGTGGTATTCTTTGTCTGCTAGTTTAGATTTTTAAGCCCGGCCAGCGTGGCTCAGTGGTTGAGCATCGACCTATGAACCGGGAGGTCAAGGTTCGAATCCCTGTTAGAGCACATGCCCAGGTTGCACCCTCCATTCCCAGAGTGAGACATGCAGGAGTCAGATGATCCATGATTCTCTCTCATCATTGAAGTTTCTATCACTCTCTCCCTCTCCCTTCCTCTCTAAAATCAATAAAAGTATATTTAAAAAATAAAATAAAAAGCATGGCTACAGCGACAAAGTAACAGAAGTCTCTGGAGGGAGGTGTAACGCGATCCCATGAACGAGACGGCCTTGCAGTGGCTCTCACAGCAGAGGTGTGGCCTCATCGTGTGGAGGCTGCTCAGGCCTGGGAAGAGTGTTAATTGGACAGGAGGGAAAGAGCCTGTTTTTCTCAGACCAGAGACAGCCAAACCCAGGACAATACAATGGCCAGTGCCACCCAGCCAGCATGGCTCAGTGGCTGAGCATTGACCTATGAACCAGGAGGTCATGATTAGATTCCCAGTCGGGGCACATGCCCACGTTGTGGGCTCCATCCCCAGTGTGGGGCATGCAGGAGGCAGCTGATCCATGATTCTCTCTCATCATTGATGTTTCTCTCTCTCTCTCCCTCTCCCTTCCTCTCTGAAATCAATAAAGATACATTAAAAAATAAAATAAACAAAATGAAATGGCCAGTACCTGCTGGGACTCCCGGACACAGGGGGCAGCACAGTCACGGGTCAGCAGGCTGGTGACCAGACTTGGCAGGGTATATGTCACCAAGACTCACTCCCTTATGTGCCCAGCAGGTGATAGATGGACCCTCGGACCCCCTGAGAGGATGGAAGACACGATGTAAGCACCGTCACTGGTAAAGTGCTTCTCAATGTCCTTGCATTTCCTTAACATTATTCCCTTTCTTCTTGAAACAATCCTGTATAATAAAAGCCTAATATGCTAAGTGTCAGTCATCCGGTAGGCCGTTCAACCAATCAATGCGTAATATGCTAATAATATGCTAAGGTCACTAAACCGCTCGCTGTGACGTGCACTGACCACCAGGGGGCAGACGCTCTGACTGGTAGGTTAGCTTGCTGCTGGGGTCCAGCCAATTGGGACTGAGCGAGACAGGCCAGACATGCCCTGGAGCCCTCCTGTTATCCCTCCCCATCTGGTCAACCTCTCATGTCCCTTCCCGGCCCCGATCATGTACCGGTGGGGTCCCTTGGTCTGGCCTGCTCCCTCTTGCAATCCTGGACCCCTCGGGGGATGTTGGAGAGCCAGTTTTGGCCCCATTCCGCAGGCCAGGCCGAGGAACCCCACTGGTGCATGAATTCATGCACAAGGCCTCTAGTAACAAACAAGACAGGGAAATTAAGACTCCGCCACCACCAGCCCACCCTCGGAAAACCCGCCTTCTTATTTTAGAGCAGGCATTTCTAAACGAAGACACACTGTCACCCGTCTTACTGGAACATGTTTCCCTACCCAGCACACATGTCTTCTGGACCCAGTACCGAGGCTGCGTGCTGGCAGGAGGTAAAACCATCCCTGGTGAACCATACATTGGACAAGGCCGTGACAGTGACAGCAGCACAGCCTCCTGGACACACCACGCTCCCTCCCGACACCACCCAGCTGACCACAGAGCTGTCCGGAGGCGTCGGTGGGACCTGCCAGCCGGATGCAGCCAGGAATCCCAGACAGGAGAGGCAGGCTCCCCGTTGGGCAGCGGCCCCGGGAGGGGTTCAGAAAGGGTGCAATGCAGCTTTAACCTTCCTTGTCACGGCGACCTCCGAGGAAGAACCACTTGGGGACGGTGACAGGCTTTCTTCCTAATAGCAGATCCTGTCTCTCAAGTGGGTTTCCACTTAGCAGAGCGTGCTGCGCCCCTCAGAGGCCCTTCAGGGTACTTTAAGTGCCGTCCCATCTTCGTTGCGTGTCTCCCACGTAAACACACCACGAACGGGGGCACTTTGGCAAGAACACTCCACAGAGCGATGTAGACACTTGTGTTCCCGCATGGTCTTTCTGAATTGCCATGGTTTCTTCAAGTGGACACATGAAGGGGTTTGTAGAAATGTAAGAACAACCACAACAGAATCTGTGAAGCTTTCATTTTTTTCTGCTGCAGCAAAATAACCGAAAATGAAATGCTCTGAAGGCACGTGGAGAGCTGGGCGGGTGTGGTTTCAGAGTCCGAGGTGAGGAGTTCTCCGTGGACTTTCGGGCTCCTGGAGAGGCCATGCGGCTTGACCCACTGGGGCAGGCTCTGATTCCCACGGGGCCAGCAGACACAGCGACCCTCCGAGGCTGACTGCAGACGAGGGTCACTGAGTACACATAGTGCCAATGCTAATGTGAGTTTACTGTCCCCGAAGGAACAGAAACGCCGACATTGACCGTGGTCTGTATGACTGTCGCATGGCCCCGGGTGTGATACAGCCGCGAGGCTGCAGAACACAGAAATGACGTGAGTCCTGTTCACAGCCATCGGAAAGAAAAACCTGGTAAGAAGTCAGATTTTAATATTCCGAATTTGTTTAAAAATATGACTCTTCAGGGAAGTAGTAACTTTCGGATCGTGAGGTTTTTATTACAGCGATCAATAACAGTATCAATGGGCTGCCAATTTTTAATGCTGATCCCACAGGCTCTGGAGTGACCAAGGACACAAATCAACCAACAAAATGAAACAAATAAAAATGATATAAAACTAATGGGAAGGAGGCTGTCTCAGGATGAGTCTATTTCCCCAAAATTGCTAACGACGCCTCGGATCCGTAAGAGATAAACAAGGAATATTACCCAAGCTCACAGCCGGGGTCGGGTCTGAATACTTGATGTAGCCCTGGCCTGCGTGGCTCAGTTGGTTGAGCATCGTCCTGTGCACCAGAAGGTTGCCGGTTCGATGCCCGGCCGGGGCACCAACAATGAAATAAAACACTTGAACTGCCGATAAGAGAAGAGCAGAAAACTCGCTTCTGCTTCCACGCCTGTCAGAGGGAACGCGTCACAGGGCCAGCGGTGGCAGGAACAGCGACTTAGATGGAAAGACAAAGAAACTCAGCTGTAAGCTAGAACTGACGGAATTAGTTCTGTGTTTTCCCGGCTCAGAAGAGCGCATGGTCAGGCAATTTACCAAGTAAAGTGTGGGTTGTTCTGAGTGCATCTTGAGGTGACTAAGGACGTTAAGACGGGCCCCTCGGGGCTGCGCCGCCCCCCCTGCCCCCCCTCAGTGTGACCCTCCCAGAGCCTGCTCCTCCCACACAGGGGCCCCTCACCCTCCCTCGCTGCCCCCTGGGGGCCACCTCCTTGCCCTTCGCCTCAGCACCAGGTGTCAGGCAGCCAGCACTGGCCACACCTCTGTGCTGCTGAGAGGATGCAGACCCACAGCAGAGGCTCCTGCCCATGTTCCCCTCCCTCTCTCTGTCTCGGCCCCTGGCCCCCAACTTGCGTGGCAGGGTGAGCCAGACCATTAATAACCTACATTTTGAACAGCAGTGATTGAACCCTAAGATCTGGAAGAAACGTTTATTCACTTTTCATCTCACAGACACTGAGGTGGCGTCGCCACGCGGCACCCGCTTCACGAGCAGAAGGCCTCCTTGGAGTGTGCCTGCCCTCGAGTCCCTCTTCTGGGACTAACTGTCCTCCCTCCCTCCCTCCCCCCCTCCCTCCCTCCCTCCCTCCCTCCCTCCCTCCCTCCCTTCCTTCCTTCCTTCCTTCCTTCCTTCCTTCCTTCCTTCCTTCCTTCCTTCCTTCCTTCTTTTTTAATTCTCACCTGAGGAGTGAGGACATTTTCCCCACTGGTTTTTAGAGAGAGTGGAAGGGAGTGGGGAAGGGGAGAGAGAGAGAGAAACATCGACGTGAGAGAGACACACATCGATTGGTTGACTCCCGCTTGTGCTCTGACTGGGGATGGAACCTACAAATGAATTACATGCCCTTGACCAGGAATCGAACCTGAAACCCTTTGGTCCGAGGGCCGATGCTCTATCCACTGAGCCACACCGGCCAGGGCTGTGACTAACTTTCTGAACACACGGTGCCAGTCCCTCCTACATCCTCAGGTTGGTTGTCCTATTCAGGGGTGACCCTCACAGTATTTGCCAGGCAGTGGGCACTGGCCCTGAGTCCCCGCTGTGGAGCTGGGCCCCGCAGCTGCGGGAGGGTGGGTGGCACGGGGTAAGGCCGCTGTATGAACACATTTCAGTTGTGTAGGAACTGGCACGGCCTGCATGTTTTTAAGCTGAACACTGGCCCTGCTTACACACCCCCGCGCCTCCTCCCTCCCCAGGTCCTTCAGCGTCTCTGTGAAGCCAGCACAGACGTCACCGCGTCGCCACCCTGCCCACGCGTGGCGGGTGCAGTGCCCAGCTGACTCTGCAGGGCCACCCCCTCTGCTCCCACAGGACCCCTGGAACGACCCCCTGTTCCCAATATCCATAAGGGGACATCAAACGTGCCTTCTTATAAAGTGCTCCACTCGGTACAGATCACGGAGTTCATCCATTCTCCAGCTGCCACGCAAACCGACCAACCCAGCGTCACGTGTTCCTGAAGCCAGCCGGCCTCCCCAGCTCCGCGAAGCTACGTTTCATGCTGTGGCCGTTGCTTCCGTGTCAGAGAAGGAAGGCGCTCCCTGAGCAGGAGAGCTGCACCACTGGCCACAGGCCCCCAGCTGGAGGGAGGGCAGGCTCTGAGCTGGGGGAAGAGGGCAGGACAGTGTCGGGGGAGCGATGACAGCGCCAGCAGAAGGACCGCCCTCGCGAGATTGCATGCGCTCAGGGAACAGCGCTGAGTTGAACAGGGCCTTGGACAGGGCGAGGGGTCGCCGACCCTGGCAATGAGTTCTGTGACGAGAATTCCTACAAATTATCTCATCGTTGAAAATTAAACTACCGTCATTTGCCAAACTCTAGATCCAGTTCTTCAAATCATCGGTACTGGTGATTTCCTGAGATTTAAATGCAATAGGTGCCCTGGCCGGTGTGGCTCTGTGGATAGAGCGTTGGCCCTCGGACTGAAGGGTCCCGGGTTCGATTCCGGTCAAGGGCATGTACCTCGGTTGCAGGTTCCCCGGCCCGGGCTCTGGTTGGGATGCGTGCAGGAGGCAACCAATCGATGTGTCTCTCTCACATTGATGTCTCTCTCAGTCTCTCCCCTTCTTTCCATTCTCTGTAAAAAAATCAATGGAAAAATATCCTCGGTGAGGATTAACAAAAATAAATAAACAAACAAATGAAAAGTAAGTGCGATCCGTTGTCTCACTTTTCTGAGGGGTTTGTCCCAGCCTTGAAGCTGTCAGCAATCGCTCAGTGCCAGGGGTCTCCGGTCAGGACTCAGTGTGACACGCAGTCCTTGTCTCAGAGATGTGCTTTCAGGAACCTCCCCGTGGGAATGTCCCTCTGAGCCCTGAGCTGGCCCCGGGGAGAACTGGACATACTTCCTAAGCCGCCTCGAAGGCGGCACTTCCTGGAGCCTGTGGTCGGCAGATGCAGGTTTGCTGAGAGGATTGCCTGACCTCCCGTGACCCGGACGGAGGTTTCAGAGCTCAGTTCACATGGACATGAAACCCCTGTGAGGGACGTGCAGGCTGAGCAGAGCAGGCAGCCCCGTGCTTGCTATACGTGGTGCCAGCGGCAGGTGTGGGCTATGGGAGGGGATGGAGAGGCCCCAGCAGAGACCTGACACCTCGTCCCCTCTTCTGAGTTGAGCAGGTATTGGAATGTCTTGAGCCCGGCTGGCGTGGCTCAGTGGCTGATGAGCTAGGAGGTCACAGTTCGATTCCCAGTCAGGGCACATGCCCAGATTGTGGGCTCGATCCCCAGTGTGGGGCATGCAGGAGGCAGCCGATCAGTGGTTCTCTCCCATCATTGATGTTTCTATCTATCTCCCCCTCTCTCTCCATTTCTCTCTGAAATAAAGAAAAATATAGTTTTTAAAAATGTCCTTGAACTCAGCCATCCTCTGAGTGCTGAGCTTTGCCTGTGACCTCCTGTCCTGTTTAACCAGCCCGGCTCCCTCGCTGGGAAACCCTCGCGTAAAGTTTCTGGCTCGGAGCCTCCACGCTGGTGGAGAGGAGGCTGCCCGTGTCTGTGAGAGGGCCCTCCACGCCCCCTGCCTCCCGTCCAGGCCTCATGCCCCGGGCCCTTCTGCGTGCCTCCCTCAGCCCTCAGCCGGTGCTTCCTGCGCCTGAGCCTGTTCCTGCACCCACAGCCACCCCCCCCCCCCCCCCCCGCCCCAGGGAGCCTCCTGGCCACACCATGACCGCCTTTCTCTGACGTGGGGCGTTGTGTCTGCGCTTGGCCCTGGGCCCGGGCGCACCTGGGCTTGTTGGAGGATGGCTGTGTGTACAGGAGGCGCCCGGACGCGGCCGCCTGTCCTGGGCGCTGACCCTCATGCAGTAACTGTCTGCGAGTGTCTGGCGAAGTCCCTCTTACATGTGAGCCCTGGCGCCTGGCTGGTGCTGAGCCCGGTGTGGACTGGAAGCCGCAGACGGAGGCGGCCCCACCGAGTCCTCCGGATGCACAGGAGCACCTGCCGAGGCGCCGAGCCCACGCCCCCGCCCGCGAGAGGCTCTCGATGAGCAGCGGCCTTTCCTGGGCGTCCCACCTGGTGCACAGGATGCCCAAACGCGGACTCACCGGTGCGAACTCCGTGTTGAGGGCCATCTGCTCCACCAGCGAGGACTCGTTGTGGAAGAGGTGGGGCTGCATGTGGCTCCACGTGTGGGGGAACCACCAGAATGCGTCCCCGGACCTGAGCAGCAGGTCATCGCCTGCGTCCTCCTCCTCGGTCCCTGGCGGGATCATGCAATTAATTCCTGTTGCTCTGGTTCTCTATCATCAGTCATTCAATCTATCTATATCTATCTATCTATCTATCTATCTATCTATCTATCTATCTATATCTATCTATCTATCTATCTATCTATCTATCTATCATCTATCTATCATTGACCAATTTATCTATCATCAATCAGTTTGTCAGTCTAATATCTATTTATCTATTGGTAATCTGTTATATATCAATCATCTATCATCTATCAATTAATCTATTACCTATTTATGTATTATCTATCAATCAATTTATCTTTTTATCATCTATCCATCTATCATCTATCCATCTATCATCTATCTATTTATCTATCATCTATCTATGTCATCTATCTATCATCTATATCTGTCATCTATCTATCAACCTATCAGTCTATCTATCTATCTATCTATCTATCTATCTATCTATCTATCCACCTATCACCTATCTAGCTATACACTCCTAGATGCATATTTAGAAGACGCCATGCCTATGGTCTTAGACACATGAGACTTTGAACATAAAAGGCAGCACAACGAACCTGTTACTTGGGGAGCAACCAGGGCCCCCGGAGAAAGCCTTTCTGTGTTTTAAGCTGGAGACGCAGGCCCCGCACGGGGGCCAGGGCCATGGCCAGGACAGAGGCCTCTTCGCTGCGGCTTCTTTGGGTAACTTGTTCGGAAAGTGGGGGAGGATGTGATGGAGGGACGGGGTTGGGAGCGGGGTTGGGAGCGGTGGCCGGGCTCCCGCAAGCCTGGACGCGGATGATGAGTCACAGCGAGCAAAACCAGCGCTGACCTGGCTGCTCCAGACGTGTGAGCAGAAGCTTCCAGAAACAGTGGAAACTGAGGCATGGAAAGGAGAGGAGAGGGCAACAGGAATCGCTGTCGGGAAATGAGAGACAAGGGAAGGGAGGGAGGGAGGGAGGGCGGCGGGCGTGAGGAGATGCTGAGGCTCGGTCAGTCCCAGGGACCCTGTGGCTCCTGGTGGCCGCCATCCCCCGTCCCTCCTCTCCAGCGCCGCCAGCAGGAAACGCCTGCTTCCCTGAGAGTCAGCCTGCCTGTCCGCTGACGGCACGCCGCCCGCCCCCCAAACGCTGTGAGATGGGGGTGCACAGAGGCTCAGCCTGCGGGAGGGCTGCGGGCCCCGCTCCACCCTCGGCGCCTTCCTTCAGCGCACCAGGTGCCCGGCGGGCAGTGCAGGAGCTCGCTGTCCCCGTCACAGGCGGTCACAGTGGTCACGTCACGCGGCCGCGCCTGCCTGGGCCACACGGACCCAGCGGCCGAGTAGGGGAGCCTCAGGCCTGGTGTCCCCTCGGCTGGGGACTGCCCTCCGCACCTCCTTGGCCGCGCGATGGGGCGGGAGCTGGCTCCACGGTCCCTCCTCTGACTCCCGGGAGGAGGGCGGCCCTGGGCCCGGAGGGAAGGGGCCCTGTGACCGGGGCGCCGAAGCGGCTCAGCAGGACGGGGCCAGGCTGCGGGGCGGCGCACTCCTGCAGAGGAGCAGGGCGACCAGTGAGCGAAGGCGCCCGTCCTCAGCCAGAAGGCAGGGCCACCTGCCCGCGCTCGGCCCTCCGGGCAGGAGGAAGCCTCCGTGCGCGGATCTCTCAGCCGAACCTGCCTCATTCCCCTGCGGCTTCCTCTCCAGCACAGGGGACAGCACCCCGGGAGTCCCAGCTCCGGCAGTGCTGGTGCTGACGAGGCAGGTCCCATGGCCCTGGCACAGGGCATCCAACGTGCCCACCTCCGCCCTCGCCTCCTGTCTTCCCACCCGGCTCTCCCGGGCCTCTTTGTCTCCCCGAGTTTTGTGCTGTTTCCCCCCAATACTGTATGGGGGGGCTCACCCGAGTGACCTGTGGCAGAGGGGACATTGTGTTTAGAACCGGCCGAGCCGTCACGTGCACTGACTGGCCTGGTTGAGGGACAGGGGCGGCTCCAGGCAGCCTCGCAGGGACGGGAACAGGAGCGTGGCGTCTGAGCTTCAGATCCCCATGCCCACTCAGGGAGGCTGTCAGTCCTGCGGCCTTTCATTTTATTTCATTTCATTTTTAATTTTTAAAATATATTTTTATTGATTTCAGAGAGGAAGGAAGAGGGAGAGATAGAACATCAATGATGAGAGTCATTGATTGACTGCCTTTTGCACACCCCACCCTGGGGACGTGCCCTGACCGGGAATCGAACCCTGACCTCCTGGTTCATAGGTGGATGCTCTGCTGTCTTCCAGGTGCTGAGCGGGGTGCCCAGCGGGGAGGGCAGTGCTACGTGGGACGGTGAGGCTTACAAGCCTGTGTTCTGGTGTCGCTGGTTGACATGAGGATGTCATTTGGTTTCCCTGAGATTAAACGTCTTACTCGTAGCCGAGGTCCCCCTCCCCTGCGTGCCCTCAGGACCCATGTCCTTGGACCACAACCGGTTCCTCATCGCAGTTTTACTTCCCACACTGAGAAGGGGCAGGAGTCGCCAGGTGGTTCCCAGCAGCCAGTCACTCCTGGGCTCCCTTCCCGGGTGGCGAGGCGGAGGTTCCCGGTGTATGAAGCGTCGCCCTCCCACTGCTGGTTGCCGCTGCTCCCTGGGCCTGGCACCCCACCCCTCCCTGCATCTTCTCATTGCTGCGAAGTCCGACTGCAGGACAGTCTCCCAGACCTCAGGGTCCTCTGAAGTGATGGCTGACGTCTGTCCTCTCCTCAATGCGCAGAGAAATGTGCTGCTGAAATCTGTGCATCTGCCCCATCGGCGTGGCTCAGCGGTTGAGCGTCGACCTATGAACCAGGAGGTCGAAGTTCGATTCCCGGTCAGGGCAGATGCCAGGTTGCAGACTCCATCCCCAGTGTGGGGCGTGCAGGAGGCAGCCAATCAATGATTCTCACTCATCATGGATGTGCCTATCTCTCTCTCCCTCTTCCTTCCTCTCTGAAATCAATAAAAAATATATATAAAAAAGAAAGAAATATCCGTGCATCTGAGTTGTGCCAGAGTCAGACAGACGAGGTCCTCCCTCCGACAGCCCGATGCCAGCTCACAGCGGGCACGATTAGGTGCTTCCTCTTCTCTTCAAACTCTTTCTCACCCAAGCTCCTGTCATCCTACTTTGGGGATGTTTTACGTCAGAATTAATTATATTCAGAAAAAGCCTCTGTTGCTTATTACTTTAAACATTATGATAAAAAGGATGTAGAGAGAAGGGCACCCTCGTGCACTGCTGGTGGGAATGCGGACTGGTGCAGCCTCTGTGGAAAGCAGGATGGAGTTACATCAAAAAGTTAAAAATAGAACTGCCTATAACCCAGCACTCCCACTTCTAGGAATTTATCTGAAGACATCCAAACACCAATTCTAAAGCCTATGTGCACCCCTATGTCCATCGCGGCGTTAATTACAACAGCCAGCGTTTGGAAGCAGCCCAGTGCCCAGCAGGGGATGAGGGGTAAAAAGGCTGTGGGACATTTACACCATGGAAAACCACTCTGTCGTAAAAAGGAAGAAAATTCTCCCCTTTGCAACAGCCTGGATGGACCCGGAGAGCATTATGCTGAGGGAAATAAGTCAGTCAGAGAAAGACAAGTTCCATATGATCTCACTCATGTGGAATCTAATGAACAAACTGAACTACCCAGCAAAACAGAGACAGACTCATAGATAGAGAGCAGGCAGACAGCTGTGTGTGGAGGGGTGGGTGGGGAGGGGAGAGGGGTATGGTTAGGAGTGGGGGTGGAGGATTGAGCAAAAAAGAAAAAAAAAAAGAGAGAAGGAGAACCCATGGGCATGGACAATAGTGTGATGATTGTGGGTGGTGGGGTGGGGAGGTGGGAGAGGGTATAGAGGGGATAAATGGTGTTGGAAAAAAATAAATAAAATCATTTGACTGAAGGAAGGGAAACAATATATGCAATTTAAAAACAAAGTTTACTGGCTCTGGGAGGTGTGGCACAGTGGGTTGGGCATCATCCCGTGTACCGAAAGGTTGCCGGTTAGATTCCCCGTCAGGACACATGCGAAGGTTGTGGGCTTGATCCCAGGTAGCGGCATGCAGGAGGCAGTCGATCAATGACTCTCTCTCATCACTGATGTTTCTATCTCTCTCTCCCTCTCCCTTTCTCTCTGAAATCAATAAAAATATATATAGAAAAAAAGAATTCCCCTGGAGAACAGGAGTACATCTATTGAAAGATCTCACCCTGAGGTCAGGGACAAGACACATGTGTAACCTTCACCAATTTTATTTAACACTAGAGGCCCAATGCATGAAATTCATGCAAGAGTAGGCCTTCCTTCTCCCAGCTGCTGGCACTGGCTTCCCTCCAGCACCCAGGACCCAGGCTTCCCTCTGGTCTAGTTAGCATGTTATGCTTTTATTATTATAGATTGTAGTAGAGATCCAAGCTAGTGCAACAGACAAGGAAAAGAAACAAAATCCATTAGGCTCATAAAGGAAGAAGTCACAGTTTCACTCTTCAAAAATTCCATGACTGTATCAGCAGGAAAGCCAAAGACTACAGTCAGGGTAGCAAGGTTTCTGGAAACAAGAACAACACACAAACTCAGATGTATTTTTACAGACCAACAACAAAGAAATGGCAAATAAAATAAAAACAGGACACCACTTACTACTGCAACAAAAAGCTCAGACACACACAAATAAATTCCAGATGGATCTCAGATTTGTAAATTTCAGGAACGTAGGAACATATTTTCACAATGTTGTCATATGTCAAAATGACTTTAAAAAGACAAAGAGTTGACCATAAGGGATAAAAGATAAATTGGACCACATTCAAGTATTTTTGTTCATTAAAAAACACCATTAGGGCAGTTCAAAAAAGAAAAGAAACAATCCACACAGTAGGAGAAACTATTTGCAACACATAAAGCTGACAAAGGACTCATTAAGAACATATAAGGAATATTTAAAAATCACTAGTAAAAACAGACAACTCACTAGAAAAAAATACCCATCCTATATAATAAAGAAGTAATATGCAAATTGACCATCACTCCAACACACAAGATGGCCACCCCCATGTGGTTAAAGATGACCACCCCCATGTGGGCACAAGATGGCCACCCCATGTGGACACAAGATGGCTGCCACAAGATGGCCAGCAGGGGAGGGTAGTTGGGGGCAATCAGGCCTGCAGGGGAGGGCAGTTAGGGGTGACCAGACTGGCAAGGGAGGGAAGTGAGATGTGACCCAGCCAGCAGGGGAGGGAAGTTGGGGGCAACAGGCCTGCAGGGGAGGGCAGTTAGGGGGGACCCAGCTAGCAGGGGAGGTCATTAGTGGTGACCAGGCCGGCAGGGGAGGGCAGTTGGGGCAATTGGGCTGGCAGGGGAGCAGTTAGGCATTGATCAGGCTGTCAGGGGAGTGGTTATGAGGTGATCAGGTTGGCAGGCAGAAGCGGTTAGTGGCTATCAGGCAGGCAGGCAGGCAAGCAGTTGGGAGCCAGCAGTCCTGGATTGTGAGAGGGATCCCAGATTGGAGAGGGTGCAGGCTGGGCTGAGGGACAACTCCGCTCCCCCCATGCACAAATTTCGTGCACCAGGCCTCTAGTGTATTTCATAAAACAGGATATCCAAATGGTGTCCTCGGTAGAAGAAGGCCACAGGAGTTGCCCTCAGGGCACAGGTGCTGTCTGTCTGTCTGGCCCAGCTCACATACATAGGTCACCAGGAATCTTCTCTGGTCCCTGACACCAACTTCTATGAGAGTCTCAGAGATCACTTAACAAGGACTCTCCCTTGCCTTCAATGGCTGGCTGCTCCCTCTCTCCTAGGCCTCCTAAGGGATCAGGGCTTTTGGGAACATGAAAGGCAGGGCAACAGGTCACCAGGCCAACTACTAAAGAGCATTGTGGGGTGAGTTTTCTAGGTACCCCCTGTATGGACAGTGATGATGGGGTGGGGGCGGGGGGGCGCCTTCAGTAAGGCTGGCCAAGTCCGGAGGCAGACAAGCAGGATGCCTCCCTTGGGATTGGTTTTGTGTAGCGCAGAGTCTGCCTGTCTGATACATACCAGCCCTTTGGGATATGTACACACCAACTGTGAGAAATTTGACCAAAGTTCCTCAAGCTTCTTTTGCAACATAGTCTGGCCCCACTATAAAGTGAACAATGAAGAGGTTTGGCCAGTTAATAGCACCATTGAGTTTAATGCTACCCTGCCTGCAGCTAGACCTGCTTTCCCATTCCCAGGGAAGTGAAAGGAGGATGAGGCCTTCTTACATCAATGTGTCTTTTCCATACATGCAAGCCATTATCTATCACTCTCAGGAATGACCCTCAGCTATGTGCTACCTGTAAACTAGATTTCTCTGTAATTGCTGCAGAGCCTGAAAGAAAAATATACCCAATTGGAGAGAAACATTTCAAAAATGGGTGCTTAAATTTGTTAGCCCTTTGCCAACATTTGCCAAACCTTAGGTATCAAAAACAACTGCCTTTGTTTTACAAATAGTCTTTATAGGACCAAGGCATGGCTCCAGAATACCACAGCCTGCAAAGTCCTTTCGCTTCCCCCAAACCTCAAAGTGCTCATAGATAACTGACCTGATGGAACCCATGTCCTAGGAGAAGCTTGCATTTCTTTCCCTGTGCCTTCGAGATACCAAAGTCCCTCAGGCTTCTTGTGCAACAAATACCTGGTCTTCTTCCAAGACTCTTGTCTAGGCCATCTTTTAAAATGCAAGTGTCTGGGTGGCAACTCTTATTGAAAGGAAGAAACCTTAGCCATGTGAACAGATCAAATTAACTCATTTCAGCTGTTAAACACTGATTGCTAGACAAGTCTTTTTTAAAAAAAATACATTTTTATTGATTTCAGAGAGGAAGGAAGAAGGAAAAAGAGAAACATCAATGATGAGAGAAACATGTAATCGGCTGCCTCCTGCATGCCCCACATTGGGGATCGAGGCTGCAACCTGGGCATGTGCCCTGACTGAGAATCAAACTGTGATCTCCTGGTTCCTAGATTAATGCTCAACCACTCACCCACACTGGCCAGGCAACAAGTCTTAAGTTCATCTAATTTTGGCTGTTTATTACTGGAAAACTAGAAAATACACTTACTTGGAACTGTTATACTTTATTAGAAATATATCTCTTAAAAGTATGAATGTGTTTGCCAATGGAAGATCCTATGTTTCTACAAGTTATAAAATGCATTTGCCAATCTAAAAAATGCTAATTACTTACTTTTTAGTTGTCACTTAAAAATTAAGATTTCTAAGAGTTAAGAATTTTAATTAGTTAGAAAGAAATTATGTGGTTTTGGTAATAGAAGGTATAAGGTATGGAAATATATTTTAAATATATTTTTATTGATTTCAGAGAGGAAGGGAGAGTGAGAGAGAGATAGAAACATCAGTGATGAGAGAGAATCATTGATCAGCTGCCTCCTGAACGCCCCCCACTGGGGATGAAGCCCCAAACCCAGGTATGTGCCCTGACCAGGAATCAAACTATGACCACCTGGTTCATAGGTCAACATTCAACCACTGAGTTACACTGGCTGGGCTGGAAATGTATTTTAAAGGAAAAAAGTGAGTTTCCCTAAAGCTGGCTATTTTTGAATGGGTAAAACAAGTTTGTGAAAGTTGTAGAAAGGTTTGTGAAAATTATAGAAGATTCGTGGAGCAGTGTTAAGAGGAAGTTATATAAATGACACAGGCCAGTAAGCTAGAACAAGCTGAGTAGGAAAACCAAGGCAGACAGTTAAACAGCAGTTTGCAGCCATCTGGTAAATCCTATCTTCCATAAACCAAGACACTAAAGAGTGAATGATTTGTACTTCTCTCCAACCAGAGGGTAAATAGCTTCAACCCACCTTCTCTGGGAGACTGAGAGCAGAAATCCAGTAGTGCCATTGCAGACCACGCCCAAGGACAAGTGGAGTTGAGAATAAACCTCATTTTGGTACATCGGCAGAAAGCTGATGAATTCTATTGAGATCCTCCTCTAAATGCCCAGTCTTTAAAACCTCAAAATGAAGGCCCAGCATGTGCTCCCCAATACATTCAAGAATCAAAAGTAAGCTAATACAGAATTAGAATTTAATTCTTTCCCACTCTGTTAAAAGGACAAAAATTTTCCTCTTGCTTTTTAGATATAAGGAAACTCAGTTTTTAAACAATTTGGAGAATTATGTCTTTTTCTCCCTACATTATCCTTCCAGAATTGGCAATTCTTAATGAGTCAGGGCAATAGGTTTCTTCGCACAGATTCAATAAGTTTCCAATTGTGGTTTTATTAACTAAGACTTACTGGACCGTCATGTTAGAAAGAATGTGCTTGGGCTCTGGTGCCCAGAAAGTCTTAAGGAGCCAATAAAAGCCCCTTGGAAATGGCCTGGTACCTGGCTTGGTCACGGGGTTCATGGCAATCTTTCCAGGTAAGGAAGGAGGTTGCTTTCTTGAGAGATGACAAGGAAGAAAACTCAAGATATTTTGGGAACCCAAGCCTACAGGAATTGCAGGAAAACCAGACAGCAACTAGATGGCTTGGCTTATTTGCTCTGAGGGGCTAATTAAAGTTCAATCATGAAATTCCAGCAAAGCAGATTTTTAAAAGCCTATATGATCAATTGCTATTCTTATTGTGTTTATGCAAATAACCAGACCAAATTGAAACTATACTTAATACCATAAATAAATTGGTCTTAATTTGGCACTTTAATAAAAATGAGGGTGATTTTATGGGGAAAAATGTGTTTCAACAGACTCTATAACACACATTTGTGAATATTAGATTCTAATTCAATTAATTGCCTTCAGAGTTTTATTTTTCACCTATGAATTGAACTAAATCCTGAATTTATCTAGTTTTTGTAAGTATTTGGCTGTAACCCTCCAAACTAATGTTTCATTTTCCTCCCACCTTTTGACTTGGAATTATTGAGAACTAAAATGTTTTCTTTCCACTGGACCATTTGTCATAATTCTTGTTGTTCTAGCTTTTGCCTCAATACTGAGATTTACAACAGTTTGTCTCCACCAGGTTACAAGCCCTACTGGAACTCAAGGATACCACCTCTAGACACCATCACCACCTCCTTCCGTGCCCAGGCCTCATGGTCCCTCTGACAGAGAGCAAGGATCCCTTGGCTCTGAAGAAAAAGTGTTGCTCCCTTTCAGCAGGAAGCAGCTGCAGAAGAGACCCTGACCCCCTTTTCTCTGAAAGAATTCAGGGCCAAGATTCTTGATGGGGAATGGGGTGGGCAGTTAGACAGACTTGAGCAGAGCAAGGACGATAGGCCAGGTGCAGAAGGTGACCAGGGTGGAAAGCCCCAGGTGCCTAGCAAAGGGCAATTGTAGGGTGGGACCCCGCCCCCAGGGTTACCTTTCCTTCCCTAGCATATCCTGGACCCCTGACCTTTCCTCCCTAGAGGCAACATCCAGGTCTCCGTTGTATTTTAGCTCCAGGCCCAGAGAAGCAACAAACCCAGCCAGGCTGACCTCAGGACCAGCTGCGTGGAATAATGACCTCCCCACCCCCACTCTGGTGCCCGCCCGTCAATCAGTGGAGACCACGGCCCTGAAAGGACACCCCTGGAAAACTGCTGCATATTGAGATCTCCTGGGACCTCCCCTGACATCTCCACCTTTACCCCTTAGGACCCAATAGGCGCTCCTTCCTGGGCCCACACCCTGCCTTTCCTTTTCCCCTCTCCCCCATTAGCTTCCTCTCTCCCAAGCTCCAAGAACCCTTCCTTTTCCTCCACAAATTGTTTGCTAAACTCATTTCTTCTAGGAATTACTTCCTCTGCCTCTGTGACTTACCCAGTAAATGTTCTCTTACAGAAAAGAAGCCAAAGACGGGAAACACCCCTATGGTCTGGGGTGGGAAGGAACGGAATAAAGAAACCCTGGTATATTCAAACAGTGGGACGCCACGAAGCAATGAGGACGGGGGTTACAACTACACCCAATGCCCTCTGAGACACCAAAGCCAGCTGGAGAGCGCGGGCCGCACTACATGCGTCTCAGCGCCAGGCAGGTGCAGTTAGGAACGAGGGAGGGGCAGGGGTTTCCTCTGAGGGAGGCTGGTGACGGTAAGGGGGCCGCGGCAGGGGTGAGGGCCGGGGAGGGCTCTGGGAGCATTCCCTTTGTGGTCTGCATGCCGGTCACACGCCCTGTGCACTTGGTGAGCACTGGCTGGGCACCCTTACTACTTAGGCACTTTTGTGAGTGTAAGTTGTCGCTCGATAGAAAAGGAAAGCCATTAGAGAATGCCACGGGAAACAAGCTTCAACCATTAACATTTTGTAAAGGTTAAAACTAACATGCTAAATGGAACCGAATGATGGGAAGAAAATAAAGTGGGGGCAGTGGGAGCGTGGGGCGGGGTGCGGGGTGCGGGGAGGGGAGCGCGATGCTAAGCTGAGTGGCCAGAGGGGCCCCCTTTCTTTCCTGTGTGGTAAACCTTCCCTGAGCATCCCAGGGGGAAGGTGAGATTGGTGATCTGTGTGCGCAAAAGGCTCTGAGTTTCAAGCAGGGCCTGAAAGACATGATGTTCAGGAAAGTCTCAGGGGGAGAAGGGCATTGAGAAGCTTTCAAATGCCTTCGGTCCGCTTTCAGAGGGGAGCGCTCTGCACACGGGAGCGTCACGATGGAGACGGTCCTTACCACGCAGTGGCAGAGAGATGCTCTCGGCATTAGATACTCGTCCCTCCGCTCCCGACAAACCAGCCGGCGTGTCAGCAGGAGCAGGACGGAAGAGGAAACGTGTTCTGCATGCACCAACAAACTGCGTGTAGGACGTAAAATATATCTTCTCTTACCCCCCAGGGCGCAGGTCACCCCCTGTCAGAAGGTCACCCTCCGGCACGAGGAGGGACAGACCTACTCCTCACACACATCTTTGTCCTCAACATTCAAGTCCTCTCCTTTCTTTTTAGATCCCACCTGGGGACATTTCCCCCATTGGTTCATTTTATTTTTCAAAGTTATTTTTATTTTTGGTCAGTCCTCACTAGAGGATATTTTTCCATTGATTTTGAGAGAGAGAGTGAAGGGGAGGAGGAGAGACAGAGAGAGAAACATCCATGTGAGAGAAACACATTGATTGGTTGCTCCCGCATGCACCCGACTGGGGACCAAGCCTGCAACCGAGTTACACGCCCTTGACTGGAATTGAACTGGGGATCCTTCAGTCCTCAGGCCAGCGCTCTATCCACTGAGCCAAACCGGCTAGGGCTCCATTGATTTTTTTAGGGAGAGTGAAAGGGAGGAGAAGAGACAGAGAGAAACATTGATGTGAGCGAGACATCAATTGGTTGCCCTTGATCAGAATTGCACACTCGACCCTTCAGTCCATAGGCTGATGCTCTAACCATTGAGCAACCAGCGAGGGTGGCCTTTCCATTTCTAAGTCTTGCCACTTCATTGAAAAGCAGAGAAACAAACATAAAAGCATTCTTCAGACACAGGGGGATACTCATGAGCATGTGTGATGCTATGAGCAGTATTTAACAGACTTATTCTGCTTATTTTCTCATTGCTCTTTAAATTCCTATTCTTCCGTTGTTAATCCTCACCTGAGGATGTTTTTCCCATTGATTTTTAGAGAGAGTGGAAGGGGGGAGGGGAAGGAGGGGGTGTGTGTGTGAAAGAGAGAGAGAAAGAGAGAGAGAGAGAGAGAGAGAGAGAGAGAGAGAGAGAAACATCAATCTGAGAGAGAAGACACACGAGTTAGCTGTCTTTGGAATGCGCTCCGCCTGTGGCCAGAGATGCAACGGGTAACCCAGGTACTTGCCCTTGACCAGAAACCGCACCCAGGACTGCTTGGAATACAGGCGACGCTCTAACCACTGAGAAACACCAGCCAGAGCAAATTACTAATCCTCTCTCCTCTCTCTCGTCTCTTTCTCCACCCCCCCCCCCCCGCCCCCACACACCCAAGGTACACGAACGAGGGAGGCAGAAAGTAACACTGAAAGGTAGATGTGTCAGGATCTGAATCTAAACTTCTGCTACTCAGAAGGAAGTGGGAGAGGTGACGCGCCCATTCCACAGTGCACCTCGCCCAGATCCGCGATCAAGGACGCCTTCCGGATCCTGCTCCCTTGCTCTGCGCACCAAGCCCTGTGGTCCCGCAGCACAGCTGGGCTGTTGGTCTAAGAGCAGAGCCGACCTGGAGCCAGCCCCATCCTGTTTGCGGGCTCCCCTCCCTCTTTTGGGGATAAACAGACAGACCGGTCTTATTGAGAGACTGCCCCCCAGGGTGTGACTTGTCTGTGGATGCCCGCGATTCTCCCTGATGGCCACGGCAGGGGACAACGTGGGAACCGGGTTAAATTCGTCTGAATGGTGAGTTCCTGAAGTTCAGGTGCCTGAGTCTTTTTATCACCTCCCTGTTGGCTTGGCCCCCTCCTCGCCGTGCATGACTGGCTCGTGTAACAGGGGTCCCCAGGGGCCCCAGAGGTGGGACCCGGGACTGTTGGTGTGTTGCACACCCTGCAGAAGTGCAGGGGTTACTGATGGCAGGCAGGCCCTGCAGACAGGGGAGGCCCCGTCCTGGAGGGGGGGCGCTGGGTGGGAAGGCAGTGAGGAGTGGGGCTCACAGGAGGCATGCAGGGCCTGGGGTGCTGCCTGCTGGGAGGGCCAGCCTTCCTGTGTGCCCTGATGGAGGAGCGTCAGGAGGGAGTCTGAGGTGCGGGTTCAGCGCCAGCTCCAGCGGAAGGGGCAGTGACTCCGAGGGCAGGCGTGGGGCAGCCTGTCTCAGCTGCACTACCCTCTGCTCCGGGCATGTGGTTCAACTTCCCACGCCTCAGACTCACCGTTTGTAAAACAGGGATAATGCTAAGCACCTGGAAGTCCTGTTGTAAGGACTAAATGAAATACTTCCTGTACACTCTCGGCCTGGTGACTGGCACCGAGTACATGCCTAATGATGACGAGGTCTCGCTCTAGGTATCGCTGCTGCTGCTGTTACTGCTGCTACTCATATGGTGGTTACTGGTACTGGTGTCACTCCTCTCCTAGAACTCTGAACTCTCCCTTCGTTTGTTAAAGTGGAAGCAATTGTCTAACTCACAGAATTGTGAGGAAGATTATAAAAGACTAGAGGCCCGGTGCACGAACTCATACACCAGTGGGGTCCCTCAGCCTGGCCTGCGGGATTGGGCTGAAACTGGCTCTCCGACATCCCTTGAGAGGTCCTGGATTGCGAGAGGGTGCAGGTCAGGCTGAGGGACCCCACCGGTGCTTGATCAGGGCTGGGGAGGGAGCGGGAGGTTGGCCAGTGGGGAGGGACTGAGGGAGGGCTCCAGGGCTTGTCCTGCCCATCTCACTCAGTCCCGATTGGCCTGACCCCAGCAGCAAGCTAACCTACCAGTCAGAGCATCTGCCCGCTGGTGGTCAGTGCATGTCATAGCGACTGGCCGACTGGTTGACTATCTGTCCCCTGGTGGTCAGTGTATGTCATAGTGAATGGTTGAGCAGCCTTAGCATATCATTAGCATATTATGCTTTGATTGGTTGAACAGCCGACCAGACTACCGGACACTTAGCATATTAGGCTTTTATTATATAGGATAATCTATGCAAGGGTGCTTGGTACACTTTAAAAAAAAGTGGCATAAAACATTAGTCAATATAATTATCAGCAACATCGATCGCGTTTCTTTTTCCCTTCATTTTATTTTCCTTTGGGCTCCTTCTCCTCTTCCTCTTTCTCACCTCCCTCCCCTTCACTGAGCCCTGCAGTGGGCGCTCCTGTCTTCCCTTAGTTCTTCCCTTCGTCACCCATGTTACTCACTTCATTTCATTCTCTTCTTTTGCTCCTTTCACGGATTCAAAGTCCATTTTAAAATTATTTCTTGTGTGTTTAATGCTTTACCATCGGGTATGTGGGACATTTTTTCTCTTTGTCTTTCTAAAAGATAGAACCCCCAAACTAAACTTTACCTTGAACCTGTGACTTTTGGTTGCCTTTTAAAGCTTACGTTTACAATAGTTGGTGGGAAAAACCAACAAACCTGTCCTGTTCTCATTAGGACTTAGGGGCCACGTGAAGTGCCTGTGAGCCAGCCTCTCACTCAGTTCAGTTACACTGATTCACATGCTACTGGCCCTGCTTTTGCACGTGGGAGTTGGCCTTCCACATGTTTATTTCATGTTCTAGACACACACTAACACACGGAAGCTGCCCTGAGACACGGCAGGTGTGAACAGTGTGCCCACGAGCAGCCAAGGGCAAAGTCTACCTCAGGGTGGTATTTTATTTTATTTTATTTTATTTATTTTGAGGTGGGATTTTCTATACTTAAGACAAGCAGGGACACCTCTTCCCTCTTTGGTTGCTTTTATAAGCCAGATGTGGGGGTGTCTATGGGAACAGTGTTACACATTCACCCATCACTTCCACGTCTTAAAAATGTGCTTCTGAGTGAGAAGCTGGGCGCCGAGCCTGCCCTAGGTCATACCCTTCACCTTCAACACTGCTCTCCTGGGAGGACTTTATCACCATGATTCTGTTTTAAACTGGAAGAGTCTATCATTACTGCTGATAAAATAGTATAAACATGAAACAAAACACTTCGCTATCTTTTTTTAAAAAATATTTTTATTGATTTCAGAGAAGAAGGAAGAGGGAGAGAAAGAGAGAAACATCAATGATGAGAATCATTGATCATCTGCCTCCTGCAAGCCCCCACTGGGGATTAAACCTGCAACCCGGTCCTGTGCCCTGACTGGGAATCAAACCCTGACCTCCTGGTTCATAGGTCGATGCTCAACCACTGAGCTACACCAGCTGGGCTACTTTGCTTTATTTTCTATGTGCAACACGTCTAAAATAGTGTGATAGGATCCAAAGTCCAATCATAATGTGCTAGCTCAATGGTTCAGTGCTACATTCCAAAACCATGTGTGCCTGGGCAGGCATACCCTCCGTGCACAGTGCTTGACCTGGAGGGTCTCCCACCCCTGCAGAGGGAGGTGCCCGCCGGTGGTCACCCCCAGTCCAGGACCCAAGGACACAGATGCTACTGCCAGGCCGGGCGATTCCTGCCAAGGGGCACTTCCACTTTTCAGTGTTCTGACATACTGCATGTAGTTAGCAGGTCACTCACAATTCCAAGCACTTATTTTTCAAGTAACACTTTTTTCTCATTAAAAAATTAGAGCAAATAGAAATTAATATTATGATAGAATGCCTTCCGATTTGTTTCTACATATACCTATGTATACGCAGGTATATAGCTATCTGGGTAAATGACATGGGAGCCTGAGAGGAAAAATTAAAACTATATCAATTATGACTAAAAATACCATTGTGAATTTTGCCTTTTTTCATTTATATGTGATGAGCTTTCCCTTGTCACATCCATCTTTCAAAATCAACATTTTAATGGTGCAGAATATGGCCTCAAATGAGTATTCTATCACTTATTACAACATTTCTTTCTGTGTGGTACATTTGGGCTGTTTGCATTTTTGGCATTGGCATATATATACATATATATATATATACACATATATATATATACATATATATATATATATATGTATGTGTATATATATATATATGTATATATATATATATATATATATATGTATATATATATATATATATCTATATACTAGAGGCCCGGTGCAGGCCCGGTGCATGAAATTCGTGCACAGAGGGGGGTTGTCCCTCAGCCCAGCCTGTACCCTCTCCAATATGGGACCCCTCAAGGGATGTCCGACTGCCCGTTTAGGCCCGATCCCCAGTGGGATCGGGCCTAAACGGGCAGTCGGACATCCCTCTCACAATCCAGGACTGCTGGCTCCCAACTGCTCGCCTGCCTGCCTTCCTCATTGCCCCTAACCGCTTCTGCCTGCCAGCCTGATCACCCCCTAACCATTCTGCTGCCAGCCTGATTGCCCCCAACTTCCCTCCTCTGCCGGCCTGGTCACCCCTAACTGCCCTCTCCTGCAGGGTTGATCACCTCCAACTGCCCTCCCTTGCAGGCCTGGTCCTTCTCAACTGCCCTCCCTTGCAGGCCGGGTGCCTCCCAACTGCCCTCTCCTGCTGGCCATCTTGTGGTGGCCATCTTGTGTCCACATGGGGGCAGGATCTTTGACCACATAGGGGCAGCTATATTGTGTGTTGCAGTGATGATAAATCTGCATATTACTCTTTTATTAGATAGGATAGAGGCCTGGTGCAGGAGTGGGGGCCAGCTGGTTTGCCCTGAAGGGCATCCCGGATCAGGTGGGGGTTCCCTTGGGGCGTGGGGCGGCCTGGGCGAGGGGCCTGTGGTGGTTTGCAGGCTGGCCATGCCCCCTGGCAACCCAAGTGGAGGCCCTGGTATCTGGAATTTATTTTCCTTCTACAATTGAAACTTTGTAGCCTGGAGCGGAGCCAAGCCTGGGGCTTCCTCCGTGGCAGCAGCCATTTCTGTTGGGGTTATAATTGAAACTTTGTTGCCTTAAGCGGGTGGCCCCGGCCAGGGTGTGCAGAAAGCTTTGCTTCCCCTGTTGCCGGTGGCAACCCTGGCCTGCTCTCTCAAGCTCCATTCTGCGGCCATTTGTTTGAATTTGTTTACCTTCTATAATTGAAACTTTGTAGCTTGAGTGGAGGCTTAGGCCTGGCAAGGGCAGGCAGAAAGCTTGGCTTCCTCTGTTACCCAGGAAACCTTGCTCTCTGTGGCTGTAGCCATCTTGGTTTGGGTTAATTTGCATACTCGCTCTGATTGGATGGTGGGCGTGGCTTGTGGGCGTGACTTGTGGGTGTGTCGGAGGTATGGTCAATTTGCATATTTGTCTATTATTAGGTAGGATTAGAAGTCTGTTGCACAAAGAGAGAGAATCATTGATGGGCTGCCTCCTGCACGCCCCCTACTGGAGATCGAGCCTACAATCCAGGCATATGCTCTGACTGGGAATCCAACTGTGACCTCCTGGTTCATAGGTTGATGCTCCACCACTGAGTCATGCCAGCCAGGTTGACTACCTTCTTTTAAATAAATCCCTTTCTATTTGATTACTCTGGTTTATCTCTTTCTTTACAGAATTTATTAGCATTACTATTGGTGTATATTTGTTTATAACCATTCATTTAATTCCCCCATTAGAATCATTCATTTTACGTTGTGACTTAGGACCATTCTCAATCTCTCACCTAATGATCAATCATAGGCTTGATTAAAATGTCGAGTTATAGCCCTGGCTGGTTTGGCTCAGTGGATAGAGCATTGGCCTGTGGACTGAAGGGTCCCGGGTTTGATTCAAGTCAAGGGCACATGCCCAGGTTGTGGGCTCAATCCCCAGTAGGAGGCGTGCAGGAGGCAGCCAAACAATGATTTTTTTCTCATCATTGAAGTTTCTATCTCTCTCTCCCTCTCCCTTCTTCTCTAAAATCAATAAAAATATATTTAAAAAATAAAATAAAATGTTGAGTTATGGTTAGTAATTTGACTCTCAAACTGGGAAAATGTGTCATTATTCTTTTTTTTCAGTGTGTGGCTTTTTTGAGGTTATTTTGTTCAACTTGGGTCACCAAATAGCCGTTGCCCTCAGTGGCCAAGTTCAGGTGGAAACCAATGATGTAGATGGGAGCCTTCTGCCCACGGCACTGGCTGCTCAGTTCCCTAATGGGCACACGTGCACGAGCACGCATGCACACACACATACACACACACACACACACACACACTGTCTTTCCTCGTACGAATTAGACTCTTACTTTTCTGTCACATACACACAGGCATTTAACATGGAAGATGCTTGGACCAAGCTGATGAAAGTATGGCACTCACACATCCACCCATTTACACCCTAGAGCAAGCATGTCAAACTCACGTTGGTGGGCCGCATGCCTCCTATCATGCAGCCCGCTGGCCGTGAGTCTGACATGCTTGCTCTAGAGCAGGCGTCCTCAAACTACAGCCCTCAGGCCACATGCGGGTGTTTTTGCCGTTTTGTTTTTTTACTTCAAAATAAGATATGTGCAGTGTGCATAGGAATTTGTTCATAGTTTTTTTTAAACTATAGTCCGGCCCTCCAACGGTCTGAGGGACAGTGAACTGGCCCCTGTTTAAAAAGTTTGAGGACCCCTGCTCTAGAGCGTAGACTGAGGCCGGACCTCCTGAGAGTGAAGGTCTGTGGTCCTCCTGTGATTCTCCACGAGCAGGAATGACTTTCACGTCGACACTGACTGTGATTTCTTCCCCGGCCGCGCTGGTTGGCAGATTGCTGTTATGTAAGCCTGGGGAGCTGGCAGGAGGTGACTCAGACCCAGGAGCGCTTCCTCCCCTCAGGAAGAGGTGTCGGGTGGTGGGCGGTGTCTGAGTGACTAACGTTAAAATGGGAGGCATAGAAAAATCTGTGCGAGCGACGGCTTCGAGGGAAATGCACAGGAGAGGAGAGGATCGTGTCAAGGAGTCGAGGAAAACGTTCAAAGACTTGACTGCATTGTTGGAACCTTAGTCTTTGTTTTGTAAGTCGGTGCAGAGAGGAAATTCCCCAACTGTTCACGCCTCCAACGCAGGCCAAGCTCTAGGGGGGAGCGTGGCTCTGAGATGCTGAAGTGGAGACTGCAGTCCCTCGTATGCAAGGGCTCGAGGCCTCCTGGGGGACCGTTATGAGAATGTCACAGGGTTTCTCAGAAATGGCCACAGCGGAGGGTATGTCTCGGACAAAATTAAATGCCTACCCACTACCGCATCGAGCCAAAGAGCAGCCTTTCCTCCAGGAGGAGCGGCGGGGGCAGAACAGCCATCGCGCTGAGCGCCTGGAGGACTGCGGGTCACGTGAGTCCCGAGTGTCCGGGCGGTGCTCCCTGGAGGCCACGGTCTCAGCAGGTGCCTGGTCTCCGCAAAGGCCGCAGGTCGCTGGACTCCTGGGCGATCGCCGGGGCACAGGGAATTCCTCACTTCACGGCTTGGCGTCCGGCTTCCTCACGGGGCCGTCAGACAACTGTGTGTTCCCCGGCAGCTTTAAAACGGGCGAAGCACAAACAGGAACCCCAACACCACCACCCTTACAAACACGAGGAGTGCAGCGGGGTGCGCAGTCTGGGTCCACAGCGGTAACCACCGAGCCGCAGCGCTGCCCCCTCCGGCCACCCCGTCATTCCCGGGGCCTGTGACCTCACCCAGCACAGCGGCTCTCCCTGGCCGTCCCCCCGGCGAGCGGTGCAAAGTCGCATGCAAATTCCAGGCGGGTCCGAGCTCTGCTACGAGGGCTTTCTTATTCTGAGTTTTCCTGACGGGCGCATTCCTGAGGGCTAGAGGCAACATGTGGGACGCTCTGGACATGGTTCGCGGCTGTCAATGAAGACTTCAGAGAAAAGTCTCCTTCCACAGCAGGGCAGAGACTCGCTCCAGGGCTCCGAAGCGGCCACACTCTGCTCCCGGCTTGAAAATGAGCATCGGTACTGGATTCACAAAGGCTGTGGGCCCTGGCCAGTATGGTTCAGTGGCTAGAGCGTCGGCCTGCAGATGGAAGGGTCCCGGATTTGATTCTGGTCAAGGGCACATGCCCGGGTTGCAGGTTCGATCTCCAGTAGGGGGCGTGCAGGTGGCAGCCAATCAATGATTCTCTCTCATCCTTGATGTTTCTACCTCTCTCTTCCTCTCTGAAATCAATAAAAAATATTAAAACAAAAAGCTATGAAGTTCTCCTGCAATTCAGGGCTGCGGGAGCTGCTTCATGTCCCAGGAAGCCATTGGGTTGGTTTCCAACTTCATGCAACTGTTGGCTCTGGCACATGGAGTGGAGAAAGAAGGTTAACAAGCTCCAGTAAGTCAGGAAACAGTGGCTTAGTGGGAATACAGCAAATGAGCATTTTTTCTGCTTTAAATGCACCTAATTCCCCCAGGCCATGCTCTGGGGCAGGAAGGATGTGCAGGCAGCCCCCCGCCCCCCCTCCCCGCTCAGCGCCTGCTAAATTTGTGAGAGGGGAAACCCGCGCCCCTGCAGCAGGCGTTCCTGCAGGCGGAGTCTTGTGCCAATGTTTTAATTTACAAAGAAGCCAGTTTGCTTATGTGAAGCTGAACAGCACATTATACCTCAAATGCTTTCACATCTACAGAGAACACACACACAATCTACCACCTGCGTTGCATGCATCATTTAAAAACACACTAGATGTTACAAATACACAACGGTAATGTGTACTGAGGCTAATGGACCCACAAGTACAAAAAGCCTTGATGTTTCTCTCTCCCCTCCCCCTCCTTTCCTCTCTGAAATCGATAAAAAATCTATTTAAACATGAAAGATGTTAAGGGACTTGTGCGAATCTGAGATTTGCACGTAAGTTCTTGCCCAAGTGCAAAGCCCATAGCTCTCCACGTTACATTGCTCCTTTGCCGCAGAGGACGGTGGGTCCTGGGGAGACACACTATCGACGACCTGGACTCACTGTGGGGTTTCCAAAGGGGTCATTTTCCTTCTGCAATAAAATTTAATTAATCTTTTTCCTCAGAGCAAAGTAACCCCAGGCCTCAGCACTTGTTATTCACGTGGGACCATGCACAGACGAATCGTCCCTCGGGGTCTCTCTGAATAGCTGACCCACAGACTCAAGAGCGACCGTGTGTGCTCCCCTGCAGCGGGCAGAGTCACCTCGTGCCCGCCGGTGTGGCTCAGCGGCTGAGCATTGACCCAGAAACCAAGAGGCCGCCGGTTTGATTCCCGGTCAGGGCACATGCCCGGGCTGTGGGCTCGATCCCCTGTGGGGGTGTGCAGGAGGCACCCCTCCATGATGTTTCGCTCCCATGGATGTTTCTATCTCTCTCTCCCTCTCATCCTCTCTCTCTAAAAAATCAATGAACACTTAGGGCAAAAAAAGTTTGCTTCATAATCTAATCACGAGGAGCGTGCATGCTGATGGAGAAGCGTGTGTCAGATATAAATGGAGGGCAGTCCCGACCCAGAACTCCCAGTGGGGCTCCACGACTTAATTAGGAATAGGAGGCTCCCTACAGATAGAAAATGAGATGGAGGGCATTCAGATACTCAGCCGTTTCTGGGACATCTAACTGTAGATAGGGTGCCCCCAAAGTGTGTACACACACTGTGAATAATGACAAAGGCAGTGTTTACTAAAATACATTCCATTTTAAAAATTGAGCCATCAGCTCTTAAAGTGTGTACACATTTTTTGGGGGACATCCTGTGTATACAATGGTGTGCTACTCAGCCATAAGAAAAGATGAAATACTGCCATTTGCAACAACATGGATGGATCTTGAGAATATCGTGCTAAGCGAAATTAGAGAGAAAAAGTCAAGGACCATATGATTTCACTCATATGTGGGATCCAAGACTGAAGCAGCAAATGAACAAATAAGAAAAACAAACAAGCAAAAACTCATAGAGCCTGGCCGGCGTGGCTCGGTGGTTGAGCATCAACCTACAAACCAGGAAGTCATGGTTCGATTCCTGGACAGGGCGCATGCCAGGGTTGTGGGCTCCATATCCGGTGTGGGGAGTGCAGGTGGTAGCCGATCAATGATTCTCTCTCATCATTGATGTATCTCTCTCTGTCCCTCTCCCTTCCTCTCTGAAATTAAAAAAAAAAAAAGAACCCTCATAGATACAGTCAACATTTGGGTGGTTACCGGAGGGAAGGGGGCGGGGGAGTAGTCAAGGGTAACGGGGATCCAATATATGGGACGGAAGACGACCTGACTTTGGGTGGTGAACACACAGTGCAATAGACAGATGATGTACTGTAGAGTTGTACACTTAACCAATGGCAGCCCTATCACTTAATGAATAGTAAACATTTCATTGGATTTCATATTTAGACTGAAGACGTAGATCAGTAATAGCTTTCTAAGGTAGATAGTTTCTGGAAAGTAATGAAACAAAACGGCTCTACTCTAGTTTTATTTCAGGATCCAGCCACATGCAATCAGTCCTTCAGACCAGGGGTGGGGAACATCCGGCCCCGGGCCGTATCCTTCGGTCTGGCCCTGCCAAGGCAACCACAGGCGGGACTCAAAATTCAATAATCTAGGACATTTTTTCATAGCAACATGATTTTTAAGTTGATAGTTTTGTATGGCCTACGAATGATGTTATAAATATCCAAATGGCCCTTGGCAGGAAAAAGGTTCCTTACTGAACAATCCTCAGCTTCCTTTTTTTTTTTTTTTTTGGTTAATCTCCACCCAAGGATATTTTTCCATTGACTTTTGAAGAGAATAGAAGAAGGGATGGAGGGGTGGAGGGAGAGAGAAAGAGGAACATCGATTGCTTCCCTCATGTGCCTAACCGGGGCCTGCAGCCCAGGTACATGCCCTTCAGCAGAATCAAACCCAGACCCTTCAGTCCGCAGGTCGACGCTCTATTCACTGAGCCAAACCGGCTAGGGCTATGCTCATCTTTCTTAATTCAGAGAGAAATATATTCTCTACTTTGTTTTTCTAGGGCTGAGAGACAGGGGGGTCACTGACCACAATGTGCCCAAGGCTTTCCTGACATCACTGGGGTCCCGAGTCCTGGGAAAGTGGGCGGTTGGTGAGCCCCCTGAGAGGTGAGGCCACCTCAGAGCATTCAGACCCCAGAGCCTTACCTTCACGTCCTTGACGTTCATCTGCGTGCCCTCCTTCCCCACAAAGATGTCATCGATGTCCACGAACAGGTACCTGTCCAGGGACAGGGTCAGCCTCCTCCCCGACAGGAAGGACACAGTGTTGACAAAGATGAGCGTGTGCAGCCAGAAGCTCAAGTTGTTGCCGAAGAGCACCCGCTGGATGCCGTTGTGTAGTCCCAGGTCCTGGATCACCGTGGCGTGGGAGGCGCCTTTGGAGACGGGAGGGGAGGCGTTCTCTGGGGTCCTCACTTTGGCCAGTATGACCGGTTGGTATGCGGAGTGATTGACCTGAAGGACTGTCCAGTCAGCTCCGGGGAGCGAGCGAGCCTTCCTCCAGCCTCGACAGCTTGGTCGCCCGGAGCTGCGGGGAGTGAGGGCTGACACAGCAACCCTGCACGGCCAGGTCTCCGTGGCGGACAGAGGGAAGCCCTTCAGCTGGGCGCCCTGCAGGCCCCTCTCACTGGCGCGGTGAAACCCGATGACGCCACGCTGTACTCCGCACAGTACTTGTCCAAGAGGCTCCGGTTCCAAGAGTCCAGATTCACGTACTTCAAGATGTTCTCCTAAACGATGAGACTGTATTTGCCTTTCCCTTTCTCTGTAAGTGCCGGGAGGTCCCCCTTCCCGGGGGCAAGTTCAACATGATACTGGAATCTCCCTGATGCCAGGATGGAGACGATGTCCTGGCCCAGCGGTGAGTACTGGCTCTCCACCAACACCAGGGCCCTGGGGTCCGGCCTTGAGGCACCCAAGCGTGTCCTGGCCCTCACGTCCCCCGGCCGGGGCGGGGGGGAGCCGAAAGCTCCCGCATTCCGCCTCGGAGTGCACCTCGTTTCCCTGCGTGTAGCCCGCGTACAAGTAGTAGGTGGACACGAGGATGCTCAGCGTGCAGAGCGAGGCCAGCAGGACCACCGTCCTCCGGAAGTGCCCATGAAGCTTCATGCCAGACTGGGGCTGGGGCCCCTCCTGGGGACCGGGGACCGGGGACTTTCCCCCAGAGGCACCGTAACACGGGGAGGGGAGAGATGGGGCTTGGCCGCTTCTCCGGGCTCAGCCAAGACTTAGGTCGCATTGCAGCTCATTGGGGAGGCTCGATCGGGACTCACAGAAACAGTCTGCAAAGGAGGGAACAACAGAACAGAAACCATTCAGTCTGTGGCATTGACATGAGCAGGTGTTCACCCCGCAGCCTGACACAGTGTGCATTATGTAGGAAACTTTGTCTCCTCATCAGGATGAGGACAGGCTTCGGGGAAGGGCTTGGGGGCCTGGTGGAGGAAAACCCGGTGAACGGAGCTTTGCCTCAAGCTCTGAGGCCACAGACTCCAGACCGCAGAGGTCACCTGAGCCGCTCACTGCCATGTCAGAATGTCCTCTGGGCTGTTTGCATTTGATTGCGTGTGCTGACAAAGTATAAACGTTTGGACATAGTTTGTTAAATGCTACAATGAAGACACTTGTGTGTTTTTTTCTGAAAAGTGTTGACGCAATGAATTTTGACATTGCATTTATGTTTCAAGTCTATTAGATAAGCAACCCTATCGTGGTTGCTTTCATGAGACTAAACCTTTAACATGCAGATGAGGCCTCCCAACCCAATGACCACTTTAGAGCTGTGCACATACAGAGTGCGTGAGATGAGTGTGAGGAGTAAATACCTCCTCAGGGGCTTGGTGGAGAGAGATCACGGGGCAGCCTGTACTTCTGTGGAGGAAGCATGGGCCTATACACTCATTTTGTTCTGTTTCTACTTTTAGGAAAAGAGCTCAGTAATTTTATGAAGAACTAGAGGCCCGGTGCACGATTTTGTGCACGGGTGGGGTCTGGCTGGCCCTGCCTCTGATCAAGGTAGGGGGCCGATCAGGAATGGGGCCAGCCTGGGGGAGGAGCCACAGGCGGTTGGGGGGGAAATTGGGTCCCCCATCGGGCTGGTTGGCCACTGCAGTGCCCGTCATAGTGACCTGTCATTCTGGTCATTCCGGTCTTTCCACCATTGCAGTCATTTGGCTTTTATATATATAGATACTTAGAAACTACAGCAATATTGTTCAATATTGTTTTGTGTTAACAATATTGAGAAAAAACATTTTTAAAGTTCATACACACACAAACACACACACACACATACACATATATGTACATTGATTTCAGAGAGAAAGGGAGAGAGTGAGAGAGATAGAAACATCAATGATGAGAGAGAATCATTGATGGGCTACCTCCTGCACATCCCACACTGGGGATAGAGCCCCCAACCCTGGCATGTGCCTTGACTGGGAATCGAACCATGACCTCCTGGTTCATAGGTTGACACCCAACCACTGAGCCACACTGGCCAGGTGAGAAAAACCATTTTTGATTCCTGCCAGGTTCACTGTCTGTGTGGAGTTTGTGTGTTCTCTCCATGTCCCTGTGGATTTTCCTGGGGACTCCAGTTTCCTCCCACACTCCGAAGCTGTGCACACAAGGTGAATGTCTATCCACATTGTCCCCATCTGCTGTGGGTGGCCCTGCAAAGGTGGCCAGTCCAGGGTGTGTCCTGCCTGCACCCTGAGCTGCTGGAAGAGGAGGGGACATGCTCCAGCCCGGGGACCTGACATCATCAGTTAGAAAATAATGATCTAACTGGCTTTTATTCATGGTTCTAAAATGTCTGTACAGCCCGGCTGGCATGGCTCAGTAGTAAACCTGTGAACCAGGAGGTCAAGGTTGGATTCCCGGAAAGGGCACATGCCTGGGTTGCTGGCTCAGTCCCCAGTAGGGATCATGCAGGAGGCAGCCAATTCACGATTCTCTCTCATCATTGATGTTTCTATCTCCCTCTCCCTCTCCCTTCCTCCCTGAAATAAATAAAAAATATTTTTGAAAAATGTCTGTATAGCCCACAATTATTTTCATCTTTCAGTTTAGAAGGGCTGTGGGTCTTTATTTAGAAGTTTGGTGATGTTTTTGAGTGAGAAATACGCTGTAGGAACTTAGCTCCAGTTTCTATCAATTAGCCTCTGATAACATTGGTTTTGTTATCAGTCACGCGCTGCTTAATGATGGGGGTTTGACCTTAAAAATGTGTCATTGGATGATTTTGCAGTTGTGCAAACATCACAAAATACACTTACACAAACCTAGATTGTATAGCCCACTGCTGTAGTCATATGTGCTGGACTTTTATACACAGTAGCACAGTTAGGTTGCTTACTTACACTAGCATCAGCACACACACACACACACACACACACACACAGACACACACACGAGTGATGCACTATGACACATGATGGCTACAACGTCACTAGGCGATAGGAAATTTTCAGCTCTGTTATAATCTTAGAAGACCATTGTTGCTTATGTAGTCCATCATTGACCAAACATCATATGTGATCCATAACTGTACGCTGTTTCACTTAAAGTCACAGTTTCCAAGAACCTATAGATGATGTCAAGTAAGAACTTACTGTAGTTAAAAAAAAAACAAAACATAATGGAATACAATGGACACTTCATGAAGCACCTTATTACACTATAGTTTCAAATCTTTCTCAAGTTTTAGCAACCTTTGAAAAATATAGTAACTTTTGAAAAATCATGAGAAAGAAACATGGGTGTGTGTTATTTAATTAAATATACATTTTTTAAATTGATTTCAGAGAGCAAGGTTAGAGGGAGAGAGAGAAACATCAATGATGAGAGAGAATCACTGATTGGCTGCCTCCTGCACACCCCACGCTGGGGATCGAGCCCACAACCCTGACCTGTGCCCTCACTGGGGACCGAACCGTGACCTCCTGGTTCATAAGTCAATGCTCAAACACTGAGCCACGCCAGCCGGGTAACATGGGTGTTTTTTATAGCTTAAGATTAATAGAGGGGTATGGCTTTGGCACTTTGTAAGACATTATCATGGAATCTGAAAACAAATTATGGACGGTCTCCTCGTTGTCCGGAGGCAGGCTGCAGGCCAGCTGGGGGAAGTCCTGTGAGATAGTGTCTGGCGTTTCCCATGAGCTCATGTCATCACATCTCTCTCTGACCACGTGTCCCTTTACCACAGTCCGTCTCAGGTGAAATCACGATGTTGAAATAAATGATCACCAAGAACATTCTGGCCCTAAAATTCTGTGAAGCCACCTGTGAAATAAGCAGTGAACAATATTTTGAATAATAGATATTTATCTTTATGAATAATATATTATGGAGTATAGCTGCAGTATAATTGCAGGGTAAATATGCTATTTATCCTTTAAATTATCTATTATAGTTTATCCATTTGAATATTTAGGGTATCTATGTCATTCATTCAAATATTTATAGGGTAATTGTATTTCTATTTAATCTATAAATGTTCAGCAGAGTGGATTTCTTTAAAAGGTCCAAAATTATAGAGACAGAGACGAGAATGGAAACATTGGTGGGTTGTTGATTAGAGACGAATGACTATAACGGAAGAGCAGAAAGAGACCAAGGTGAGTCGGGACCTGCAATGCCCTGGGGGGGCCAAGGGTTTGGGCAGATTCTTGAAGGATGAGGGCATTGGAATAGGCATCTGAGACAGGAGTGAGTGCAATCCTGCGCAAGGGACACTGGGAGGGCGGAAGGAAAGAGTGAGGAGCAGTTAAAACACGTTTTATTGCCCGGCCAGCGTGGCTCAGTGATTGAATGTAGACCCAGGAACCAGGAGGTCACGGTTCAATTCCCTGTCAGGGCACATGCCTGGGTTGCAGGCTCGATCCCCAGTGTGGGACGTGCAGGACGCAGTCAATCAATGATTCTCTTATCATTGATGTTCCTATCTCTCTCCCTCTCCCTTCCTCTCTGAAATCAATAAAGAAATATTTAAAAAAATAAAATGAGTTTTGTGACGTGTGGGTGACTCAGGTGATGGAGAAACCGACCCACAGGAAGGCATGGCTGTGGGAGCGCACAGGCCCTGACTCCTTCCTGGTGGGGGGATAAGGAACAGGGCGGAGCTTTCAGAGGCTGCATGAACCAGCTCCTGGGGGACACGGTTAACCAGACCCTCAGGTGAGAGCAGCCGGACAGTCGAGTCTGGCAGCTGGTGTCGCTGGTTCTTCACAACCCAGTTATGACCTGCCAGTGACCGCAGGCCAGGAGAGTGCAGGGAGGAGACAGCAAGGGTCACGGGACAGCGAGGGACATGGGACAGCGAGGGACATGGGAGAGCCTGGGACATGGGATAGCCAGAGACATGGGACAGCCAGGGGCACAGGAGAGCGAGGTACACAGGACAACGAGGGACATGGGACAGCGAGGGACATGGGACAGCCAGGGACACGGGAGAGCCTGGGACATGGCCTTGCGAGGGACACAGGACAGCGAGGGACATGGGAGAGCCAGGGACATGGGAGAGCCAGGGACATGGGACAGCCAGGGACACAGGAGAGCGAGGGACATGGGACAGTGAGGGACATGGGACAGTGAGGGACATGGGATAGCGAGGGACATGGGACAGCCAGGGACACAGGACAGCAAGGGACATGGGACAGTGAGGGACACAGCCCTGCGAGGGGGAGGAGAACCAGGGGGACCCGTGAGGTCACGGCACACCGGCTGCAGGTACAGCGCCATCACTGAGCTGACGGGCTCCAAAGTGAATCCCATGGGAAGGAGGACATTGCCTTTTAAAGACCTAGCGGAGCGTCAGGTGTGAGTGAGCAAGCCCACCTTCCAGGGCCCGGAGCTCCCCTCGCACCCACAGTCACTTCACCTGGAAGACTAACTGCTCTGCTGACGTCCCGGCGTGTTTGAGTGACAGTCGGGGGCAGTGGCAGGACCCGCTCCGCCTGTGCGTTTCCCTGGGAGGTGCTCCGGCTGGCACAGGGGGGTCGCCACCTCCTGCATTTCAGGCAGCAGTGTCCGGTATTCTGTCCTGTGTCAGAAGGGAGACCGTGTGTCCCAGGCCACGCTCACCTGCAGTGAGGCGAGGAGTACCTGCTCCTGCTCTAGGGAGACCTGAGGTCCTGCCGCAGCAGCCTTCCCCACCAGGATCACAGGATGGCTCTTCCTCTCCACAGTCCCCTCCAGCTGCCTCCCAGGCCCAGTCGTGCCAGCTCCCTCCCGGGGCCCAGTCCCCTCCAGCTCCCTCCGGGGGCCCAGTCCCCTCCAGCTCCCTCCCGGGGCCCCGTTCCCTCCAGCTCCCTCCTGGGGTCCAGTGCATGCCAGCGAGCCTCCTGGGGCAGGACTCAGCCTCACCTATTTACGTGGATACATTGAGATGCACTCAGTTTTCTACAAACCATTTTTTAACCGAACATCTCATCAAGCTGTGGCCAAATTTAGTCTCTGGTGTGGGCTTGCGAAACATATGGGGCCTTCCGCGACCCTGTCCACCAATAGGGATTCCCATACCCTGTGCGTCTGCCGCCTCTGGTCGCCTGTGGCTGTCCCTCCTGCACACGGTGTGGCTGTCCCTCCTGCACATAGTGTGGCTGTCCCTCCTGCACACGGTGTGGCTGTCCCTCCTGCACACAGTGTGGCTGTCCCTCCTGAACACAGTGTAGCTGTCCCTCCTGCACACAGTGTGGCTGTCCCTCCTGCACACAGTGTGGCTGTCCCTCCTGCACACAGTGTGGCTGTCCCTCCTGCACACAGTGTGGCTGTCCCTCCTGCGGGACATGCACGGTTGTGGCTCCTCCTGAGCCTGCCTGGGGCGCCATTAGGAGGAAGGTGCCTGTGGAACATGAGGCTCCTGTCAGCCCCTGGGACCCCTCTCAGGTGGAGCTGGCTCCAGAGGGGCCGCGTCCAGCCGTTCCATGTGGCCCTGTGGAGGCATCTCTTCTTTGCACTTGGCCTGTTCACTGAAATCTTGTTTGAAGTCCCCTTGCTGCCTCACTGTGCGCTCCAGGGGGCCCAGGTAATGCCCCAGTGGTGCATGGAGGGCCCGGTGCCAGCTTGGGGAGACCAGTGCCAGCTCGGGGAGACCAGTGCCCTCTGGGAAACTGGCTGAATATAATCGCACGTTAGTTTGAGGCTAATCTGACACTCCCAGTCAGTCCAGTGCCTTCGCTGGTGTTCCAGGCTACAGATCGCTGTAATGTAACCGCAAACATGCTGATGTAATGTTTCTGTTCTATTAAATACTAAGGAAATATAATCACACTGTCCCAACAAAGATGAAAAAAGCCACTCTGCTGGGAGCCCTGGCCAGGTGGCTCAGTTGGTTGGAGCGTCGTCCCATGCACCAAAAGGTTGCGGGTTCGACTCCCGCTCAGGGCACATATGAGCAACTTTATTGGTTGAATGTTTCTTTCTTGCTAGATTGAAATTTCCAAGAGTGTAGGATTCATGGTATTCCCAGGAATCTTTCAAATAAGAAACAGAATAAAACTATTTTTTAATCTTTATTGTTGAAAGTATTACAATGCCCCCCGCTACTCCCCCTAAACTTCTTCCCAGGCCCTCACTGCACTATTGTCTGTGTCCATGGGCCATGCATACATGCATACGGTCTTTGGTTAATCCTCCCCCCACATCCCCCACTTCCCTCTGAGATTCCACAGTCTGTCCCATGCTTCCATGTCTCCGGATCTGTTTTGTTCATCAGTTTATGTTGTTCATTAGATTCCACATGTGAGTGAGATCATGTGATACTTGTCTTTCTCTGATTGACTTATTTCACTCAGCATGATACTCTCCAGGTCCCTCCATGCTGTCCCAAAGGGCAAGAAATCCTTTTTACTGCTGCATAATATTCCATGGTGTAACTGTACCACAGCTTCTTTATTCACTCGTCTACTGATGGGCACTCGGGCTGTTTCCAGATCTCAGCTATTGTAAATTGTGCTGCTATGAACATAAGGGTGCACATATCCTTTCTGATTGGTGTTTCTGATTTCTATTCCTAAAAGTGGGATCACTGGGTCAAATGGCTGCACCAGTCTGCATTCCCACCAGCAGTGCACTAGAGTTCCCTTTTCTCCGCATCCTCGCCAGCACTTGTTGTTTGTTGATTTGCATCTCTCTGATGATCAGTGACGTTGAGCATTTTTTCATATGTCTCTTCGGCTTTCATATGTCATCTTTGGAGAAGAATAAAACTATTTTAAGGGCCAACTTGATCAACAGGCAAACCCTTCAGAACAGTGATGCCCGTGTTATTAAAGTGCTCTCACAAAAGTGTGTGGATGTGACAGATGTCTGTGTGGCCAGAGGGCTGTATGAGTGGCTGGCCAGCAGGTCCGAGTGTTGCCATGGACACGCAGTTCCTCTCAGAAGCACAGAACTCACCACTGGGGATGAATTTGGCTGCCTCGTCAACCTACGGTAGGTAGTGTGCTGTATGACAGAGAAATTGTACATTGAATTAACCAAATCGACAAACCATCTAAGCAGGCACTTTGATAGATTTTTATTGATTTCAAAGAGGAAAGGAGAGGGAGAGAGAGATAGAAACATCAATGATGAGATAGAATCACTGATTGGCTGCTCCTGCATGCCCCCTACTGGGGGTCGAGCCTGCAACCCAGGCAGGTGCCCTGACCGGGAATCGAACCGTGACCTCCTGGTGTAAGGGTTGATGCTCAACCACTGAGCCTCCAGACTGGGCCAGGCAGGCACTTTGGACTGGTCACAGCGGACAGGGAGTTACAAGGTGGGGCCACTTCATCAGGATTCCCCATCGGGCACCTGATGAAGGGCGAGCATCGGGGCGGGTACGGCAGCAGCAGCCACATTACTGACCTGGACAGCGTACTGGATGCCGGCTGTGCAGGACCTTTAAAGGCTGAGGCACCTGCCCGAGAAGCCGCGGCTCCGAGGGGCTGGCCTGGCACTTGAGCAGACAGCCTGCAGCGAACATGAGGTTGGGCTGCACGTGAAGGTCTCCACCTCCTTCGGCTTCACCCTCTGAATTTTGTGGCTGTAAGCGTTAGCGTCCCCGCCTCCCCAGAACCATTGGTCCCCAGATCTGTGGGTCCCTCTACCACAAGCTCACATCTGCTGTGCCTCTGCGGCACGTTCCACAGTCATCATCAGGCACGTGGTTCTCTGTGTAGTGTTTTCCTGTGGGTCAGAAGCATCTGTACGTGCCTGCCCTGTTCACTTCTACAGTCTTTTTAAATTTTTTTTTATTTTTAAATATATTTTCATTGATTGCAGAGAGAAAGGGAGAGGGAGAGAGAGAGACACACACATCGATGATGAGACAGAATCATGGATCAGCTGCCTCCTGCACGCCCCACACTGGGGATCGAGCCCACAACCCAGGCATGTGCCCTGACCAGAATCAAACCTGGGACCCTTCAGTCCGCAGGCCGACGCTCTATCCACTGATCCACACCAGCTAAAGCTCCTCTACAGTCTTGATAGCAGCACGGTGCTTGAAGGAAGAGCACCTGCTGAAGACGTGTGAAATGAGTGGAAACGGAGCCTCCACTGACTTAGGAGGAGCAGCCGCGCTCACACGGGAGGGCAGCCATGACCGTCTTCCCTGGACGGACCCCCATCAGCCGCACTGGCCTCAGCCCGTCAGGGCGATCAGGTAACGCCGCGGCGGGCCGCCTCAGCCACAGCGCAGACCAGGCGCACCCGCGGGCTCCTTCCCAGGCTTGCTCCGAGACCCACCTTCCGGTTCTGGTATTTCAGACTCCATGGGGCGGGAGTTGTTTTGCCCTGCACCTGTTTTTAAAAAGGGAAACACTTGTCTTCCACCGGGAAACGGCCATTAGGTAATGAGCTGCCATTACCAGGAGGCAGACGGAGCGACTTATTTTTGGAATCACAGGCCGTTCCATGCACAGCGGAGAACTGAATACACGCACACGTGCGTTTTGCAAAGCCCTGCACTATCGCAAGGGGAGTGCCGCATGGCGCTGCCACCCAGCTCGTCCCTTCCGCCAACACCCACGGTCTTCCCAAAGTAAAACTCAAATGCTACACCAAACGGAATCCTGCTGGAGTTGGCGGCAGGGAGCCGTGGGGAGAGGTGGCCATCTGGAGCAGGAGCATAATAACCGCAGGACGTCAGGTGAACACGGGAAAGACGCCTCAAAGATCCTGAAAGATTCCTCTTCCACAACACGACCTCTATTGCATGGTGTCGAAAATGCACTGGGAGGCGTCGAATGCATTACGTGAATTTGCTGAGAGTGATTTAGTAATATTAGAAAGGGACAGAGCATGCTTTTCTCTGGGAAAGAATGCGGGAATGCGTAGTGCTAATTGAACCCTGCTGTGGGCGAACAGAGTGCCTGTTTGCATGGGGAGCGCCCAAGGCTACACCCTCGCTAGGTCTGGGAGTGTGTTTTTGTTTTTTTTAATATACATATAAATTTATTGATTCACGTCAGAAAGGGAGAGGGAGATTTAGATAGAAATATAAATGATGAGAGTCATGAATCGGCTGCCTCCTGCACATCCCTTACTGGGAATGAAGGCCATAACCCTGGCATGTGCCCTGATTGGGAATCGAACTGTGACCTCCTGGTTCACAGGTCGATGCTCAACCGCTGAGCCACACCGGCGGGGCTATGTCTGGGAGTGTTTTAAGATGGATGAGAGAGTGGTGGGGCATTCACTTTCTTTGATACATTTAATGAAAAATGGCTTTCTGTTGCCATTTCCCCTCCCCTGAGTTTAGAAATTAGGAGGAATACGCTTTGTTCCCCCTTCCCCCCCATTTTGCTGTCCAGGTGGCAGGAGCACTCTCCCGCTGCCCATAAGACTAAGCCGGTTGTGGAGGAAAATCACTTGTCAGAGCAAATAGTCACCACGGATGCAGCCTCCCTGTCCTGGACAGGATGCCCGAGAGGCCTTTCATGCATAAGGAGGCCACGTCCATGCCAGGGGTCCAGGCCTCAGGGGCAGGGTAGCAGTCCTGCTCGGGGCAATGCTGCCGGCTACACATGGAAACCCTTTGTGGTCTGACCATGTGGACCCCGGGGCCTCTAACCACACCAATGATCACATGCTGCCAGCACAGCACCGGGGCAAGGAGCTGTCACGGGTGACCCAGCTCCTCCTCCAGGAGGCCCTCCTGCATTGCTGCAGCAGCAACAGGGAGAAATACTGTTAGGCAATGACAGGCCTTTCAAGGTTTTGCTTATTGTTGGCAATGCTCCTGACACCTCCCTTTTATTGGCGATATTCATCCCAGTATACGCTAGTATTTCTCCCTCCAACCGACGGATCAAGGAATGATAGCAGCTCTTAAGGTCTCCTGTTGCTGCAGCCGAGGGAGACACTGAGGGGAACTGGTGCGATTCTGGAGGGGTGACAGCCTCTGTGACTGCATCGGAGCCTTGCCTGAGCTCGGGTGAGGTCACCTAGGATGCATGATGGATAGGGAAGAAGGCACTCGAGAAGTTAGTCCCTGACTTCAAAGGATTTGCCAAGGATGGGGAGGGTGCAAAAACCACCAAGTCTGCAGGTGAGATGGCAACAGCCCTAACCTGTGGATGCGGGTGACACTGGGGAGCTCCGAGGGGCGGTTCCGGAGGAACTGGCGAAGGAGGAGGTATGCAACTGGACCAGGAACGCACGGCTGATGGAGAGGCAAGAGCAGAGGAACCTGCAGGAGGAGCATGAAGAAGAGCCCGGGAACATTCACGGAGCAGGGTCAGCAGAAGCTTTCGCAGACCTCAACAAGCTCCCTAAATGTTTGAAAACATGGACCCAACTCAGAAAGGTTTTCATTCCCAGGGAGGATGTTCACGGGGAATTATCTGCTCACCAGCAAGTCTGTGGTGGGAAAAATGAACACCGAGCAGGCCCCCAGGACATGCTTCTGGAAAGAGTGGCACCTCCTCACCAAGAGCTTCAGGCAGGCCCTTCAGGGGATGCCCAGGAACAGCCTTGTTGTCATGGGAACCAGCAGCTCCAGGCCTGTTAACCCTCCAAAGGTCTTGCAGTGGGACAGCATGTGGAGGTGGCAGAGTGTGATACTGATGGTTCTGGCCTTAGTAGGCCTAATGTGTGTGCTTGCATCTTACCTTTTAAAAAAATTTTAGAAAGTTAAAAAAATGTTTAAGCACAAAAAAGTGTATAGCATCTATGTATATAAAAGCCCAATATGCAAAGTGTCCCCTTGGGAGTTCGACCAACCATGAGTTCCATCACTCGCTATGATGTGCGCTGAACACCAGGGAGTGGTGTGGAACGAAGAGAGGCACTGACCAGCAGCTGGCAGCCACTAGGGACCCTACCCATGCACGGATTTTGTGCACTGGGCCTCTAGTAAGGATATAAAGAAAAAATATTTTTGTACTGCCATACAATGTGTTTGTGTATTAAGCTAAGTGGTGCTACAAAAGAGTAAAAATGTTTAAAAAAAATTAAAAAGTTTATAAAGTAAAAAATTTACAGTAAGCCAACATTAATGTATTATTATTATTTTCTTCTTGAAGGGAGGGGGAGAGACAGAGAGAGAGAGAAACATCAATGTGAGAGAAACACAGCAATTGATTGCCTCCTGCATGAACCCTGACCAGGGCTGGGGATCGAGCCTGCAACCGAGGTATGTGCCCTTGACAGGATTCGAACCCAGGACCCTTTAGTCCGCAGGCTGATGATCTATCCACTGAGCCAAATCGGCCAGGGCCATTAATGTATATTGAAAAAAGAAAAAATATTTTAAAAATAAGTTTCATGCAGCCTAAGAGTACAGTGTTTATAAAGTCTACAGCCGGGCACAGTGATGTCTGAGGGTCTCACACCCCTTGCCCTCATCCCTCCTCACCCAAAGCCTCCTCCAGGCCCACAGGCTGCACTCCTACTATGCGCCCTGGGCAGGGCCCATTTTCACCTTTTATCCAGGACTTGTGCTGCACTTTTCCTATGTGTAGACGTGTTTAGATACACAGATGCTCACCACTGTGTTACGTCACCTACTGCACGCAGTACAGCACCCGCTGTGCAGTGCGCAGCCCGGGAGTGAAGGCTGTCCGGGGGCCCAGGGGCGCCTCTGCGATGCTCACACGTGGAGACCTCGCCCGATGTGCAGCCCTCACACAGGCCCTGCCACCGAGTGACGCAGGGCTGTGAGTGGTGAAGGCCAAGGGCACTGCAGCCAACCTCAGACTGCGCCGGCTTCCCGCCTGCAGGGGATGTGGCCTGAGCCAGGCGGTCACCTCTCGGGGCTCACGTTTCTCTGTGTGAAATGGAAGCAATACAGAATCTGCATCCGGTCATCTTTGTGAAGGTGACAGGAGCCAACAAGGAACAGTACGGTGCTTAGAACAGTGCCCGGTCCCAGGCCACCAGGCAGGCCGTGAATGTTCACTGCTACTTCCGTGTCTTCCGTGTCTTCCGAGTCTGCCAGTTAAAATCCAGACCACAGCACTTGTCACCAGCTCATTGTGTGTTAGTCTCTAAAGTTCTTCTTGTCTGTGTGTCCTGTCCTCCAGGACAATTCCCTCGGCGAGGACAGGGAAGGGCCTCTGAGATCCTCCGTGTCCCTGTGAGGGACCATGGCCCCGGGTGGCAGTTATCCAAGACTGTGCTAGGACGGACCTACAGTCCATCAAACCTCATGTTATCCTCTAACACTGAGATCAAAGGAAAAGATTAAAAATGAAATGGATGTAGCCTGGCTGGCGTGGCTCAGTGGTTGAGTATCGACCTATGAATCAGGTCTGATTCCCAGTCAGGGCACATGCCTGGGTTGCAGGCTTGATCCCCAGTGTGAGGCATGCAGGAGGCAGTTGATCAATGATTCTCTCTCATCACTGATGTGTCTATCCCTCTCTCCCTCTCCCTTCCTGTCTGAAATCAATAAAAAAAAGAAATGGATATAAAATGGGGACCCCCCACCCAGATGCTAAAAGGCACCTATACAGTCCAGTACTTGACTTCTAAGCTCGTGTTTGGCACGGGGTAATGAAGAGCTGCAGCTCAGTCATGGTAGACTTTGTGATAGAATTCATTCACATGTTGTCGGAGAGCCTGCCTCTCCTCCTAGTTATGCAACTCCCATGAAATGGATGGAACATGTTTCGCGCAACCAGAAGGGACCCATTACTCACTGTCACACATCCCAGGCTAATGGTACAGTTTTTACTAACACACACACACAAGCAAACCAGCCATTGGGTTTTCTATGAAACCAGCTCGTGGGTATTGCAAGAGAAACTGGAGCCACAAGACAGCTTTGAGCACCATGCAGACTCACTGTCTCTGCAATGCCAGGCGGCAGTCACTGGCCTGGCAGTGTCCTCCGACCTGGACAGGCGTTGGGACTCATGCATTTCAGTGTGAACAGGAATCCTCAGCAACCACAGCACAGGAAGAGCCATCTCGCCAACTCCACCCTCTCCTCCCCATTGTCCCCGCTGCTAAGCCATTAGAACCCAAGGCGTTCATTTAGTTGAGAACAGTGTTTCTACCACTAATTCTATTTCCCTGTGTTTATAGTACGTACAAACCACAAAGTATTAAAATATAGTTTTCTTGGACATATTTTATGCCCCAACAAATACATGTTTAGGTCTGAGAGTTGGCACTAACCACCAAAGACACATCGACACTCAACCAGATTTCAAGGGATTCATATACTAAGGTTTCCTGATTAAAAGAAAAAGTAGTCATTTCTTTCCTGCTTCAAACTTCTGAAATGACAAGTCAACCACTGAATATTTAGCTCCTGGCTCGTCATAACTTCTTCAGCAGAATGCACAAAAAGAACCTCAGATGCCTGGTCATTTCTTCTGTATGGTTTTCAGCAAACCTTTCACTTGCACCAAAAATTGCTCTAATACTTGCTATAATCATCAGAGACAATAATTCTCTTTTAAAAAAGTATTAAAGAGAAGATATACTGCACTGACTGGGTAGCTCAGTTGGTTAGAGCATTGTCCCAATATACCAAGGTTGTGGGTTTGATCCCGGTCAGGGCACACACAAGAACCAACCAATGAATGAATGCTCCAATAAGCGGAGCAGCAAATCTATGTTTCTCTCTCTCAAATCAATAAATAAGAATTTTTAAAAAGAGAAGATTACGATAACTCAACCAAGCTGCACTGTAACAAATCTCCAGAAAGAGGTAAAAGTTTTGCTTTATCTAAAAGATTTTAGTCACCCGAGAATCCTTCATTTTAAAGACCAAGGCTCATGTGACCAGTTTGATTTGATATTTGCTTGTACAAAGAAAGAAGCCCTCTGTTTCACCTGTAAGATGGAGAAGAAGAGCAACAAAAGTATCCCGGAGATGGTAGGTACACGGCAGCTGAAGGGAGCAGTGAGCCCTCCGGGCATGGCTGCTGCTAGGGGCAGCCTCGTCCTGCGTTCACGACTGTTTTTCAAGAGTCCCTTTCAAATTGATTTTTGAAAGCTCCGTGTCAAACGTAATATTAACAGGGAACTGTGATCGAAGGGAAGGGGAAATGCCCTTCAGCTGAATGTCAGATGCCGCGCGTTCCACCCCGGCCATCCTGCTCTCGGGGGAGCAGCACGGCTCCGTCGCTGGAAATGTATTTGCTGAGGCCAAAGAAACAGGGCCTTTGAGATCAGTTCCTCATAATTTGATTTTAGTCTATGATGAAGATTTGCGGTTTACATGACTTAGGAGTGATTGCCTCAAAACTCCAAGCTTACGTACAACTCCGGTGTTTGTAAAGATGTGGATAAAATGTCAGCTGTGAATGAGTCTGAGGCGTCAGGAGTTTCTAGCCATTAGAAGACCTCGTGGGAAGATGATGTAGGCAAAGCCCTTAAAGGGTGTCACTTGGTCCTTTCCCCCAAAAGTGGATGGATAAAGAGAAAAGATGGTGCGTTTTCTTTGAATTGAAAGCATCGAATTCAATACTTGGGCTGGTTATTTCTTTCCAGTTGCACTGAATTGTATTAATTATATAACTTTAAACAGTGTTTGTAAAATGAATAGCACCGAACAGAAAGATTTGTTGAGAACCACCGCTGTGTAGAAGGGTAGTTATGGTTAAAATTCTAGTCCAACCAGCAGCATCTGTTCTGTGTACAAGTCTACTGCGGAATACTGACAGGTTGCTGGGGGGCCCTTTAACAATTGTAAGGAGTCGCCTCCTTAATACCTTAACTCGATGAGCGAGAGAAGCTTTAAAATGACCCGGAATGATACGCTGATCCTTTGTGCCACCTACTCCAAGCAAAGCGCTCTATTTCTTCTACAAGAATAAGGCTGGGCACCAGCGCAGCCCTGAACGTCTTGGATGAATGGGACACAAAGTTGCCGTCTCTTACTGAAAAGCCCCGCATTTAGAGGCGGGCCGCTGGTTACTGTGTCATGAACAGACGCACTCACCTGCAGTTAAGGCTGAAGGGGCTGAGACCGGCTGGGGAAGTTTCGGCAGAAGCACGGACACGCAGCCACGCAGCCAGAAAAGGCAGCACCCACTCCCACCCGCGGCCGTGCTCTCCCAGCGGCAGCGACGGCCGGCAGGCGGTGGCCGGTCCCTGGTAGGTGACATCTTGCGATGCTGCCCAGGCGCGGCCACGGACCGGCGCCAGAGGGCAGGAGTGTCACAGGGCGGTGCGCGCCCGGGGCAGCTGGGGACCAACCGCCGGGAGCGGGTGCTGAGCTGGTGGGTAACTCGGGGCGGAACGCGGGGGCGAACCTGTCACGTTCCTCAAGGAATATTGAAATGTGTTTCCTGCCCAGCCGCCGAGTTGGCAGGTTAGCAAAGGCGCACGAGCCAGCAGCCGCGCCCGCAGAACTTGGGCGACACTGCCCACCTGCATCAGCCAGAGGCGGCATCGCCTTGTAGAGCCACCTTGCTGGGCGGGAGCGCAGGCGGGGCACCGGGTCCCAGCGCACGGGCGGCGGCGCAGCGGCTCTGGGTGGTCGGCGGTCGGGCGGTGCGCGGGCTCCTGGCGCCGGGGACCTGGGCCCGCCCCCGCACCGCCTCGGGGAGGGACGGACGGAGCGGGGGAGGGAGGGGACAGGGGGAGGGGCCTCTGACTGCTGATCGCTGCGGGAGCTGCACCCCGCCTGTGCGGGGGACCCCCAAGTCCTTTGCCCGCGCCGCACGGGGTGGCGCCGCCGCCGGGTGCCTCGGGGAAGTGGCGTCCGCGGGGTGACGCTGGGGAGGTGGGGCGCCCACATCATCCCGCCTCTGCCGGCGACCGGGACCTGGCCGCGGGGACTTGGCGGGAGCCCCGCTCCTGGGAAAGGCGGGCCGGCGGCCTGTGGGCCCAGGTGTGGGTCTCACTCTCCATGTCCTGTGATCAGGAGCACAGGGAGTGATTTTAATCTCCGTTTGATCCACGAATGCCGCCGTGTGCGTCTTAGGAAGTGGGAGTGGGTCCCCCGTGGTGGGCTGCCCAGGGCTCACTCCTCTCCGTGAAAACAGGACCGGGCCCTCCGCCCTTTGCGCAGGGGATGGGTGCCCAAGTCCCCATGCCCCCTGGTGGCCCGGACGCAGCGGCCTTGGAGACCTGTAGGGCCCGCTGTGGCCGGCATGGCTCCCAGAAGAGTGTGTGACCTAGGTCTGTCTGGTCAACCAGAGACAAAACCTTTCTGGGACCCCCCTCCCCCCTCCCCTCCCCGTTAGGGACCTCGGTTTTTGTACCCACCACCCGGGACCTATTACTATTTACATCAGTACTGGCGCCTGAGGAAGCGGGAGATCCTGGGAGAAGCCCTGATACACTGCCGGAGAGTTTTATCTGAGATCCAGCTTAGACAGAAAGGAAGAAAGGAAGAGCTGTCTGTAAATTAAGTCGCTATGGAAACCATAAGAAGATCAAACAAAAGGGCTGTGTTCACTTTTTTAACTGAAATCATCAGTGCTTACTTACGTTCTGTCACTGAAGTAAGGTGAATTGCGCTGATGTGGAGATTTACCAACGTGGGCTTCCTGTAGGGACACAATATATCTTCATATAGGGACACATTATATCTTCATGTAGGGACACATTATATCTTCATATAGGGACACATTATATCTTCATGTAGGGACACATTACATCTTCATGTAGGGACACAATATATCTTCATATAGGGACACATTATATCTTCATGTAGGGACACATTATATCTTCATGTAGGGACACAATATATCTTCATATAGGGACACATTATATCTTCCTGTAGGGACACATTATATCTTCATGTAGGGACACATTATATCTTCATGTAGGGACACATTATATCTTCATGTAGGGACACATTATATCTTCATGTAGGGACACATTATATCTTCATATAGGGACACATTATATCTTCATGTAGGGACACATTATATCTTCATGTAGGGACACATTATATCTTCATATAGGGACACATTATATCTTCATGTAGGGACACATTATATCTTCCTGTAGGGACACATTATATCTTCATGTAGGGACACATTATATCTTCCTGTAGGGACACAATATATCTTCATATAGGGACACATTATCTATACTAATAAAAGGGTAATATGCTAATTAGACTGGGTCAACCGAGCATCTTCCGGTTGTCCAGTCCTTCTTCCGGACAAAGCCACAGTGGCAGGGGCTGAGGCAGAGGCGGTTAGGGACGATCAGGCTGGCAGGGGAGAGCAGTTAGGGGTGTTCAGGCTGGCAGGGGAGGGTGGTTAGGGGTGGTCAGGCCGGCAGGTAGAGGCAGTTAGGGGTGATCAGGCAGGCAGGCAGGTGAGCAGTTAGGAGCCAGTGGTCCCGGATTGCAAGAGGGATGTCCGACTGCTGTTTGGGATTGGGCCTAAACTGGCAGTTGGACATCCCCCGAGGAGTCCCGGATTGGAGAGAGTGCAGGCTGGGCTGAGGGGACCCCTTCTCCCCCCTTGCATGAATTTTGTGCACCGGGCCTCTAGTATCTTCATATAGGAACACATTATATCTTCATGTAGGGACACATTATATCTTCATGTAGGGACACAATATATCTTCATATAGGGACACATTATATCTTCCTGTAGGGACACATTATATCTTCATATAGGGACACATTATATCTTCATGTAGGGACACAATATATCTTCATATAGGGACACATTATATCTTCATGTAGGGACACATTATATCTTCATGTAGGGACACAATATATCTTCATATAGGGACACATTATATCTTCCTGTAGGGACACATTATATCTTCATATAGGGACACATTATATCTTCATGTAGGGACACAATATATCTTCATATAGGGACACATTATATCTTCATGTAGGGACACAATATATCTTCATATAGGGACACATTATATCTTCATGTAGGGACACATTATATCTTCCTGTAGGGACACATTATATCTTCCTGTAGGGACACATTATATCTTCATATAGGGACACATTATATCTTCATGTAGGGACACAATATATCTTCATATAGGGACACATTATCTATACTAATAAAAGGGTAATATGCTAATTAGACTGGGTCAACCGAGCATCTTCCGGTTGTCCAGTCCTCCTTCCGGACAAAGCCACAGTGGCAGGGGCTGAGGCAGAGGCGGTTAGGGACGATCAGGCTGGCAGGGGAGAGCAGTTAGGGGTGTTCAGGCTGGCAGGGGAGGGTGGTTAAGGGTGGTCAGGCCGGCAGGTAGAGGCAGTTAGGGGTGATCAGGCAGGCAGGCAGGTGAGCAGTTAGGAGCCAGTGGTCCCGGATTGCAAGAGGGATGTCCGACTGCTGTTTGGGATTGGGCCTAAACTGGCAGTTGGACATCCCCTGAGGAGTCCCGGATTGGAGAGAGTGCAGGCTGGGCTGAGGGGACCCCTTCTCCCCCCTTGCATGAATTTTGTGCACCGGGCCTCTAGTATCTTCATATAGGAACACATTATATCTTTATATAGGGACACATTATATCTTCATTTAGGTGCAAATTATGTCTTTGTTTAGGTGCAAATTATATCTTCTGAAAGGTGTTTGTCCTTCATCTAAATCAGTGGTTCTCAACCTTTCTAATGCTAAGGGTTGAGAACCGCTAGCAGGGTCGCCTAAGACCATCAGAAAACACAGATATTTACATTACGATTCATAACAGTAGCAAAATTACAGTTATGAAGTAGCAACAAAAATAATTTTATGGTTGGGGGTCACCACAACATGAGGAACTATTAAAGGGTCACAGCATTAGAAATGTTGAGAACCACTGGTCTAAATGCTTCTATGTGGAGGATGATCACAGAAACATTTGGGAAACTCATTTCAATTTGCAGAGCCCTGTTCTCTCTTTCAACATCCAATTAAAGCAATATGTTATTCTCACAAGTTTTTAAAAATGCAAGTGTTTATGAAAACCGCATCACTGTTTCTGACCTGACATAGCTGGTACATGTGAGTACTACTTTCCTTGAGAAACAGTCAGAGTGGACGGACAGACACAGTAATTAGTGACCCGGTTAAGCTGCTGAAAAGTAATGGGGCAAAGGCTTACAAGGCACAGTCAGGCGGGGAACTGCTAACTCAGCTCCAGATAATGTACCCCACTTGTCTGGAGAGGTGTTAGAGTGAAAGTAGATCAAAACCAAAGTCTGGGCATAATGACTGCTGGGAGGAAGGGAGATGGTAGGGGCATCGAGCCTCAGAAGGTGGATTTGCCTGCCTAACCGTCTCTTAGCTAACAGTGGCCGCGGGACGTGTGCAGGGCTGACTTCCTCATGAAAATCCCATCTTATCTTATAAAACATGCCAGAGCTTACTAGGCTAGACTAGGGCGGTGGTTCACAGACTAGTGCCTCTCAGGGTGGTGGTGGTGGTGGGGGGCATGTTACGTCACAGGTCGCCGGGCACACCCCGAGTGTTGGATTCAGCAGGGGTGGTGGTGTAGGGCCTGAGAATTGGCATTTTAAACAGGTTTCCAGGACACAGATTGTCTTCATGTGGGTCTATAAGAGTCAACATTTTTTATTATTATATGAATTATTTGATTTTCAAATTAATCCTGCTTTTATGTTAGTCATGTTACATATATACAGTAAAGTCAGTGTTGTCGTTGGTTTACCACACAGTCAATGAGATAAACTGTGGGAAAAGCGGACGATGGTGTGTTAACAAGCAGAGGCTGTTTGGCGTAGGAAAGCAGCAAGATTTGGAAGCAGGAGGAGTTTGGCTGCACGCAGCCCTGGCGCTGCCTCCTCCCTGGGTCCCTGGTCCTTTGCTGGGGGGCCCAGGCCCTCACACAGCCTCCTGCGAAACACCGAGGAGAAAGGAAGTTTCCTTAGCACGCTAGGCGATGTTTTACCCTGTCCCTGATGCAAGAGGTCACCTTGCCCTATCCTGTCATTAAATGTTTTTATTCCTTAGACACACACACACACACACACACACACACACACAAAGCTCTACATATTATTTTCAAATGCTTGGTCCTCCAAAGTCTCGTTTTTCCTGCTAGCAGCCAGTTGGGGTCCATGTGCTGCTGTGACATGTGTATGACGGCTGCCTGGGGTGGTGGCTGGAGTGCAGCATTGTCACACCTGCAGGCTCAGCATAAACCAGAGAAGACGGCTTTGCTCCGTCCTGATGGGAGGGCACAGGGAGGACCAGGTTCTGGGACTCACAACATTCCTTACAATAGTTGGGGGCCCGGGCATCGTGAGGTGTCTCTCTGGTCCAACTTGAAACGTTAAAGCATCCTGTTAGAGCTTGGCCTATGCCACGTGGTACAGGGAAATGCACTGTGAAATGAGTGAAATGGGTGATTTTCTCCCAAAACGCGTGACAATGGGCTTCAGGAAGACCCAGCATCCGTGGCCTGGCCCCTCAGATGATGTTTTTAGCAGATCTGATCCTTCGATTTCAAGAAGTGGGGAAATAGCCACTATCACAGTGTGGGGAACGGGCTGTAAGCTGACGCGGTCCTTACCCGCACAGATTTCCCAGGCCTGTTTGGATGGCAACTAATCAGTATAACGAGAGCAGCCCCTGCCTACAGAGCTTTCCCAGGGTTTGTTTATATGACTGCTATCAGTAGGATAAGAGCTACTTTCATGGCTTACCAAGAAATATGTATCCAACTAGTGAGATTTATTGTAACAAGAAACCTGTCCTTCAACTTATCCCTCCAGTAGCGATTTTAGAGAAACAAAGAATGTTTTCCTTGTGAGTGATTCCCTGCTTAGTGTCTTATGTATAAAAAGCACTGTATTACTAATAAAAGTTGCCAGAGCTTCTCGAGAGCTGTGGACCTCCCGAATCCCGCTGTCCTGTCTTTCTTTCTCTTCTCAAATCCCACCTCCCTACCTCAGCCCGGTTCAATCGTCAGGCTGGACCTGACAAATTGGCGCCCGACCAGGGACCTGAGGACTTGGGAAGCAGAAGGTGAGGATCTCCTCCAGATAAAGAGTGCACTTGATAAGGTAAGGGAGGAGCATTTTTTTGATAGTCGGGAGTAACGCATGGGACAGTTAGAATCTAGAGAAAATGCCCTTTATGGGCAAATGTTAAAGTCTATGCTCAACAGTAAAGGAACTAAAGTTAATGACAAGCAAGTAAAAAATTTTTAAAAATTCATTCAGGATGCATTTTCCTTATGGAATTTGATACGGGATTGTTTAGATCCCAGGCATGAACATAATCAACCATCTCTTAAGCCAGGAAAGAAAGAGAAGCAGTGTACTGGCACAAAAAAAGGGGTCTAAAAAAGATGATGATACAGGTGTTGTTCAGGCAAAAGAGGAGGAAGATTATTTTTCTGCTGGAACTGAAGAGGGTAGTGATATGGAAGATGTGTTAGAACAATTTTTAGAAGGATTAAAGCGTCTTGGCAAGAAAAAGAGAAGCCACGGGGGCCATTCCCGCCGCTCTCCGCTGCCCTGTGCAGCGCCAGTTCCACTTTCCCCTCTCCAGATGGCTTTGCAGGAGGCACGAAAGGCTGGTGAGGACTTAGGCATTCACGCCTTCCCCGTTATGGAACAGGTGAACCCTAACACGGGACAGCGTGAGCGTACTTATGACCCGCTTCCTTTTAAAACCCTGAAGGAGTTAAAAACAGCCTGTGCTCAGTATGGGCCCACTTCTCCTTATACTTTAACCATCTTGGAAACTATAGCCTCAGAGGCTCTCCCACCTAATGATTGGAGAGCTATTGCCAAGGGTTGTTTATCAGGAGGGGATTATCTCTTGTGGAAATCAGAATATGATGAAAAGGCTAAGGAGCAAGCTGCTCATAATCGAGCAGCCCAGATTAATATTTCTTATAAAATGCTAGTAGGAGAAGAAGCCTATGCTCTTACCCATAATCAAATTCAATACCCCCAGGAAGCTTATGGGCAAATTAATGAAGCTGGGATCAGAGCCTGGAAAAAGCTTCCCACCTCTGGTCAAAAAACAGAGGAGTTCTCAAAGATTATTCAAGGGCCAGATGAAAAGTATCAGGATTTTGTCTCTCGGCTACTACAGGCTCTTGGCCGAGGAGTGGTGGATGGAGAGGCTAGCATGTTAATAGTCAAACAGTTGGCGTATGAAAATGCTAACACTGCCTGTCAAGCTGCATTACGGCCCTATCAAAGAAAGGGGACTCTCTCAGATTATATCCGCATTTGTGCAGATATTGGTCCCTCATATATACAAGGAGTCGCTATTGCAGCTGCATTAAAGGGAACCACCATTAAAGGAATTCTTCAGCAACAGTTCAGCACAGGGAAAAGTCGAACACACAAGTGTTTCACTTGTGGAGGAACAGGACACATGGCAAAACAGTCTCCCTCTAATAAAGGGGTTAATAAAGGAAATGGCAGAGGTCCCAAGCAACCTGGACTGTGCCCTAAATGTAAAAGAGGAAAACATTGGGCAAATGAGTGTAAATCTAAAACAGATATCCAGGGAAATTCCTTGCCTCAGCAGCAGTCGGGAAATTCCCGAAAGAGGCCAGCTCAGCCCCAGCAAATAATGGAGGCATTATCTGTTTACCCTCCTGCCCCTGTGCCGCCTCAAGGCCAGCTGGCTGCGCAGCATCCAGCCTGCCCCAGGAGCAAAACGGATACGGGAGTTATTCCGAGCAACCCCTGGAAGTGCCGGCGTGGACCTTGGATCCATAAAGCAATATGTATTAACTCCAGAATTGGGACCACAAGCCATCCCTACAGGGGTATACAGACCTACTCCTGAAGGGATGTTTAGCCTTTTACTAGGTAGAAGCAGTTTAACTATAAAAGGATTACACCAGCAGTGACAGGAGAGGGCAGGGCTATCTGCTCTCCCGCAATAAGATTACTTACAATAAGATTACTTAAAGTTACATTTAAGAATTATAAAAGAACTTACAGGGAAATGCGAATCTTGGCTAAATTAGGTATAAGTTATTATTTCAGAAAGCATAAAAGAAAGAAAAAATTTGAGATCTGTCTTTCTTTTAAGCATAAACAGAAATTTGGCCAGATCCGTTACTAATATTTCCCCTGAAGTAAGCAGGATATGGGGGAAGGAAGAGACACGTGACGATCCAATATGGATGCCCATTCTCCCAGTATACAAATTTAAAGTTTCCTTTCTCGCCATGAAAAAGCCTTAAAAATTTAGAAATGTGTCTGGATTTTTCTGTGCTGGTGGGGAGAGAACTTAGCTGTAAGACAGAATGCACAGATAGTCTGATTTCAGACATTTAGATTGTCTTCAGCTGGAATCTCTCTGCAAAAGCTATAGAAAATTAAAAACCCAGAACTGGTTATTTTTCCTAAGAGAAACAGCGAAAAAGTCTTCTTAAAAGAAATTCAAGCTAATTCCAGCAACAAGATTGGCATTTCCATAATAAAGAGCTGTGTTTTTAAAATACTAATAAAGTGTGTTAAAAGGTTGACTTTTAAAGCCTTCAAGAATATAAGTAAATTTATATCTGTCATAGAATTTATTCAAAATAAATGCTTTAAAATAATTAGAATTGGATTTAAATCTCAGAAATTATTAAAATATAAAATAATATATTAATTATAAAGATCTAAGTAGCCCAGATAACTAACTACACCCTTTGTTAATAGAGGAAGGGGTAGATGCCCTTCCCCCAGCAGAGTTACTAGCAAATAAAAAGTAAAATTTAAATTTACCTCATAAGAAAAATCTAGAGGACAGAATTAAAGCCATTAATTGATTATGTCTTGTATTTCTCTTAGAAATATAAAAGTGTCATCAATCTAAGAACTACTAAAAATATTTGATTTACAAGCTCTAAAAGTTCAAAGTACAGATTAAATTAGGAGAAATTATAAATATAGTAATTATATTACCTAATGTATAAAAATATATTTTTGAGAAAATAAAATGCTATGTTTTCTCCAATAATTAAGAATTTAAAATATATTAGTTATTGGTCTGATTTTAAAAAGAGGATTAATTCTATAATCCAGTTTAAATATAATTAATATTCTTTAAGATAATTTAGGTATATAATTTTTAAAGCATATATATTAATATATACATATATATATATATATATACACATATATATATATATATTTAATCTTTCCAAATTATTTCAAGACTGAGAGTGACTTTTGAACATTTCATTGGGCCCCGAAATATTCAAAATTCTGTTCTCTTTTAAAAGAAATTTTTATTTATTTAATTAAGCCAATTGATACTTAAAGTCACATAGAAAGCTTTATCAAATATAAATTAAATATATTTTACTTATACATATATATTAAATATTATAAAGGTTTTCGCCTATAAGAAGGGCAAAAACAATATATTTCTTAAATATAGCCATACTTTTAGATCAGACCAATAAAGTATTAAACCTGTAAGTTTTACTAAATAAGTTCCTTTACTTTTTAAATAAAGATACCTACTTTAATTACTTAAATATATTAGCTTATTAAATTATAATCAAGGGTTTCAGCTTAAAGAAAAGCCAATGTCTTTGTAAGCAATTTAATTAAGTATTCTAAGAAAGTTACTAAGACCTTGTCTATACAAAAAAAAAATTAACAGCCAATTTAAAATTAAATTGCCATACCTAAAACAAAGTATATCCTTACATAATATTATTCTACAATGTCATTATAATTTTTTTAATATTTTACAACAGCATATTATACATTTATCCCAAACAAATTTACAAACTAATTTTTTGGATGTTTGGCAGCAATTTAAAAGGACATAAAAGGATTTAATCCCTTCCACTATGTGGAGGGCCCCCTGGGAAGGCACCTGAGCATTCTATATCGGCCCTTCTTGCTCTTTTTACCAAGGGGGACCCTCTTCTCACAATGTAATTGCCCGCAGCTGTTGCCTGAGCTCTCTATTCATACTAAGGTTGAAGCCTCAGAGTGGCTGGTACCATGGATCTGTCTCTTTCCCAATGGCATGAGCTCGGTCCTCTCTAGAAAAGAAACCTGGGTTCCCCAAAATATGTGATCAATGCCGGGGCCCCGCCAGCAGGAGAGGGGATCCCAAGGCAGGTACTGGGCGTGGAGGCCACGGGGGCATAGGCTACCAAGGAGACAGAACTGAACCTCACATCACCCTGCTTGGCCCCGGAGGATGGCTGGTTAGTCAAAAACGGGTAAGATTCCTCAAGGGAGGAACAACCTAAGACAGGCACAGTCGCAGAGGGGCCATCAGGAGAGAACTTGGGGGTCAACAGAGGTGGGGCACAGAACCTCACCCCCCCACCATTACAGGGGCCTGAACTCTAGCCCCTTCTAAGGGAGGTCTCCTGCCCTGATGGCTGCTTCGTGCTTCCCACGCCCAGCCCAGATTGGTACCCAGGTAACAGACAGAGACTTGGCCTAGCTCAGATCGGGACCCAGATAACAGAGACATGGCTAACAGCAGCTGCCCTATATTTAAATCCAGCCGCAGAATAGGCAGTGGGCCACAAGAACAAAGGTAAAATAGTCCAGAAATAAATATAGTGAAGACGCCTTGCCATACTAGCAGTCAGCAGCTGTACATTGCTACAGGTTGCCCAGGACCAAGGACAAGGAAGGTCAGTATACGTACTTCCAGATCTTATGTACACACCCTTCTACATAAAAGTCAAAATATTTAATATTTTATATTCTACCGGGAACCCTGTCTTACGGGCTTACTTTATTTCTAACATAGGGAAGAGTATTAACTACCACATTAAAAGAAATATTATACCTCAGGCATTAACCATTTTTTCAGATAGATCCAGTTCTAGAAAGGCTAGATCTACTACAGCAGGGGAACAAAGGTCCTTCAAACCCCTTATATTTCAGTAGAAATACAAGCTCTTATTTATGCCTTAACAGATTTTACTACGAAGCCCATCAACCTATAGTAATAGTACTTATGTAGTAAGTATAGCAAAAATTATTAAAACAGCTACTATAGGGCACACTAATTCAGAGGAATTTTTCATTCAATTTTCAGTCTTTAAAATATTATTTAAGAACGAAAATTTCCATATTTTATTAGAAGCAATGTTCTCAGTATATTATCCACCTTCCTGTACCAACTTTAGAGGTAAGTCCCCGAAAACTTAAACCTAATCAAATGTAGCAAAATAAATATCACTCAATTATAGAAAGAACCAATCATACTCTTAAAATCATTTACTAAAAAACAAAAAAATGGGGAGACAGATGTTATGTGTCACCTCAAGAGAAGCTCAGTCGTGCTTTTTAAACTTTAAAAATTTTAAACTATGATACAGAGGATCGTACAACAGGTGAAAGGCATCAGGCCTCCTGTACAATAGCCTCCATCGAGTCAGCTAGGTGGAAGGAGACATAAACCAGAAAAGAGTTATATCAGATTCAGTAATAATGTGGGGAAGAGGCTGTGTTTTATATCTTTCCAGAAGGAGCAATGCAGCCAATTCGGGTGCCAGAGAGTTACGTCCGTCACCACAATGGACTCAGACAAGCTCCTGTGTCCCTTCACTCAAAAGGATTAAGTACTACCCTAATGACAGCAAAGCAGAGGAAGAAGAAAAACTAAAAGCTACGCAAGGGACTGAGGTGCCAACATAGAGTCATCTGAAGAAGTTAACAACTGAAGTGCAGCAGATTATAGAAAAGCAAGAAGTTGAAGCTACTTTTTCAACCATATCCCTGCTCATGCTTGCATCTATTAGCTGCCAGTCTTCTGCAAAGTTTTACACAGGCAAACAAAAGACTCTAAGTAAATATACACCAGGAACACCAGCAGCAAAAGAGACTTTCTTTCATTTAGTAGCTAAAAATATTAATATGTCCATAGTTTTGATTTCTTTCTTATTGTTTTATTATTATTTAATAGCCATAGTTTTGCTCTTAACATTCAAGTTTTAAAAATGATAACATGTATATAATTTAATTTTGCATTGGCATTGTTTTAATATTAGAGCTTTGTTATTGATATTTAAATTTTACTTTTATTACTAGTAGCCTAAAAAACAGATATCAGTAGATTACATGGAGAGATTCAAGCTATTAATGATGCAGGTTCTGCTCTGTGGCACAGAATATTTTTGATAAAGTTCTAAGCCTTATGTCTTTTCATAGATTACAATCATTTATCTGGTCTCTGTCAATTATTGTTATCCTTGCTCTCATTATTCTCTGTTTAATTCCAGTCTGCTTCCGAACCATAGGATCCAGCATCCGGTCCCTGCAAATAGGACTACATGAACTTCGCTTAAAAGACAGAGAAGGGGGATCTGTGGGGAACGGGCTGTAAGCTGACACGGTCCTTGCACCTGTAGGGGCTAGCAAGGCTGGCACCTACCCGCACAGATTTCCCAGGCCTGTTTGGATGGCAACTAATCAGTATAACGAGAGCAGCCCTTGCCTCCAGAGCTTTCCCAGGGTTTGTTTATATGACTGCTATCAGTAGGATAAGAGCTACTTTCATGGCTTACCAAGAAATATGTATCCAACTAGTGAGATTTATTGTAACAAGAGACCTGTCCTTCAACTTATCCCTCCAGTAGCGATTTTAGAGAAACAAAGAATGTTTTCCTTGTGAGTGATTCCCTGCTTAGTGTCTTATGTATAAAAAGCACTGTATTACTAATAAAAGTTGCCAGAGCTTCTCGAGAGCTGTGGACCTCCCGAATCCCGCTGTCCTGTCTTTCTTTCTCTTCTCAAATCCCACCTCCCTACCTCAGCCCGGTTCAATCGTCAGGCTGGACCTGACAAATTGGCGCCCGACCAGGGACCTGAGGATTTGGGAAACAGACGGTGAGGATCTCCTCCGAATAAAGAGTGCACTTGATAAGGTAAGGGAGGAGCATTTTTTTGATAGTCGGGAGTAACGCATGGGACAGTTAGAATCTAGAGAAAATGCCCTTTATGGGCAAATGTTAAAGTCTATGCTCAACAGTAAAGGAACTAAAGTTAATGACAAGCAAGTAAAAAATTTTTAAAAATTCATTCAGGATGCATTTTCCTTATGGAATTTGATACGGGATTGTTTAGATCCCAGGCATGAACATAATCAACCATCTCTTAAGCCAGGAAAGAAAGAGAAGCAGTGTACTGGCACAAAAAAAGGGGTCTAAAAAAGATGATGATACAGGTGTTGTTCAGGCAAAAGAGGAGGAAGATTATTTTTCTGCTGGAACTGAAGAGGGTAGTAATATGGAAGATGTGTTAGAACAATTTTTAGAAGGATTAAAGCGTCTGCAAGAAAAAGAGAAGCCGCGGGGGCCGTTCCCGCCGCTCTCCGCTGCCCTGTGCAGCGCCAGTTCCACTTTCCCCTCTCCAGATGGCTTTGCAGGAGGCAGGAAAGGCTGGGGAGGACTTAGGCATTCACACCTTCCCCGTTATGGAACAGGTGAACCCTAACACGGGACAGCGTGAGTGTACTTATGACCCGCTTCCTTTTAAAACCCTGAAGGAGTTAAAAACAGCCTGTGCTCAGTATGGGCCCACTTCTCCTTATACTTTAACCATCTTGGAAACTATAGCCTCAGAGGCTCTCCCACCTAATGATTGGAGAGCTATTGCCAAGGGTTGTTTATCAGGAGGGGATTATCTCTTGTGGAAATCAGAATATGATGAAAAGGCTAAGGAGCAAGCTGCTCATAATCGAGCAGCCCAGATTAATATTTCTTATAAAATGCTAGTAGGAGAAGAAGCCTATGCTCTTACCCATAATCAAATTCAATACCCCCAGGAAGCTTATGGGCAAATTAAGCTGGGATCAGAGCCTGGAAAAAGCTTCCCACCTCTGGTCAAAAAACAGAGGAGTTCTCAAAGATTATTCAAGGGCCAGATGAAAAGTATCAGGATTTTGTCTCTCGGCTACTACAGCCTCTTGGCCGAGGAGTGGTGGATGGAGAGGCTAGCATGTTAATAGTCAAACAGTTGGCGTATGAAAATGCTAACACTGCCTGTCAAGCTGCATTACGGCCCTATCAAAGAAAGGGGACTCTCTCAGATTATATCCGCATTTGTGCAGATATTGGTCCCTCGTATATACAAGGAGTCGCTATTGCGGCCGCATTAAAGGGAACCACCATTAAAGGAATTCTTCAGCAACAGTTCAGCACAGGGAAAAGTCGAACACACAAGTGTTTCACTTGTGGAGGAACAGGACACATGGCAAAACAGTCTCCCTCTAATAAAGGGGTTAATAAAGGAAATGGCAGAGGTCCCAAGCAACCTGCACTGTGCCCTAAATGTAAAAGAGGAAAACATTGGGCAAATGAGTGTAAATCTAAAACAGATATCCATGGAAATTCCTTGCCTCAGCAGCAGTCGGGAAATTCCCGAAAGGGGCCAGCTTAGCCCCAGCAAATAATGGAGGCATTATCTGTTTACCCTCCTGCCCCTGTGCCGCCTCAAGGCCAGCTGGCTGCGCAGCATCCAGCCTGCCCCAGGAGCAAAACGGATACGGGAGTTATTCCGAGCAACCCCTGGAAGTGCCGGCGTGGACCTTGGATCCATAAAGCAATATGTATTAACTCCAGAATTGGGACCACAGGCCATACCTACAGGGGTATACAGACCTACTCCTGAAGGGATGTTTAGCCTTTTACTAGGTAGAAGCAGTTTAACTATAAAAGGATTACACCAGCAGTGACAGGAGAGGGCAGGGCTATCTGCTCTCCCGCAATAAGATTACTTACAATAAGATTACTTAAAGTTACATTTAAGAATTATAAAAGAACTTACAGGGAAATGCGAATCTTGGCTAAATTAGGTATAAGTTATTATTTCAGAAAGCATAAAAGAAAGAAAAAATTTGAGATCTGTCTTTCTTTTAAGCATAAACAGAAATTTGGCCAGATCCGTTACTAATATTTCCCCTGAAGTAAGCAGGATATGGGGGAAGGAAGAGACACGTGACGATCCAATATGGATGCCCATTCTCCCAGTATACAAATTTAAAGTTTCCTTTCTCGCCATGAAAAAGCCTTAAAAATTTAGAAATGTGTCTGGAATTTCTGTGCTGGTGGGGAGAGAACTTAGCTGTAAGACAGAATGCACAGCATAGTCTGATTTCAGACATTTAGATTGTCTTCAGCTGGAATCTCTCTGCAAAAGCTATAGAAAATTAAAAACCCAGAACTGGTTATTTTTCCTAAGAGAAACAGCGAAAAAGTCTTCTTAAAAGAAATTCAAGCTAATTCCAGCAACAAGATTCGCATTTCCATAATAAAGAGCTGTGTTTAAAATACTAATAAAGTGTGTTAAAAGGTTGACTTTTAAAGCCTTCAAGAATATAAGTAAATTTATATCTGTCATAGAATTTATTCAAAATAAATGCTTTAAAATAATTAGAATTGGATTTAAATCTCAGAAATTATTAAAATATAAATAATATATTAATTATAAAGATCTAAGTAGCCCAGATAACTAACTACACCCTTTGTTAATAGAGGAAGGGGTAGATGCCCTTCCCCCAGCAGAGTTACTAGCAAATAAAAAGTAAAATTTAAATTTACCTCATAAGAAAAATCTAGAGGACAGAATTAAAGCCATTAATTGATTATGTCTTGTATTTCTCTTAGAAATATAAAAGTGTCATCAATCTAAGAACTACTAAAAATATTTGATTTACAAGCTCTAAAAGTTCAAAGTACAGATTAAATTAGGAGAAATTATAAATATAGTAATTATATTACCTAATGTATAAAAATATATTTTTGAGAAAATAAAATGCTATGTTTTTCTCCAATAATTAAGAATTTAAAATATATTAGTTATTGGTCTGATTTTAAAAAGAGGATTAATTCTATAATCCAGTTTAAATATAATTAATATTCTTTAAGATAATTTAGGTATATAATTTTTAAAGCATATATATTAATATATACATATATATATATATATATATATATATATATATATATTTAATCTTTCCAAATTATTTCAAGACTGAGAGTGACTTTTGAACATTTCATTGGGCCCCGAAATATTCAAAAGTCTGTTCTCTCTTAAAAGAAATTTTTATTTATTTAATTAAGCCAATTGATACTTAAAGTCACATAGAAAGCTTTATCAAATATAAATTAATATATTTTACTTATACATATATATTAAATATTATAAAGGTTTTCGCCTATAAGAAGGGCAAAAACAATATATTTCTTAAATATAGCCATACTTTTAGATCAGACCAATAAAGTATTAAACCTGTAAGTTTTACTAAATAAGTTCCTTTACTTTTTAAATAAAGATACCTACTTTAATTACTTAAATATATTAGCTTATTAAATTATAATCAAGGGTTTCAGCTTAAAGAAAAGCCAATGTCTTTGTAAGCAATTTAATTAAGTATTCTAAGAAAGTTACTAAGACCTTGTCTATACAAAAAAAAATTAACAGCCAATTTAAAATTAAATTGCCATACCTAAAACAAAGTATATCCTTACATAATATTATTCTACAATGTCATTATAATTTTTTAATATTTTACAACAGCATATTATACATTTATCCCAAACAAATTTACAAACTAATTTTTTGGATGTTTGGCAGCAATTTAAAAGGACATAAAAGGATTTAATCCCTTCCACTATGTGGAGGGCCCCCTGGGAAGGCACCTGAGCATTCTATATTGGCCCTTCTTGCTCTTTTTACCAAGAGGGACCCACTTCTCACAATGTAATTGCCCGCAGCTGTTGCCTGAGCTCTCTATTCATACTGAGGTTGAAGCCTCATGGTGGCTGGTACCATAGATCTGTCTCTTTCCCAATGGCATGAGCTCGGTCCTCTCTAGAAAAGAAACCTGGGTTCCCCAAGATATGTAATCAATGCCGGGGCCCTGCCAGCAGGCGAGGGGATCCCAAGGCAGGTGCTGGGCGTGGAGGCCACAGGGGCATAGGCTACCAAGGAGACAGAACTGAACCTCACATCACCCTGCTTGGCCCCGGAGGATGGCTAGTTAGTCAAAAATGGGTAAGATTCCTCAAGGGAGGAACAACCTAAGGCAAGCACAGTCACAGAGGGGCCATCAGGAGAGAACTTGGGGGTCAACAGAGGTGGGGCACAGAACCTCACCCCCCCACCATTACAGGGGCCTGAACTCTAGCCCCTTCTAAGGGAGGTCTCCTGCCCCCTTGGCTGCTTCGTGCTTCCCACGCCCAGCCCAGATTGGGACCCAGGTAACAGACAGAGACTTGGCCTAGCTCAGATCGGGACCCAGATAACAGAGACAAGGCTAACAGCAGCTGCCCTATATCTAAATCCAGCCGCAGAATAGGCAGTGGGCCACAAGAACAAAGGTAAAATAGTCCAGAAATAAATATAGTGAAGACGCCTTGCCATACTAGCAGTCAGCAGCTGTACATTGCTACAGGTTGCCCAGGACCAAGGACAAGGAAGGTCAGTATACGTACTTCCAGATCTTATATACACACCCTTCTACATAAAAGTCAAAATATTTAATATTTTATATTCTACCAGGAACCCTGTCTTACGGGCTTACTTTATTTCTAACATAGGGAAGAGTATTAACTACCACATTAAAAGAAATATTATACCTCAGGCATTAACCATTTTTTCAGATAGATCCAGTTCTAGAAAGGCTAGATCTACTACAGCAGGGGAACAAAGGTCCTTCAAACCCCTTATATTTCAGTAGAAATACAAGCTCTTATTTATGCCTTAACAGATTTTACTACGAAGCCCATCAACCTATAGTAATAGTACTTATGTAGTAAGTATAGCAAAAATTATTAAAACAGCTACTATAGGGCACACTAATTCAGAGGAATTTTTCATTCAATTTTCAGTCTTTAAAATATTATTTAAGAACGAAAATTTCCATATTTTATTAGAAGCAATGTTCTCAGTATATTATCCACCTTCCTGTACCAACTTTAGAGGTAAGTCCCCGAAAACTTAAACCTAATCAAATGTAGCAAAATAAATATCACTCAATTATAGAAAGAACCAATCATACTCTTAAAATCATTTACTAAAAAACAAAAAATGGGGAGACAGATGTTATGTGTCACCTCAAGAGAAGCTCAGTCATGCTTTTTAAACTTTAAAAATTTTAAACTATGATACAGAGGATCGTACAACAGGTGAAAGGCATCAGGCCTCCTGTACAATAGCCTCCATCGAGTCAGCTAGGTGGAAGGAGACATAAACCAGAAAAGAGTTATATCAGATTCAGTAATAATGTGGGGAAGAGGCTGTGTTTTATATCTTTCCAGAAGGAGCAATGCAGCCAATTCGGGTGCCAGAGAGTTACGTCCGTCACCACAATGGACTCAGACAAGCTCCTGTGTCCCTTCACTCAAAAGGATTAAGTACTACCCTAATGACAGCAAAGCAGAGGAAGAAGAAAAACTAAAAGCTACGCAAGGGACTGAGGTGCCAACATAGAGTCATCTGAAGAAGTTAACAACTGAAGTGCAGCAGATTATAGAAAAGCAAGAAGTTGAAGCTACTTTTTCAACCATATCCCTGCTCATGCTTGCATCTATTAGCTGCCAGTCTTCTGCAAAGTTTTACACAGGCAAACAAAAGACTCTAAGTAAATATACACCAGGAACACCAGCAGCAAAAGAGACTTTCTTTCATTTAGTAGCTAAAAATATTAATATGTCCATAGTTTTGATTTCTTTCTTATTGTTTTATTATTATTTAATAGCCATAGTTTTGCTCTTAACATTCAAGTTTTAAAAATGATAACATGTATATAATTTAATTTTGCATTGGCATTGTTTTAATATTAGAGCTTTGTTATTGATATTTAAATTTTACTTTTATTACTAGTAGCCTAAAAAAAAACAGATATCAGTAGATTACATGGAGAGATTCAAGCTATTAATGATGCAGGTTCTGCTCTGTGGCACAGAATATTTTTGATAAAGTTCTAAGCCTTATGTCTTTTCATAGATTACAATCATTTATCTGGTCTCTGTCAATTATTGTTATCCTTGCTCTCATTATTCTCTGTTTAATTCCAGTCTGCTTCCGAACCATAGGATCCAGCATCCGGTCCCTGCAAATAGGACTACATGAACTTCGCTTAAAAGACAGAGAAGGGGGATCTGTGGGGAACGGGCTGTAAGCTGACACGGTCCTTGCACCTGTAGGGGCTAGCAAGGCTGGCACCTACCCGCACAGATTTCCCAGGCCTGTTTGGATGGCAACTAATCAGTATAACGAGAGCAGCCCTTGCCTACAGAGCTTTCCCAGGGTTTGTTTATATGACTGCTATCAGTAGGATAAGAGCTACTTTCATGGCTTACCAAGAAATATGTATCCAACTAGTGAGATTTATTGTAACAAGAGACCTGTCCTTCAACTTATCCCTCCAGTAGTGATTTTAGAGAAACAAAGAATGTTTTCCTTGTGAGTGATTCCCTGCTTAGTGTCTTATGTATAAAAAGCACTGTATTACTAATAAAAGTTGCCAGAGCTTCTCGAGAGCTGTGGACCTCCCGAATCCCACTGTCCTGTCTTTCTTTCTCTTCTCAAATCCCACCTCCCTACCTCAGCCCGGTTCAATTGTCAGGCTGGACCTGATATCACAGGAGCTGGAGTTGTTGGAATTACTCTTGCTTTGCCCCCCGAGTCTGTCCTGGAGCCCGTGATGTGAGCGGTGGTGGGAGGCGGGACTGGCGGAGACCCAGGCGCCTGAGCTTGCACACGGACAGATGGAGGTTTTGAGGCTGATTCTCCACCGAAAGCCAGAGCGGTGTGAGCGAGAGCATGGGGCCGAGGCCGGGAAAGGGGAGACGGAGGCGGCAATGTATCTCCCGGGACATGGGACACGGGACATGGGACACGGGACACGGGACACGGCAGTGCCCCGCAGTCACGGGAGGAAGAAAAGGAGGCCCGTTCACTCGGCGTTAATGACACCTTCGCGTCGCTCAGCCTGTGGCGCTCCAGGAGCAGAGCAGGACTCTCGGTCATTGTCCTGAAGCCGAACGCTTGACCTCCATCTCAGACACCTGCAGGAAGTGGAACTGAAGACCCAGAGGGTTAACCGCAAAGCCGTTTCCTCCACAGTCTCATTCGGAGGCCGGGACCCAGGGTTGTTCTCTCCCTCGCAGGACGCTGCTCCCGCCCGGGGACTCTGCCTGAGCCCCGTGTATGCGTACACCTGGGAACCAATGTCTGCCGAGCCCCTGTGTATGCGTACACCTGGGAACCAATGTCTGCGTACACCTGGGAACCAATGTCTGCCGAGCCCCGTGTATGCGTATACCTGGGAACCAATGTCTTCTGAGCCCCGTGTATGCATACACCTGGGAACCAATGTCTGCGTACACCTGGGAACCAATGTCTGCAGAGCCCCGTGTATGCGTATACCTGGGAACCAATGTCTGCCGAGCCCCATGTATGTGTACACCTGGGAACCAATGTCTGCCGAGCCCCGTGTATGCGTACACCTGGGAACCAATGTCTGCCGAGCCCTGTGTATGCGTATAGCCCCTGGCATAACCAATGTCTGCCAAGTATACCTGGGAACCAATGTCTGCCTGTTATGCCCCGTGTATATACCTGGGAACCAATGTCTGCGTATACCTGGGAATCAATGTCTGCCGAGCCCTGTGTATGCGTACACCTGGGAACCAATGTCTGCCGAGCCCTGTGTATGTGTACACCTGGGAACCAATGTCTGCCGAGCCCTGTGTATGCATGCCAAGAGCCCTGTGTATGCATGTACTTGGGAACTTGGGAACCAATGTCTGCCGAGCCCCGTGTATGAGTACACCTGGAACCAATGTCTGCCGAGCCGAGCCCCGTGTATGTATGAGTACACCTGGGAACCAATGTCTGCACCTGGGAGCCCAATGTCTGCGTACACCTGTGTATGCGTACCTACCTGGGAACCAATGTCTGCCGAGCCCCGTGTATGCGTACACCTCGGAACCAATGTCTGCTGAGCCCTGTGTATGCATATACCTGGGAACCAATGTCTGCCGAGCCCCGTGTATGCGTATACCTGGGAACCAATGTCTTCTGAGCCCCGTGTATGCATACACCTGGGAACCAATGTCTGCGTACACCTGGGAACCAATGTCTGCCGAGCCCTGTGTATGCGTATATCTGGGAACCAATGTCTGCGTACACCTGGGAACCAATGTCTGCCGAGCCCCGTGTATGCGTACACCTGGGAACTAATGTCTGCGTACACCTGGGAACCAATGTCTGCCGAGCCCTGTGTATATACCTGGGAACCAATGTCTGCTGAGCCCCGTGTATGCGTACACCTGGGAACCAATGTCTGCCGAGCCCTGTGTATGCGTATATCTGGGAACCAATGTCTGCGTACACCTGGGAACCAATGTCTGCCGAGCCCTGTGTATATACCTGGGAACCAATGTCTGCTGCTGAGCCTGGGAACCAATGTATGCGTACACCTGGGAACCAATGTCTGCCGAGCCCTGTGTATGCGTACACCTGGGAACCAATGTCTGCCGAGCCCTGTGTATGCGTATACCTGGGAACCAATGTCTGCTGAGCCCCGTGTATGCGTACACCTGTGAAACTGGGAAATGTCTGCCGAGCCCTGTGTATGCGTACACCTGGGAACCAATGTCTGCTGAGCCCCGTGTATGCGTACACCTGGGAACCAATGTCTGCCGAGCCCTGTGTATGCGTACACCTGGGAACCAATGTCTGCCGAGCCCTGTGTATGCGTACACCTGGGAACCAATGTCTGGAAGACGCCACTCGTCTGTGCCTGGGGTTCGTGTAGAAATTACACGTTTAGAACTTAATTCTCTCGTTGCTCTGGGCGAGGAGTAAGGTGAGCAGACACCATCTCGAGGTCTAGAACATCTAATAGCTTTGCATTTACAGCCGAGAAGTAAGTTTAAACTGGGCTAACGGTCTTGGGGTGGGAGCTGATTTTTCATTCCAGCCTGACTGCTCTGGGGCCGGTAGTTTTCTGGTTCTTGTGAAAAATCTCGACTGTAACTCAATATAGAAAATGATTACTTTTCCTTAGAGGATGGGATTGAAGGAAGCCAGGGGAACCGTATCCATTTTACTCATGTGACTGCTGGAGCCATGGGTCTATGTCCACGCTCCTTGTCTCGGTCGTGGTCATTGTATACAGGTGTCCATCGTGTCTGTTTCCTATCGCCTTCACCTAAGAGCTCAACCAGCTTGACGAACAGTAACCACAGAACTTCTGCAGTCACAGCAACAGCGATGACAGCGAGCAGGAAACAGAATCAGCGCTTGTCCCTGAGGGCGCTCTGGCCGGGCTGGGTTAACCTAATCCAATACGAGAGCCCCACGTGTATGATTAGAACTGTGCACACATAGGAGTCCAGGCCTAGCACGGGTAAGTGATGATGACCTTCCAATGCCTAACACATGAAGGTGACCTTGGCGGTGGGCTGGGGTGGGTGGTGAGGAGAGAGAAAAGAAACAAAGATGGGAGGCAGAAATTGAATTCCAGAACTCAGGCTCATTTCATTCTATGGTGATGCTTTCCCCATGCGTATTTAAAAAAATATATTTTATTGATGTCGGGGCACGGGGTGGGGGAGGGCGAGAGAGATAGGAACATTAATGATGAGAGAGAATCATGGATCGGCTGCCTCCTGCACACCCCACACTGGGGATCGAGCCCACAACCTGCCATCTGCCCTGACCAGGAATCGAATCATGACCTCCTGGTTCATAGGTCGACGTTCAACCCCTGAGCCACGCCGGCTGGGCATGAGTTAGTGTTTTTAGACCGTCAACAAGTGGGGCTAAATCCATGCACAAGGTCATATAAGGGTGAGCTGGGGTGATACATGGCGTATCCTGACCTTCACACCGTTACACACAGCGCGGTCTCCCAGTGAATCAGTGCAGCATCACCCACCATCACTCGCTGTTTGAATGGGGACGTGCTGCGTCATGAGTGACCGCGGGGCCCCCGTCCTGGTCTGGGGGTGGCGGTGGGGGGGTCGGAGAAAGTCCCTCTGGGCCTGCCGCCCAGGGCATCACATCCCAGCCTGGTTTCTCTGTTTCCAGGGAAAAGCCACAGCCTCAGGGCCAAGGAGACCCAGCGTGCGGGCAGAGAGTGCAGGCGGGAGTGTGTGGCTGAACAGAACGTGCATGGAAAGGTCTGTGTCGGCATCTACTGACCCACTTAGTGTTTCCGGAGGGTTGGATCGACACGTAATAAATGATTGTCTTCCGTGGGACACTCCATAGTCACGTGTGCACAACGTGAAGCCCCTGAGGCCCGGGCTCTGTCAGCCCCGGGCCTGCCCCCGGCCAGCAGTGGTGCAGGAGCTGGGTCAGCCGTGTGTGCGGATCTGAGGGCACGTTCGGTGCGGCTCCCGTCCTCGGTTAGCCCGGCAGGGTCCTCCGTGGGCGCACACCTGTCTGTGCAGTCCTATTGGATCCCCTTTGAAAATGAGGAAAACAGAATACAGCGATGTGAGGAGCACAGCATGGCAGTTACAAGCCACGGTGGTGCCCAGTGGGCGTGGCTCAGTGGTTCAGCGTCGACCTATGAACCAGGAGGTCATAGTTCAATTCCCAGTCAGGGCACATGCCTGGGTTTTGGGTTCGAGCCCCAGTAGGGGGCGTGCAGGAGGCAGCCGATCCATGATTCTCTCTCATCATTGATGTTTCTGTCTCTCTCTTTCTCTCCCTTCCTCTCTGAGATCAATAAAGATATATTTAAAAAAATAAAAATAAACAATAAAAGCCTTGGCGATAGTTTTTAGAGGCCCCGATTGCAAGTGAAGGTGCGGTGAGCCCCTGAGGCTCTCGGGGTGCCCCTGGGAGGGGGCCCCACCCTTAGCTGTGCCTTCACAGCACAGGACCCGGGACCGAGGGCAGGGCCCCGATGCCCTTAATTGAATGCTGCCTTTTTCTTTTTTTAATTTGGTCAATCCTTAACATTCTATTAGAAACTTAAAAAAACTGAAATGTGATTTCTAATTAGAAAGTTAAAATATAAGTGGGATTAGAAATATGACTTTATGGTTTCCAAAAGGAATTTGAATCCCCCAGTTTCATGGAGCGCTTAGGATTCCAAGTCTTCCCGACAGGAGGGGCGGGGCCCGTGAGTGGGAGGGACGCCTCTAGCCCCATCCTTCCTGCTCTGCACCTCTCTCGCCTCCCCGGGAGAAGGGACTTTGTTGGGTGCGGGCCTTTGCTTCCGTGCCAGGGAACCAAGTGAGAGAAGAGAAAGCGTGTTGGTATTTAGATGGCAAAAAGCTGATCATTATTCTAAATTAAACAGCTCTGTTTTCTCTCTCACTTTCTGAAAAACTAAAAAAGAAGCCATCTACCATGTTGCTTGCATCTGGCAGTTTTAGATCCAGTTGCTTTTCTACCTGATGGAGGCAACCAGCAGAGTACAGCCTCGGAGGGGCCGGGAGCTGGTGAAGGTGGGGTTTACCTTTCTTCCTCGCTGGCCCGTGGCTCCCACGTGGGGCCTACAACTCCGCACCCATTTCATCGTGTTTTATTCTCTAGGTTTCCATGTCAAGTAAACTATTCCAATGATTTTCCCTTTTGAGAATAATTGCCAGCTTCAGAGAGATGCAGAACTTTAAAAAAAACCAGAGCGCATTTAGGGATGGTGTTACCAACTAAAGGGGCCTCACCTGCCGTGTCCAAGCCTCGTCAGACGCACAGGAGCTTGCGTTTGCCAAGAAGGTGAGGGTTTATGCGATGAGGACGTGGCCTGGAGGGGGGTCATGGGCAAGCTGCTGCGCCATGGCCAGCTCCGCGGCTTCCAGGGATGGAGCCAGGGAGGGCCACTGAGCAGGATGCAGTCAGGGCCCTGCTCTTTCATGATTGGTTGATCCCGGCAGCGGGTCCTGGTGTCCCCGTGGCCTTGCTGTGTCTGCTTTTGCAAGGATGTGGTCAGTGGGCTGTCCCACTTTTCTGGGCCTGGAGCTGAAACAGCCGAGGCCCAGATGTTGTCTCCGGTTTGAGCTCAGACTCTGTGGTCAGCGATCCCAGGAGTTGTCCGGAAGATTATTTGCCGCCACCAGGACCCCATGGTCCTGCGGGCTCCGTGATGAAGGGAGGGACGGGCAGGGAGGAGAGGCCGGGGAGGCAGGCACTGGGGAGGCCAGTGAGAATCAGAGGGAAAGAAGGAGGAAAGGTGACATGAAGGGAATGAAGTGTCTGCGCGGTTCCCGTGGTGCTTCCTGTTCAGGGCGGGGTGTCCTGGTAACTCTTACCACTGGTCAGTGGTTCCGTCCCAACCCAGGGCCATGCTCTGAGTCCCTGGCTGTGTCTCTGACCAGAGACCACACATCAGATCTCAGCATCCCTCTGAGCCCGCACCCCCGAGGGGAAGGGTAGCATTTCCAGAGACTAACCCCTGTGAATCATGGCCAACACTCAGTGGACACTTTGAAACTGTAATTCCAAATAGCAGCACCTTGTTTAAAAATGGGATTTAAAAATCCCTTAGAAGTCAAAGGCCTTGTGGAATAGCAGAAACTATATTGAACCCGGAGCCTAGGGCCCGAGTTCTGCCCATTCATTCAAAGTGGTTCTTAAACTAACTCTGAGCAGAAGCATTGGGAATATTTGCTACAATGCAGATCCCCAGATCGGCCGGCGTGGCTCAGGGGTTGAGCATCAACCTATGAACCAGGAGGTCACGGTTTGGTTCCCCGTCAGGGCACTTGCCTGGGTTGTGAGCTTGATCCCCAGTGGGGGGCGTGCAGGAGGCGGCCAGTCAATGATTCTCTTTCATCATTGATGTTTCTATCTCTCTCTCTCCCTTCCTCTCTGAAATCAATAAAAATATATTTTAAAAAATAAATAAAATAAAAATAAAATGCAGATCCCCAAACTCTGCTCCAGGCCCATCAAATTAGAATCTTGAGGGGGTACTTAGGGAAGCTGCATTTTAACCAATCTCCTTAAACAATTCTTAATCGCCTTAAGTAATCCTCTATTCCTTTTTCTGTTTCCTAAATTTTCCTTACCTATACCGTGAAACCATCAAATATGTCAAAATTTTAAGTTGCTTTTATTTTCTAGTTCTGTTGATTCCATTAACCTTTAAGTACTGCCTTTTTAGAGCATAGTCATTATTTTGTTTAAATTATCCTATCTAATAAAAGAATAATATGCAAATTGACCGTCACTCCAACACACAAGATGGCTGCCCCCATGTGGTCAAAGATGGCTGCCACAAGATGGCCAGCAGGGAAGGGCAGTTGGGAGGGACAAGGCCTGCAAGGGAGGGCAGTTGGGGGTGATCAAGCCTGCAGGGGAGGGCAGTTGGGGGTGACTGGGCCTGCAGGGAAGGACAGTTGGGGGTGACTGGGCCTGCAGGGAAGGGCAGTTGGGGGGGGACCCAGGCCGGCAGAGGAGGGCAGTTAGGGGTGACCAGGCCTGCAGGGGAGAGTAGTTACAGGCAAACAGGCTGGCAGGGGAGCAGTTAGGCATCAATCAGGCTGGCAGGGGAGTGGTTAGGATAGTGATGGGCAACCTTCTGAGCTTGGTGTGTCAAACTTCGCCAAAAAACTGAGCATAACTCGGGTAGTGTGTCACTTTGAGGAAAAAGCTAACTCCAAGACTCTAGTAGCAAATGTTTCATCCTCAGGAGCAGCAAATGTTTCATCCTCGGCATGCGGCCGCATGTCATCAGAAATGGCTACGCGTGTCAGTGCTGACACGCGTGTCATAGGTTCGCCATCACTGGGTTAGGGGGTGGTCAGGCTGGCAGGCAGAAGAAGTTAGGGGCAATCAGGAAGGCAGGCAGGCGAGCAGTTGGGAGCCAGCAGTCCTGGCTTGTGAGAGGGATGTCCGACTGCCCGTTTAGGCCCGATCCCAGTAGGATCGGGCCTAAATGGGCAGTCGGACATCCCTCAAGGGGTCTCAGATTGGAGAGGGTGCAGGCTTGGCTGAGGGACACACATCCCCCTCATCCCCCCGTGCACGAATTTCGTGCACCGGGCCTCTAGTCAGCTCTATAAACAAAAAAGGTACAATGTATAAGTATAGCTAATGGTTACAATTAGCAACAGTGTAGCCATCAGTTATGAACTCATCAGGGCTATTTTCCATGTAAAATGTCTGAAGAAGTAGTGCTATTCCTTGGCTCCTGGTTTTAAACATACAGAAAAAGATTTCTTCCCAGGGAAAGGGCCAAGTCAGTGTTATGTTAGGAAGATAGATAGACAAAGGAGCTGCTCACGAAATCTTTGTTTTTTGTTTTAATCCTCACCCGAGGATATTTTCCCATTGATTTTTAGAGAGAGTGGAAGGCAGGGGGAGAGACAGAGAGAGAAACATCCGTGTGACACCCAGATTAGTTGCCCCCTGCACACGCCCCACTAGGGCCGGGAATCGAGCCTGCAACCGAGGCATGTGCCCTTGACTGAATCGAACCCGGGGCCCTTCAGTCCTCAGGCTGACACTATCCAATGAGCCAAACCGGCTAGAGTCAAATCTTAATGATCGCGCTGCCAACAAACCTACAGTGACCCCATAGTCAGGCCTGATTGCTGCGAGATTTTGGTCCCCGAGAGAAGCCGGACAGTAAACAGGAATGATGGCGAGGCTGCAGAGGCGAAGAGAGCAGTCAAATGGAATGGGGGGGGGGGGGCACTGAATCAGGGTGGAGGAACCTCCTGCCCCTGAGTATCGCAAGCTCCCAAGGGTAGCGAGCCCTGTACAATCCCCCGAGGAGCTTTATTGTGTGTGATTTTAAAATACTTTTATTGATGTCAGAGAGGAAGGGAGAGGGAGGGAGAGAGAGACACATCAATGATGAGAGAGAATCATGGATCGGTTGCCTCCTGCACGCCCCACATGGGGGATTGAGCCTGCAACCCAGGCATGTGCCCTGGCCAGAAATTGAACTGTGACCTCCTGGTTCATAGGTCGGTGCTCAACCACTGAGCCACGCTGGCAGGGCACACATGTGTGATTTTTAAAAAACATAGCACGGCTTCTTCTTCCCGTGGCTTCCTCCTCTGCTGGCACCCTGACTGACACAGAGGAAACACACAGATGCGCTGTAAAGATGAGGAGAGAGCAGAACTAACGTGTTTTTATTCTTCAGAGGAGGAAGGCAGGTGCAGACCTGAGGTCATGGTTGTCTGGGATCGTGTTTGAGGCCTGGGACCACCCCCCGCCCCCCAGAGCCCTGTCCCCCAATACCTTCATCTCTCACATGCTGAGAGTTTACATGAAGAGAAATCAGAGTAAACTTTTCCATCAGAGAGAAGTTAGCGGGAACATACGTACCGGCAGGCTTTGCAGCTGGAGGCCTGGCGCAGGATTAGGAGAGAAGATGGAAGCACTTTTGCCTTGAGGCCCACGGGCCGTCTGCAGGAAGCGCTGGCCGAGCATGAATCTTCCTTCCCCATCGTGAGGACGCGCCCTCGGCCAGGGCCTGGGCTGGGGCAGATGGGAGTTTCTCGGCTTCAGTTACTAGCCTCCAATTCAGGAGGAAATACTTTTTCCTGTCTCCTAACACGGATGGTTAAAATAAAGAGTTTAAACCTGAAAACTAGAAATATCTAAGAACATTCCAGCGCGTGTGACCACTGCTTAACTATTGCCTTATAACTACCAATGAAAAAGCCACAAATCCCAGATCTTGATTTTTCATAGCATCAGATGGCAGGAGCATTTTTTTAAAGCAGATAAACAAATAACCACAAAACATTTGTAAGGATGCACAGCGTGGCGGAAATCGGCGGCGTTGAGGTCATTGTCCCAGGCGCCCCATCCATCTAGTTGACCTTGTTATCAGACACACGATACGGGGCGGCATGCCCCTTACACAATGTATTTCCTTCCGCCCTTCTCCTAATAGCTTTAAGACAAATCTCCAAGGACTGGCCTGGCCGGAGACAGGAGGAGAAGAACAGCAAGGGGCTAACACTTAAGCTCCAGTCTCAAATAAATTATTAATTATTAGGACAGTAACTAATGCATCATCTGCTGATGGTATGCATTATCTACAGGATGATATTTGCAGTCCTTCTCCCACCCAAACTGATCGATTGGCTCTGTCGCTACCATCACGTGACTTAATAAAAGACGTCACCTGTAGTAAATGTAGAACAGCTGGACTTTGAAACACTTGGTTTCCCTCATGTTTACTGGACCATGATTTTCGCGAGCACAAGGTTTTTTGGTTTGTTTTGTTTTTTTTTAGCATAAAATGTCTAGGTCTGTCCTGCCTAGTTTTTCTAATTCCAACAGCCCTTCGAGCTTATTGCTGACCATGGATGAGGGCGGTGAATTCCGTGCCTCCACACAGGCCTCCCTTTGCCTTTCTGCTGTACTAGTTCTCCTCCTTGACACCAGCATGTGCACAGAGCTCCCGTGAAGGCACACGGCTCACAAATGCACAAACACAGGGTGATGTGTGCACACTTGAGTGTGTCCCGTGCCTTACTAAAAGGCGATGCTTACTGGGCAATGCAGACACCTCCCCCCAATTGCTTTGTTTGTAGATTTCAAGGATTTGGTTTTAGGTCTAATGAGAATGTGTTTTTTTGTGTGTGTGCGCGTGTGTGTGTGTGTGTGTGTGTGTGTGTGTGTGTTTAATATCAGAGAGGAAGGGAGAGGGAGAGAGAGATAGAAACATTAATGACGAGAGAGACTCATGGATCGGCTGCCTCCTACACACCCCATACTGGGGATTGAGCCTGCAACCCGGGCTTGTGCCCTGACTGCGAATTGAACCATGACCTCCCCATTTACAGGTCGATGCTCAACCACTGAGCCACGCTGGCCGGGCTGAGAATGTGTTTTTGACTCTCACCACTGTCGTCCTCTCGCTGGTGTCTGCCCGTGACCCTCACGGCAGAGCTCCTGCAGGAAATCGGGGCTGCGTTCCACTGTGGACAGAACCCAGCCTATGAAAGCGTCTGCCTTCTCTTCCGGTTATCTGTGCCTCTGTGGTTCCAGCTGAAGGATTGCCAGTGGTGTCTGTCATGTTCAAGCTGTGGTCATGAGCCGGCCTCTGTCCTGCCCGCGTGCCGCTGTGTGAGGTCACTCGGAAACGTTCTCCACGGCTCTTTGCTTAAAGCACTCGGGCACAAAGCGTGGCTTCCAGGGTCAGGGACTAGGGAGCCTGTAGCAATGCATCAGCGTAGAAGAGGACATTTGCTGTAACTTCACAAATGCACGCTGCCCTGTGGCATGCGACAGGCATGCCGGGCTGCGCTCTACGGAGTGGCCACGCCTGGTCCCACTGCGGCTTCATCAGGAAGGGCCAGAGGAGAGAGCCAGAGGCCCAAGGAGCCCAAAGAAGGCTGCGATTCCACCCTTCAGCCTCGGGAAACGTTTTGTGTAAAACCAGCTCCCTGCTGCTTTTGAGCTTAGGTGTGTGAAGGGCCTTCGATTTTTCTTCTTTGATTCTGCCAGCGAGCTGGAAGGTCAGATGGGAAGGACAGTTAAGTAATTTGACACTGAAAGGCGCATGGTTCCGTCAGCTGCGTGCATTCCATCGCTAGGAAGTGCTCGTATGTGTGTGACGAGAAAGCTGCACTCCAACACGGCGCAGCATAACCACCCGTCCCTCTAGGACCCGCGTTTAATCTCCAAGCATTTAAAAAAGCCTGTACAACTTTACTCATTACATTGATGGGTGACTGGTCCACAGGAGCGTACAGGCTCCAGGGATGGGCTTCCGTGTGACAGATCTGCGTACTGAACCGCGTGCCCGCCGCCCAAAGTCAGATCTCCTCCTGTCTCCTCATATTAGGACCCCCTCCTCCTCCACCCCTCCCTCTGGCAGCCCCACACTGCTGTTGGTGTTGACGAGTTTCAGTTTCATATCCCACGTGTGAGTGACGTCACATGGTTCTTAGCTTTTTCTGACGGACGTATTTCACCTCGCATAATGTTCCCAAGGTCCATCGGTGGTGGGAAAATGGTGCTTTTTCATCCTTCCTTGTGGCTGAGTATATTCCATTGTGTTATGGACCACGTCTTCTGTATCCAGTCCTCTATCGCGGGACATTTTGGTTGTTTCTTTTAATCTGGTTCTCTAAGTAAAAGCTCTAAAGTTTGTCTGATGTAAAAAAACAGAAGGAGATCTCTAAAATGTTTGCATAGCACCCTGGCTGGTGTGGGTCAGTGGTTAGAGCGTCCAGCTGAGCAGGGAAGGGTCCGGGTTCAATTCCAGTCAAGGGTGTGCACCTGGGTTGCAGCCTGGATCCCCGGTCATTCAGGGGGCCGGTCAGGGTGCATGCAGGAGGCAACCAATCGATGTGTCTCTCTCACATTCACGTTTCTCTCTCCTCTGTCTCTCTCTCCTCCCTCCCTCCTTCCCACTCTCTCTGAAAAGCAATGGGGAAAAATGTCCTTGGATGAGGATTAACAAAAAAATAAATCTGTCAGAAAGCAATAACATGCTTGCAGACGTGACCAGGCTTTTCTTTCTACAGCAGCTCTGTTCCCTGCGGAGCAGGAAGGAGAGGAGCTATTTGCTAATTTGCCACCCAAATCTTACCTCATGTCAACAATGACATCACCAAAGCTTGAGGAAATCACCAACTTGCCGAATTTTACATTAAAAAAAAAGAGAACAATTCAGGCATTTTGATTTGGAAGGAAAATCTAGGAGGCACAACCAATGAGAGGACACTCTAGATTAGGCAATCCCCAAATCGAAGCAGCCAGGCCAGCGTCGCCACCAGCTGCTTAGGAAACCCGCCGACTGCTTTCCCACTTTCCGGAAAGTTATCAGCTCTCACTGCCCAGAACGGGCAGGGGTCGCTCTTCATGAATAATGAGTATGTTCTAAAAGAACACATAGCATTCAATTAAAATTTTCCATTTCAAATAAGTATCTTATCACAAAATTGTTTTTTCAGGCAATAAAATATTTTACTTCTTATTTTGAAAATAATTAACTAAATTAATATTATTTACTAATAATTATTGATGATCATTTCCTTGCACCTATTGATTATTCCCTATTATTTGGGGATAATTGATATATCCAGAGCTCTGTCTTTCAGGAATTTATTTCAGTCTTTAAAGCAAAACCTTGGGCCTGGCTGGCATGGCTCACTGGTTGAGTGTCGACCTATGAACCAGGAGGTCGTAGGTGTAATTCCCCAGGCTGTGGGCTCAATCCCCACAGATCCCCAGTGGGGGGTGGGGAGGGGCGTGCAGGAGGCAGCCAATCAATGATTCTCTCTCATCATTGATGTTTCTCTCTCTCTCCCTCTCCCTTCTTCTCTGAAATCAATAAAAATATATTTTTTAAAAATAAAGCAAAATCCCAGAAAGGGTTTAAACTTTTCTTCACGGAGGTCCTTCAGTTAAGCTTATATTTTCATATTTCACATATTTTTGCTATTGTGAATGGGGTCTTTTAAAACAATTTGTTACCGACTATTGTAATCTAAATGTTTAGAGGATTCCTGCTTTTTATTTGTGGGATCTAGCAATTAGATGGGTCTGACTCTGTTTATTTGCTTTTTGTTGCAGCCGTGTGGCATACCTGTGTTTGCGGCAAATCCCGTGTGTCTAACTGACTGGTGATCGTTTATGAGGAGCGAGTGTTGCCCACCAAAAGGACGAATTGCATTAGAGACGGGAGATGCCCCCAAATTCTTTTCCTGTGTGTTTTCATTCAGCCACTTGGTTGCATTTCTCATGAAATCTAAGGATCTCCTAGTTGGTTCTCTTAGGCTTTCTGGGCAAGCAATCGTGTAATATAAAGTTATCCTTCTCACTTTTCTTTTCCAATTGAAACATTTTTTTGGTCTACTTTTGGCATCCTGTGGACATGTTAGGGTACAGTTTTGGTGTTGACAGGGGGCGCCCTGACGTGCCCCCGGTGAGCAGGATGCCGTGGTGCTGGGCATTGGGGAAATGTCTCACAGGCTCCATTTATCACATTAAGGATGGCTCCTTTAGCCCAAGCTTCACTTACTTTTCTCTTAATCAAAAGCCTTTTCAGCATCCGAGACAGTCCTATATTTTCAAATTGACCCGTTAATTTAATTATTACAGAGATAATTCTTTCTTATTTATCGGAATACCCCCCTCCCGCCCTCCCTTCCTTCAGCCAACATGCTGTCCTGTGCCTGCCATTGACGGGGGCAGGAACAGAATGTGGGGCCAGAGGTAATTGTAGGAGATGTCAGTCCTGCTCCGTTGGCCCTGACTGGGTTGCTCTGGTTAAAGAAGCACATTCCAGCCTGGCTGGGAGGTGCAGGGGGCCCTGGGGGCTCCCCTGGAAATGCAGCCCATCCTCCCCAGCCCGAGCTGCCTGTTATCATGGGAAGATCAACAACCTGTTGCAGAAACCAGAGCCGCCAGCCCTTTGAAGATCCCCAGCCCTTTGCATATCACCAGCCCTTTGAAGACCCCCAGCCTTTGCATACTCACAGGCCTTTGCAAATCCCCAGCCCCCATTGCCTGTAAACTGCCCCTTTGGTGTACCCTTTTGCCTACTTCCCCATGTAATCTTTGTCCCTCTACCCCATATAAGCAGTTGGCATATGGGGGCGGTCAGCGCAGATGTCTGTGGGTGACCTATTGCTCCCCCTGCTGCCGGCAGGACTGGAATAAGCGCTCACATAGGATCCAACCCCATCTCTGCTGAATCGGCTCAGGTAGTGACAGGTGCCAGACCCCTTGGCTGTCCGGTTACACCATGAAATATCCTTTTAACGTAAAGGAAGGAGCATGTAATAGCTCCCTGGGCTATGGCACTGAGTTAACACTATTTTGGAGTCTTGAAACAACAGAAATGTATTCTCCCATAGTCCTCCATCCCAGAAGTCCAAACTTAGGGTGTGGGCAGGGCTGGAGCCCCTGGGGCTGTGGGGGAGAAGGTCCCAAGACCTCCCCTCGCTTCTGGGGGTGGCCGGCAGCCCTTGCTACTCTGGGCTTGCAGACACCAACCTGTGCTGCCGTTGTCACACGGTATTCTCATCTGTCTGTCTGTCTGTGTCCTCTCCTCGTCTTATCAGGACACTTGCCTGGGTTGAGGGCTCTCCCTACACCAGGATGATGTCATCGCGAGGTCCTCACCTAATCACATCTGCAGAGACCCTATTCCAGACCAGGTCAGGCTCTGAGGTTCCGGTGGGACATGGTTGGAGGGAGACACTATAACTCCGGAAACACTGGGATTCCGGGAAGGGCAGGGGCCTGGCAGGGAGGAAGTAGCCTCCTTGTTAAATGCCGGGGCTGTTGCAGGTGCAGGCACGTTTCCCACTTGTCTTCCTCCTCAGCTCCCTGAGGTTGGGGACTGTGCGGTACGTTTACGTCTTGGTTTATCCAGAGGCCATTGGGGACCTGGGGTGTCCGTGCAGGAGGACAGTGCGGGTCCTCTGTCCGCAGCTCTGCCCTCTGCCCAGCTCTGCGGGCGCTCGCCTCTGGGCTTCCACTCTCTGCTGCTGACGCAACCTCTTGTCTTCCCACTGTTTCTGCATCTTGGGAGGGTGGCGTCTCACTGTGGAGGTTCTTATCCAAACGATCCATAGCTCAGAGCTGGGCCAGAGGAGACTTTAGTCACGCCGCGTGGGGTCCCTCAGGCTTAGCTCGCATTCGTGGTTGGCCGCTGTGAAGGGATTCCGCGCGATGGCACGTTGGGAGCCGAGCTGGCCATCCGGGTGTGTTTGTAGGGAATCGGCCTTGGACCATTTCAGCATCTGACTCCAAGCCTCTGTTCCCCTCTTCCCTCTCACCTTTGCCTCTTATTTTTAAAAAATATTTTATTTTCATTTGCTAAGTTCCTGTGCAAGGTCAAAGATTTTCACACACACACACACACACACACACACACACACACACACGACTCCCCTGTACTACCAGGACACGGACATGCCTGTTACTGTTTTATTCCCGAGGGTTCACACCCAGGCGCTACACCAGGACCTCACACCTGCCCAGCGCGGGGAGGGCCCCTCGGACGGCCTCTCTCATGATGGGCGAAACCGGTCTACACCCACACTATTGTGTTCCTGTGTTACTGATGGAATTAAGCATCGGTTACCACCTGTGTATTGCTGCCCCTCTCCTCCTGTTAGAACAACCACGACCAGACACTGTACCAGGTGCATCTTACACCTGCCCGCTCCCTCAGTGGACATGGCTGTAGGTCTTTACTATTCTCAGTTTTACTGAAACAGGATTTAAACAGCCTGACAGAGGTTGCAGGACTAGCATGAGCCAGTGCTCCCTGCTGCCTCCGTCACACCTGGGACTCTGCACCTGGTCAGGGCTCTGCACCTGGTCGGAGCTCTGCACCTGGTCGAACTCTGCACCTGGTCTCTGCCCCCCTGGTCGGACTCTGCACCTGGTCGGGGCTCTGCACCTGGTCCCTACCCACTGTTCAGACTCTGCACCTGGTCAGACTCTGCACCTGGTCTCTGCTCCCTGGTTGGACTCTGCACCTGGTCGGACTCTGCACCTGAGCCTCTGCACCTGGTCTCTGCTCCCTGGTTGGACTCTGCACCTGGTCAGGGCTCTGCACCTGGTCTCTGCCCCCTGGTCAGACTCTGCACCTGATCAGGGCTCTGCACCTGGTCTCTGCCCCCTGGTCAGACTCTGCACCTGATCAGGGCTCTGCAACTGGTCTCTGCCCCCTGGACGGTCTCTGCACCTGGTCAGGGCACTGCACCTGGTCTCTGCTCCCTGGTTGGACTCTGCACCTGGTCAGGGCTCTGCACCTGTTCTTTGCTCCCTGGTTGGACTCTGCACCTGGTCAGGGCTCTGCACCTGGTCTCTGCCCCCTGGTCGGCCTCTGCACCTGGTCAGGGCTCTGCACCTGGTCTCTGCTCCCTGGTTGGACTCTGCACCTGGTCAGGGCTCTGCACCTGGTCTCTGCTCCCTGGTTGGACTCTGTACCTAGTCAGGGCTCTGCACCTGGTCTCTGCTCCCTGGTCAGATTCTGCACCTGATCTCTGCCCCCTGGTCAGACTCTGCACCTGATCAGGGCTCTACACCTTGGTTGGACTCTGCACCTGATCAGGGCTCTGCACCTGGTCTCTGCCTCCTGGTCGGACGCTGCACCTGATCAGGGCTCTGCACCTGGTCTCTGCCCCCTGGTCGGACTCTGCACCTGGTCAGGGCTCTGCACCTGGTCTCTGCCCCCTTGGTCGGTCTCTGCACCTGGTCAGGGCTCTGCACCTGGTCTCTGCTCTCTGGTTGGACTCTGCACCTGGTCAGGGCTCTGCACCTGGTCTCTGCTCCCTGGTTGGACTCTGCACCTGGTCAGGGCTCTGCACCTGGTCTCTGCCCCCTGGTTGGCCTCTGCACCTGGTCAGGGTTCTGCATCTGGTCTCTGCTCCCTGGTAGGACTCTGCACCTGGTCAGGGCTCTGCACCTGGTCTCTGCTCCCTGGTTGGACTCTGCACCCGGTCAGGGCTCTGCACCTGGTCTCTGCCCCCTGGTCAGACTCTGCACCTGATCAGGGCTCTGCACCTTGGTTGGACTCTGCACCTGATCAGGGCTCTGCACCTGGTCTCTGCCCCCTGGTCGGACTCTGCACCTGGAAAGGGCTCTGCACCTGGTCTCTGACCCTGGTCAGACTCTGCACCTGATCAGGGCTCTGCACCTGGTCTCTGCCCCCTGGTTGGACTCTGCACCTGATCAGGGCTCTGCACCTGGACTCTGCCCCCTGGTCGGACTCTGCACCTGATCAGGGCTCTGCACCTGGTCTCTGCCCCCTGGTCAGACTCTGCACCTGATAAGGGCTCTCCACCTGGTCTCTGCACCCTGGTCGGACTCTGCACCTGGTCAGGGCTCTGCACCTGGTCACTACCCACTGTTCAGACTCTGCACCTGGTCAGACTCTGCACCTGGTCTCTGCTCCCTGGTTGGACTCTGCACCTGATCAGGGCTCTGCACCTTGGTTGGACTCTGCACCTGATCAGGGCTCTGCACCTGGTCTCTGCCCCCTGGTCGGACTCTGCACCTGGTCAGGGCTCTGCACCTGGTCTCTGCCCCCTGGTCGGTCTCTGCACCTGATCAGGGCTCTGCACCTGGTCTCTGCCCCCTGGTCGGTCTCTGCACCTGGTCAGGGCTCTGCACCTGGTCTCTGCTCCCTGGTTGGACTCTGCACCTGGTCAGGGCTCTGCACCTGTTCTTTGCTCCCAGGTTGGACTCTGCACCTGGTCAGGGCTCTGCACCTGGTCTCTGCCCCCTGGTCGGCCTCTGCACCTGGTCAGGGCTCTGCACCTGGTCTTTGCTCCCAGGTTGGACTCTGCACCTGATCAGGGCTCTGCACCTGGTCTCTGCCCCCTGGTCGGCCTCTGCACCTGGTCAGGGCTCTGCACCTGGTCTCTGCTCCCTGGTTGGACTCTGCACCCTATCAGGGCTCTGCACCTGGTCTCTGCTCCCTGGTCAGGGCTCTGCACCTGGTCTCTGCCCCCTGGTCAGACTCTGCACCTGATCAGGGCTCTGCACCTTGTTTGGACTCTTCACCTGATCAGGGCTCTGCTCCTGGTCTCTGCCCCTTGGTCGGACTCTGCACCTGATCGGGGCTCTGCACCTGGTCTCTGCCCCCTGGTCGGACTCTGCACCTGATCAGGGCTCTGCACCTGGTCTCTGCTCCCTGGTCAGGGCTCTGCACCTGGTCTCTGCCCCCTGGTCAGACTCTGCACCTGATCAGGGCTCTGCACCTGGTCTCTGCCCCCCGGTTGGACTCTGCACCTGATCAGGGCTCTGCACCTGGTCTCTGCCCCCTGGTCGGACTCTGCACCTGATCAGGGCTCTGCACCTGGTCTCTGCCCCCTGGTCAGACTCTGCACCTGATCAGGGCTCTGCACCTGATCTCTGCACCCTGGTCGGACTCTGCACCTGGTCGGGGCTCTGCACCTGGTCCCTACCCCCTGTTCAGACTCTGCACCTGGTCAGACTCTGCACCTGGTCTCTGCTCCCTGGTTGGACTCTGCACCTGGTCGGACTCTGCACCTGGGCCTCTGCACCTGGTCTCTGCCCTCTGGTCGGACTCTGCACCTGATCAGGGCTCTGCACCTGGTCTCTGCCCCCTGGTCAGATTCTGCACCTTATCAGGGCTCTGCACCTGGTCTCTGCCCCCTGGTCAGACTCTGCACCTGGAAAGGGCTCTGCACCTGATCTCTGCCCCCTGGTCGGACTCTGCACCTGATCAGGGCTCTGCACCTGGTCTCTGCCCCCTGGTCGGACTCTGCACCTGATCAGGGCTCTGCACCTGGTCTCTGCCCCCTGGTCGGACTCTGCACCTGGTTGGGTCTCTGCACCTGCTCGGGCCTCTCCCACCTGGTCGACCTCTGCACCTGCTCACGTCTCTGCACCTGGTCGGACTCTGCACTCGGGAAGAAGACGTAGGAAGGGAATGGGAAACCACCTGGAGCGTGACAATCAACCGAACCAGATGGAGAACTTGTGGCAGCGGCGCAGGGCTCGCAGGATGGAGAGGTGCGCACGTCCCTCCCTCGCTGGCTGCTGTCTTCTTGCGGGACACAGTCCTGCCTCGTGTTCCTTCATGCCCTTTCATCGGGGGACTCCTCTCCTCCTGCCATGTCCTGCCCTGGCCGGACAGGAGTGAAAGGTGCTGTGCCCTCACCTGCTCTTCATGGACAGCAGAACGCCCTGCACCTCTGACTATTCCCAAACCAGGCCTGTGGGATGGGCCTTTTCTCAGGGGGACCCTCCCCATCTTTCTTCTCTTAACCTGGGAAGAAACGGAGCACAGACTCAGGGAAGGACCAGGAGACTGGGGCTGGCTGGGCCCGGGACTGGCTGGGTCTGTGACTGGCTGGGACCACCTGGGACTGGCTGAGCCTGGCACTGGCTGGGCACCCCTGGGACTGGCTGGGCACCCCTGGGATTGGCTAGGCCTGCGACTGGCTGGGCACCCCTGTGACTGGCTCGGCCCTGTGACTGGCTGGGTGCCTGTGACTGGCTGGGCCCCAGGACTGGCTGGGCCTGGGGCTGGCTGGGTCCCGGGACTGACTGGGCACCCCTGGGACTGGCTGGGCACCCCTGGGACTGGCTGGGCAGCCCTGGGACTGGCTGGGCACCCCTGGGACTGGCTAGGCCTGCGACTGGCTGGGCACCCCTGTGACTGGCTGGGCCCTGTGACTGGCTGGGTGCCTGTGACTGGCTGGGCCCCAGGACTGGCTGGGCCTGGGGCTGGCTGGGTCCCGGGACTGACTGGGCACCCCTGGGACTGGCTGGGCACCCCTGGGACTGGCTGGGCACCCCTGGGACTGGCTGGGCCCTGGGACTGGCTGGGCCCTGGGACTGGCTGGGCCCCCTGGGACTAGCTGGGCCTCGGGACTGGCTGGGCCCCCAGGACTGGCTGGGCACCCCTGGGACTGGCTGTGCACCCCTGGGACTGGCTGTGCACCCCTGGGACTGGCTGGGCCTGGGGCTGGCTGGGCCCCTGGGACTATCTGGGGTCCTGGCGGCCAGCCGTGTGCCCGCTGTGTCCCATTCACCCTTCTCTGTGCACGTGGACACCAGCCAGAGACGGGCCGTACGGAGAGTCTCCAGAGTAGAATGGGAATAAGCACCTTGAGCGGAGAAGCCTGGGAGTTTGGAGAAACCACCTGGCATGTGGGCACAGGGACCTTTCGTTAAAGGTCGCGCTTCCCCCAGGGCACAGGAGCCTGTCGGCGGCCCGGGCCCGTCCCCGTGGCAGAGATGAGAGATTTCAATGGCCTTTAAAGAGGATTGCTTTTCCAGACTCACAGAAACACCTGCCACACGGCTATTGCTCTCACTTTGGGAAACTGGTGAGTAAAAGGGCACATCGCTTGCATCTTAGAAAGATGATGAATCAGTGGGTCGCAAATAAATGCCGCGTGGTATCTATTTCTCCTTCGGCTGCTACCCAGGGTCCGTTGCATTTCCAACAGCATCCCGATTTTTCTGGGAAGGAGACACATTTGTCTTGTTCTAAGTACACCTTTCAAACTTCCCCACTGCTGTTCGCAGAAAAAAATGACACCACTCCCCACCAAGCGCACACATTTGTACGAAGCTAAGCAACTTTCAACAGGAATCATGACCAGCAGCAGTGCCCTGTGGCATTTCTGTTTTGCTCTAGATTAGTTTATTCTTTAACAACAATTGCTCTCTCTCCATGTGTTGAGTGTTTGGCACCAGAATGAGTTATTATTATCGACAGTGAGAGCTGCTCACCTGTTCCCCTTCGGCTGGAGTGGCGAACTGACCAGGAGCCACTCCAGATTACTTTTGAAATCTGAAGGTCACCTTGGCCCTGTGGGTCCTTGTGATGAAGGTTGTGCTGTACACCTCGCCCGCAGGCCATGCCACCTGGGCGGGTGGGCGGAGCCAAGGCCATGCGCTCAGGGCAGAAGCGGGGAGCACTTGGGAAGACACAGAGCCTGGAGGATACCGCTGGAGTCACTGTGTCGAGTCCCTTTATCAGGTACCTTTCGAGATAGTCCGGCGTGTAAGCCAACACCCTCCCTGTCTTGTTAGGCAAACTCACAGGTTGAACGTTTAAACTTGTCATTTATAATTTTACCTACTATGTTCCATTTAAAAAAATATATACATTTTTAGTGATTTCAGAGAGGAAGGGAGAGGGAGAGAGAGAAATATCCATGATGAGAGAGAATCATTGATAGGCTGCCTCCTGCACGCCCCACACTGGGGATCGAACCTGCAACCCGGGCATGTGCCCTTGACCAGAATTGAACCTGGGACCCTTCAGTCCGCAGGCCAACACTATCCACTGAGCCAAACCAGCTAGGACTACTATGTTCTATTTTTAATTTATTGTTTGACTTGAGAAAGATAGAGAGAGAGAGAGAGAGAGAGAGAGAGAGAGAGAGATAGAGAGAGAATATTTGTTGTTCTACTCATATTTGCATTTATCGGTTGCTTCTTGTTCGTGCCCTGGCCCTGGATCGAACCCGCAACCTTGGTGTAGCGGGGTGATGCTCCAACCAACTGAGCCGCCGGGTGGGCGTGGTTCCCAGGAGGTGGGGTCAGACGGTCAGCTCCACTCACAGCTCGCCACCATGGACGCTGGGTCAGATGCAGCTCTGACGCGGACGGCCTCCGGGGACTCATTCCCGGGGGAGTGACCGCTCCCTTCTGTGCACAGGGTCCCATCTACCTGGAGAGAAGGTGCTGTCCCCTGGACACTCGTCACGGGCGCTCAAGCAGCCTGCCTGGGCTCGGGAGCCCCGTGGAGGTCACTGAGGGAGCGAGGGGTGTGGTGTGAGGCAGCCCAGCTACAGGCGCCCAAGGACACGAGCGGGTGACATGGGACGGGGAGGCACTGTGGTTTGGGTTGGGAGGTGAACTTGTTGGTTTGGGTTGGGAGGTGAACTTGTTGGTTTGGGTTCAGAGGTGAACTTGCTGGTTTGGGTTCAGAGGTGAACTTGGTGAGAGGTGAAAATTACTTTTGAAATCTGAAGGTCACCTTGGGAATGAATATGGTGAGACATGGATCCGGGACTTGCTGGTTCATGATTTGGGTTAGTTTTGGGCTGTAACAAGCCACTCAGACACACTGTTTATGAGGGCCCTGGGGTGCTTCCAGGGCGTCCTGGGAAAGCCACAGGTCCCACGTCCTGCTGATGCTAATCCCCGCCTTCATGTCACTAGGGGCCCGTGCTGCCCGTGGGAACGGAGGGTGGAACGGAGCCGCTCTGCCCACGTCACTGAGGTCACCATGGTGATTAGAGGGGAAAGGTGGGTACAACTGCTGTGAAAACTGCCAAGTTCTGTGAATATCAGCCATCATTTATCTACGTTCATAGGAGGGAGCCTCGCCCTGCTTCTCACAAAGTCAGCGGTATTTAAAAAGAAATTAAACGAGTTCTTAGTTAAAGAGGGCTGGGAAAGAAAGGGTCTCTGTTTTTACAAGTTCAGTACCCTTGATTCTAAAAGTGCTTATTAAAATTCATGTGGCGCCAGGCTGGCGTGGCTCAGTGCTGGGGCGTCGACCTGTGAACCAGGAGCTCATGGTTAGATTCCTGGTCAGGGCACATGCCCAGGTTTCGGGCTCCATCTCCAGTGTGGGGCGTGCCGGGGGCAGCTGGTCAATGACTCTGTCTCATCATTGATGTTGCTCTCTTTCTCCCTCTCCCTTCCTCTCTGAAATCAACAAACTTATTACGTATATATCCCCCCAACGTCTGCTGCGGACTGAGGGCCTCCACTCAGCCACTGAATGACCAGAAGCCGGAGCTGCCGCCACGGAGTGTGGACGCTGCACCGTCACTGCTGACGCCGAGCCGGAGCCCGGCCGCCCTGGGGTCTGACCCTGAAGAGCCAGACCCCTCTGCTGCATGTTCCCTGGGAGACGGGTCACATCTGCACCTGTTCCCATGTCACCGTGTCCCAGACAGCAGTCCTGTGTGGGTACATCATGCATGACACGCATTTACCCAGCGGTGGGCAAGACTGAAGTTCCAGCCTCGACGCAGAAGAGCTTGGATGCAGAACATGCAAAGTGCTCATGCACACGCAGCATGTTCCAGGGGCTGGGCCAGATGTGTAAGGAATGCTGCCCTGCGTTGGCTGAATAGAGAATAAAGTCCTGCCGGGGTGACAGGATCCTTGGTTCTCTCTGACATGGGAGTATGGTCGGACTTTTTTGCTTTCAGGTGACTTTGTAATTGATCTTGGCAATGAACTGTCAACACTCTCAGTTCTAAGAACGCTTTGGAGTAAATGTGGAACATAGACTATCACCCAGGCGGGAAATCAGAGGATAGGGACACATCGCGTTCACTTCCACACGAGGGTTGGACCTGTCTCAGCACACGCCCTCCTCCCGCTCACATGCCCTCCCTTCCCTCTGCGGCTGTTTAAGCAGAAGGGACACCTATCCCATAGGGTAGGGGTGACCCTGTACTGGTGCACCTGTGAATCCTCTCAGACCGCCCCTCGGGCATGGCTCCTGCTCCATCTCCACGGCAGGGGACCGTGGGATCTCGGTCACCTGGGGCGGCTGTGGACAGCCCTCTGGCTGTGGGTGGCAGGCGTGACACCTCCTTTCTCAGGCACTGGTAGAACCAGCGGGAATCGCTCATGTGACAGCTCAGACATCCCCGCCCTGTCAGGGCCATCTCAGGGGATAAGGGTATGTCAGTCTCCGTAGAAGGGGCCTTGTTGATGGGGACTCACAGGGTCAGAGGGGACCTTGGTGATGGGGATTCACAGGGTCAGGGGGGGCCGTGTTGATGGGGACTCACAGGGTCAGAGGGGACCGTGGTGATGGGGACTCACAGGGTCAGAGGGGACCTTGTTGATGGGGACTCACAGGGTCAGAGGGGACCTTGGTGATGGGGACTCACAGGGTCAGAGGGGACCTTGGTGATGGGGACTCACAGGGTCAGGGGGGACCTTGGTGATGGGGACTCACAGGGTCAGAGGGGACCTTGGTGATGGGGACTCACAGGGTCAGAGGGGACCTTGGTGATGGGGACTCACAGGGTCAGAGGGGACCTTGGTGATGGGGACTCACAGGGTCAGAGGGGATCTGGGGTATGTGGCTGCTTGGCTTGGCTCTGGAAGAGGATGTAGTCCCCTGAGGCTGAGTCAGGATGCAGAGTGACATGCATCTCGCCGAGCATGGCACTCAGCTCCCCGACCCCTCAGTGAGCCGTGGTTGCCGTGGTTGCCATTATCAGCCCCACTGTTCTTTCAGTTTGCCATCCCCTGCATGGGGTGGACTGCAGATGGCAAGGCAGCCTTTGCTCTTCCTGCTGAAGACCTAGTTCACTTCTCTCCGTCCACACCCCGTCAGCAGGCAAGGTCTGAGGGTGACCCAGGGAGGTCCTCCCTGGCCTGCTGTCCCCCGGTGACTGTCCGGCCAGCCAGTGAGCCTGAGTACCTCTGTCACTGGGGGTGACACAGGGGAGCGAGCAGCTCCCTGTAATAGTGACCTTTAAGGAAATGCCCAGGTGGAAGGGCAGTGCTCATGGTTCAAGCCCTCCCCTGTGGGGGGACTTGGGCACAGCAGGCAGCACTGGGTCCAGAGCACTGAGGCTTCTCCAGCCTCTCCTGGCCCTGCAGTCCTGGCAGCAGGGCTGGGCCCAGGAGGAGGAGGGCTGGGCCCAGGAGGAGGAGGGCTGGACCCAGGAGGAGGAGGGCTGGTCCCAGGAGGAGGAGGGCTGGGCCAATGCAGAACCTCCACCCACAGTGGCCCCGCCCACCTGCCTGCCCTCCAGCAGGCCTGCCTGCCTGCCCTGTGCTCCCAGTTTGCAGCCAATGGCTGTTGCGGAGGCTTCACACCCATGGAGGGACATTTGCAGCTGATAAACTTTTGCTCCTGTGTGGTGGGCAAAGGCAGGATGGAAACCAACAGCGTGTTCTTTCTTTTTCTCTGCCTATTTCCTTTCCACCAAGGCCACCTAGAAGCTAGCTCAGCTCCACCAGTCAGCCCAGGGGCCCCGAGTGTGCCCTGCATCATGGAGCCTCTCACACTTTCTTGGGAAAGCTGACAAGAGATCTACCTTCGATGCAGGTGTTTATCAGGCCACTGTGGAACGGAGGCCACGAGCCTTCCCCATGGAGAACAACAGGAAGCCACATCCTGTTGCGAGGCCTGTGGGTGAGGGCGAGGGAGAGCAGGTGTTGCAGGAGTAACGGCCCTGCATGCACATGAGGAGGGCTTCCCAGGTTCTCCCCACGCACCGAGCAGATGCCCCGGATGTGCGCACGCAGCTCTCACTCTCCATGCACTTTCAGCTTTACACCATCCTCAGCCAGCTGGATACGGCTCGGGCATTCAGTCCCAAAATAGCATCATTTACAAGGACATTCCGGCTTTAAGTTATAAAGCCAAGTTCTGCCAATACTTGTAGGCCTGATAAAATTACAAGGGAGGATGGGAGATGCTAAATTATAGCTTAATATATGGACATTGACAAGTTTTTGTCATGAAACATTATTCCCACTTATGTATACGCAGACTTACGTTAGGACTTTAGAAATATTAAATATTTTTCTTTAAAATGAATTAAGGTTTTAAAAAATTCCTTTTTAAAAACCAAATTGTATTCTAATGATTTGACAATTGAGATTGGATGATTGGCACTGGGACTCTAATTTTCATATTGCCACTAACCTTATTAGCAAAGCAATTAGGGAAATGTTATTCTGTACACTTCTCAATCCCAGCTGGTTAAAGAGGAGATATATATATATAGATGAAATATAGATGACACATATATAATCGTTAGATAGATGATAGATAGATGATAGATAGATGATACATAGGTAGATAAGTAGATAGATGATAGATAAATGATACCTACATAGATGGTAGATAGATAGATAGATGACACATAGCTAAGTGTAGAGATGATACATAGATGATAGATGATACATAGAAGATAGATGATAGATGATACATAAATGATAGATGATAGATTATAGATAGATAGATGATACATGGGTGATAAATGATAAATAGATGATACATAATCATTAGCATCATTGGTTCATGTATAGTCATTTGTTAAGCATCAGTCATGGGTGTAGAACTGAGACACGAGGGGAATGAAAGCATGAAGATTGCAGTTGATCATGGGTGGAAACACAAAGACAAAAGGCGTTGAGTGTTTGGGTTGGTGCCATCACTAGGTGCCACTCGGTGGTGGCTCCTCTCTGACCCCCTCCATCCAGCCCCCGTACCCCCCACACATGGGCCGCTTTCCCACATGGCCGGTCCCTGCCACCTGCCGTCCCGCCCAGCGCTGGGGTCCTCCGGCACCTCCAAGCCTTCTCTGAGGTTGTCCGTGTCTCCATGACGGACACGCTGCAGCTTCTGTGCTCACGTCTCCTCACAAAGGGAAGGTGCCTGGTGGGCGCACTGGCTCAGAGCGAGACACTCCGTCCTTCTCCAGGAGATTCGGCCCAGAGCAGGGTTCCGTGGCCACGGCACTGGCACCAGGAGTTTCACCCCAAGGGCAGCTGTGTGGTTCTTCCTGCGGAGCGCTGGCTCTCAGCTGGGGAGGGCCTCTCCTCCCGCTCAGCACAGGCAGCTCCCACAGATGCCCCTGTTCACCAGCCTCCAGGGCAGCGCCAAAGGGCTGAGTCTCACACTCCTGAGGGGTCACCGTCTGCAACGGAGGGGCTAGGGGATGGGAAATTATCATTCTTTGGAGGGGATCGGCTGCACTTCCGGAACAGCCAAGCACCTCACCTGAAAGCTAAGTGTTATTTCAGATGAGAAACGTTTAAAAGACACAAAATGCTGATAAAAATGCATAGACTCTTCTAATTAGATTAATACTATAAACAAAGTCAGGAGACAAATGGTGAACTATGGGAAATATCTGGAAATATATGAGAAAGACCTAATTACAAAACATAAAAAGCTCTTACCAATCTATTTAGAAAGACTACGTAAAGGCAATTAAACCATGAGTGAATAGCATGATTGGATTTTGTAGGAAAAAATAACAATGACTTTTAAGCAAGATATTCAAGTTTACATATAATAAATGCACAAATTATATTAAATAAAAAACATGTTTTCACCTATTGGATTGACGAAATTTTTAGTAAAAAACTGGTAAATAGCTGGGCAGGAAATTTATTTTTTCTCTTCTATTGAGGGCAGTGTGAAATTGCCAAAGCTCGATGGAGGGCTATTGGATAATATGCACCAGAATGCTAAATGCATATAAGGACACATTTACCCAGCAATTCTACCTTGAAAACTACATCCTGCAGTTTAGATAAGCAGCATGTGTGGAAATATATCTAATTTCATTAGGAGAAGACGTTTTGATAGAGCCCAGGATTGGGATCCACCGACAGCCGCGCGGATTGTCGGTTAGATGTGCCCTGAAACGGTGTGGAGTGCCACGCCGCCATTACAAACGACGCAACAGCCCTGTGGATTGTCAGCACAGACACCAGCCTCAGAACCTACGGGGAAGTGAAAAAGTTAGCCACAGAAGAGGATGTACGTGTGTGTAATGTATGTATTATACCTCATGTGTATGTTAGCATGGGAACATGGCCAGAAGAGCGTCTACTGTGTCTGGAGTTATGAGAGGAAGAGGAGATACCACGGGGGCTGAAGGGGGATCTATTTTTTCTCTATTTCTTTTTCTTGATCCAGAGTGAAGGGGGTTGCGTGAATTGATAACGAATGTTTACTAGCCTTGGGAGGCTTTGTCTTGTATAACACCTGTATTGTCACATAGTTTTGAGATCAGATTAACACACAGACAGTATGTCCATTTTACAGACGAGGAGTGAGAGGCTAAGAAGATCTAAGTAAGTTGCACAAGGTCAGAAAGCTTGTTAGAGTCAGAATCAGGGGGTGACTCCTAAAGGTACTCAGTGGAAGCGGCCCCAACTGGGTCAAATTCTACCTTTTGGTTGTTGCCACCCTCTGAACATGTCTGCACAGCTTCCAACCGATGCTACGCAGTCAGCTTTGGTGATATCTAAGGACAAGACCACCACTTAATATCTGGAAATGTACACATGCACAGCACATACACATACATGCAAACACAATGCAAACACACCCCACACACCAGTATAAAACACACACACACACACACACACACACACACACACACACTGATGAGTTTATTCCTTGCTTGGTAAGAAGAGCTAGACTGGTTCGGAAGTCCTCTCTTAGCTCTACAGGCACTGACTGTGTAGGGCAAACACATAAAACTCGCGGCCCACAACGAATATTTTTGCGGCCCAGCCAATGTGACGGTATGTAAGAAATGTTTTAATAAAAATTTCGTAACTTAATTTTTACAATGTCCTGTTATACATAATTATTAATAACAAACTACACAAATCGGGACCTGAGTAACCGACAGAGACTTGGCCGACAGCAGCTGCCCTCTCACTGCAACAACAATTGTTTGAGTTGTCTTGAACCCATGGTGTGGGAAAGAGGGTTTTTGAGATCTAAATCCAGCCTACCACTAGGAATGCTCAGGGCCTACTCAAGATGGCAAATAATCCTTTCCACTAATATTTATAGGGTAAAATAAGATTGTTGTTAGAGTAATAAATTTGACAGTAAAATAGTAGTCAAGTTTTCAGGCTAATTTAATTTAGCTAATTGAAACAAGTGAATATTCTAGAAAAATTAATAGTACTGGACAAAAAGCAGTTCCTAAAGTGTTAACTAAAATTTTTTATTGGTAGTTCATCTCATGATAAAATTGCGTAACATGTAATGAACCTAAAGCAGTCATATTATAGTGCAAAAAATTAAAATTTAAAAGCTATCAAGACTACATTATAAAATTTTCAAAAGCCTCCTAATATTTAAATCAAAAAAAGGGGGGATAGTAGAAGAATATCATGTAAGAAAAAATATCCTGTAAGTAAATTACATCTAGAAAATTTGTACTTTAGAAAATTAATTGTAATGCTAAAAGCAAGACACTCATGAAAAAAAACATGGTGTCAAAACAAGCCAGAGGAAAATAATTTGGGCAAAAAATGAAAAAGGATCCCAAGTCAAATTTATAGAAAATATTCCTTTATTAACTTTTGGTCGAGAATATGTTTGTATATTTTCAGAAAACAACTCCGAGACCATGTGGATTCCGGCAACAGAGAGGAATCGACAGGACTATTCCAGCCATGAAGACAGAAGAGAAGCAGTCCAGAGATGGAAGACGCCGACATCGCCTTGCCATACTAGCAGTTAGCAGCTGTGTGTCACTGCAGGTTGCCCAGGACCAAACCAGAGAGAGTCGGACCTGCATTACCACCATTTGTTCACCATCCAGAACTGAAATATCATTGCTGACTTGTACACATAAGGAATTGTTTGACATTGGGTCTCAAAAGAACTGTTGGCCCAGAAAGAAACTCACTACAGACATCATGATTCATTTGCCTTTCAGCATAATCATTATTGCTTATCTCATTTTCGGTTCTTTTAAGTGTATTTCTAGTAGCACATGATCTCACTCATCTAGGGGAAATGATGAACAACATAGACTGATGAACAAGAACAGACCCAGAAACAAGGAGGCATGGATCAGACTGTCAGGCCTCAGAGGGAGGGTAGGGGAGGGTGGGGATATAGGGGAGAGATCAACCAAAGGACTTGTGTGCATGCATATGAGCCCAACCAGCGGTTAAGGACAACAGGGGGGTGGGGGCATGCGTGGGGAGGGGTGTGGGATGGGAATGGGGGGATGAGGACAAATATGTGATACCTTAATCAATAAAGAAATTAAAAAAAAACCACTACGAATTTCACTAATGATTGATGACTATCATCGTGTTGCATTCATTTTCCTTTCACACCTTATGTTCAGGTGCACCATTTCTCTCCACTAATACCAGCAGCGAATATTTTAGCAGCTGATGGCCACGTCATTAGTCTTGGACTGACTTGTTGGGTGTGCGCAACAGGAAATATTTAGCTTTCAGAGAACAAGAAAAATAGGTTTATTGGCGTTACACTTATTAATTTGTGCAGTGATTCAGTGTCCGGTAGGTTAATGTTCAAGAAAAAATATAAATTTTTATTAAAATGTTCTATTATTTTTTTGTTAACGATGACTCATTTATTTCAGCCCTTTGTATTCAGCATGTCTCTATTGAAATAAACCTACATTTCTATGACAATGGAAGCTTTTGTGTGTTTTTTGTGGCCACATACACTCACACCTTGTTTATTTGGCCTGTGGTAGCTTTTGGGTTTGTCATGCTGGCTGTAGGGTCCCTGGGAAATGCTGAATCTGGGAGCTGGTGGAGTGTTTGAGATGGACTGATGGGCTGGTGTCAGCTTCTGAAACAGGGGCCCCTGGGTAAGCACGTGGCTGGTGGATTGGCTTTTAGGAGCTTGCGTGTTGGGGTGAGCCCATAGCTAATCGGCTGACTCTCACATGAGACTGTCCATGTGGGTGGCAGAAGTGTGTTCATGGGGCAAGGGTCCCTGTCTGATTACAGGGATAAAACCAATTCTAGGGGCTATTTGTTGTCATGGCTAAAACACAATCAGCATCCTCCTTGGTGTTTGGGAACTTGCAACGTTTTAATCTGCCAGGAGTGAGGCATCTCATTCTGGGTGGTCTCTCTGGCTTGTCCTCTCATTTCCCAACAATGTCCCTCTTCAGTGCCACACAGGTGTGCCTCCCGGGTCACTCAGCACAGCCAGGGGTGGGGAACGTCCAGCCGAGGGCCCTAGAAGGCCCGAGAAATCACTTGCTCTGGCCCTGCCAAGGCATTAGGTATGTTAAATGTTTGACCAAATAGAGCAGGCTCGCGTGTGTGTGCGTGCGTGTGCGTGCGTGCGTGTGTGTGTGTGTGTGTGTGTGTGTGTGTGTGTGTTATTACTTTTGGTTTTATTCTTTGCAGGCTAACTTTTAAGTTGATGATTTTGTATGGCCTCTAATGATGTTATAAATATCCAAATGGCCCTTGGTAGAAACAAGGTCCCCCACCCCTGACGTCGACAGCCACGGTTTGTTGTCCCAGCTCAGCCTTATTTTCTCCTGCACATGAAGAAGCAATGACATTGTGGGGCAATATTCTGAAATTATGACCTCACCCTAATCCTCGCTGAGCCCAGAGTGAGTCCAGATTTCCTGGGTCTGTCTGAGGAACCTGTGATTCGGGTATGTACTGGTCTATGTCTGTGGCAGCCTAACTGTTGGCAGAGGGAGGAGAAGGGCTCGGTGCTCAAGGGCTGAGAAGGAAGGAGAAGGAGGAGAAGGGGTCACCACGCCCAGTCCTCTCTCCAGCTTCCTGCGCACTGTCTGGGCCCCGGTGGACGAGGTGCAGGATGAAGCTCTGTCTTCATGAGACGCTTCTTCGGACGTGGTGAGGAGAGCACCCCAGTTCCCCCGAGAGCACCCGGGCAGCAGAAATGGTTGCAGAGGAGCGGGGCCCTGGCTCGGGTGGGCAGCGGCTTTGCACTCTGGGGAGACAGAATTCTGCTGACTTACCATGGGGGGGCACCACCAGGAAATGCCCATGAGGCACTCAGCCAGGGAAGGGAGCAGGGCTGCCCAGGAGGCCCGGGCAGGAGAGGAAGGCCAGAGGTGAGGCAGGTTTTATAGCTTGGAGGTCCGTTTGCCAGCCCAGGGGTCCTCTCCCCTGGGGAGGCCTAAGAAACACCGGGGGCACATTTCAAGAAGACTGGAGACTCAGCAGGTAGATGGGGACAAGGGCAGATTACCTGTGTGGCTGTCACTCTACAACTCTGTGTGCAATTGTTCAAGTGACTCCCATCGGCATTGATAGGATGGAGTCAGCGCATGAGTTTACATTTATTTAATTCTGATTAAAAACCAATGTGGATCCTGTTCTGACTTTGACTTTTTGTTGCTTCAAGACTCATGAACATTTATCTTTTACTGTTTCTGTTCATAGCCAATTCATTCATCATTCATTCATCTGGTCATTTCACACAGGAGTTCAGACAAACATCGAATAGGTGCTCACACTGGTGAAAAACATTTTCTGCGTTCATAATGTGTTTTTGATCTAGATGGGAGTTAGCCATGGACAATTATCACGTTCTGATGGGCATCATGGAGTTACATCCAGAGTTAAAAAGTTACAGAGCATTCAAGCTGGAATCAGCAGGGCCACGTCAGGGCGGCTCCCACAAAAGGCATGAACTGGGTCCTAAAGGACGTTGAGCTGGTTTCCAGATGGGGACATGGAGGGAGCATTCGGGCAGAAGTGCTGGCCAGGGGACGGAGATCTGTCGCGACCCATGGGGACCTTCAGTTTCGGGAGTCTCTCGGGTAGAAGTGCAGGGTGTGGATGGAGGTGAATGGGTGTAAGGACACATCATGGAATGCCCCATCATGTCATGCTCCAGAGTTCAGTTCACCTATGTGGCTGGAGGGCCCGTGATCACACGGGCATGCCCTCCACCAAGAACAGACACGCTTGATATCCGAAGGATCAGACCCGAGATCCAGGACAATCACAGGGAGGATCAGACCTGAGATCCAGGACAACCGGGGGGAGGATCAGACCTGAGATCCAGGACAACCGGGGGGAGGATCAGACCTGAGATCCAGGACAATCGGGGGGAGGATCAGACCTGAGATCCAGGACAATTGGGGGGAGGATCAGACCTGAGATCCAGGACAACCGGGGGGAGGATCAGACCTGAGATCCAGGACAATCGGGGGGAGGATCAGACCTGAGATCCAGGACAATTGGGGGGGGGAGGATCAGACCTGAGATCCAGGACAACCGGGGGGAGGATCAGACCTGAGATCCAGGACAACCGGGGGGAGGATCAGACCTGAGATCCAGGACAATCACAGGAAGAATCAGACCTGAGATCCAGGACAATCACAGGTTTAGGATCAGACCTGAGATCCAGGACAATCACAGGGAGGATCAGACCTGAGATCCAGGACAATCACAGGTTTAGGATCAGACCTGAGATCCAGGACAATCACAGGTTTAGGATCAGACCTGAGATCCAGGACAATCACAGGGAGGGGAAGGATTGCATGATGTTGGCTCACTTCCTTCCCCCACTCCCCACCCCAACCCTCGCTGCTCTGTGCACCTGCAGAGCTCCCTGGCACGAACCACGGGAATGAAGAAAAGAACTCAGTGCACATGGCACACGGACATACCCCCTCACCCAGGTGACGGTGACAAAACGCCACAGTGAGATGCTCCTGCCCTGGACTTAGAAGAGGGAATGATGTTTTCAAGAAAAGTTTTAAAATTTCCTCATTATTTCTTCAAACGGCCTTAAACCTGGACAGTTCTCTGCGGAAGCCCTGTCTCAGCCTCCCTCCAGCCCAGGGACCTGGGTCAGTTTCTTGGTGTAGAAACTGGGACGCTACATCCGCTTCTCGTCATTACTGTGAGAACAGGATCGCACGTATCCATTTCCTGTGGTGGCCGTACAAATGACCACAGCTTAGGCAACAAAAGCCACGTACTTATTCTCACAGGTTTGGAGGCCGAGGTCCAAATTCCAGGTGTTGGCAGGGCACCCTCCCTCAGGGACCACTCTCTGCAGGGTCTGCGGCTCCCAGGGTTCCTGGGGCTGTGTCCCCCCATCTCCACCTCCGCCTTCCCATGGCCTCTGCCTTGTCTCCTAGAAGGACACCTGTCCTCGTATTTAGGGTCCCACTTAATCCAGGGTGCTCTCATCTCGAGGTCCTGATTATATCAGCAAAGACCCTTTGGGCAGGAAGGTCCTGTCCACAGATGGGGACAATCGGTCCCCGGTACTTCCGGGGAGAGTGTCTGCTCCGTGCGTGTAGCGACTCCTGTGGTCCTGCTTTATCGTCAGTTTCATGAGGGCTAGAGAAGGAGCGTCGCAGTCCCTGAATGTCTCCAATGCCATGGGCCCTCCTGTAGGCACCCTAATGCATCAGCAGGTCATTTCTGATACTAATGGGAATTCTTTAATGAGCCCCTCTCCCAGTCCCATGACCCGGGTCTCCTTCGGTCTTCTTGCAGGTGTGCATATAGCCTCCTCCCACCCCCACCCCTGTTCCCCTGGGAAGCGGGGTTCCCTACCTGAGCAGCTCTCAGGCCCCGCCCTCCTCTGCTCACCTTGCAGAGCCTCCTGCCTCTAAGCCCTGTTCTCCCTGAGAGCAGGCTGTGGGTTTTTGTCTCATACGCAGTTTTAATAACGAATGCGTCCTGAACTGAGGAGGGTCACTGAATGGAAGGTGACAGTGGACACCCAGCTGACAGCCACGGAGGAGGCGGGAGCACACCTGTTTAGGGCCTTCATTGACGGGGTCTGATGGGCTCCCTAGCCAGCTGGGAGCGCCCAGCTGTTCCTCATAGGCCACACAGCCCCCGAAGAGGCCAACGCACTTCCCCGGGTCAGCGATGTCGCCCGAGTGACTCGGCTGGCTTCTCGGGCACCCCACACGTGGTGCGATTCCTGTAACACACAGAACATCCAAACTCAGTCCCCCTCCTCCTTGCCAAGTCGCACATTTTAATCAGGTGCCTCTTAGTGTACGAGCTTTAAAATGTGTGATTCAGCCCAGCTGGCGTGGTGACCGTCAGCCTACGAACCGGGAGGTCAGGGTTCGATTCCTGGCCAGGGCACTTGCCTGGGTTGCGGGCTGGATCCCCAGTGGGAAGTGTGCAGAAGGCAGCCAATCAGTGGTTCTCTCATCGTTGATGTTTCTATCTCTCTCTCTCCCTAAAATTTAAAGAAATAAAAACGTGTGATTCAGGCGAATCTCAGCTTTGCTGGGCGTGGGACTCTGTTGAGCAGCTGAAACCCGGGGAAGCCAGTCTCTGTCCCTTCTCGGAGTCCGTGACCAGCTCTGTCCCTCGTGTCCCTTGCGGTACGTGCAGGCCAAGGTGTTCTGTCCATGACTCGGCACAAGCTCACGGGGGTGAGGGACACGGAGTGAGGCTCACAGGTGTCTGCACCCAGTGCTGGCAGCAATTCTGTCTGTTTCCTGTGATCCCAGGGCATCCTCCCAGCGGGGAGGCCGGAGCAGCCGGGAGGAGCAGGTCCCAGGCCCTGTCGGGCGCCCCAGGATGTCCGCTGTCCCTGCTGCATCTCTCTGTAGGTGGGGCTCCGCCTCGCTTTCCGGTCCCTGAGATCTTTCCCGTTGAGTGACAGGTGCTTTCCTTGCTCATTGACTGAGAAGCTGGAAACAGAGGGAAACAATGAAAATACTGAATTTGCTCATGAATTTCTCATCTAAATATAAATGCCTGAGGTTCTTCTCCCCAGTAGATGCGTGTGAGCACATGTGCGCTCCCCCCCACACACACATGCACACACATGTGATTGCTCCGTTCTCACGATATTTTCTAAGCAAATAGCTCGGGCTTGTGCAGTCTATACAGATGCACAGAAACGTGAATTTGACCAGTCTGGATGAGGGATCTGGCTGCAGCCTGGCTTCGTTTATTTATTTGTTTGTTAATTTGTTTATTTATTCGCAGGCGAGGATTGTAAACCAGCGTCCGTTCAGTGTGATAAGAAGGGCAGGTTGTCTGTGGGGAACCATGAAGGCTGTGAGTCACACTGCGCGGGGGGTTGGCCTGCAGCACATGTAGACGGTGAGGAAGGGCATCTTCATTTAAAGGAGAAGAAGCAGTCCCTGGCCTCGAAGTGTACATTTCCCCCGCCTTCTAGTTTCCGTCATTTCTTTCTTCTTTTCATTGACAAATGGAGGTGATGTTCTCATCAGACGAGTCAGGTCAGGCATTGAAGTTAGATGTCCAGTTACCCTGGCAGGAAGCTGTGTCCCACGCTGGGTGGATTCCCTGGAAACAGCACCCAAGAGAAACTCAGGTGCGGTTGTTTTGTTGCGCGAGTGGTGGTGGGCGAGCTGGGAAACCCTTGAGGGGCATGAGAGGAGCCAGTTGGAGGGGAGAAGAGGGTGGGGAAGGCATGTCCTCAGGTGATGCCCAGCACCCCTGTTAATATGCTAATATGCAAATCGACTGAACCGCAAAACAACTGCTCACTATGACATGCGCACTGACCACCAGGGGGCAGATGCTCAATGCAGGAGCTGCCCCCTGGTGGTCAGTGCACTCCCTCAGGGGGAGCACCACTCAGCCAGAAGCCAGGCTCATGGCTCTCAAGTGCAGTGGCGGTGGCGGGAGTGGGCCTAATCCGTGATTTGGACATCCCCTAAGGGGTCCCGGGCTGCAAGAGGGTGCAGGCCAGGCTGAGGGATGCCCCCCACCCCGCCCCAGTGCATGAATGTTGTGCACCAGGCCTCTAGTAATATTATAAACTGTAATGTCTGGGAGAGACCTTAGAGATTGAAGGATTAGTTTCCCAAAGCCCCATTTTATAGGTGAAGGCAGTGCCCAGACATCTAATTCCTTCCAAACAAGAAACAAAACAAAAAAAAGAAAAAGAAAAACCTGGAAGGAAGAACCAACCCAAACCAAACAAAATAGCTGCTATTAACTGAAAAATACACTGTGAGGAGAGTAGAAATAGTAATTTTTGAGTGTTCTTTCTTCATTCCAATGAATTCCTGTTTTAGTTCGGTTTTACTTGCTCATATGGAGGTTACCCAAACATAGAGTCGTTTCTAGAAATTATATGTTTTAAAATCGTTTTATTAGATCTCTTTCACATCAGGTTCTAACGTTTTTCATTTCTCTGACTTTTGGAACATTCTGACAAATCCTTCTACTCCGCACCTGCACGGAGACAGGGAGTTAGCCAACGGCCCCGTGTCTGGGAGGCAGACCTGGAGGGCCTCGCGAGCCTCTCACAGTGCCCGCTGCTGGGCAGGCTCACGCCTCCCTCCTGCCAAGGGCACCCTCGCCCAGAGGGCTCTCTGTTTGAGGAGCATCTTGGTCCGGCCAGGGAAGCCAGGAGTGCCAGGCAGGAAGTGCGGGCAGGAGCACAGGGAAGAGGGTCCTCGCCCAGGAAGTGTGAGGACGAGGCACGCACCACCTGGTAGGAAGCTTCAGTCACCTCCACGCAGGTCGCTGGGAATCCTGCATGGGACAGGGCCCAGCACTGGCTGGTCTCTCCAGCTGGTGTTGGGCCCTCAATAGAGCTGGCACCATGGAGCTGAGCCTGGGCATGGCTCCACCCTTAGCAGCTCGATCAGTCCCCCAAGGCCTTGGTCAGTCCCCTCAGTCCGTGGTCAGTCCCCTCAGGCCATGGTCAGCCTGCAGGCACACTGGCTGAAGACAAGGATGGGAGTGGCTGGGAAGACTGATCGCCTCAGAAGGGCCACCCGCTCCTGGTGCTGGCAGTTTCAGACCTTTATCCATTCTCTCCCTCTTTTTAAAATATATCTTATTGATTTCAGAGAGGAAGGGAGAGGAAGAGAGAGATAGAAGCATCAATGGTGAGAGAGAATCACTGATCAGCTGCCTCCTCCTGCACGCCCCCTACTGGGGATCAAGCTTGCAACCCGGGCGTGTGTTCTGACCGTGAATAGAACCGTGACCTCCTGGTTCATAGGTTGATGCTCAACCACTGAGCCATGCTGTCCAGGGGTTTCTGAGTTGATTTTTGTACTTTGGAGTGAGCACCCAGTTTCTTCCTTTTGCATATGGCTTCCCAGCTTTCTCAGCATCATCTAGTAAAGGACAACACCTCTGTCCCATACCCTAGTCTGGGTGCCCTTGTCCAAGATCCACTGACCATCTAACTGTGAATTTATTCCTGGTGTCTCTAGTCTGGTCCGTTGGTCTGTATGTTTGTCTTCATGCCAGCACCATACTATTTTAAAAATTTTTTCATTGAATTTATTGGGTTAACATCCTAAATAATAAAAGGTTAATATGTAAATCAACTGAATGGTGGAACGACCGGTCGCTATGACGTGCACTGACCTCCAGGGGGCAGATGCTCAACACAGGAGCTGTCTCCTGGTGGTCAGTGTGCTCCCACAGGGGGAGCGCTGCTCAGCCAGAAGCTGGGCTCACGGCTGGTGAGTGCAGCGGCGGTGGCGGGAGCCTCTCCCACTTCTGGGGCAGCGCTAAGGATGTCCGGCAGCTGGCTTAGGCCTGCTCCCCGGGAGTGGGCCTGAGCCATCATTCAGACATCCGCTGAAGGGTCCTGGACTGAAAAAGGGTGTAGGCCAGGGTGAGGGACCCCCTCCCCCTACCCTCAAGTGCACAAATTTCATGCACTAGGCCTCCAGTTGGTTAATAAAATGATATAGGTTTCAGGTGTACAATTGGGTTACTGTAGCTTTGTAATCTATTTGGAAATCAGGAACTGTGATGCCTACAGTTTGTTGTTTTTTGCTTCCCAAGACTTTTTGGCTATTCAGTGTCTTTTGTGGTTCCAGCTGAATTTTAGAATTGTTTTTTTTCTATTACTGTAAAAAAAATGCCATTGGGATTTTGCTAGGGATTGCATTGACTCTTCCCATAGCTTGAGCTGTAGAACATTTTAACAATATTAATTCTTCCAATCCATGAATGTGGGGTATCTTTCCAATTGTTCTTTAATTTCTTTTATCAGTATTTTGTAGTTTTCAGTGTGCAAGTCTTTCATTTCTTTAGTTAAACTTATTCCTAAATAATTTTATTCTTTTTGATGCTATTGCAAATGGAATAGTTTTTCTTTTCAGGTAGTTTGTTATTAGTGTGTAGAAAGATGACTGATTTTTGTATATTGATCTTGTGTCTTGCAACTTTACTGAATATATCTGATAAGAGTTATTTTCTAAAATATATAAGGAACTTCTACATCTCAAGAGCAAAAATTAATAACTCTATTTTTAAAAATGGGTTAGGAATGTAACTAGACATTGCCCCAAAGAAGACGGACAAATGGCCAACAGGTACATGAAAAGATGCTCAATGTCACTAATCATCAGGAAGCACAAATCAGAACCACAGGGATAGATCCCACCTCACACTTATTAGAATGGCAAATATTTACAATATAATATATTATGTATATATGTAATATATATTTAACATATGTATTAAAGTGTTGGACAGGATGTGGAGAAAATTGGAACCCTGTACACTGCTGGTGGGAATGCAAAATGATGCAGCCACTATGGAAAACGTTATAGAGGTTCCTTAAAAATTAAAAACAGAACTACCATATAATCCATAAATTCTACCATTAGGTATTTATCTAAAAGAACTGAACTAGAATCCTGAGGAGATGCTAGCACTTGCCTATTCATGCAGCATTATTCACAACTAGAGGCCCGGTGCACGAAATTCGTGCATGGAGGGGGGTTGTCCCTCAGCCCAGCCTGTACCCTCTCCAACCTGGGACCCCTCGAGGGATGTCCGAGTGCCCTTTTAGGCCTGATCCCGGTAGGCAGTCGGACATCCCTCTCACAATTCAGGACTGCTGGCTCCCAACTACTTGCCTGCCTGCCTTCCTGATTGCCCCTAACCGCTTCTGCCTGCCAGCCTGATCACCCCCTAACCACTCTGCTGCCAGCCTGTTTGCCCCCAATTTTCCTCCTCTGCCGGCCTGGTCACCCCTAACTGCCCTCTCCTGCAGGGTTGATCACCTCCAACTGCCCTCCCTTGCAGGCCTGGTCCTTCTCAACTGCCCTCCCTTGCAGGCCGGGTGCCTCCCAACTGCCCTCTCCTGCTGGCCATCTTGTGGTGGCCATCTTGTGTCCACATGGGGGCAGGATCTTTGACCACATGGGGGCAGCTATATTGTGTGTTGCAGTGATGATCAATCTGCATATTGATACTCTTTTATTAGATAGGATAGAGGCCTGGTACAGGGGTGGGGGCCAGCTGGTTTGCCCTGAAGGGTGTCCCTGATCAGGGTGGGGTTCCCTTGAGCCTGAGTGAGGGGCCTGTGGTGGTTTGCAGGCCGGCCAAGCCCCCTGGCAACCCAAGTGGAGGCCCTGGTATCTGGAATTTATTTTCCTTCTACAATTGAAACTTTGTAGCCTGGAGCAGAGCCAAGCCTGGGACTCCCTCCACGGCCGGCCGGCAGCCATTTCTGTTGGGGTCATAATTGAAAATTTGTTGCCTTAAGTGGGTGGCCGCGGCCAGGGTGTGCGGAAAGCTTTGCTTCCCCTGTTGCCGGGGGCAACCCTGCTCTCTCAAGATCCATTCTGCCACCATTTCTGTTTGAATTTGTTTACCTTCTGTAATTGAAACTTTGTAGCTTGAGTGGAGGCTTAGGCCTGGCAAGGGCAGGTGGAAAGCTTGGCTTCCTCTGTTACCTAGGAAACCTTGCTCTCTGTGGCTGTAGCCACCTTGGTTGGGTTAATTTGCATACTTGCTCTGATTGGATAGTGGGCGTGGCTTGTGGGCGTGGCTTGTGGGTGTGTCGGAGGTACGGTCAATTTGCATATTTGTCTATTATTAGGTAGGATTGCCTCGGTGTGGCAACAACCTCAATGTCCATTGACAGGTGAATGGGGAATGTGGTCTACATGTGATGAAATTCATTCAGCCTTTAAAAGGACAGAAATCCTCTCATGTGAAACAATCTGGGTGGACCTGGAGGACATCATGCTGAGTGCAACAAGCCAGCCACAGGAGGACACACATGCATGACTCCACTTTTATTAGATTCTAAAATCGTCAAATCCATAGATCAAAGACTGGACTCACACATCCTGTCTCGGCTGTCGGCAGGTGTAAGAAGGCCCCACAGCAGGGTTCTGGAGGCAGCAGAGCCTCTGCTCTGTCGGTTCCCGGCTCCCTGTCTGATGCCCGGACGTCCTGCTGGCTACCAGGGTAGGTGCCCAAAGGGCCTCCGTCCATCATCACAGAGCAGAGAGTGAAGGGCACATTTAGGCAGAAAGCTGATAGCTGGCCCACAGGCACATTGTGCTTTGGCATAAAAACAAGTTTGCAACCTCAACTTTAAATGGATCTAATTTTATCCAAATAGCACTGTGCTCTTTTATCATTTTCATCCATTTGTAAGTCACATGACCCAAGTCTTTAATAGTCAGAAATTTGGTGCCTTTTTCTTTTTATTTAAACTAGTATTTCCATTTCACTTCTAAATAACTTCGCTGCATTTTATTCATAATTTGTTCAGAGTTTGTTGTGAGTGGGAACTAAATATTTAAATTTCTTACTACCATACGGGAAGACATGGAATTTTAAGGAGTCTTGTATTAGCAATGTTACTCAGTTCTCTTCATTTTTTCCTGGATAATGCCAAATATCTAAAAACTATTTTTAAGTACTTTCTCACCTGATGACTTAACTAGGTACTCCTTCAATTTGTTAAAACAAAGAACTGGAAAACACTCACTTTGTCCAAAAAAAAAAAAAAATTGTAACTTAAGCATGAGAGACATTCACTTTCTCAATTTCACTGAATTATACCAAAAAGGCTTTAAGATCGACAGCAAATGGGTTCAATTTTACCTTATTACTCTTCCACTTAGAACCTCCTATTCACAGATGGACGAAACTGTGATAGAATCAACCCTACACAATTAGACATTGCATTACTTTTCTCATGAACTGTGAGCAGACACTTAAACAGCCATGCCAATGTTCAAGTTGCCATAAAAAGGCCTAACAGATGGCCAAAGAAGACGCTTGAGAATTTTTATAAGTAGAAATAAATTGGTAATTTTACTTTATAGTTTCAAACATTAAGGTAATAATTGTGCACAAGAAATCATTAGAACAGGATAATAACTGAGAAGGAGGACTTCTGTTGTAATGAAGGTGATTTTCTAATGTACACACCCTTCCATTTCAGACTGCACTTTGGAAATACTATTGTGTGCTCAGTGGTACATAAGGGGATGATCTGACACCCATAGGTTTGCACTTTGGTTCAGATTTTTCAGAAATCTTGACTTTGTAGCTATCAGAGAGAAAGTGTTTCTTTAGAAACTTATAAAAGCGTGTGGTTCCCCCATCCGTATTAGGGCTGCCAGAAGAAAGGTAAGTTGACTGGAAGACAGATCAATCAATATTATCCAGCTGGAAGAACACAGAGAAAAAGAGAGTCAAGAAAAATGAGCAGAGCTTCCGTGCTCTGAGCAACATATCAAAAGCCTGGCCTATGGGTGATGTCACGATATGTGGAATCTAAAGAACAAAATAAGCACACGAAACAGAAACATGCTCATAGATACAGAGCACAGACTGATGGTAGCCAGAGGGGAGGGGGTGGAGGCTGGGTGAAAGAGGTGAAGGAATTAAGAAGTAAAAAATTGGCAATTATAAAGTAAAATAGAGCATAAGGAATGCAGTCAATAATAATGTAATAACCATGTATGGAGCCAGGTGGGTACTAGAATTATCAGGGGGTTCACTTTGTGAATGATGTAATTGTCTAGTCACGATGATGTACAGCCAAAATAAATATATAAAAAAGTCTGGCATATGGGTAAAGTTCCAAAAATATGAGAAAACTAGAGGCCCAGTGCACGAAATTCATGCACGGAGGGGGGTTGTCCCTCAGCCCAGCCTGTACCCTCTCCAATCTGGGACCCCTCGAGGGATGTCCGACTGCCCATTTAGGCTCGATTCCGGTGGGATCGGGCCTAAACGGGCAGTCAGACATCCCTCTCACAATCCAGGACTGCTGGCTCCCAACTGCTTGCCTGCCTGCCTTCCTGATTGCCCCTAACTGCTTCTGCCTGCCAGCCTGATCACCCCCTAACCACTCTGCTGCCAGCCTGTTTGCCCCCAACTTCCCTCCTCTGCCAGCCTGGTAACCCCTAACTGCCCTCTCCTGCAGGGTTGATCACCTCCAACTGCCCTCCTTTCCAGGCCTGGTCCTTCTCAACTGCTCTTTCTTGCAGGCCGGGTGCCTCCCAACTGCCCTCTCCTGCTGGCCATCTTGTGGTGGCCATCTTGTGTCCACATGGGGGCAGGATCTTTGACCACATGGGGGCAGCTATATTGTGTGTTGCAGTGATGATCAATCTGCATATTACTCTTTTATTAGATAGGATAGAGGCCTGGTACAGGGGTGTGGGGGCCAGCTGGTTTGCCCTGAAGGGTGTCCCTGATCAGGGTGGGGTTCCCTTGAGGTGTGGGGCGGCCTGAGCGAGGGGCCTGTGGTGGTTTGCAGGCCGGCCATGCCCCCTGGCAACCCAAGCGGAGGCCCTGGTATCTGGAATTTATTTTCCTTCTACAATTGAAACTTTGTAGCCTGGAGCAGAGCCAAGCCTGGGCTCCCTCCGAGGCCGGCAGCCATTTCTGTTGGGGTTATAATTGAAACTTTGTTGCCTTAAGTGGGTGGCCCCGGCCAGGGTGTGTGGAAAGCTTTGCTTCCCCTCTTGCCAGCGGCAATCCTGGCCTGCTCTCTCAAGCTCCATTCTGCCGCTATTTGTTTGAATTTGTTTACCTTCTATAATTGAAACTTTGTAGCTTGAGTGGAGGCTTAGGCCTGGCAAGGGCAGGCGGAAAGCTTGGCTTCCTCTGTTACCCAGGAAACCTTGCTCTCTGGGGCTGTAGCCATCTTGGTTTGGGTTAATTTGCATACTCGCTCTGATTGGATGGTGGGCGTGGCTTGTGGGTGTGTCGGAGGTATGGTCAATTTGTATATTTGTCTATTATTAGATAGGATATTTGAAAAAGTAATAACATTTTTTTCCTGAAATTTAATTATAACACATCAACTTACAGATCTGAGATACTCAGCAAACTCCAAGCAGAATAACTATAACTAGGCACAGCATAGTAAAGCTGTTGAAAACAAAAGATAACGAGGAAATCTTGGGAGCAGCCAAAGAAAAGAAATATTACTCAGTTGATTACAAACAGTTGAACATGTGCAGATGATACCCGACTTCACCTCAGAAACAATGGAGGGAGAGGACGGTGGAATGAACTTACTTAAAGTGCTGAAAAATAACCTGTTAATCCAGATTTCTCTCTCCATCAAAACGTCTGTCAAACCTGAGGAAAAATAAAGGCATTTCTATGCAAATGAAAACAAAGATAATTCAATACCAACAACTATATGCCAATAAATTTAAAAGCTTAAATGCAATGGACCAAGTCCTTGAAAAGTACAATTTACCAAAAGTGCCTTAGGAAGAAATATATCATATGAAGAGCTCTATAGTGATTTAAGAAATTTAATTTGCAATCAAAAGCCTTTATACAAAAAAAAACCAAAACAAGTCAGATTCAGATGGCTTCACTGGTGAAGGCTGTAACACATTCAAGGAAGCAATAATCTCAATATTGTGAAAAGTCTTTCAGAAAACAGGGAGGAGGAGGCCAAGCCAATCCCTTTTATGAGACCAGAACCTAACACCAAAACCAAACAAAAACATTACGTAAAATTACAGATCAATTTCGTGATCACAGGCACAAAATCCGAAACAATACATTAGCAAGTCACATCTAGCATTATATTACAAAGACAATGCAGAGTGACAGCTGTCAGAGGGGAGAGGAGAGACAGGGCTGGGCAAAAAAGGTGAAGGGATTAAGCAAAGAAAAACTCATAGACAAAGACAGCATTACAGTGATTATCAGAGGGAAAGGGGGGTGGGGCGGTAGATGAGGGTAAAGGGGGACAAATGGTGATAGAAGGAGACTATTGGTGGTGAACACACAATACAATCAATACACCGGTGATGTATTATAGAATTGTACACTTGAAATCTATGTAATTTTATTAACCAACTAGAGGCCCAGTGCATGAATTTTTGCACCAGTGGGGTCCCTTGGCCAGGCCTATGGGATCAGGCCAAAACCAGCTCTCCAACATCCTCTGAGGGGCCCCAGATTGTGAGAGGGCACAGGCTAAAACCAGCTCTCTGACATCCCCTGAGGGGTGCTGGATTGCAAGAGGGACCCCACTGGTGCACAATTGGGGCTGTAGAGGGATGTGGGAGGTTGGCCAGCCAGGGAGGGACTGCAGGAGGGCTCCAGGGTGTGTCCAGCCCATCTTGCTAAGTCCTGATCAGCCAGACCCCAGCAGCAAGCTAACCTACCAGTTGGAGCATCTGCCCCCTGGTGGTCAGTGCATGTCATAGCAAGCGGTTGAGCAGCCTTAGCATATCATTAGCATATTATGCTTTTGATTGGTTGAATGGCTGACTGGTCGACTGGACACTTAGCATATTAGGCTTCTATTATATAGGATGTCATCCCAATAAATTCAATAAAAATTTTAAAAATGCATTGTAATCAAGTGGTTTTATCACAGGAATGCAATACTGGTTCAACATTTGAAAATGATTTATGCAATTAGCCGCACTATCAGAATAAAGGAGGAAAAAAATCACCTGATCATATAAATAGATGCAGAAAAAGGATTTGACAAAGTGCAACATTTAAGCATGACAAACACTCCCACACAACTAGGGAGAGAAGGCTGAGGTCCGCCCACATGAGGAGGGTGATCTGGTTACTTGAAGCATTTCTAGACATTTCAGGGCTCTGCTTGTCAGAGGAATACAGTCACCTTGACATTGAGATCTTCGCTTACCATGCTGTTCAAAGTAGGACATCCCACCTGGCTGGCGTGGCTCAGTGGTTAAGTGTGGACCATTGAACCAGGAGGTCACGGTTCGATTCCCAGTCAGGACATGTGCTGGGTTATAGGTTTGATCCCCAGTGTGGGGCATGCAGGAGGCAGACAATCAATGATTCTCTTTCATCATTGATGTTTCTATCTCTCTCTACTTTCCTCTATAAAATCAATAAAAATATATATATATATATAAATAGGACCTATCCCCCTATTATGGGCCCATGACAACCCATATCCTACTTTGTTTTCTCCAGAGCCTATATATATATATATATATATTCATATGGTGATTTATAAGCTCAAGCTAGAGCATCTAAACCTTTTGAAGATAGGGACTTCATGCCATCCTCGGCTGGAGCCCTAAAAGACTGGCTTAGAGTAGGTACTCAATGAGAATTTGTTGAATGAATGAATGAGTGAATGAATGACTCTGTCCTAAATAAGTTGAATTCCTGATTTAGTTGAAAATTCTTTGGTAATGACTGAGTCCTGGGAAAGGTGTGGGAAGAGATTAGCTGGACAATGGGGGCAGATAGTGGGAAGGAATGAGAAATGTCGACAGCACAGATGTACCAAACTTAGTTGTAAATCACAGAAGAAAGCAAAAGAGAAGAAAATCATAAAAAAATAAAGAGTGAATAATTTCTTGATTTGCATTGTGCAATTTTTAAACAAATAATGATAGTTCCTGTCTTTCTTGCCTCTGCCCAGAAAAGAAAGGCAATCCAGAGAAAAATTAGCACAGAGAGAAAAATTAGCACAGAGAAATGAAAACAGAGGCAAGGACAAACACTAGGGAGAAGCAAAAGGAAGACAGATGGCCTTAATGGAGGCCAGTGCTCTGCTCAGATTAAGGAGCAAGGAGCACTAGTGCACCTATTCACACAGACTCCACACCACTTATCTGTTTGCAGAGAAGAGAAATGAGCTTGTGCTGCAAAATATGTATGTGACTGAATACACCACTAAATATTTACAGCTGCAGAATAAAGCTGAAGAGAAAAGCTTATTTGTAGAATTTAAATATTTTATGCATTGCATTAAAAAAGGTTTTCTGTACCACAGTCCTGACAAAAACAGATAAAATAAAAGCCTGCTCCCTCTCTTCCTCCCTCCATAGGAGACCTCCAGCCCAGAGGATGCATCACAGGTCTGAGGTGACTTTTAACATCCCATCCAATGTCTATTTCTTTATTCATTTATTAGAGGCCTGGTGCACAAAATTCTTGCATGGGTAGGGTCCCTAGGCCTGGCCAGCGATAAGGGCTGATCTGTGGGACAACCTTCAGGGTAATTGGGGGGCCCCCGCTGGCACCTGGCTTGGCTGGCCTGGGGCCTGTGGGCTGGGGCAATTCCTGCATTGAGCATCTGCCCCCTGGTGGTTAGTGCATGTCATACTGACCGGTTGTTCTGCTAGTCGTCCCACCGTTTGGTCGATTTGCACATTAGGCTTTTATTATATAGGATTTGCCAAATGTGTGTTGATTACTTCCAAGGGACAGGTATGGCAGGAGGAGCTGTTTTGAACTTATCATGTGTGATCCTTGACTTGTGAGCTTAGCGGCTCCCAAGGTAGCAGGTGCCAAGAACAAATCAGATATACACACATACTTGTGACAAGACATAAGGGAAAATATAAGGTGCTTTGAGCTGCTGGAGTTGGGAGACTTAATTCTGATGGGACGTCATGGAAGACCCTTGTGGGGCAGACTTACAAGGAGACCATGAGGACCAGCAGGGTTTCACTGAGCAAGGAATGGGAGGGTTTTGGTTTGGGGCAGAAGGACCAAAATATCTAAGGCAGGAAGGACTGGCTCGGTGCATTTACAGAGCTGAACTCGTCCAGAGCGCTCGGAGACGGGGCAGCTGGGGGAGGCCGGCCAGGCCCTGTCTGCCTCGCAGCCTGGCTGAGGGTTGGAAGGCCTTCGCACCTGAAGTATCACCCTGGGCGGTGGGATTGGAAAAGGACCACCAGGATGGTCCCCATGAGAACCAGACAGCCGGCTGGCGTGGCTCAGGGGTTAAGCGTTGACCTATGAACCAGGAGGTCACGGTTAGACTCCCAGTCAGGGCACATGCCTGGATTGTGGGCTCGATCCCCAGTGTGGGGCGTGCAGGAGGCAGCCGATCCATGATTTTCTCTCATCATTAATGTTTTTTTCCTACTCTCTCTCTCTTCCTCTCTCTCTAAAATCAATAAAAAAATATACATATTTTTTTAAAAAAAGAGTGGAGTTGCTATTTAAAAAAAAGAAGACCAAGACAATCATCTCTGTAGATGTTTTGCTGCTGGAATCCAGGCAGAGGCTGTGTGGCCGTGTCACTGATAAAGGATTGCAGCACCCCTGTGTCAGAGGCGGACTCTGGGACAGGCACGGACATGCAGGCATCTGAGAGCTGGTTCCAGAGGGGTGGACGGGAGTGAATGAAGCGACTGTTACGCGGGAAGGCAGCTTCGCTCACTGACTAACAGCCCCGGATGTCACAGGAAAGGTCTTTGCAGACAGGATTGCAGTAAGGATCTCGGGTGGACAGAGCACCCTGAATTATCGGGGGGCAGGGGGCTGATGTTATTACAAGTCCTGATAAGAGACTGGACCATGGACTGGAAGAGGGGAGGCAGGAGGGGTGCCCCCTGAAGATGGAGGATGGGGCCGCTCTAAGCAGAAAGAGGCAAGAACGAGATGGTCCCTGAGCTTGTGTCATATGTCCCCGCAGCGACAGGGAACAACTTGCAAGAAGATGCAGGAGGACATATGGACAGGGAGCAATGGTGACTCATTTATTTCAGCCCTCTGTGTTCAGCATGTCTCTATCGAAATAAACCTCCGTTTCTATGAAAATTGAAGCTTTTTTTTTTTTTTTTTTTGTGGCCACATCCACTTACACCTTTGTGTTTGGCCTGTGGTAGCCTTGGGTTTGACAAGCTTGCTTTAATTGTTCAAAAATCAGATTGGTACCCGCAGGTCTTGAATGGCTCTCTTCCTGGCCCGGATGTCATGGTCTATTTCTTGGTCCTGTGCTCACAAGGTTGGCCACTTGGCAAACAGGCGGTGATGAAAGGAAAAGGGATTAGGCAAAGGTTGTTCACTGGACTGGCTGTGGCCACGGTCTCCCTCCCGCCGAGGTCAGGGACACAAGCCGACTTTAAATGAAAGGAAAGCAGACTGTCCCCGGCTGGACAGCGGCAGCCGCCTTCTGACCTGGCCAGCACCCCTTCCTAGCACAGCCCTGCACCTGCCCTCATGCACGCACTCACTCACTCAGGTGTGCAGCAGGTTATGGCAAAGGCCCAGCATGTTTGCCCAATGCAATAGCACATCCCTGTCTTTTACATTTGTGTTATTTCGCCCTGACCGAAGGAAAGCTTTGGAGGTGGACGAGGCAAAGTCAGGGTGTATTACCATCAAACACACTTTACAAATCCTCTGTCTTCCCATTGTTTTCCTACAAAGTGGAAATGGCCCGGCCGGTGTGGCTCAGTGGTTGAGCACCAACCTAGGAACCAGGAGGTTACAGTTCGATTCCTGGTCAGAGCACATGCCCAGGTTGTGGGCTCAATCCCCAGTGTGGGGTGTGCAGGAGGCAGCTGATCCATGATTCTCTCTCATCATTGATGTCTCTCTCTCTCTCCCCCTCTCCCTTCCTCTCTGAAATCAATAAAAATATATTTGAAAAAAAATAAAGTGGGTTTGGTTGTCTTTATCCAAGTAGAGCATGTGCTCGGGCTCTGGTGGGGGCCCATGGGCACCTCATGGTGGGTTTAGCTCTGCTCCGAGGGGATGGCTGGTGGCTGAGTGGAGAGCGCAGACAGGGCCCTGTCACCTGCAGTCCTCCGGGGTTCTTTCCTTTTGGACAGTTGCTGTGGAGCCCATGGACCATCAGCCCATGGGTCAGGAGCCCACGGGTCAGGAGCCCACAGGTCAGGAGGCCATGGGTCAGGAGCCCAGGAACCAGGAGCCCACAGGTCAGGAGGCCACGGGTCAGGAGCCCATGGATCAGGATCCCAGGAGCCCAGGAACCAGGAGCCCACGGGTCAGGAGCCCAGGAGCCCATGGGTCAGGAGCCCAGGAGCCCATGGGTCAGAAGCCCACGGATCAGGAGCCCACGGGTCAGGAGCCCAGGAGCCCATGGGTCAGGAACCCATGAACCAGGAGCCCGCGGGTCAGCAGCCCACAGGTCAGGAACCCAGGAGCCCAGGAACCAGGAGCCCATGGGTCAGCAGCCCACAGATCCGGAGCCCACAGATCGGTGACAGCACAGGACCGGGTGGCAGGCTGCTCAGGAGCAAATGCTACGTGATGGATCCTCAGCCTGAGGCTTCCATCATTGGATGAATGTTTGTACCTTCACACGTGCAGACAGGCAGTGAACAGGGGCTCCACACTCCTCCACTTTCTTGGGTTGGGTTCCTTCCCGTGCCCCTATTTTTCAGTTCCTGTCTGTGTCAGGTGCTGGGTCGGTTGCTGCAGCTGCGGTCAGCTCTCTCCGGGAGCCGCCGATCGTCCTGGAGGCGGTTCCCTCGGATGCCAGGGTGCCACCAGCCTCCCTGTCTGGGGAGGACTGCACTTCGCCGCAATGCGTGAAATATGAGGTTGGAAATTGGTCTGTTTCAGGGCAGGGCTCTCGGTGAACCATTCCAGGTAGGGTTTCTCCCCACGTGACTGCAGACACAGAAAACAGACGGTCCTCGGGCAGCACACACGTTCAGACACCTGCTCACGGGGCGCCAGGATGGTGTAGGGCCTGGGAGGTTTCCCAGGATCAGCGAGCACCACTATCTCCTGGGTCGGGGGTCAGGGTGCTTTGAACACTCTCTCACCTGGCGTTCACTTCAGATTTATGTGTTTAATTACAAAGCTCTGCCGGGCACAGTCCAAGCTGTATTCAATCTTTAAAATCCCCAGCACACAGCCGATGAGAAATTATGTTTGGACCACAGGCTTAACCATGACCGAATGCCTGCGTTTAATGCACTCTTGCCGGAAATCACACTAAAATGTCAGTAAAAGGATGTTAGAAGGGCTTGAAATAGGAATTTTTAGGGGTGAAATAGGCAGGTTTTGGGAATTTTTTGAATTGGGGTCCATGGAAAAAAACAACACAGGGCTACAGAGTTGCAGAAGGGTACACTTCCATATGACAAGGGAAAGGCAGAAGCTATGTTTCCATGAGATAAGGGAACTGGGAGTAGCCAAAGGTCTATATTTACAAAATAAAGGAGGAAGAAAGCCCAAGGGGAACAGGAGATGATGAGGGAGGAGGGCCTCACACGTCCCCTGGGAGGGTTGACCTTCGAGCTCAGAAGTTGCTGTAGTGACCAAATCAGAAGGGGATATCAAGGCACAAAGGTCTGCAGCCTTTATAGACGGGAAAAAGGGACTCAGTGGGACTCTTCCCCCTCCTCACACGGGAGTCTGTGCTGTGAGATTCTTTCCCCTCCCGACGTGGGAGTCTGTGCTTGTTCTTCAATAAATCTCCACCTTTGCTGTACCACCTGCCGACTGTGGATTCATTCTTCTACACGGACGGACAAATAATCCGGGAAGCCGTCCTGCCCCAGGGAATACTGCGTGTTCCAGTCCCAAAATCCCGCATCAGGTTAAAGCCACTAGGAAAAAGGACGAGGAGACGAGAAAGAGCGATGCTAGTTTGGAACATTGAAAGTGGAAGAACGAGTGGTAATTAACTCAAAATGAGACATCAAACTCGAGGTGTGGGAAAAGCTGAGAAGTGGCTGTTTCCTAGGAGGACTGGCAACAGCAAGAGCCTCTGGAAAGGAGAAGGTGGGGGCTGAGAGCGAGAGCTGTGCTTGGAAATCTGCGTGTGCAGGAGGGTGCACCCATATCACAGCTGTCACCTGGGAAACCGGGAACTCTGGAACCCGCTGCAGCAGGAGCCGGGACAGGTGAGCTGGGGGACGGGGACTCAGGGCACAGTCACCTGTTCCTGCGAGGCGGCCCAGGGAGGAACGTGGGCGAACGGTGGGCGCAGTCTCTGCCTCTGGTGGTGAGACCCACCTGGAGGGACCTCGCGACTGAGACTGAGACTGAGACTGCCCACTGGGGTTGGGAGGAGGGACTTGTGTCCATTTTCGGTTTCATTCTCTTCAGTGGAAGCTCCCACATCAAATTGTTTTATTTTGGGCCTGTCCTCTGGTGACTCTCAGAAACATCATAATAAATGTCTGACTTTTGTTTACATAAAAACATTCAAACCTGGAAAGAATTTTTGTGAGTTTATTTGAGCCAAACTGTCGACAATTGCTGGGAAGCAGAACCTCAATGGATTGAGATAATGCTCCGGAGAATGGTGAGTTACATCTGTATTTACACACTAGAGGCCTGTTGCACAGATTCATGCAAATCGAAAGGAAATTAATTAGAAGGTGGCTGGTAGGGTGGGACTGGGAGAGATGGGGTGGACATGCCCTGGAGCCAACCTCCCACAGTCTCTCCTTGGCCGGCCACACCTGGGGAGGTGCCGGGGCTCAAAGAGCATCTGCAGAGTGAGTGGGGTCCTTCTGGCAGGTGGGGTCTCTCTGCCTGGCCTGAGGGGATGGGGCCAAAACCAGCAGTCCAACTTCCCCCAAGGGGTCCTGGAGTGGAGAGGGCACTCTTCAAAGTTGCTGTCACTCGGCAGCTCCTGCATTGAGTGTCTGCCCCCTGGTGGTCAGTGTGCATCATAGCTACTGGCCAGTCGCTTAGGCTTTTACATATATAGATTGTAATCAAAGGAAGGGATGTACGTGGGTTACATGAAATCCATTGGTGACAGACCAGAGAGGTGGGAGAAAGCAAATCAGGGAAACCCCCGGGATTGGATAAAAAGTAAAATGATGGACACACACTTAGGCGGGTGCAGGAACAATGAACATGATAACAATGAAGGAATTTGTGGTCTCTGTCCTGGCGCCCAGGCACATTATGTTGTGCCCCAAGGGATCCAGAAAAAGGGAAGTTACAAGTTACTCAGACATTTCAAGGATATGTTATTACAGACTAGAGGCCCGGTGCATGAATTTGTGCACCAGTGGGGTTCCTCAGCCTGGCCTGTGGGACAGGTCTGAAACCAGCTCTCTGACATCTCCTGAGGGGTCCCAGATAGTGAGAGGGTGTAAGCCAGGCTGAGGGACCCTACTGGTGCATGATTGGGGCTGGTGAGAGACACAGGAGGTTGACCAGCCAGGGAGGAACTGTGGGAGGGCTCCAGGGCGTGTCCGGCCCATCTCGCTCAGTCCCGATCAGTGGGACCCCAGCAGCAAGCTACTGGTTGGAGCATCTGCCCCCTGGTGGTCAGTGCACATCATAGCAATCAGTTGAACGGCCTTAGCATATCATTCGCATATTACGCTTTGATTGGTTGAACAGCTGACCGGTCGACCGGACACTTAGCATGTTAGGCTTTTATTATATAGGAAGGGTGCAAAAGGATAGTTAGTCTCAGTTAAAGTAAAGGTTAACCTTGTCAATGTAGATACCGGCCTAGGAGGTGACTACCCACCACAACTGCTTTTAGTTAAAGTTTAATTTCAGACCATCCTTTGTGGTGACTGTAGGTCTCTGAGTTTGCAAGACCGCCATGCAGGCCTCCCCTGGGCTGTCAGGTCAGCATGTGGCCCCTTTCGTCCACACTTTTCTAATGCATCCCCAGATACTAGGGGTTCCGATCTTAGTTCCATAAAGTCACCTGAGCCTGGTTGTTAGGGGCAAGTATAGAATATTGGGGACTGGCTATGGTTATGGGAAATGTTAACCATGCTCTGCTAATCGTGATTGCCTTGTCCTGGTTAAAGAAAGGACATTCTGACCTGCCTGGGAGTTGTAGCCCCCGGGACCTGGGAGTCAACCTTGGAACCATTCTCATTCAGTACTGCCTGTCATCATGGAAAGATTAACAACCTTGTTGCCCAAACGATGGAGTCCCACCCCAGCCCCCTACTTCCCCATGTAATCCTTGTCCTACCCCATATAAGCAGTCGGCTTATGGGGGTGCAGAGCAGATGTCTGTGGGTGACCTGCTGCTCCTCTTGCTGCCAGCAGGATTGGCATAAACGCTCATATGTGATTCAACTCTGTCTCTGCTGAATTGGCTCAGGCAGTGACAGGCAGCGGACCCCTTGGTTGTCTGGTTACGTGGTCCCTGGGATGCTGCCCGGTAACTCCACAGCCGTCTTCCTACGAGACCCCAGCCGTCCCTAGATGCGTGGGTGAAGCAGGTGGCGGGGTGTGACATGTGTGCAGTCAGTTTCCTGGAGCTCAGGCTCTCTCTCTGTTTCCAACCCCGGAGCAGACACGCTGTCCTGCGCCTCACCCCTCGGCCCACCTGTGGCCTGGCCACTGCGGGATGTTCTCACCTCATCGACCCCTGCACCTCCAGCACCTGCCGTGTCCCTTGGCCTTTGCTGGAGCTTTGGGAGCTCACCGCGTCCCCACGCTGACAGCCTGCAGGTGTAGCTCCTCAGCCAGGAGGGTCAATGCTGACAGATAAACGTGCCAGCTCCGGACCACCCAAGGGCCCACCAGCCCTGGCCCGCACAGCTCATACTGGGACCGCAGCTGGGACTCGGTGTCGGTTGCCACTGGTAACCAGCTCAGTGACATCCGTCATGGGCTTTCATCCCTCCCCTGTGACAGGGGGAGTGGGACTCCTTCCTGAGACCCCTCCCATGTCAGCTGCCTGCGTGAGTGAGGGCTTTGTCTCAAGCTCAACATGGACTCAGTTCTTTTTTTGTTGTTGTTTTATTAATCCTCCCCCGAGGATATTTTCCCATTGGTTTTTAGAGAGAGTGGAAGAGAGGGAAAGACAGAGAAACATCGTTGTGAGAGAGACACATCGATTGGTTGCCTCCTGCACGCGCCCCAACCAGAACCCGGGCCCATGCTGAGAGGAGCCTGCAGCCGAGGTACGTGCCCTTGACCGGAATCGAACCCGGGATCCTTTGGTCCACAGGCCGACGCTCTATCCACTGAGCCACACCGGCTAGGGCAACATTACCTCAGTTCTGACGTAGGCAACGCCCACACTGATACTTCCCTGTGACTCACAGAAGGAAACCCTACCAGTCACCCCCTTCCTCTCCCCCGCCTGCCACCCTCACACATACTCCCTGCAGAGAAGGGAGAAACCAGGTGCTTAGAATCCTGCGAATCTCTGGGCTTCATTTGACTCCTCTGCCTCACGACCGGATAGACCATGGTCACCAGCCTTTATGGAGATAAAGCTCTCTTACGTTTGGCTGTTGGTTCACAATAGAACAGGGATTTCAGTAGCGAGCACTTTGTGTTCCTGGAAATGCTGGTCGTTAAAATGAAATAGAGCCGCCAAAGAGGAGTTAGAGGCCTGCGGACAGGATCTGGAGGGGAGGGCCGCCCCCCTCCTTTTCCCTGGGAAACCCTGGCGGTCTGGCCTGGTCCTCGCGCTGGCGCTGACCTGGGCAGTGTGGGCAGTGTGGGCCCAGAGAGCCAGTGGATGAAAAAGCGTCTGTCCAACATCCATTTCCCAGCTTTTTGCTGTTTTCTGTGTTTTATCCTGACCTTGGAGCCTGGAACTGGCTGCTTCTCTTTGATGTACACATTGGCAGACGCCTCAGCTGAAGACATTTCACATTTTATGGCTGCGTTTTTCTGAATCTGCTCTCTTCCTAACCGGGAGAGACAGCCGACCAGCGCACGCAGCCGTCCTCACGCTCCCGCAGGGGGAGCACAGGCCCCCGGAGAGACACTCACAGGGGGAGAGCTGTGTCTGTTTCATCCGAAGTTCCCACTTGTAATTAAAACCATCCCCATTATTGCGGCACAGCTAATACAGGTGGTACACAGGACTTCTTTCAAAGGCAACCGGGAGTACAGCTGTTTTGTGTCTGCTCGAAGATACCGTGTGTGCACATCCATGTATTCACATGTAGTATATGACATGTGAGCTATACATGATATGTAACCATAATATGTCCAAATAGAACCAGCAACAGCAGCTCATTATGGGTACTGTTCTGCCTGCTTACACCTCGCTTTTTCGCCGGGAGTCCAGGAGATTTTCCCATGCGAAAATGTATAATAGAATCAGCATTTTAAATGTCTGCCTGGTACCTGTTTTAGGAGCACGCCATCAATTATTTAGCCAGTACTCGGGCAGGGGGTTGGTTGAGGCCTTGGCATTTTTTTTCAACCTTTGCTGATACCGACTGTGCGGCAATAACTGTCCCCCGCGCCCCTTTTCTCTGGCGCCCAGTCCGCAGGGCGCGTGCCTCGCACATTGCCAAACAAAGGGCCTGGAGTCCATCGTTAGTTTCACTAACTTGCACCCTGACGGGCTGAGTTCCAGGGAGTCTCTTGCCCGGCATCCTCGCTCAGGAGGTGAGTGGCTTTGCTTTTCAACAATCTCTGAGAGCCGAGCGTGGCCTTCGGAGCAGCGCTCTCCTGCTCCTGTGCTTTCTCTCATCACGAAGCTGGTTGACAGCCGGCCGATTGCCTTTCTAGGAACGGCCGCTTTCTTTCCTGCTCATTTTCTGTTATCAGTTATTGTTTTATTGATTTATAACATTCGTATGTCTAAGGCGTTAGTCCTCTGTGACTGATATACTTTGTAACTTTTATTTCCTATTTGCCACTTACCTTTTGATTTTTATGGCTTTTTCACTACATGCAGAAAATTTAAATTTTCATGCCATTAAATGAATAATTTCTTTTATGGTTTCTGAGTTTCTCAATGCTCTCAGAAAGGCGTCCCTTTTCTGAGATTATAAATCTATTTATTTTATGTTTCCTTTTAGTACTTTTAGAGTATTTTTATGTTTAAGTCTTTGACTTTTTGGAATTTATTTTGTATAAGACATGAGTTAGAAATAAATCTATTTTTTTTTTTGCATGTATCTGTTAAGTTTCCTGAAAAACCTTTGTTAAATAATCCATCTTCCCCACACTCATTTGAAATACTATTTTCATCATACTGCCTTCCTGTATGTACTAGGGTCCAATTCTGGATTTTGTCACCTCTGTTCTGTTGACCTGTTTTTCGAGTCATGCATAAACATCCCATACTATTAATTAATCTAATTTTATAAACTATTTGAGTAGCTGGTCAGCCAGTCTCCTCTCTCCCCGTATTGTTAACATTATCCCAGTTGTTGTTGCATGTTGATTTTGCATGTTTACAGCTGTCTGCTTTGATTTTTAAAAAGTGACATTTCTGTCGGGGCTGCATGAAGATTGCCGATTCATTCAGTGACTGACATCTTTGTGTGATCAAGGGGCCAACAGGGCGCGGCCGTCCATGTTTTCCGTCTCCCGTGTCCTTTGGTAACACTGACAAGTTATCATTTTATCCAGAGCTCACATAGTTCTTAAATTCATTTCTAGGTATTTTGCCATTTTGGTAGTATTATAAGTGACATTTTCTTCCACTAGCTTTTTAATTTGTTGTTTGCCTCTATGAAGACTGTGATTTATGGAAACTAATTTCATACTCAGCCATCGATCAGAATGATTTCTCTTAAAACGTAGTTTTTCTGTTGATCTCATTGCCCTTTTCCAGCAAATAACCATATTCTCCACAAATAATGATAATTCTATACCCCCCAGCCCCCTCATCCAGCTGTGTCCCATGGGCTTCTTTCCTGAAATTTGTTGGTCTGTCCTTCTGGGGTAAAGTTAAAAATCAGAGATCCAAGAATCTCTATTTGTTTTTCATTCAATGAGAGTTTCTTTCCATTTCATTTTGCTTAATTTTTTTTTTTCTTCAAAAGCTTCCATTATGCACTTTTGGTGAATAGTTCAGAAATAGTCTTGTAAAGTAATGTTAACAAAAAAAAACACCATTGAAACCTGTAAAGAATTTTTGTGAGTTTATTTGAGCCAAACTGCCGACATATGCTGGGAAGCAGAACCTCAACGAATTGAGATAATGCTCCAAAGAATGGAGGGTTACATCTGTATTTATACATTGCAATCAAAGGAAAGGGACGTAAATTCATTGGTGATAGACTAGGGAGGTGGGAGAAAGCAAAGCGGGAAACCTCTGGCATAGGGTAAAAAGTGAAATGATGGACATGTGCTTCTCTTACAGAGATGGATACAGGATACTTTAACGTAATTAACAGTTGACAATTAACTTGATAACAATAACAATGAGGGAATGTCCCGGTGCCATTTGTTGTGCCCTGAGGGGTCCGGGGTAAAAAGGAAGTTACAAGTTACCCAGATATCTCACAGATATGTTATCTTAGAGGCAAAAAGGCAAATGGGCTCAGTAAAGAGGATCTAAGTTGATCTTTGTCAGGGAAAATATCGGCCTAGGACATGAGTACCCACTATAACATGTTTGTAGTTAAATATTTAATTTTCAAACCATCTTTTGTGGTTATTTTAGGTCTCTGAGTTTGCAAGACTGCCACTCAGACCTCGCCTGAGCTTGTCAGATTAGCATGTGGCTCTTTTCGTCCACAGTAATATACTTTAGTTTTTGAGCAGTTTTATGTTTAGAGAAACATTTAGTGAGACTACAAAGCCATTGCGATTTCTTACTGCTTTTTGAAAGTGTCTGTTTTTTCATGATGCGTGTAGTTCTGCTCTCGTTGTCTGTAATATTACCTGTTTTCTTCTCGTTCTTCCCGGGCTCTGACGAGTCACAACTTCATCCCTTGCCATGTCCTGCATCCTCCCTGAAGATATGGGCCTTGTTTTCTTGATGTCACTGTGTCATAAATTTATATAAACCTGGGGCTCTACCTTGGACCACAGTATTCATGGATACCATGGAAGCATTTTGGGGGGAATGCTTTTGTTTGGATTTTGCTCCTGTTTCTTTTCTTCTCTATTCTTTCTGTGAGAATAAACAAACCATCTTTTCTGTCAAAGAGCTGTTTAGACAGCCACCATTTTGGCCTGCGTGACTTGGCAGCCGTCATGTGGGCCACATGGCTTGCAGCTCCCCTGGGGGCCACCATCTTGAAGCAACAAAGGCCAACCCCTCCCTTTGAATTAGCCAATCGTGAAAGACTATGCTTCTGAGCTCCAATCAAGAGCAAGGACAGGTCACATGCTTCAGGGATTATAAACCCGAGCAGCCCACCTGCGCGGTGTGCGCCCGCTTCCAGACCATGTGTGCGCACCCTTCTACATAGAAGTAAAGATGTTTGCCTTGCTGCCTGGCTCCCGAGTATGTTTTGTGTTCTGCCAGACCCTTGACTTGGGGGGCTCACCTTATTTCTAACAATTTGGGGGCATGTCCAGGATACCGTCTATCACCACAGGGAAATTGGGCCCCTCTCCTGAGGAGGTGCACCCCACTGCCAAGTGGTGGTGGCCTCAGTGAGGAGGGACAGCTATTACCTCTGGGCCGACTACAAGCTTGGGATAAAGAGTCAGCCAGCAATGCAGGAAGGGCCCACGCAAGACCAGCGGCAATCAGGTAAGCTGATGCATGAGCCAAGGTGGGAAATGGACTGAGTACTACTTTGATGATTGGGTGTCCTCAGAGGTTGGGCATATGTGACTGGGATGTGCCTTGAACATAAAGCAAGTGCAGAGTTCTGATCTGTGGTTCCATTTTCCTGCAAGGGAAGCGGCCAGAGAGGGACGAAACAGATCTCGGGGAGTACGAGAAACCTCCAACATGGGGGGTTGAGTACATAGTCACAGGGACCTGCCGAGGTTGGGAAACAGGAATTCTAGGCCTAGGGAACACACTCCCCTGAATAGTCCATTGGGTGAATGCTGAGGTTCTGGGGAGGCAAGTTCCCGAACTAGGGACGAAGACATTGCTCTTGGTGTAAACTTTTAGTGCTGTGCGTGCCTGTATGAGAGTGTGTGTTGATGTTTTATGTCTCTTTGTTTTTTGTTTTGTTTTGTTTTGCTTAAATTGTTTAAAGATGGGGCAAGTCCTGCTTAGGGGAAGCCCAGTTGTGTGTGGTGAGGCTGAACACATGACAGAGATTACAGGAAAGTCCAAGCAGCTTCCAAGAATCCTTATTCTTGGGGATCATCTTGCTCTTTCTATCAGGGTGTTGGCTCACCAGAAACTCTTAGCTTAGAGATTTCTGTCTGTATGTCTGTGATGCAATTTTGGCTCACTTTTAGGGACTTTAATTTGCTCTTCGCTGATTTATGATTTTGCTGTGCTGAGTTAAAATTTTAAGATTCTAAGGTTAATTTAAAAGTGTAAAATTTGTATAGGTTGCAACCCAGGGAAGTTTAAAACAAAGGCCAGCTAATTCCAAGCCTAACAAAACATTATCTTCCCCACCTGAGGCAAAGTGGGAGGGGAAAGGAACAAAGCCTGAGGTTTCCAAGTGGCAGAATGGGAGGTGGTACTTGCCAAACTCAGCAGGACAGAGAAATTTGCAAAACCCCACCCAGCATCAAGTCCATTAAACATCCAGTTGTCAGCGTTGGTATTAACTGGGATGGGACCAGGACAGGACCGGGATGGAAGAGGGTGGCCTGAGCCTGCTTGTGACATCACAAACCCATGCAGGCCAGCTGAGGCGGAACTAAGGCTGACCTTGGGGGCATGGCAGAAAGAGAATGGGCGGTTCTTGAATGAGGATGGACTGCATTCCAAGGCTGGTCCTGGAGGCATAGACTCCCAGCCAGATTAGCGTGTCCTTTCTTTGAACAGAAAAGGCAATGGTGGTTATTGGTGATATGAAAGTCCAGTCACCCAAGAGGAGACTGACTGTGCTGTCTGTTGGAGGAAGGGGCTAGTCCTGTTTCTCCCTGTAAAGACAGAGAAGCCTAAAAGGGAACAAGGGCAATGAGACCCTGGTCCTGCCTTCCCCTCCCTATGCAGCCCAGGGACGATCTGAGGGAACAGCCAAGATGGCGATTTACAACCCCAGCCTCCCCCTCAGGAGGAAAGCTAGCTTGATAAGGCTCCAACCGCCATGAGGCCACTGTGCCATCAGAAGCCAGCTTTTCTAGGCTGCGAAAGGAGTTGGAGAAGTAAAAAAAAAAGTTAAAACCTCTGCTGGAAGACACAGCTGACTAGCTAGACTAAAAGAAAGGGAGTGATGGCTCTCTGGGAAAGGAAGCACCTGGCTGGCCCTGGTGTGCTTCCAGCAGATGTAAGATTTCCAGACCCCGGGGCCCCAGTGGTACTCAGAACCTAAACAAGGCCTTCAATATTCAGCAGGGCAAAGAGAGGTCTTCCGAATTTCCCAAGACTAAAAGATCAAATTAGAAAGTACTCTGGGCCAGACCCTGAGGACTTGTTGGGCCCCAAAATATTAAAAATTACATTTTGTCACCAATAGTTGGCCTGACATCTCAAGAAAACGGCAAAGGTAGAGAACAGGAAGGATGGAAGTGCAGAAAAGCTGTTAAAAGAGGCTCAGAATATCTATGAACATAAGAAAGGCAAAAACAGAAAACTAACATGATGTTCACAATTGTAAAACAAGCGGCCTAGGGAAGGGCTGGCCTGGAGGGCCAGAAACAGTAGCTGCAGTAGTAACCTTAGATGTTATCTCTAAGGAAGAATGTAGCAGTTTAAATTCAAGCCTGCTCCTATAATAATTTTCTTAATTAATTTAAAGGTTTTGGAGCATTGCTGGGTTAAATGGTAAATATCTAAATATTAAAACAAACAAAATGGAAACATTAACTGCTAGACAAGTTTTAATTTGCCTGCTCTTAGTTTTTATCACAGAAGGTATCTTGTACTTTGTTGAAGGTATATTTTCTTAAAAGTAAGAGTGTGTTTAAAGTATGTTCATAAATGTTAATCTAAGAAATGCTGACTGTTTTACTTTTTGGTAATCATTGAAAAATTAAGGTTTCTAAAAGTGAAGAATTATACTTAATGGAAGGACTGAGGCATGGTTATGCATTTTTAAAGGACATAGAAAGAAGGTTTGAAGGCTAATTTAAAAGTGTGAAATTTGTGATGGTTGTGGACATGATAAGAAGGAAAAGAGAAATGTTAAAAAGAAATTAATTAAGTGATAGAGGCCAGTAAGCTAGGACAAGCAAACAAGGAAACTGAGATATTTAAACAGCAGTTTGCAACCATCTAGAAAACTCTGTCTTCCCTAAACCAAGAACACTTAAAAATCAGTAATTTGCATTTTGCCTCCCTAAACAGAAGCTAAATAACTTATGCCAAAGTACTCAGGGAGACTGATAGCAGAAATCCAATTAGTTATATATAATCTTTTGGTAAAACCAAGTTTGACAACCTTCCTAGGATTTGAATTTTAGGAAAAGTTTTTTTGTTTGTTTGTTTTGTTTTGTTTTTTTAATCTAGAGTTGGAGGTAGGTGATTCCAGTAGGCTCTGGAATGCCTCAAGATCTTCCTACAATGGAAAATAGGGATCAATTCAATTTCTTAAGAACTGTGTACTGGGTATCTCTTCGACTTTAATCTCTCTCAGATTAGAAGGCCTCTTGACCCAAAAGCCTTCTTGAGTTTCCAGTTCATCACCATTGACTAGAAGGCTACGTTTGTTCTAATCAACATTTGGAAGGGAAGCAACTTGGAACCCTCCTGGGAAGGATCTTACCTGTCTTGCTTACCACAGAGACTGCTGTTCAGACTGCAGAGCGAGGTTGGACCCATCACACACAGGTTAAGTGTGGATACACCTCAACTTGAACAGCCATACCAGGACATAATCCCTTGAAATTGATGCTAAAAACTGTGAGCTGTCTTAATAACCATCATGTACTGGGCTCTATTTGCTTTAGGAATCTGGCAAATTGTAGGGGCTTACAATGTGGGCTGGAGAAATGTGTACACTCTGGATCATGCTTACCCAGTTAAGTTATTGATTACAGTTAACTTGAATGACTTGGATATTTAAGCCTTCAGTCAAAAGATTGGCTAGGACTAGATTTAGGAGTAGATGTCACAGGACAAGATCCCCTAGCTACTGCCACCACCATGCAAAAAGAAGTAGGATATAAGGGAACGAATGCCTGGGTGGAATGAATTAAATATTCTTTACGCGCCCTAAATAAAGCAACTGTTTCGCTTGCACAGCAGGAAGTCTAGAGGCCCAAGTGGTCCCATTTCCACTTGGATGGACCTCAGACAGTAACAGGATGGAATGTGTGCTTGCCTTGTACCAGGAGGAAACCGCCTGGGGAAACGCTTCCTGTAAGACTCTTGCCCTGTTGTTCCCATTCAACAAAGGTAAAGAGCAAGGACCCCCCCAAAACAATCCAGCCCCATCCTCCGACGTAAACTATACCTCCTGCCTCTCAAGGGGGGGGAACAGTGCTCAGAGTTTATGAGAAATTTATCCGGATGCGTAAATGGCCAAGTATCCTCAGAAGCCCATCATGCTGCACTGCTGATACCCTGTGCTGATGTCTGATGGTGTCATGGGGGACCCTGACTTGTGGCCTTGCCCAACAGTTGGAGTGGGACTTGCACTCTGATACAATTGGCTACCCCTTTCACGTTGGCATATCCTAAACCAGTGGTCTGCAAACGGCGGTTTGCCGCTCTGTTGACTAATGAGTTTGACCACTGTCCTAAACCTTTTTCAATGGACAGACAGACTATGAAGGAGAGAGAGAGCCCGGGGGCGGGGTGGGGCTCCTTTGATCCCCATATATACACAGATCCCATTGGGGTTCCAGGAGGAGTGCCAAGGAGTATGAGGCTAGAAATCAGATTGCCACCGGGTCTAAGTCTGTCCTGTGCTGGTGGCCACTGTGAACAAGAATGTGGTGGATTAATTATATTTTCTAGAACCAACAAAGGCTTGTTAACTACACTTGAGACACAGTTAAAGGTACAACTGAACAGCTAGATGCCAGCACCAGAATGACCTGGGAGAATAGGTTGACCTTGGATACGGTTCTGGCAGAAAAGGAGGAACATGTGTAATGTTGGGGCCATTGCTGTACATTCATCCCTGACAACACAGCACATGGACTGTCACTGAGCCTAAGGCACTGGCAGATTCAGTGACGAGTAAGCTGGAGCCTGGGACCGAGGGTCCTTTCTCTGATTCCCTAGAGCGATGGTTTGGAAAGTGGAAGGGAGTGAGGGTGTCCACTTCACCCCTTTGATTAGTAGCTACAGTGATGAGATGTTACATCATTTCCTGTATGGGGGGTCTTATCCAAGAGTTAATTGAAACCGCATTGACTAAACAGCAAGTTAGTGTTCTCCTAGACACTGCAGAGCAGGAAAGTCAGTGAATGTCAGCCCAGTTTGAAGAAAATAGTTTAAATAAAGAAAAGGGGGGAATTGTGAGAAGAAACAGCTTATCTTTTCTGTCAAAGAGCAGTTTAGACATCTGCCATTTTGGACTGTGACTTGACAGCCGCCATGTTGGCCGCATGGCTTGCAGCTCCCCTGGGGGCCACCATCTTGAAACAGCAAAGGCCAACCCCTCCCTTTGAATTAGCCAATCACAAAAGACTGTGCACCTGAGCTCCAATCAAGAGCAAAGGACAGGTCACGTGCATCAGGGGTTATAAAGCCGAGCAGACTGCCTGCTCAGTGTGCGTGCTTCCAGACCATGTGTGCGCACCCTTCTATGTAGAAGTAAAGATGTTTGCCTTGCTGCCTGGCTCCCGAGTATATTTTGTGTTCTACCAGGACCCCTGAATTTGGGGGCTCGCCTTATTTCTAACATTTTAATCTTCTTATAGGATCTACTCTGGTTTCTTTTTAAGTACTATGCTCTTTTGAGCAGGATAAAGTTTTCCTGTATCAATTATTGGCAAAATATCAATGTGCAGAGGGGCCTGGCCGTGCTCCTTGGGGCAGGGATACACCCATGATGTGTGATAGGCTTGTCAGTGAATTCAGTTTGCCTCTACTTCTCAGCTTATAACCGACAACCAGTGGGTCCGGGCTGCCTGTCACTACCTGAGCCAATTCAGCAGACAGGGTTGGATCCTATGTGAGCGTTTATTCCAATTCTGCTGGCAGCAGGGAGAGCAGCAGGTCATCCACAAAAATCTGCTCTGCACCCCATGATAAGCCAGCTGCTTATATTGGGTCAAAGGGCAAAGATTACATGGGGAAGTAGGCAAAAGGGTACACCAAAGGGGCAGTTTGCAGGTAATGGGGGCTGGGGATTTACAAAGGTCTGTGGGCATGCAAAGGCTGGGGGTCTTTTTTCTGGTTTTGGATGATTTCTAAGGGAATGTGAGAGGAGATGATCTTTTTAATGTTATTTTACAATGAAAAATGGGGACAATTTTTGAAATTCAGGTTTTAGTATCTACAAAGTCTGATTTCACTCTGTCCTTCAGTTTTGCATTTTGACTGGAATCACCTCTTCAAGACCGGTGCCTGGCAACGTGGCAAATGTGAAGATGTGCCTTAGGAGAGAGGCGCTGGGACATCGTCGGGCACGGAGCTGGGGTCGGGAAGACGTGTGATACCCGGGAACAGACTAGGGGTTTCGTTGGTCTTCTTCTAGGAGGAAGCTCGAACTTCAATGTGTGAGTGATTTATTTGACGACAGTAGTTTTATAATTTTATACTGTTTTATAATATTCAATAATAGGTCTGTTCAGAGCTGTGCAAACAAGAATAAAAAGTAATGGGCCTTTGCCGGGCCAGCATGGCTCAGTGGTTGAGTATCGATCTATGAACCAGGAGGTCAGGGTTCCATTCCCAGTCAGGACACATGCCTGGATTGCAGGCTTGATCCTCTGTAGGGGGCATGCAGGAAACAGCCAATCAATGAATCTCTCTCATCATTAATGTTTCTCTCTCTCTCTCTCTGAAATCAATAAAAAAATTTTTTTAAAAAGTAATGGGCCTTTCTTCAGTTAAACAGATACCGGGATAGTGACTATGAAATCTCTGTTTAATAATGTTAAATGCAATTGCCAGTGTCTTCAGGGCAAGGTCACATGTTATCCGGTAATATTCTGATGAAGTTACCAGATTAATTTGTTATTTTGTTCTCTCCTTCATGGCTCTCTAAAGTAATCAGTACAGCAGTTCGTTTCAGGAGGCAGATGAAGTCACCAAGAGGCTTTGTTCAGGTCTGTCAACCTGTCCATGTCAGAGGAGTCTGAATGATTCTGGGTTTAGTTCTAAAGTCCTTGGCACATTTGATGTCGCAGGGACACGTTTTGCCTTAATTTCTGCTCATTTGGTTTCACTGTCTGGTCTTATTAAATGTGTAAAATCAGCTTCTTGGTGGCTGACTTTTTAAAACTAACCTAAAATACATTTGATAGAAGTATTTGCTGGGAATTAGCTGGTCAGTGTAGGCACAGCATTCCATACATATTAACTGATGAAGATAAATGCTCTCACTTCAAAGAATTCCCCCATTCGTTATTGACCACTTGGCTTCCAACACTGTGTGCTGAGGTCAGTGGAACAGAAGTAAACATTTATCTTGACGAGAAATTACAGTTAGAGTTTGCTTTTCATTCCATCTGGACGGGAAGGAAATTACAAAATGCATGGCACACTCCTGTCCAAGGTGCTTGTGGCTGTCTAGGAGGGCAGGGATCCCTGATAACAAAGAGGCGGGAGGAGCCGGAGCTGTGACCCCTCTACACTTATGTCCCGGCCCCAGCCTTGCCTCCCTGCTTCCTGGGACTGTGACCTCCTCAGGACGCTTAACCTGAGAGGCTCCACACCCTTGAATGAGTGAGAACAGCACCTGTTAACAGCGTTCCCCGGAAAGGGGAAACCTCAGACCACCCCGATTGAAAACAAGGTTTGGGAAGGGGAGCGAGCCCAGCAGCCACCACGGGATGTCCAAAGTCACCGACAGCCCCACAGGCCTCACAACCATCCAGTTCCATCTGTCTTCACCATTTATCTTACTTCTCTTGGGCCAAACCTTTGCTGAAAAAAGAGGCGATAGCTGGAAAGCTCAACAGTACAAAACGATGATGAATTAAAATGAAGAGAAAGGGCCACGGAGGCCCGGGTCCCAGATGGACCACTGAGCGCGTGGACAGGTGGACCGCCAGGGGCCCAGCGCCTCCCCCATCACGTGGGACAGCAGGAGTCGCTGTTTTTTCCTGTGGTTTATTGCATGCAGGAGCAAAAAGTCATATTTACTCATCTATTTGTTCTCCACAAAATTGGGACTGTTATTCATTGTACTGCAAGTTGAAGAGGCTCTTGTCGTAAAAGGAGGAACTCGATCACTGGGCTTCCAAAATACTCTCCAGTTGTAGCCGTGGGGCCGGACTTTGCTGTTTGCGTGTGGGCACCAGGAGCAGGCTCTTAGGTCCTGGCAGCCTGGCACCGCGGTGAAGGGAAGCCTTCCGGCAGGTAGACACCTGCTTGGCCCAGTCTGACACGCCCGGGAGATGCACCCGTCTCAGCCAAGTTAAAAACGGTGACTAGTAAAAGGGTCTGTTCCTGGGGACGCAGGCGCGGTGCAGGATAACCACCATGAAGGGTGACATTCCAAGACACAAGAGAAAGAGCGATTCAGGCAAAACGAACAGATCTCTCTCACACGTCCCAGGAGACCACGTGGGTGTGAATGGTGTTGAAGGCGCTCCCCAGGGGGTCAGAATCAGTGTTGGAACAGAGGACACCAGGTTCTGTGTTCCAGCAGCAGGAGAAGCGGGGAAGTGCCACTCAGTCCCTTTTTATTCGGAAACGGTGACTGTGTCCGCCAAGTGTGAGCTGGACTGTTTCCCTGGATTCAAAACGAAAGGCCGAACGGTGCCCTTTAGCTCCTGTGGGAAAGGGAAGGGGATTCATGACTCTTCAGGTTTCTGAACAGGCCCCCCCACCCCCAGACCTCCTGTAGCATCCGCAGATCCGCCCTGGGGGCTGGGGGATACATTTGCCTTAGAAACAAAAGCTTGTCTATTTATTTTGACCTTCTTAGGATCTGAGTTCTGTGTCCGATTGATGTGCTGTAGATCCCTTCTTTCTGGGTGTGGCCTGTCTTGTTATTCTCTTAATGTTCTTTTTAAAAATATATTTTATTGCTTTCAAAGAGGAAGGGAGAGGGTGAGAGAGACAGAAACATCAATGATGAGAGAGAATCATGGATAGGCTGCGTCCTGCACCACCCCCACTGGGGATCGAGCCTGCAACCTGAGCATGTGCCCTGACCGAGAATTGAACCGTGACCTCCTGGTTCATAGGTTGACGCTCAACCACTGAGCCATGCCAGCCGGGCAGTGGTATTTTTGATGAACAGGGTTCTCAATTAAAAAGCACTTCTCAGTTTTAATGATGTTTATCTTTTCTCTGTGGTGCGTGCTGTTTCGTGAGCTGGTGGAGCAATCGTCGCCTCCTTCAAGCAGAGAACAAGAGAATGCTGATGAGAACTTATCGGAGGCATGATTCTATCATGTATATTACATGCAAATCCAGCGCAGTGTCATACAACCAATTCTATTGGCACTACAACATGCCAAGTTTGTGAGGAAGACATGATTGAGGCAATGATAGTCATATATCCTATGGGTTTACTGACAGCAATACATGCACACTTATTAAGCTCCTAGTATATACAGAGGACTCAGATTTCTTGTAAAACATTCCATGCTGAGGCTGACCCGAGTCATAGAAAGTTTTTGTATATGGCAACTGAAAATCTACTTTTCGAAGTCTTCTCATCAGTGGTCCGGGGCGCCCCCGAGATCCTGCATACGGTGCCTGGCCTTTCCCTCCACACCAGAGCCCGGTGCTGGGAGAGAGCTCTCATCTTGCTGGAAGACCTCGTTTTTAAAAGGCATCGTGTGCTGAGGGAGGAGAGGGCCCTTGGACTTGAGATGGCGGCGGCAGGGAGCAGGCATTGGCCCAGGAATGTGGATCTGCAGGTGGAGGTGACGTCGGTCCACCCAGAACTCTGGGCTCACCCGCCTCACCTGGGGGCATTTGGAGAAGCCGTTCATGGGGATTTCCACTTGCAAGTCAGGGCCAACGAGGCATCGGGAAATTAAGATGGTGAGATGATCGAACTCAGATGGGAGAGCTAAGGCAGGAGCATCAGTGCTTACGGAGGCCCGGGGAGGCGAGGACTGACAAAGGTCTTGGTAGCTGTTGATTTTTAATTAATTGGTGCAGGTATACAATTTTAGTAAAGTGAAAGGATTCAAAATCATACATCAGGGGATTCATGATAAATTAGTGTAGTTAGTATGGGTAAAATTAACTTTCTTTTAAAAAAATATTTTTATTGATTTCAGAGGGAGAGGGAGAGAGAGATAGAAACGTCAATGATGAGAGAGAATCATTGATCAACTGCCTCCTGCATGTCCCACACCAGGGATAGAGCCTGCACCCCGAGCATGTGCCCTGACCAGGAATTGAACCAGGACCTCCTGGCTCATAGGTGTGGGAGCACAGCTCCTTCTCTGCTAGGGGCTGTGTCCCCATGGACACGGGGGATTGGAAGGAGATATGAGCAGTTGTGGGCTTATAAGAGAGATTTTATTGCAGACCAAGCAGACCATTGCTAACAAGGAGTCATTAAACAAAACAGCTTTTCAAAGTAGCCCCACAAAGCAGCCTCACACCGGCTGGTTAATAGTGCATTTAAAAAATATATACCGTATTTTCCGGCGTATAAGATGACTTTTTAACCCAGGAAAATCTTCTATATGCCCAGTCGTCTTATATGCCGGAAAATATGGTATATTATTGATGTCAGAGAGGGAGGGAGAGCAAGAGGGAGATAGAAACATCAGTGATGAGAGAGAATCATCAATAGGCTGCCTCCTGCACGCTCCCTACTGGGGATCGATCCTGTAATACCGGCATGTGCCCTTGACCGGAATTAAACCTGGGACCCTTTAGTCCGCAGGCCAGGCGGATGCTCTACCCACTGAGCCAGATCAGCTGGGGCAATAGTACATTTTTATATCAATTTAGACAAAAGAGGTTTTTTGCCAAATAGTGGTATCAATATTTGGGTTATAAAAGGTACGCCTGCGCATTGCGTACAGTAAAGCTGTTGCGTCCTTGCCTTCATGTATGCACATGGCACATTGGCTTTGACCATCCAGCATACTCTGATCAGGGTTCCCACAACAGCTCAACGCTCAACCACTGAGCCACGCCGGCTGGGCAAACTAACATTCCGTTTTGATGGCAATGGGGAAGTGTTGGAGCTTGGAGTATCTGACAGTGATGATGGGAAACTGCGAGCTCACTGGGAAGAGAGGGAACGTTGATCTGTTCTTGTGTTGAGAAATGTGTGCTTGGACACTGGGAAAGTGCTGCATACATTCTAGAAAAAGGTTGGCAGCGATGAGGTGTGTTTTCTGTGCATTTGAGGGTGCCGACTACTCCATGGAAAGTTGCCAAGTTACATGTTGCCGGTTACGTGGGTGGTTGAACGTAGAAACCGGAGCTGACATCCCCGTGTTTCTGATTATTTAGACCACGCTTTGCTGCCCGAGGAGATCGTGAGGCCTGGCCGGAAGCTCCCTGTGGACCTTCTGAAAACAGGCAAATAAACCACAAGTTATCCCAGGTAATCCAAAGGGAGAGGTGCAAGAAAATGTGGAAGGTATGGTTTTTAGGACCCAGAAAGAGCAGAACGTAGTCTTGGCAAAAACATTTTAAATCAGAAAAGAATGGAAAGCTAGGGAAAAATGGGATAAAGGAAGAGCTACAGAGACAAGTAAATGTGGGTTAAAAGGGGAGGAAACCAAATTAACATTTAATAGTCTCAATCTCTTTGTAGAGTAAGGAGACTTGAAATTTGAGAATAAAAAAGCAACTCAGTTGTAGTTTTTTAAAATCTAAATTCTTTATTGTTGAAAGTATTATATAAGTCTCCTTTTCCCCCATTGACCTCTCCCCAGCTGCCCCCCCCATATGCCTTCATCCCCCCCGCCCCATCTGTGTCCATTGGTTATGCTCATATGCATGCATACAAGTCCTTTGGTTGATCTCTTACCTCCTCACCCCCCACCGCCTTCCCTCATAGGTTGGACAGTCTGTTCAATGCTTCTATAACTCTAGTTCTATTTTGGTTTCTCAGTTCATATTGTTCATTATATTCCACAAATGAGTGAGATGATGTGGTATTTCTCTTTCACTGACTGGTTTTTTTTCTCTTAGCATAATGCTCTCCGGGTCCATTCATGCTGTTGCAACTGGTAAGAGTTCCTTTTTTTTTTTTTTTTTTTTTTTTTTTTACAGCAGCATAATATTCCATTGTGTAGATGTACCACAGTTTTCTAATCCACTCATCTGCTGATGGGCACTTGAAGTTGTAGTTTTTAGAAGAGTAAATAAAAATAAGTAATTTTCAAGTCATTTTAAGGATCACGATAATCTTTGCATTATAAATATAAGGAATTAAGTAAAAGTTACGTTACTGATTAACAGAAAGTACATGGATACCATGGCTTTGTGTAGAACAATACCACAGCACACACGTGTATTAAGAAATAACTAGTGGCCTGGTGCACGAAATTCGTGCATGGGGGGGGTGTCCCTCAGCCCAGCCCACACCCTCTTCAATCTGGGACCCCTCAGGGGCTGTCCAACTGCTGGTTAAGGGATCAGGCCTAAACTGGCAGTCGGACATCCCTCTCACAATCTGGGACCGCTGGCTCCTAACCACTCACCTGCCTGCCTGCCTGATCACCCCTAACCACTCCTCCTGCTGGCCTGATTGCCCCTAACTTCCCCCCCACTTCCAGCCTGATCACCCCTAACTGCCCCCCCCCCCCCCAACCACTGGCCTGATTGCCCCCAACTGCTCCCACCTGCTGGCCTGCTCGCCCCCAATTGCCCCCCTCTACAGGCCTGCTCACCTCCAACTGCCCCCCCCCCTGCCAGCCTGCTTGCCCCCAGCTGCCCTCCCCTGCTGGCCTGATTGTTTCTAACCACCTCTGCCTCGGCCCCGCCACCATGGCTTTGTCCAGAAGGATGCCTGGAAGGTCTCCTGGTCTAATTAGCATATTACCCTTTTATTAGAATAGATATCTTTACTCTACTTAGACCTGCACCCCAGGGAGGAAAGCATTCTGTTATCTGCCTGCTAGCCTGTTAGGATTTTCTCTGATGCACAATTCATTCATGGTAGATTGTCCGTTGATGCATTCCAGAGAGGCCAACGTTTTCTCTCCTTGGGAAATATTAATGTTCCCTAAAATGGGGACATTTTTGGAACTCTTCCTCTTCTTGCTCATGAGTTCCCTGAGAATTGCAGAGTTCCCGAAACACCACCCATCCAAGCCCAGGATCAGGCCTTCGATGAGGCTGACGTCCTCCTTACCCCATAGAGCGTGTTCCCTAAAACCCAGCCACATCCGCTCTCTTCCTCACAAAGCCTGATCCAGAGCTCTGCAAAGTCAGCTGGTCTTCTGTTCCTGGAAACCTCCTATCTTTTCTAATTCGCATGACCTCTCTCAGGTATCGCGTGGGGTCATTTTCATCCTTTTGCAGAACAGTTGGAGGGTGCCCTTCAGCAGTCAAAAGAGTGCAAGAGTTAATCTGAGAGCCTAATTCATGGCCAGAGCCCTTCTGAGATACTAGGAAGACTTGGCTTTATTTCTTTTCTTTTCTTTTCTTTTTTTTTTTTTTTATTGATTTCAGAGAGGAAGGGAGAGGGAGAGAGAGATAGAAACATCAATGATGAGAGAGAATCATTGATTGGCTGCCTCCTGCATGGCCCCTACTGGGGATTGAACCCACAACCTGGGCATGTGCTCTTGACCAGAATTGAACCCAGGACTCTTCAGTCCACAGGCAGATATTCTATCCACTGAGCCAAACCAGCTAGGGTTCGTTCTTTATTTCTTGAGAATCTATGATAAGTCGTGGGCCTGGGTTACAGGTGAATGGATCTTCTATCCCCAGTGAAATTGGAATCAGGGCAGTGTTTGCTCATATTTTTCCCCACTGTGGAAGGATACTGCCTCACTCCTTTCCCTCATCCCAACCTGCCCTCCTGGGTTCTGACCTTCCCCATCCCTGTCCCAGAAGAGAGACCCTCCCCACAGAGGCATGAGAACTTTTTCCCTGTTCTGTGCTACCTCAAGAGAATATACACCTGGGAGTCAAAGGACTTAATTTGTGCTGCTTGCCAAGAATCCAATCAAGCATACAATGGGAATTTATGCACTGCCTGCTCTGTCTCAATACTGGGTACCAGACATATGGTGGAGAGGATGCCAGGTAGATCATTGCTCTCTTGGAATTACTAGACAATAAGCTGTAGAACTTCAAATGGTTACAGTGCTATGAAGACAATGACCAGAGCGATGGGAGAGAGAGAGTGAGTGGGAGAGGCAGCGTTAACTTTGGGAACCAAAGACCTTCCATGAAAATGGTGAAGGCTGCCCAATCAGCAGCCAGCCCTGAGACTGTCTGAGGGAAGAGCCTTTTGCGTACAAGAGGGGTGAGCGTGAGGACCCCAAGGTGGGACCAGCTTGGCATTTTCCAAGCACAGGATGAGGCCAGTGTGTGCAAGGTCAGGGCCAGAGGGAAACGTGTGACAGGTTGGACAGGAGGCTTGTGCAAGGGTGATGGTAGCAGAGGTGACAGAGATCCAAGGTTTCTTTGGAGTTAGATGGAATGCTTTGTTGATTGACCGGATACAGAGATGGAGAAAAGGAGGCCTTGCAAGGTTGGTGCCTTGGGTGGGGCTCCAGGGGCAGAGTGGAGCTGGTGATGCTTATGGCCACGGAAGCAGATGCTCCTGGAGACAAGGTTTCAGATGACTTTCTGGTTATGCAGGGCTCTGATTTCAGGAGCTCTGCGGCGTTATCCCACTCCTCCTACCTCTGCAATTGAGGCAGCATGGTAAGAAGCTAGGAAAACTCCTTGGCAAGTGGAATGGGGAAACTGAGACACACAGCAGATTCTAACTGGCCCCATCCGGCACCTCACTCACCTGCCTCCTTCTCCCTTGCTCATCCACTCCCTTACTCATTAACCCTCCAGGACAATGAGGCTCTGATCAGCATCAGATAATCTCAGGAACAAAGCCTCCAGTCTATTGACCATAGAGGCAGAGCTTTGGTCAAACTAGATATAACATCTCGGGCTCAGTTGTGTTCTAGTTCCAGGCCCAGAAAAACAGCAAAACCAGACAAGTGATACCATGGCTGGCATCAGGACCAGATGCAATGACCAATGACCCTACCCTAGTGCTAACCAATCAGTGGAGACCATGACTGTGAAAGAACACATCTGGGAAGCTGATGAATATCCTATTGAGATCCTCCCCTATGACCTCCCCGCAAATTTCTGCCTCAAGAAAACAGATAAAAACCCTTAAGAAAAGGATCCAGTGCTCCAGTGCATGCTCTTTCTCTAGAGCAGGGGTGGGGAACCTTTTCTGTCAAGGGCCATTTGTTTTATTATTATTATTTTTTAAATTCTCACCCATTGATTTTTAGAGAGAGTTTCAGAGAGAGAGAAAGACAGAGAGAAATATCCATGTGAGAAACACATCGGTTGGTTGCCTCCTGCATGCACCCTGACCAGGGCCAGGACTGGGGAGGAGTCTGTAACTGAGGTATGTGCCCTTGCCTGGAATTGAACCCAGGACCCTTCAGTCTGCAGGCCGACACTCTATCCACTGAACCACATCAGCTAGGGCTGCCAAGGGCCATTTGGATATTTATAACATCATTCACAAGCCATACAAAACAATCACCTTAAACATTAGCCTGCTATATTTGCTCACACATTTAATTAACTCACCCATAAATCCTTGGCAGGGCCAGACTGAATGATTTTGAGGGCCTTATATGGCCTGGGGGCTGGATGTTCTCTACCCCTGCTTTAGGGCATGACCAAACCTTCTTTCCTCAGGCGTGTATCTCTGCTCTCTTTCCTCAGGCGTGTATCTTTGCTCTCTTTGTCCTAGAGACTCGCAACCAGGGGAGCAGTGGGCAGCAGCACCTGGTCCCAGGCAAACCCCTGAACCTGTCTCCAAGTGCCCTCCTTTTGCCTCTGGACCTTGTTTCCTGAGTGCATGCAGCCCATCTGGCTTGCTGCTCCTGCCTCTGTGACTCTCTCTCTCTCTGAGCAGCCTGCGTGAATCTCTCTTCAGTGGACTCTCGCCTTGCACACTAAGTAATCTTCCTCTTGTGCTAGAGTTCTTGGCTCGCATTCTTTCTTTGCTGAACTCAGGTCACACAGTCATTTGGACAGCACCTCCTTTCCCGTATTTCAGCCCTTTATCCTTTAGCCGCTAAAGTGATTTCTATTCCTTGCAACGAACCTGATAGTGTGACCTCCTGGTTCATAGGTCAATGCTCAACCACTGAGCCATGCCAGCCAGGTGAGGTCAGGTACGTTTTGATGGCAGCGTGTTCATTTTTGGTGACAGACGTTGCTGATGGAAGAACTAGTGGAGGACAGCTTGAAGGAGCCTGGGCAGAGGTTGAGGGCTGACATGGAAGGAGGACTTCACCTGAGGAAACAGGATGGTGTGTCCTGTGTTTCATCCCCAGGACTTTCCTGCAGAGACCAGAGTGTGACCTGCTTGCTCGCAGACGATGACTTGTAGGTGGGAAGGCAGATGGACCTGGGGTGCAGGCTGGTGACCAGACCCCGTGATTTCTGGGGTAAGGGATTGTCCCCGTCCCTGTGCGGGCACCTGTGGGTGCACTGACCACATTGCATGGCGACAGTTGTTCCCCTTGGCCCTATGCCCACCCTGCGCAGGGACTGCCACTCCCTGCAGGCAACAGCTCTTCCGTCCGTGGAGGAAAACATTCCCGTGGGCATGCAACACCCCCAGCCCACACCTGGGCACACAGCCTGCATGTGCCAGGGGCCGTTGGGGCTTCTGTCCGTTCTGTGCACACAGGCTGTGGCCCCATGCTTGTCGCTGAAGGAGCCATGTTGGGAAGGGCCACGGGAGGACATGGAGAAGGTCATGGGGGTCCTTCTGTCCCAACTTCCCTCCTTAAAAATAGCAGGTGACTTTGTCCAAACCTACTGAACGCACTACACCAGAGTGAGAAGCTGCACCAACCGCAGGCTGTGGGTGACAAGGACGTGTCCTCAAACACATCACCCTGTGGGCATCCTGGGGAGGTGGTGCGAGGGGGGAAGGGCTGACGGGCATCTCCGGGCCTTCCGCTGCTTGGCTGTGAACCTCACACTGCGCTAGAAATTACGGCTGGTCCTTCACCAAACGGCCCTCCTGTTCCTGGGCAGCAGCTCTTGCACGTGCATCCCCAGCCATCCTGCCGCTCACGCGCCCCCCGCCCGCGGGAGAGGGACGCCCGGAGGAGTCAGTGCGGGGAGGCCGGGGGAGGCCGCTGGTTTCTCACCTGACGTCGGCTTCCCTGCTGCAGTTGTAACGAGGTCACCCCTGCTAGGACATCCCTCGAGGGCTCCTGGACTGTGGGAGGGCGCAGGCTGGGCTGAGGGACCCCTCCAAGTGCACGAATCTCATGCACCAGGCCTCTCCTTCACTTATAAAAGCAGCTAATCCATCAATAGAAAATGGCTATAGTCTACATACCGAATGAGCTAGCGTGTTTCACATGGCCTGGGTCCTTAATGGTGCCGTTGGCTTTTTCCTCATGGTGCTGACACTTGAGAAGGACATGAGGGGAGGGGATTGCCCCTTTTTGGTGTGAATGGCCATGGCCGGAGCGGAATGAGGTGGGGTTTAGGAGGCTGCCCGGCAGCTAATGGGCAGGGTCCGCATCACCTGGCGCCGTCGGAGCAGCAGGACTGTCAGACATGCTGCATTTCCCTGGACTTCCCCCCCTCCCCACCTCCAAGTGAGTGAGTTACTAGAGGGCTTGCTTTGCTAACTGAAGTTCAATAAAACAGGAATCAATATTTAACACTGGCACTCAGATGCAGAAAACACAGCCTTAGTCATGAGGCCCCGCTGGGGAAGTGGAATACAAACAGAATTCCCTCCCAACCCAGACGAACTCTCCCCAACGGTGGAAGAGAGAGAAAATGATTTTATTGCTGGAGAAGCATGGACAGACTGGGCATGTGTCTCGGGCGATCCGCTAAGTGCTTGCAGACGGAAACCGCACCCCTTCCCGCAGCCATGCAGACCGGCCATGGCAGATGGGCTTTCGGGCCACAGCACCTGGTCCCCAGGGAAGAGGGCAGGACGTGGCAGCACCCTTTGTCACACCGTTTATCTCAGGGCGGCCGTCTGCTAGCTAATCAGCTAACGCAAAGCAAGAATACATTCCTCCGTCTCTATGATGAGAGGAAGTTTTGGAGCTCGGAGCTAGGCGCCCCCGCGTTGGCTCCTACATCACCGACGCTGGGAGGCGGCTCTGCCTCCCCCGCGGCTGCATTCCCAGTGCCTTCCGGTTCTGGAGAGACACAGTCCTGGTCTCCACGCCGGAAAGGCTGACTTAGCTGTTAAGTAGATGCACGTGCATGTGGAAGAGGAGGAGGAAACCACAGCTGGAATTTCCTAGAGTAAATGCCCTGGGGCCATGGGAGGAGGAGGGCAGCCTGTGTTCTTCAGGTTGTATTTGCCCTCACACACGTCTACACAGGGGTGGGCAGGAGTAGGCTTACAGGTGTGAGTACAGGAAACACAGAGGTAATAAAGCTACTGTAATACCATAACCTGCCTGTCTTTTTCTTTTTAAAAAATATATTTTTATTGATTTCGGAGAGGAAGGGAGAGGGAGAGAGAGATAGAAACATCAATGATGAGAGAGAATCAGTGATCGGCTGCTTCCTGCATGCCCCACACCCGGGCATGTGCCTTTTTTTTTTTTTTTTAAATTTCTTTATTGATTAAGGTGTCACATATTTGTCCTCATCCCCCCATTCCCATCCCACACCCCTCCCCACGGATGCCCCAACCCCCTGTTGAACTTAACCATTGGTTAGGCTCATATGCATGCACACAAGTCCTTTGGTTGATCTCTCCCCCCTCCCCCTACCCTCTCCTATCTTCCCTCTGAGGCCCGATAGTCCGATCGATGCCTCCTTGTTTCTGGTTCTGTTCTTGTTCATCAGTCTATGTTGTTCATCATTTCCCCTAGATGAGCAAGATCATGTGTCACTAGAGATATACTTATAAGAACTGAATGTGAGACGAGCAATAATAGTTATGCTGACAGGCAAATGAATCAGTCTGTAGTGAGTTTCTTTCTGGACCAACAGTTCTTTTGAGACCCAATATCAATGTCCACCCGTTCCTTATGTGTACATGTCAGTACTGACCCCTCAGCTCTGGATGGTGGACAAATGGTGGTAATGCAGGTCCGACACCCTCTGTTTTGGTCTTGGCCGGACCCAGGGGCATGGCTTCACCCGGACTCAGGGGCACGTGGCCTCACCCGGGCCCAGGGGGAGTGTGGCCTCACCTGGACCCGGGTGCGTGCGGCCTCACCCGGACCCAGGACCCAGCCTCACCCGGATCCAGGGGCACACGGCCTCACCCGGACCTGGGATGATCCAGCTTCACCCGGACCCAGGGGCGCATGGCCTCACCCGTACCCAGGGGGCACGTGGCCTCACCTGGACCCAGGTGCGCGTGGCCTCACCCGGGAGGCCCACCTGGGGGGACGGCCTCACCTGGACCCGGGATGCCTCACCCGGACCCACCTCACCCGGACCCAGGGGGCATGCGTGCGTGGCCTCACCCGGACCCGGACCCACACCGGACCCAGGGGGGGCGCGTGGCCCCACCCACCCAGGGGATGGCCTCACCCACCCGGGATCCAGCTTCACCTGGACCCACGGCCTCACCCGGACCCGGGACCCAGCCTCACCCGGATCCAGGGGCACACGGCCTCACCTGGACCCGGGATGCTCCAGCTTCACCCGGACCCAGGGGCGCGTGGCCTCACCCGGACCCAGGGGCGCGTGGCCCCACCCGGACCCAGGGGCACATGGCCTCACCCGAACCCGGGATCCAGCTTCACCTGGACCCAGGGGCGCGCGGCCTCACCCGGACCCGGGACCCAGCCTCACCCGGATCCAGGGGCACACGGCCTCACCTGGACCCGGGATCCAGCTTCACCCGGATCCAGGGGCACACGGCCTCACCTGGACCAGGGATCCAGCTTCACCTGGATCCAGGGGCGCACGACCTCACCCGGATCCAGGGGCACACGGCCTCACCCGGACCCGGGATCCAGCTTCACCCAGACCCAGGGGCGCATGGCCTCACCCGGACCCAGGGGCGCGTGGCCTCTCCCAGACCCAGGGGCGCGTGGCCTCACCCGGACCCAGGGGCACGTGGCCTCTCCCAGATCCATGGTCACGTGGCCTCACCCGGATCCAGGGGCGCACGGCCCCACCCAGACCCAGGGGCGTGAGGCCTCACCTAGACCCAGGGGTGTGTGACCACACCCGAGCCCAGGCGCACGCAGCCTCGCCCGGACCTGGGACCCAGCCTCTCCCGGACCCAGGGGCGTATGGCCTCACCCGGACCTGGGATCCAGCTTCACCCGGACCCAGGTGCGCGAGGCCTCACCCGGACCTGGGACCCAGCCTCTCCCGGATCCAGGGGCACATGGCCTCACCCGGGCCCGGGATACAGCTTCACCTGGACCCAGGGGCGCGTGGCCTCACCCGGACCCAGTGGCGTGTGGCCTCTCCCAGACCCAGGGTCACGTGACCTCACCCGGACCCAGGGGCGCGTGGCCTCACCCGGACCTGGGACCCAGCGGGGTTTCGTTTTTTTTTTTTTTTTTTTTAATATATTTTATTGATTTCTTACAGAGAGGAAGGGAGAGGGATAGAGAGCTAGAAACATCGATGAGAGAGAAACATCGACCAGCTGCCTCCTGCACACCCCCTACCGGGGATGTGCCCGCAACCAATGTACATGCCCTTGACCGGAATCGAACCTGGGACCCTTCAGTCCGCAGGCTGACGCTCTATCCACTGAGCCAAACCGGTTTCGGTGGTTTCGTCTTCTTGATCCCAATTCCTGTTGGTCAATTCCCTCTCAGCAGTTCCTTCGGCCATTTTCTCAGAGCTCCAGGGCGGCTGCCGCAGAACTCTTTGGGCTGCGGGCTCGGCGAAGCTCCAGTGTGCCCGGTACGCGGTGGCGGGCTGGTCCGGGGTCGCTGCGTCGGCCCTTGGGTCTGCAGCGGTGGCCAGTCGCCAAGCGTGCGCACCTGGCCGCTTCCGGGGCGTTGAGATTCTTGAAGGACTCGGAGGTCAGCAAGCGCGGAGTCTCCCACCCCATGTCTCTCAGGGGCTCGTCTGTCCGTGCTCGGCAGTGAGTGGAGCCATCCCCTCAGCCGGAGACCGCTGGGGGAACTGCACCTAGCACGTTCCAGGCTGCCATTGTGTCGCCTGAGCCGTAGTTCTTAAAGTGTGATCTTTGGGTCACCGGCATCAGCATCGTCCCACGTACCCCTCTCTTTTATTCTAGTTGTAGAGCATCTGCTCAGCCAGCCCTCCGGTGGTTCTGGATGGTGTCTGCTCTGTTTTCCTGTTGTAGTTTCAAAATTGTTGTGGTAGGCAACAATCAGGCTTCCGCCCTATGCCTCCATCTTGGTCCTCCTTTGTATAGTTAAGTCTTGATTGTTGTTGGTGTCACTGGGAGGAATTGTCCTCCTGGCCAATTGTCCGTGAGGACCCTCTTTTTCTTATCCCTTCCGAGTTCGCTCTGTCCTCTTCCTTCTTTAGCTGTAAATCCACCCTTCAGCCAGCTCTCCTGTGGTTCTGGGTGGCAGGCGCTCTGTCCTCCAGTTGTATTTTTGAAATTGCTGTGCGCGGCGCAGTTCATTTGTTTAACTTTGCCGCCTTCTTGGTTCTCCTCTCTCAAAATGGCTAAAGGACTTGAAATCCTAAAAATCCTCCAAGTCAGTGTCGGCGGCCTCCGGGGCCCCGAGGATCTCACTGGGCAGCTCGGCCAGGTCGGTGACGCAGATGGGCCCGTCCTGCAGAAAGATGGTCTCTTCCTTCACCGAGAGCCACTGTGCCGAGTCTGCGGCCGCCGCCATAGCAGCTGCCGCGGCCGCCCACGAGCTCATGGCCCCGGCTGAGGTGCTGACTGAGAGGAGCAGCCGCCCGGCCTGGGGAGACGCGAGCAGGAGTCGCCGCGCTCACCAGTCCATCTTTTAGTTGTATTTCCGAAACTGCCATGCGAGGCAACAGATCAGCCGTTCAATTCCGCCGCCATCTTCCAGAGCTGTAGATTTTAAAGTCCCGGGCATGTGCCTTGATCGGGAATCAAATCGTGACATCCTGGTTCCTAGGTCGAAGCTCAACCACTGAGCCACGCTGGCTGGGCCCTGAGTGTTTTTCCATACAAAAACGGTAAGCCCCCTTTAGCCCACCCCTGTATCACTTTGACAAAGCAACATTGTGACTGCCTCATTGCGTCCCCGCTGTTTCTGCCGTTCCCTGGCAGTGGGCAGCCGTCTGAGCACCCAGCAAGTTCATGGTGGAGCTGTGGACGGAGGGCCACCCTCTGGTATCAGAGCCGTACGGGGTGCAGGTTGCACGTCTCATGTCGTCTAATTGTGCTGAGTCTTGAGGATAAACCCCTTACCTGGGCCAACAGTCACCCACGTCTCCGTGCCTCGGCCTTGGTTCCCCTCCCTGCACTGGCCGGGGGGCAGCCTGCCGTGATCCCAGAGGCACGGAGAGTCACCAGGCCGTCGTTCGTGGCCAGTGTCTGTGGACACCAGATTCTGCTGGTTTGTTGTGAACTGTATATTGATTCTTGTCTATATCAACCTTCCAAACAAACTACTAACCGCACTTTCTGCTTGAAGATGAGGCCTGAGTGCCCGGATGCACACGGATCACTTTTTGTGATGAGCAGGTCAGGAGCTCCACCGAACCTCCTCTCCTTCCCCCGACTCCTCTAGCCCTTGTCCCCGTGTCCCACACAGACTCCCCCTCACCCACCGTCTCGCAGCCGCCTCCCTCTCTCCACGCCCTCCAGGGATGAGAATGCAGAGCTGGGCAGCGGCAGCCCCTTTTACTTCAGCAGCTCTGAGCATTTCGTAGACCCCTGGGGACTGGCAGGGCTGCTCCTCCCGGTGGCTATGCCCTCGGGGCAGAGTTCCTGCCCTGGGCATCGGCTGGCCAGGCAGGCTGAACCGCAGAGGCCGTTTCCTGGAGCGCTCGAAGGCTCTCGGGCCTCTACACGCCAGGAGACTCTCTGACATGTAACGTGTTGTCAGTGTGAGAACCGACCATTTATCAACAGAGCGGCAAACCGCGAGATCTAAACCTGGGGATTAAAAAAAGACAAAATGAGTCTTTTTTATCGCTTCCTTCCAGGAGCGCACACGTGTTTAACTCCCAAGCTGGGAAGCGCTGTCTGGGTCCTGCGAATCTCACCAGCTTCCGCTCGATTGGCCGTGAACTTGAAACTGCTCTAGAGTCTACTCTAAACGATAAAATTTATTAGCAGGCAGCCTCCAAGAAGGCTGTTTAATGGCCAAACATGCATTAGGGACATGAAGCAAGCGGGTGCCCAACCAGCTTTAAAATGCCCCCCACGGCAGGAGAGTGTGGGTCATTGCCTTAAAATGAACTGAGTACACACTGAGCAAACTGGGAGGCTTGGAGGACGCCGAACCATCTAAACCTCCCAGGCTCAGCGTTGAGCGGGATTGCATGGCCTGTGTATTCGAAGGACCTCAGAGAAATCATGTTCTGACCACCAGCCCGTCCTCATGGGGACCCGCACACACTGGGCGCTGTGATGTCGTTCATCTCCGGGAAGCCTCCCCCAGACACGAGGTGTGAAATGCGTCCCGCTCATCATTAGCACAGATGCCCGGGCCCCGCCGCCCGTCGGGCTGGCCTGGGCGGGAGAGGAACAGACCCACAGAGCATGGAGCCAGCCCGACGGGCGCCCAGACGGGAGGGTGTGGGCAGGCCTCGCTCTGCGAGCGCTTCCCTCATAGCTGCCCTGTGTGAGGCTCATTCCACAGTGCTCTCTGGTTACGCTCTTTCTAACGCTGGGGCTCCAGACGACACTAGAGCATGGGACAGACTGACATACCTCCATGTGGGGGCGGGGGGTGAGGAGAGATAAACCAAAGAACTTATATACTTACATGCACAGGCCCTGGACACGGGCACTAGGGTGGGGGAGAGCTGGGGAGGAGGGGGTGGGTAGGGGCTGGGAGGAGGGGAAAGGGGGGGAAAGGTGAGACATCTGGAATACTATCAACAATAAAATATATATATTATTTAAGAAATATGATACTATAATGTAATGTCTTATCTCTAGGGTGTACACCTGAAACTGACAGAATATTGTATGTCCACTGGGTTTGAAGAATAAAAAAATGATTTAAAGTCTAAATGAATAAATAAATACATAAAGAAAACTCCTATGCTGGTAGTTCCCCAGAAGCTATAGGGCAAAGTCTGAAGCAAGCAAAGAAACTAACAACAACAAAAACCCTTTGGGATAGCATGGAGGGACGTAGAGAGCATTATGCTGAGCGAAATAAGCCAGTCAGAGAAAGACAAGGATCACATGGTCTCACTCAGATGTGGAATCTAATGAACAAAATAAGCTGATGAACAAAATAGACCTGGAGACATAGAAGCATGGGACAGACTGACAAATCTCAGAGGGTGGGTGGGTGGGGAGAGATCAACTGAAGAACTTGTATGCATGTATGCACAACCCATGACACAGACAGTGGGCTGAGGGGGTGGGGTGGATAGGGGAAAGGAGGGGGTCAATGGGGAAACAAAGGAGACATCCGTAATACTTTCAACAATAATAATACATTAGAAAAAAGACCATAAACAAAACAAAACAAAAATCCAAAAAGCAAAACTAGACTGTGATCATTTTAAAAATAACATATTGGCCTTTAGTATGAAAGCATTTGAACATATGCACTAGTTTTCTAATTGCTAGAATATTTATTTTCTAACAAACATTTCCTAGTGTTTTTATTGTGGAGAAGGAGTGCAAGTATTTTCCACACACCGTGTGTGTGTGTGTGTGTGTGTGTGTGACAGCACACTGTGTATGTGTGTGTGTGTGCACGTGCGTGTGTGTATGTGTGTGTGTGTGACAGCACACTGTGTGTGTGTGCATGTGTGTGTGTGAGTGACAGCACACTGTGTGTGGACAGTTGGGACTGAACAGGAACGCGAGGGGTGGTGGGAGTTTGGCTGTAGCTGGTGGTTGGCTGTTGTCCCTGCAGCCGGTATGCGGCGTGTGCTCCTCCTCATATCTCTGAGGGTTTCTCACTGATCCGACTAACTCCACGGAGTAGCCTGTTCTCTTCACTTCCTCCCTGACTGTGACATCTTCTCCCTCTGTTCAAGGTTCTTGCCCAACTCAGTCACACATTCACACACGCACACCCATGCACACACATGAGTACACACACACACACACACACGCATGCATGCACACACACGTGCCTCAGTCACTACTGGCTTTGATTTCAAGCCATTACGCTTTATAATTTTAATTGTTTTCTCAGCCTTTGGGATTTGTTACATCTGTTTAATTATGTTCCACATTTGCATTTATTTAAAGCACCTTCAATCTTACCTCCCAGCTACTGTAACTAATGTGCCGGCTTGGACACACTCCGGGCTTGGCCTGCAAGAGGACTGCCGGTGGAGAGGGTGGGCAGTGAGCCTGAGCGCCTTCTCGCAGGGGGCCGAGGCTGCAGACGTGTTAATGTGTTAACAGAACTGGCAGGGCGAAGCCAGAGGTGTCCTGGCTGGGCCCCCAGGGCGCCTCAGTGTTCCCTCCTGGGATTCCGAAGGTGCATTTTGAAAAGATGTGAGTTGATGTAAAGCTTTCTTGAAAGATTCTCTTTTAAAAGTAAACTCTTTCATTCTTCTAGACCACATCTGAGCTTATTTGAAATAATATTTATAGAAATAAAATAAATATCAACTTGGATATTACACAAAAGCAATTGAATACATAAACAATTATGCGGATTGAAACCCTAAAAATAAATGTCTATCTTTGTTTCAAACATGACTTTTTTTCTAATAATCAAGGCAGTTCGAACGACATATTCTTGTGGATTATGAAAAGAATGATTTCTGACCCAAAGAGAGTCTTTAGGCTCTGCCTACATTTTAATAAAAATCAAAAGCATTTGTTTATGGTGAGTCTTTTTTTTTTTGGTTGTCTCCTTTTTGGAGGGACAAAAACATGCCACATTTAAGTCTGAAATGAGTAAAACTTGGCAAAACCTGGATATTTCTTTGCACCTGGACAGTTGCAAGGACGAGATAATTCCTTTTCTTTTTTTTTTTTAAATATATTTTATTGATTTTTTACAGAGAGGAAGAGAGAGGGATAGAGAGTTAGAAACATCGATGAGAGAGAAACACCGATCAGCTGCCTCTTGCACACCCCCTACTGGGGATGTGCCCGCAACCAAGGTACATGCCCTTGACCGGAATCGAACCTGGGACCCTTGAGTCCGCAGGCCGATGCTCTATCCACTGAGCCAAACTGGTTTCGGCGAGATAATTCCTTTTCTATCTACTGGTTAAGATCTGGGCACTCTGTATTCATTGCACACAGTGGGGGCTCCCTCATTAGTAGATCATTGTCACTATCTTACATGGGAGCAGGTCAGGCTGGTCACTAGTTTGGCTAAAAATAATCCTATATAATAAAGAGGTAATATGTAAATTGACTCTCACACAAGATGGCCACCCCCATGTGGTCAAAGATGGCTGCCACAAGATGGCCAGCAGGGGAGGGCAGTTGTGGGTGACTGAGCCAGCAGGTGAGGGCAGATGGGGGCAATCGGGCTGGCAGGGGAGCAGTTAGCATTGATCAGGCTGGCAGGGGAGTGGTTAGGGGGTGATTAGGCAGGCAGGCAGGCGAGTGGTTGGAAGCCAGCAGTCCCAGATTGTGAGAGGGATGTCTGACTGCTGGTTTAGGCCTGATCCCTGGGGCCTAAACCAGCAGTCAGATATCCCCTGAGGGTTCCCAGATTGGAGAGGGTGCAGGATGGGCTGAGGGACACCCCCTCCCAGTGCACGAATTTCATGCTCCAGGCCTCTAGTCAAATATAAACAAAGTGAGCAGAGTTAACAAGGGGAACTCTGTATTGTTAGGTACCACGGATATGAAACATCTCCCATTGTTGAACCTGTAACATAATTGAAGCCATGGCTTTTAAAATAGTTCACATTTGGTGACAGAAATATGATCAGAAATCTCAAACAAGAAAGACCCTTAATGTAATGTTTATTTTAAATATTTAAAAGAAAAGTCAGAGATTTTTTCAAATTCTCAACAAAATATCCATTTATATCTTACTTATCAATCACACTTTACAGCTCACACTTGAAAGGCATAAATAATTTGTCAGGTTAGCAAACAATTCAACTTAGATTCAGATCCATGCAGTGTAACCAATGAACTAGCATTCTTAATTGCCACACAACATTTTTTTAACTGCCCGGTAACATAAACATTATTATTTTCACTTTTTTGAGTGAGGAAATTGATGCTCAGAAAGATTGACATTTGTAAATCAAAGAGCTAATGGTGATCATAAATGGGTTTGCATTACTTCTATCTGAATCTAGAGTTGACCCTACAGCTCAACAGGCCTTTCAGCATCTTCAATCCATGCTGCTCTCTCTCTTTCTCATGCAACAAAATAGAGTATTGCCAGAGGGCATCTCTGATCAGGCTGGATCGATGAAAAGAATCTTTATTTTCTTCTTTTTTAAATATCACTTTATTGATTTCAGAAAGGAAGGGAGAGGGAGATAGAAACATCAATGATGAGAGGGAATCATTGATGGGCTTCCTCCTGCATGCCACATACAGAGGATCAACCCCGCAACCCCGACAGTACCCTGACAGGGAATCCAACCGTGACCTCCTGGTTCATAGGTCAAAGCTCAACCACTGAGCCATGCCAGCCGGGCTTTATTCTTGAACATTTAAAGTATTTGCTATAAGTGTTTTTACAAAAACAGAAACAGAAATACCAGAACCTCAAGAATAGACTTAGATTGGTAGATTATGACATTTTGCTAGAAAATAAATTATTGACCACTGTGCACAAAGCCCAATAACTGCAGTGATAATTCATTATGACCAGAACATGGCCCCAGACTAATGCATTCACTTCCAGCTGCAAGCACCAGGGTCAAATGATGGGAGAACTGGCCATACTGAGGTTAGGATACAGGGGTTGGATTGTGAAATGGGAAAAAATGAGTTATCAACAAAACAAGTAGTAGAGTGCAAATTTGAAGACACAGCAGACATGTTAGGCATTATATCGTGTTTGGATCCTGATTTCAACAAGCCAATTATCTATCTATCTATCTATCTATCTATCTATCTATCTATCTATCTATAAAAGCCTAAGCGACAGTTATGACCAGTTAACCGGTTGCTCTGATGTGCAATGACCACAAGGGGCAGACACTCAATGCAGGAGCTGCCCTCTAGTGGTCAGTGTGTTCTCACAGCCATCCTCCGTGACTGGTCAAACTCCTGCGGTCCTCCCCCTGGCTGGCCAGCCCCATTGGCCCCAATTGGGACTGGGCGAGATGGCCCTGATGGGCCCTGATTGCCAGCCAGGCCGAGGAACCCCACCTGTGCACAAATTCGTGCACTGGGCCTCTAGTTAACAATAATTATGAGACGATTGGGGAAATTTGAACATGAGTGGGTGCGTATGAAATGATAGTAAGGAATTATTTTCCCTGTGCCATCATGATGTTTTGAGGCTACTTAGGGTGGAATGTTGTGATGTCTGGGATTGTCTTTAAAATAATTTAGTGGAGGAGGGAGCGAGGTTGGTGATGGTCACATAGACATATGGGGACAGAGTACTATTCTCTGTCTGCTTTTATGTATTTGATAATTCTAGTAAAATGCTCAAGAGCAAAAGAACAAAGACAAAGGTGGTGAGCTTGCGTGAGGAGGAGAACTGACATTCACGGGGAGAACATGGAGAAACTGAAGTGTGTGCTCATTGTTTCAGGGAACCTCCCTGTCCCTGACGGGTCCCTCAGACCAGTACCCCTGGCAGCGTCTACACGAGGTCCCTGCCCACACAGCACACAGAATGCTGCCTGAGCAGGAAACGTTCCAGACAATGAGCTACTGTGTCCTTTCCATCAAAGTTGGCTGGAGTCAGAACTGCCTCTGGCCATGGCTGTGGTGAAGGAAGCCCTAGTAGTTAGGTGGAAATCCGTGTTTTCCCGACAGGTTTAGTTAGGTTGAAAGGACTGGGTTGACACTCTCCCTATTTCCTCCTGAGCCTCAGGGAAACGAGGAAAGAAGACTCAGTCCCTGTGCTCCTGCATCTCCAGGCCCACGAGGCGGGAGGTGAAGCAAAGTGTGTGGCAGATCCAGAAACAAAGACTAAGTCTACATGGCTCCCCTACACTCAACCTGCTGGGGAGGTCAGGGTGAGAGGCCAGATCCCCTACATCCAGGCTCCCTGACTCCCAGGCCTGTGTCCTTCTCGTAGGTTATGTCTTTTGTTTTATTATTGATTGATTGATTGGTTGATTTTTTTGGTCTGCCCTCACCAGAGGATATTTTTCCATTGATTTTTAGAGAGATTGGACGGGAGGAGGAGAGATACAGAGAGAGAAACATCGATGCCACACATTGATTGGTTGCCTCCCACATGGGCGGGGACCGAGCCTGCAGCTGAGGTACATGCCCTTGACCAGAATCAAGCCCAGGACCCTTCCGTCCACAGGTCCATGCTCTATTCACTGAGCCAAACTTGTTAGGGCGGTTATGTGTGTATTTTTTAAATTTTTGTTTTTTTAAGGAACAGGTGGGAATAGAGAGAAAGGAAACATAGGTGAACTACCAGCGGGCATTTACTTCTATGCCCTCACCCCGTTGGCTCTGCTCTGAGCTGCAGCTGTATTTTCTTGCTCATCACTGTACCTCCAGGTCAGCACAGGGCCCGACCTCAGCCAGGTGAGCACCAGATAGTTCTTAGTAAGTACATGTGCCTCTGCATGGGCCCGGCTTTTGTGTGGACGATTTCTTCTTGGTATTAATAAGACAAGTGCTTGTGCTGTAATACTTCACTTCCCAAGATAGACATAATGGGCCCTGACATGGCAACTAACAATAGGAGATGATGAAAAAAGAGTGGTGGCTGACAAGTTCCTAACGTCTTCCTAAACTATGGAACTAGTCATGTCCAAGGACAGGATTCCATAGCAACCTAGTTTGAAATGAGACTCACACATACATTTTAAACCACGGACATATACAAGACCATTTTGACGTTTGCATAGTTATGTTCAAGCATTTTTATTTGTCACAGAAAATGAGGGAAATAATTAGAATGATTATTATTTAAGGAGCCAACACAACAACACTCATGTATGTTATTTCCCAAGGGCAGGATGTCGCAAGTCTTTGCACTTATTGAGAATCCTCACATAATGGTTTCTAGGTGTTCAATGTGAAGAGTTGAGTGGGACTAGACTGTTTCTGCACAAGGTAGGAATGCTGAGTGCCCAATTCTGAGGCGGAGCACTGACTTAGATCAGAGAGTACAGATGTTAATAGTAGGCCAGCGTGACCTCTGAATAACGGTTAGATTTCGCCCCTGTGTTATCCTTTCCTGTACTCCTGTGTTTTTTTATGTTCTTCTGAGCCTGGCATCTAACTGTGCTCCCTCTGGGGGACTCTGTCAAATTGATGATTCTCGCTCACATACATGCACGGGGAGTATGAGGCTTGCCGTGTGCTTACCGTGAGGGTGGGGAAGTGGCAGGTGTGGAGGGCATGTTCATGTTCGTGAAGCCCACCTGGCGTTTGCAGGCACAGGCGTGTCCAACCAGGCTGGCAGCTCCGAGGACACTGTGCATGGGCCTGGGGTCTAAATGTGTCTCAGGTCACTTAGCCGTTAATGCTGCCCTTGACCTGGGGCAGCCCATTTGCAGACCGATGTTGGCAGCAGAATCAGAGTCCAGGAGGAGGTTCTGAGAGCAACAGAATGACTGTTAATAGAGGAGGCCTAGGCGCCTCGACCCTGAGCCCAGGAATGCAGGAGAGGCGATTCTCCCACAAAAAATACCACTTCTTCTTTTTTTCAGAGAATGGCCAAGGGAATCTGAACTAAAATTCAAATAAGTTCTTTGAAAACTTATTTGTTCTTTAACTTCAGTTATTAAATATACTAGAGGCCCAGTGCACAAATTCATGCACGGGTAGGGTCCTTTGGCCTGGCCAGCAATCGAGGCCTATCTGGGGACAGCCGGGGGAGGGGCCTTGGGAGGTTGGCTGGCTGGCCTCCCCAACTGGGCCTATGGAGGGCCGGCTGGCTGAGGGAGGGGCTGTGGGCGGTTGGCCAGCCAGCCCTGCCCCCAATCGGGGTGGGGGTGCTGATCAGGGACAGGGCCGGCTGGGGGAGGGGCTGCGGGCAGTTGGGTGGGGGGCTGATCTGGCCTGGATCGGGCCAGTTGGCCGCTGCAATGCATGTCATAGCGACCAGTCATTCCGGTCGTTCTGGTTGTTCTGCCGTTCAGTCACTGGGCTTTTATATATGTAGATTTCTTTGCCTTTTTATATTCTGACAGTTTTTAAAAACTATATTTTAAGAGATTGTTTTTTAAAAGCTTTCATTTACACCTTCACCCCTTCAAAGTACTGAATAATTTTAACAATAATTTTATTGTAAGTGTATTAAAGCAGCACCATTTGATGTAATAAAATTGGGCCATTTAGAATCAGAATAACTACCCTCCCCCAATAACATTAAATATGTGCTTCAGGCTAGATCTTGGGTTGAAACAATGAAGTCACATCCCAAATTAAGTAGAAAAACCCACTGTCCCTGGCCACTTGTAGGTTTGATCAGTGTGAAACATGGATTAAAATAATCTGAGTTTGGCCCTGACTGGTTTTGCTTGGTGGATGGTGCATCGGCCTGCGGACTGAAGGGTCCCAGGTCAAGGGCATGTACCTTGGTTGCGGGCAAATCCCCAGTAGTGGGTGTGCAAAAGGCAGCTGATCGATGCTTCTCTCTCATTGATGTTTCTAACTCTCTATCCCTCCCCCTTCCTCTCTGTAAAAAAATCAATAACATATATTTAAAAAGTAATCTGAGTTTGAGAGGCTCCAAGTAGGCTTATGATCAGAAAAAAAGTTAAATCAATAATTTTGTTAAAATACACTGGCTTTAGCTGATTAAAACCTGAGGAAGGATAAAAAAAGTTCCTTAAATACTAATATCATTATGTCATAATAATATTTAAGGTTATACTAATTGAGATGAACATTCAAATGTTCTCTTCATATGGAATAATAGTCAACTTGCTTATGCCATATATTTTTTTGGCTATTGTCATTTTTTGTTTTATTTATGCATTTATGTATTAACCTTTTGCACTCAGATGTTGAGTGTGACTCGACACGGTTAACATTAGAATAAAGGAATCGAGAAAAAAGCAAGCGAGTGCAAAGGGTTAATTTCCAGGTATGTGTTTTTATTCCTTTATCTATTTACTATCTATCTATCTATTTATTTATTTTTAAATTCTTTATTGTTGAAAGTATTACATGTGTCTCCCCCATAATTGACCTCTCCCAGCTCGCTCCCACCTCCCTCACACCTCTATTGTCTGTGTCCATTGGTTATGCTTATAGTTTATGCCATATTTTAAATGAGAATTTTGTCCTAAAATGTTCTAGAAAACACACACACATCCTGTCCCGGTTTTAAGAGTGCAGACAATATGTCTTCCAAATGGATGGCAGTGGAAGGGCGTGCCCACGTGTTAATTGTTTCTTGGAAAATAAATGGGCCATTTTACGCTTTGGATGGGTGTCCTTTGAGGCAGCAAGGAGAAGCCCAAACTGTCCATCTCAGAGTTAGCCACATGCCTCCCACTCTGTCTAACTGGGGAGATAGCTTTCTGCGTTAGTCTCTAAGAGACTTTTATTTGTAAGAATTGATGTGAGCTAATAGTAACATGCTCTTATTGAGCCATGAGCGCATATGCTACACACAACGATGAACACTGCAGGCACACAGCAGCACTGGGAAGCAGGCATCTTGAATTGCCCAGAGGAGCCAGAGGAGTGAGTGAAGACATTTACATTATGGCTTATCCTACCTTATCCTACCTAATAATCCTACCTAATAATAGACAAATATGCAAATTGGCCATACCTCCGACACACCCACAAGCCACACCCACCATCCAATCAGAGTGAGTATGCAAATTAACCCAAACCAAGATGGCTACAGCCACAGAGAGCAAGGTTTCCTAGGTAACAGAGGAAGCCAAGCTTTCCACCTGCCCTTGCCAGGCCTAAGCCTCCACTCAAGCTACAAAGTTTCAATTATAGAAGGTAAACAAATTCAAACAAATGGCGGCAGAATGGAGCTTGAGAGAGCAGGCCAGGGTTGCCGTCGGCAACAGGGGAAGCAAAGCTTTCCGCACACCCTGGCTGGGCCCACTCACTTAAGGCAACAAAGTTTCAATTATAACCCCAACACAAATGGCTACCGGCCTTGGAGAGAGCCCCAGGCTTGGCTCTGCTTCAGGCTACAAAGTTTCAATTGTAGAAGGAAAATAAATTCCAGATACCAGGGCCTCTGCTTGGGTTGCCAGGGGTCGTGGCTGGCCTGCAAACCACCACAGGCCCCTCGCTCAGGCCACCCCACACCCCAAGGGAACCCCCACCTGATCCGGGACACCCTTCAGGGCAAACCAGCTGGCCCCCACCCCTGTACCAGGCCTCTATCCTATCTAATAAAAGAGTAATATGCAGATTGCTCATCACTGCAACACACAATATAGCTGCCCCCATGTGGTCAAAGATCCTGCCCCCATGTGGACACAAGATGGCCACCACAAGATGGCCAGCAGGAGAGGGCAGTTGGGAGGCACCCGGCCTGCAAGGGAGGGCAGTTGAGAGGGACCAGGCCTGCAAGGGAGGGCAGTTGAGAGGGACCAGGCCTGCAAGGGAGGGCAGTTGGAGGTGATCAACCCTGCAGGAGAGGGCAGTTAGGGGTGACCAGGCCAGCAGAGGAGGGAAGTTGGGGGCAAACAGGCTGGCAGGGGAGTGGTTAGGGGGTGATCAGGCTGGCAGGCAGAAGTGGTTAGGGGCAATGAGGAAGGCAGGCAGGCAAGCAGTTGGGAGCCAGCAGTCCTGGATTGTGAGAGGGATGTCCGACTGCCCGTAAAAGGACAGTCGGACATCCCTTGAGGGGTCCCATATTGGAGAGGGTACAGGCTGGGCTGAGGGACAAGCCCCCTCCATGCACGAATTTCGTGCACCGGGCCTCTAGTAACCTTATAATAGAGAAACATGCAAATTGACCGCACCTCCGCTACGCCCACGATTGGGCCGGCGGGAGGCTGGGGGGCGGGACTCCGGGTGGCTTATCCGGCCGTTGAGAAGATCAAGATGGCGGTGCCCAGTACTCTTAGTTCCAGGGGTCGCTGTGAAGATCGACTCTCCGGGGAGGCGAGGCCGGGCTGCCCAGCTGCTCCCGGGGTCCCTGGGGAGATCGTCAACCTGGGGGTGTGTGGCCAGGCCCGCCCAGCCTCTCCCGGGGGTCCCTGGGGAGATAGTCAACCTGGGGTGGTGTGGCCAGGCCTGCCCAGCCTCTCCCGGGGGTCCCTGGGGTGATGTCAACCTGGGGAGGCGTGGCCAGGCCCGCCCAGCCACTCCCAGGGGTCCCTGGGGAGATCGTCAACCTGGGGGTGTGTGGCTGGACCCGCCCAGCCTCTCCCGGGGGTCCCTGGGGAGATCAGCAACCCCTGGGGCATGGCCAGCCGGCTCAGCCAGCTCCCAGAGATTGGCAACCGGGGGTGTGTGGCCAGACCTGCCCAGCCGCTCCCGGGGTCCCTGGGAACATTGCAGGCATGTGGTTGCTGAGACCCAGACCAGGCCTCTGGCCACAGATTCATAGCTTTGCAGAGACCTAGGGCAGGGATCTGCCTCATCTGCAGAGAGACAGAGGTTCTGCAGTGCCCCCAAGACGTGGGTGGGCCCATCCAGGGATCAAGGGGCATGGAAGGACTCCTGGCAGAGGGGCAAGGACCCTCACCCCTGAGGCGGGGGTTGAGGGGTGGTGCCACCTCAGTGGAGGGGTGCTGCACTGCAGGGTACTGGACTGACTGATGTGATTCAGAGAAGCTCCCAGTGCTAATGGGCCTCGCTCAGGCGGCCTTCACACTTCAGAGGCAGTGACTCCTGCTCCTGCCTTGACCCAAAAGCAAGCTCGCGACACCCTGCCCCATGGCAGAGCATGCCTAGGCAGTGAGTGGGAAGCCTTCCACCTGCTTCGGAGAAAGGGGGGAAGTAAAGAATGGGGGGAGAGGAAAGAATGTGGAGCATCCGCAATGAAGAGGTGCTTGAGAAAGAGGCTCGGAAGCCTGACTGGAAGGTTTGTTTTGTTTGCAGGGCAGCTGCCCCTTAGGAAGCGCAAAGAGCATGGCTCTGAGGGCTTCCTGTGTGCTGAGTCAAGTTCCACAGCCAACTGGAATTGGCCTCAGTTTCCTGGTCTGTAAAATGGATTAAGCATGTCCCAGTGCCTTCACTGAGCTTTGATGGCCAATTGAGATACTATATAGAGAAAATGAGGGAAGAAGTGAGAAAGAAAAGGAAGGACGAGCAACACAAAAGAAAGACTGAAAGGAACCTGTAAACCCATTGTCACTTAAATAGGGAATATAGTCAATAGTGTTGTAATGATGGTATGATGCCAGGTGGGTACTAGAAATATCGGGGAACACTTTGTAAAGTATATGATTGTCTAACCACTATTCTGTAACTAATATAAAACCTGAAACCAATACAAAATAATGTTGAATGTAAAGAAATGAAAATTGGAGTGAAATTTTTATAAATTTCAAAGTTTAAATAAAAGCTGTAAAGGAAGGAAGGGGAGAATAAAAAGTGTTTTTCATTTTACCACTTCATTAAAAAGACAGTTGTCTTTATATGGTGCTTTTATACTTTTCTAAGTCATTATCTCATTTTAATTTCCGGGCAACTTAAAGACAAGATAAGTATTCCCTCCACTATTCAAAGAAAGGAAATCTTGTGTGTGGTCCTAATGATTCAATCGTCAAGCCCTTATTGTAAAGCAGGGTTAGTAAAATTTTCTGTGCAGGGTCATATCTATACTAATAAAAGCCTTGGGGGTGACCAGGCCAGCAGGGGAGGGTATTTGGGGGCAATCAGACCAGCAGAGGAGCAGTTAGGGGGCAATCAGGCCAGCAAGGGAGCAGTTAGGGGGCAATCAGGCAGGTAGGTGAACAACCGGTTAGGAGCCAGCGGTCCTGGATTGTGAGAGGGATGTCCAACTGCAGGTTTAGGCCCGATTGATCGGGCCTAAACCTGCAGTTGGACATCCCCCAAGGGGTCCCATATTAGAGAGGGTGCAAGCTGGGCTGAGGGACACCCTCCTCAGTGCACGAATTTCGTGCACCGGCCTCTAGTCCTATATAATAAAAGCCTAACATGCTAAGTGTCTGGTCGTCTGGTCGTCCATTCAACCAATCAAAGTGTAATATGCTAATGATATGCTAAGGCCGCTCCACTGCTTGCTATGATGTGCACTGACCACCAGGGGGAAGACAGTTGACCAGTTGCTATGATGTGCACTGACCATCAGGGGGCTAACCTCCAACCGGTAGGTTAGCTTGCTGCTGGGGTCCCACTGATCGGGACTGAGCAAGATGGGCCAGACACGCCCTGGAGCCCTCCTACAGTTCCTCCCCAGTTGGCCAACCTCCCATGTCCCTCCCCAACTCCAATCGTGCACCGGTGGGGTCCCTCAGCCTGGCCTGCACCTTCTTGAAATCTGGGACCCCTCGGGGGATGTCAGGGAGCCAATTTTGACCTGATCCTGCAGGCCAGGCTGAGGGACCCCACTGGTGCACCAATTCATGCACCAGGCCTCTAGTAAATGACAAGGTACTGTCCTTCAACACAGAGGAGGAAAGGACAGATGAGTAGGATTTAAGAGCGTCGTGGGAGGGGTGACAATGGGCAGGTCTGCACTTTTCCTGTCATTAGCTGTCGTCATACTTGCTGATTGTGTTCTCTCTTTTCATAAGAAAAACGAATAAACAAAGCAGGTGACCCATGTGAAGATGGAGAAACCTTGTCTCCTGGCAGTTTCCTGGGAGGTGATTTCCCTCCACAGCCTGGCTTTCCAGGCTCTCTGGGCCTTTGAATGTTATGGGCAAGGCTGCTGCTTCCTCACCCTGGAGGGCGTGGCCCCTTGGTTTGGGGGCAAGTGGGCGACATTAGCCTCATGAGTGTGATCTGACAAAATTCCTGTTCAATCTAGAAGACCAGAATGTTGGTAAAATGTATTCCAAGCAACACTGGGCAGCAGTTGCCGAGATCTTGGAGGGTGGCCATGGTTCTGTGGGGCAGTTGAGCTGGGCACTGGCACAGAGCACCTGGCCAGCAACAGGTGTCTGATGCTTGTGCAGTGATTATAGAACAACCTGGAAGTGCTGGTTAGTAACACCTAAAACACTCCCAGAAGTGACAGCTACAAGCCTGTCATTCAGAGAATTTGGATTTTAGGAGGAAACATAATTAAAAAAACCACTGTAGTCTTGAACACACTGATCAGAATATTTAGTGACTCATAATTATAATGGATGCATAGGTGAGCACATCTTGATATTCAAGAAATGAGGTAATACACCTATGACTCAATATGATAATGCTAGTAATTCTCCTACTCAATGTAGGTTTAAGGATATGTCACCAACAGTGGTATTCAACTTCATTTGAAATGATAAACATTGAAGTTAATTTTAAATACTTTTATGGAGTTGAAGCTGGAGAATGAAGAACAATTAAGGTAATTAAGGTCTGACTGTCTACACGTAGAAGGGGCAGATTTTATCCCAATGCATGTTAGTGACCAGTTACCTGTCTAGAATTTCAGGTGTTGGCTAGTTACTTTGAAATTATTGATTTGAAAATACATGCAGCTCATTTTAACATGAATATATAATTTTAAAAGTAGATTAATCTCCCCATACTGTACTCTTGTCTTTCACTTCTTTCCTCATTACAGTTATCTATATGTTTGTTGAACATTGGCCAAGTGAGTAGCTCATGCTTATGAGTCAGCACATATGTACAGACATGGGAAATAGTGGGCATTTAAAGTTCTAAAACATTGTTACATGTATTGCTACAATGAGATTCAAATTCCCCTATCTTTGTTTTATTTCTACTTTAATTTTATTTTGCAGATGTAGAAATGGAGGCTCAAATAAATTAATCAACTTGCAGGTCACATAATTATTCAGTGGGAATCGAGAGCTGTAATATTTTACTTTTTGGTGTTGTTGTTGTTGTTAATCCTCACATGAGGACATTTTTCCATTGATTTTTAGACAAAATGGAAGAGAGGGGGAGAGACAGAGAGGAGGAAACTTCAGTCCACAGGCCAACTCTCTACCCACTGAGCCAAACTGGCTAGGGCTGTTTTACATTTTAATAAGTATATCACATGTATCAGGCAATGGTACATGAAGTTATGCCATATCTGTGTAATACATCAAACACAAAGTAACCATTTAAAGCCAGACAATTTACATGCCATTAAACATACTACATATGTTTGCCCCTAATGAAAGGCAGTCTAGTTAAACTACTAAGATTCCATGAGAACACAATCACACGAGAAATTTCTCTGTGTGTATGTAAATGTTACACATTCTATTTCACCATTCAACTCACAGAACATCTTATTCCCTAGAAAGATGTAGAGAAGGATCCAAAGTGTCATCTCTAGGCATCATTTCTAGGGCATTTTTTAAGGATAGGAAGAGTAAATTAAAAGTACAAGGGTAAAAGGTAGAGAGTGTTGGTGGCCTTGGGAGGGAAATGATTGCAGAGGAAACCAAAATGGAACTCCTGCTGGGAAAGAGTCCTTGAGCTCTGAGCAGCTGCACCTCGGAGCGTGGGCCCACGTGCATTGAAAGTTAAGCAGGAGGATGTCATGTGCCTTCGCACCTGGGATAGATCGGCCAGAGCTTCTGTGGCCCTACATCAAGAAGCAATTTAGGGCCCAGTTTAAAACCACATTGCTAATCCCTGTTTAATGGGTTTTGGTACCTCGGGCAATGCAGGGCTTTGAAAATGATTAGAACGTGCCCTGTCTCTGCAATCAATAACGCCTCTCCCACAATTAGCAGGTGCCAAGGACGCCGCGTAGGCTGGCAGCGCCATGGCCGTGGAATTTCAGGTGAAGTCTGAGCCAGGCGTCGTTACCCCCATACACAAGGCTCATCAGACACCTCATTCTTCACCTTGTTAGCACCTACATCAGCTGAACAACCAAGCCCAAAGGCCACCGTTAACAATATCCAGTTAAACCACAACATACGTGGGGACATTACGGATACAGTGCGCCACAATGCAGTACTGAGTGTGTCTTTCAGTAAAAAATACCAAAATATACACATTTTCAAATTTAAGAAAATAATTCTAAGGTGGCCTGTTCAAGAGGTGGATTTATTCCTGTTGAAATTCGTGGGCACCCAAACTCCTTGCAAGTTGTGTTCTTTAAAAACATTTTCCTTTGTATATTATAAAATTGAACTTTTAGATTTTATAAAATGATTAACAAAATCAATAACTTTGGAGTTATTTTAAACTAGAGACCTGGTGCACAAAATTTGTGCACTTGTGGGGGGGGTCCCTCAGCCTGGCCTGTGCCCTCTCTCAGTCCAGGAGCCCTCAGGGGATGTCCGACTGATGGCTTAGGCCCGCTCCCCACCAGTCAGACATCCTTAGTGCTGTCATGGAGGCAGGAGAGGCTCCCACCACTGCTGCTGTGCTCGCCAACTGTGAGCCTGGCTCAGAGCTTCTGGCTGAGCAGTGCTCCCCCTGTGGGAGCGCACTGGCCACCAGGGGCAGCTCCTGCATTGAGTGTCTGCCCCCTGGTGTTCAGTGTGTGTCATGTGACCGGTCATTCCACCGTTCAGTCTATTTGCATATTAGCCTTTTATTATATAGAATTCTTTTTAAGATCATGAATCACACATAATGAGCACATGCTAGTATTGTTTCTGAACTTGTGTTTTTTTAAATCACATTTTTTGTCACTAACATTTTATGATAGAGTTTTGTTTTTGTTTTTTATTTATTTATTTTTATTTTTTAAAAATATATATGTTTTCATTGATTTCAGAGAGGAACAGAGAGGGAGAGAGAGATAGAAACATCAATGATGAGAGAGAATCATTGATCGGCCACCTCCTGCACACCCCACACTGAGGATTGAGCTCGCAACCCGGGCATGTGCCCTTGACCAGAATCGAACCTGGGACCCTTCAGTTCCCAGGCCGATGCTCTATCCACTGAGCCAAACCAGCCAGGGCTGTTTTTGTTTTTTAAATGTGTTTTTATTGATTTCAGAGAAAAGAAGGAAGAGGGAGAGAGGGATAGAAACATTAATGAGAGAGAATCATTGATCGGTTGCCTGCAGTACTGAGGATTGAGCCCGAAACCCAGGCATGTGCCCTGACCGGGAATTGAACCATGAACTCCTGGTTCATGGGTCTATGCTCAACCATGAAGCCACGCTGACTGGGCATGATACAGTTCTTTATTTTGAAGAAGCTGGTACATTCCAGGGCATTTTATAATTTATGTAGCTAAAGACATTTGAACTTTAACTTTCAGACACTTTACAGTTCTAGCCACCTAGCCTTCAAGGGAAGCTAATGAGAAATGCGTTTTTGAAAATGTGTCTGGATGGGTTTAAAACTTACCACCGGTGTATCACATGAATGAAATGATAAAATAACTTAATGCCTCTTTATGGGTTTATTACTTATAATTTACTCAACTCCCTTTGTATTTCATTTTACTCTAATTTCATATGCTCAGAAAAACATAGTGGGCAATAGGAATTAATTCTCACACCCATGGTTAGGATGCGTGTCGGCTGGTTCCCTACCTACCTTGATCTGATGTCCTTTAACTGTCTTATCGGATTGCAAAAGAGATTAATGATCCCATACTTGTTTTTCTCTTGGATCAATTTGGGGCCTATAAGAGAGTATTTTGATGACTATTAATCAGGAATGAAGAAAAATCTCTTGTATTGAATATTTATGCTGTCCCCACTGAATGCTTTGTCCTTGGGATGAGTATGATGAACATAAAGTATTTATTTATTTTATTTTTTAAAATATATCTTTATTGATTTCAGAGAGAAAGGAAGAGGGAGAGAGAGATAGGAACACCAATGATGAGAGAGAATCATCGATCAGCTGCCTCCTGCACTGGGGATGGAGCCTACAACCCAGGCATGTGCCGTGACCAGGAATCGAACTGTGCCCTCCTGGTTCACAGGTAGATGCTCAACCACTGAGCAACACTGGCTGGGCTGATGAAGTATTTATTGATGGCCTTGTGTGCCTGATGCTGTCTAGGGAACATTTCAGCACCTGGATTTTCCCCTCCCTCCCCGCCCCCCCCCCCCCCCCCGCCCCGTCTAGGTCAGTCCCACTTTTACCTCCATCACTGTTTATTTCTGCTTGCTAATTTCAGATCAGAAAGTCCCCTCCCCTCCCCCAAGGCCCATTGCCACCGGGGTCCCCCACTTGGCTAACAAACGTCAATGGGGACACTGCGGAATGGCTTGTCTTCATTCTCTCACCACACTCAGCACAGCGTGTCGGAAGCTGTAGAGCGGAGATGCGCCTCTCTGTGCTGGTGAGAAGGATCGAAAAGAACTCCAAGATGGTCAGGAAAGAGGCCAAAGGGAGGAAAGGGAGGAGGCTTTAAAAAATATTGACTCGCCCTAGCTGATTTGGCTCAGTGGATAGAGTGTCAGACTGTGGACTGAAGGGTCCTGGGTTCGATTGTACCCAGTCAAGGGTACATGCCCGGGTTGTGGGCTAGACCTCCAGTGTGGGGTGTGCAGGAGGCAGCTGATCAATGTTTCTCTTTCATCATTGATGTTTCCATCTCCCTCTCTCTCTCCCTCTCCTTTCCTCTCTGAAATCAATAAAAATATATTTAAAAAAACAAGAAAATATTGACTCGCAGAGTAATGGAGAGCTTGGGGGGTGGGGAGTGAGGCTGGTTTCTCAAAGCAAATGGAGAACATAGCGGTGAATCATCGCAGAAAGAGCGTATGGTTGTCAGTGAGTCAGATGTTCACACTGATCTAAATCAGTAAAAAATAGGAAAGGACAGCTGGGCCAGGATGGCTCAGTGGTTGAGCGTTGACCTATGAACCAGGAGGTCATGGTTCGATTCCCGGTCAGGGCACATGCCCGGGTTGAGGGCTCCATCCCCAGTGTGGGGCGTGCAGGAGGCAGCCCATCAATGATTCTCTCTCATCATTGATGTTTCTATCTCTCTCCCTTCCCCTTCCTCTCTGAAATCAATAAAAATATATTTTTTTAAAAAAATATGAAAGGACAGAAGGGGTAGGTCCTTCAGTTTTTGTTGTTTGGTTTTAGAACGTAAGACTTGCTGTGAAGAACGAGGATGGTACACTGAGGTGATAATGTCAAGGCACTGGGATGAATAGAGCACATTATAGATGGTGCTGGACATGTCTAGGGAAGTGTTTTGTTCGAGTATGTAAAGGAAAGAAGTAAAGCGCATTTTGGATTTAGTGCTAACCTCAGTAAAACAGTGGCCGCGGTGATACAATGAGGGTGTATCTACAGACATGGTGGGATTCCTGCTAATGTATGTGGGCGCCGCTGGCAGGGCTGGTGTTTCAAGGGGCATGATCACCATATGGGGCTCCAAGGCCACGGCCCCCGCACCACACGGCCGCTCCAGTGGTGGTAGAAGCATCAACTCCACATCATCTCCTTCGCTCAGTTCATCCTGCAAGTGCCTTTGAATTGAAAGGATGCTACAAAAGTAAACAAACAGACAGACTCACAGACACAGAGGACAGACCTAAAGTTGCCAGAGAGAACAGGGGGCTGGGGGCTGGTGAGAAAGGTGAAGGCGTGAGAAGCACAGGGTGGCGGTTACAGAGCCGGCACAGGGATGGAAGCACAGCACAGGGAGCACAGTGGACAATATTGCAATAACTGTGTATGGGGCCAGGCAGTGCTTGAATATTGGGGAACACTTTGTGCACCTGAAACTAATACAAGATAACATTGAATGCCAACTGTAATTGAAAAAAGTTTAAATATTAGCTCATTAAAGTACGGTATTTAGTAAGATTTAATCAGATCTTTACATGTTAAATTAAACGTCGGCTTTATGGAGGGGGAGCTCCAGTGGTAGCGCATGTGGGCCCACAGGTGTCTGCTCTCCGTGGTCACGCTGGTGAGTGACCCCGTGGCTGCTTCCCGCCTGTGACGGTGATAACGCTCATCTGGAACGCCTGCGGGGGATGGCGTGTGACCGCCTGGAGAGCATCGCATGTGGGACACCCACGGTGGCTGTGAATTCCCGTCGCCTGGACTCTGAGCTGTGTGGTCACGGAGGTCATGGCCTTGGGACACGGGTCAGCGCTTCCTCGGGTGTGTTTGCTCCAGCGTCCGGGCAGGCCGGCTGCTCACGTCCATCGCCACGGGAGCCACATGTCTGAGTGAGCAGGTGGCAGAGAACAGGCGAGGGACATAGCAAAGGACACTGCCCGGGTCACCGGGGCCTGCCCACCCAGGACCCGGGAAAGGGCGGCTCCCGGAGCCTGGGTGCTGCTCCTGTATCTCCCTTTCTGGGAATCCTGGGAACACAGGGCCCTCAAGGCACAGGGGACAGCGGGCCCCCCCACATGCCACTGGTGAGGGAGGAGAAAGTGCAGACAGCGAGGCGATAGGAGGGGCAGCTGTCCCCGTGGGTCACAGCTAAGCCTGCAGGCAGCCACTGCACAGAGATTGGGGGTGTGTCTGAGGGTGCCCGTGGCAGGGACCGGGCTTAGTGGGTTTATGCCGACGTCTCAGAGCATTTGGCAGAAATCCTGGACGAGAAAGATTAGCAACAATAAGTGCTGAGTGTGAGAGACTCCCAGGGACCTGCCCAGAGGTCCAGCCCGTGTTTCGCTGCCAGTGGAGCCAGCGGGATGCGTGTGTTGCTTTCTTCTTGGCGAAAAGGGCCCGGCACGCTCCAGGCTCTCCCACGGGGCCTTCAGCTACGTTACTGCCAGCAAGACAGGCCTTGGGGAGCTGGGGAGAGGAGGTCAGCTCCTGCGGTGGCTTTTGCAAACCCGAGCGATGCTGGTGAACATCGCCCGCACCTCCCGGGCCATCGCGGGTGTCATTTCTTTATTGGAGGTCACAGGAGGTCATTCATTTATTTATTTAAATATATTTTTTATTGATTTCAGAGAAAAAGGGAGAGGGATAGAGGTGGAAACATCAATGATGACGGAGAATCATGGATCAGCTGCCTTCTGCGCACCCCCTACTGGGGATGGAGCCCGAAACCTGGGCATGTGCCCCGACCGAAATCGAACCATGACGTCCTGGTTCATAGGTTGACACTCAACTACTGAGCCCTCCAGCTGGGCCAGAAGGATTGTAACAGGAAGAGGAGACAGCTGCCCCAGGAGAGCTACACTCCCTGCCTTCCCTCCCCGGAGTGTGAGATTCATTCCTCCTCTCGTCACAGAAAGACAGTGGGCCTGTGTCCACCGGGAAGGTTTGGTGTCTGTTCCTAGGACAACTCAGGGGGCACTTTGTTTTCCAAGCAAGCGGGGCCCCCTTTGGCCCCATCAGGTCCAGCCCTTCATGCAAAAGGGGGTGGAAGGCGGGGCTTTTAAAGTGGAGGGCATACATCTTTTCTCTTGATAAGTAGAATTAAAATATTTTTATTCAATATAAGTACTATCTTAGTGGTTATATTAGTTTCAGGTGTACAACATAGTGATTCAACATTTTTATATCTTACACTGTGAATTCTCTTTCTTCTTCTTTTTTTTAATCCTCTCCTGAGGATATTTTTCTATTGATTTTTAGAGAGTGAAAGAGAGAGGGAAAGACAGAGAGAAATATCAATGTGAGATAAACTCATCAATTGGTTGCCTCCTGCATGAGTCCAGACCAGGGCCCAGGCCAGGGAGGAGCCTGCAACCGAGGTACGTGCCCTTGACCAGAATCGAACCCGGGACTCTTCAGTCTGCAGGCTGAGGCTCTATCCACTGAGCCACACCGGCTGGAGCCACTTGTTACTTCTGGTAGATTATTGACTGTGTTCCCCTCCCCCTCTCCCCCCCCCCCCCCGTCCGCTAACCACCCCTTTGGTCTCTGTTTCTATGAGTCTGTTTTCGTTTTGCCGTTGATTCCACACAAGTGAAACCGTATGGTATTTGTCTTTCTCTGCCTGACCTTAGTCCACATCCACCCTCCAGGTCCACCCGTGCTGTTGTGAAGGGCAAGAATTCATTCTTTTTTGTTGCTGTGTAATATTCCACTGCACACATGTACACATCCTTATTCATCTGTGGATGCACACTTAGGTTGCTTCCATGAGCATAAATAAGGCTGTTCTCCTTAATACCCAAAGTTAACTTGCTGGGTCTTAAGATAGCTCTATTTTTTTAATGTATTTTATTAATTTTTATATATTTTATTAATTTTTTACAGAGAGGAAGAGGGACAGAGAGTTAGAAACATCGATGAGAGAGAAACATCAATCAGCTGCCTCTTGCACACCCCCTACTGGGGATGTGCTCTCAACCAAGGTACATGCCCTTGACCGGAATCGAACCTGGGACCTTTCAGTCCACAGGCCAACGCTCTATCCACTGAGCCAAACCAGTCAGGGCAGCTCTATTTTTTTAAAATGTATTTTTATTGATTTCAGAGAGGAAGGGAGAGGGAGAGAGAGATAGAAACATCAATGATGAGAGGGAATCATTGATTGGCTGCCTCCTCTACCCCTCCCACCCCCACTGGGGATGGAGCCTGCAATCCAGGAATGTGCCCTTGACCAGAATCAAAACCGGGACCTTTCAGTCCGCAGGCCAATGCTCTATCCACTGAGCCAAACCAGTCAGGGCAGCTCTATTTTTTTAAAATGTATTTTTATTGATTTCAGAGAGGAAGGGAGAGGGAGAGAGAGATAGAAACATCAATGATGAGAGGGAATCATTGATTGGCTGCCTCCTCTACCCCTCCCACCCCCACTGGTGATGGAGCCTGCAATCCAGGAATGTGCCCTTGACCAGAATCAAAACCGGGACCCTTCAGTCTGCAGGCCAATGCTCTATCCACTGAGCCAAACCGGCCAGGGGCGGATAGCTCTGTTTTCAGTTTTGTGAGGTATCTCCATGCTGTTTTTCACAGGGCCTGCCCAGTGTTAAGTAGCACCCACAGTGTAGAAGCGTTCCCTTTGCTTAAGGCATCTATTCTGCAAACCTAAACATGACATGGGAACCAAGATTTTGTGTGTGGTTACTTTGATTCTCCACCTGTAATGTTATTAGATGTGGCTTTAGGCATTTTTCCTTTTCTTCACTGTCTGTGTTTTTGAGACTCTTGGCTTATGTATTTGGCTTGAATACAAACAACAGAAGGACAACCCAAAGGAAATTAATCCATCACAGTTCGAATTTCAATTTGCCTATTTTTATCACTCACATTTTATACCATCTGGAAATTTTTCCATCACTAGCTAAAAATACGATGCTCCTTTTCAAAGACTTTGGAGTTTTAAAGACAGACACATGCAATTTTATTCTTGTTGTGTATGGCATTATTTAGTGTACTTAAAGGAATATGCTAATTTTAATAATTCCTCACATTGAATATATAAACACTACATATATGTACGTATGTGCCAAGATTGATATTTGTACTTGAATGAAGTTGAAATACCTGCATAGCCCATGGACACGGACAATAGTGTGGGGAAGGCCTGGATGGGGGTAGGGGGTGGGAGCGTGGTAGAGGGAGTCAATGGGGAGAAAAAGGGGGGACATCTGTAATACTGTCAACAATAAATATAAATACATTTTTAAAAATCAGAAAAAATATGTATAATTATCAAGATTCTGGCTTGAGTTATATTCATTTTGACTAAATGTCCTTGCAAAATTGAAAAAAGTCAATTTCATGTAATATGGTTTTTGTTATTATCATTACAAATAAAGGAAATTATAATTAGAAATATGCATGTAGTTTTAAATCCTGACCTTATATAATCAAACAAGTAGAAAAATTTTAATGATATAATACATTTTAACTAGGTGTTCAAGTTTAACATGATTTTTATCTTCACCTGAGGATGTGTTTATTGCTCCTAGAGAAAGAAAAAAGGGAGAGAGAGAAATACTGATGTGAGAGAGACACATCAATTGGTTGCCTCCTGTACCCGCCCAGATGGAGGATTGAACTCGAAACCTGGGTATGTTCCCTGGCTGGGGAATCAAACCCTCCACCTTTTGGTGTACAGGGTGATGCTCCCACCCACTGAGACACCCTGCCAGGGCTCACTATATCCTCTTTTCAGAAGTCAATACATCCCCAAACTTTATTTCATGACATTAAATCTACTAGTCTGTGAATCCCTCACATAAGTGTTTCCAATAGTGGATTTTTTTGAAAGAGCTTTTCTGTCCTGGAATTCTGTAGACAGCAAAGGCCCACTCTGCACCTCTGCACAAGAAGCCATTAAAAGCTCATCACCGGTCATCTGCCAGCGAGTCATGTCCTCTCTGCTTTCAACCGTGAAGCGTCAGCGGAAGAGGCTGTCTGCATATAAACGTGAAGCCCTCCGTAAGTAAGCCTTTGTGCCTTTAGGTAACATGGGAAAGCATTCTTACATGTTTCTCTGAGAACCATTTCCTGGAACCGCAGGGCAGGGACTGGGGTGTGAAACAGTCACCATGATGTCTGTGGTCTGCAAGGGCTCAACACCCATGGAAGATGCTTTCAGGACCAGGACCTTTCGTCCTCTGCATTTTACCTTTGATCAAAGGTAGTGCTTTTTTTTTTGGTTAAATGTTAAAATTAGGTGCATCAGTTTGGTGAGTGTATGAAAATAGTGCAATTTCTGTAAAATGTATATTAAAGAAGAGGGAAAACATGGAAGAGATAACATACCTGAAGCATGTAGCCCGACACCAGCACACCAGCAGGCCCTGAGTGATGGGATACCCATGTGCCCTGTGGACGCAGACACGTGGCACAGGATAGACCCCCCACTGACCTGCAGGACCGTGGTGGTGGAATGGTTACTATTGAAGTCACCGAGGCCCGAGTTAGTTTGTGACACAGCGTATTGTTACCATTGTTAAAGGAAACAGAAACCTGGGTGTTAACATAAGAAAACATTCAAACCTGTGAAGAAATTTTGTGAGTTTATTTGAGCCAAACTGGTGCAGGAAGCAGAATCTCAATGGATTGGGGTAGTGCTCCGGAGAATGGCAGTTTTTCACCCTCTTTTGTACATTACAACCAAAGGCAGAGATGTAAGTGGGTTACATGAACTCCATTGGTGATAGACTAGGGAGGTGGGAGAAAGCAAAGTGGGAAATCTCTGGGATCGGATAAAAGGTAAAATGATAGGTGCTTCTTTTACTTAGGTGGGTGCAGGATACGTAGGTGTTAACAGTCAACAATTAAGAAGATAACAATAACAATGAGGGAACTTGTGGTCTCTGCCCTGGCACATTGGTTGTGCCATGAGGGTCTGGAGAAAGGGAAGTGACAAAGCACCCTGACATTTCACAGGTGTGTTATCTTAGAGGCAAAAAGACAATAAGCTCAGTAAGTTGAGCTTTGTCAGGGAAGATACTGGCCTAGGACATGCCTACCCACTATGAACTGCTTTTTAATTAAAAAGTTTTAATTTCAGACCATCCTCTGTGGTTCCTTTAGGTGTCTGAGTTTGCAAGGCTGCCAAGCAGGCCTCCCCTGAGCTAGTCAGGTTAGCATGTGGCCTCTTTTCGTCTACAAGGGGATACAGGAGTGAAAAAGTGAATAGCACTCTCGGCCCACACATTCTGATAGACATCTATGATAAACCGCTTGGTTACATGCTGGTAAGTGTCGTGGGGAAAGTTAAGCAGTGAAGAGGAGCGAGGAGGGCTGGAGGTGTGACTTAAGCAGAGTGGTCAGGACAGCCTCACCAAGGGGGTGGCAGTAGCCTGAATGGGGACTGAGATGTCAGCTGACTGGGCAGTTAGAGCGACCCCTTCTGTCTGACCTATAGTTTTCAATGTTATTACCTGTTTTTGTTTTGTTTTGTTTTGTTTTCTCAAAGACAAGTACCTTTTCCACTGGTCGTACTTCTCAGAAAGCCAAACCACTTTATCTCAGGGGTGTGCCAGTAGATGGCCTTGATGAGTTTTAAATGTTAATTAAAGAATAATTAATCATTTCCTATTGCTCTTACTCTTGCCTAACCTTTTATTATTATTACTAGAGGCCTGGTGCACAAATTCGTGCCCGGGGAGAGGGGGAAAGGGGACCATGGGAGGTTGGCCGCCAGCCCCAAGGAGGGAGCCAGCCCTTGGTCCTCCTGGGAAAGGAGCCGCGTCTGCTGCCACCCACCCCCTGTTCCTCATCCCAGCCCAGGCCCAAGGGTCCCGGTGGGTAGGAGAGGAGGTGACAATCACTGGGCTGAGCACAGAAGGAATGGACGCTGGATGCTGAGGCCGCTGTTGGCACCCCACCACTGCACGGTTCCCCGCCTCCTCCCATCCTCCTTCCCTTGCTGCTGTGCCACCACTGCAGCGGGCGGGTAACACCTGGGGAAGGGAGAGGACGGGAGTGAGGCAAACCCTTGTGTCGAGGGTTGACTTTCAATAGATTGCAGAGAGGGAGCTGCTCTGCTACGTATGAAACCATGACCCAGAAGCAGGTCTGTACGAATGGCTTAGCACCAGGGGCCAATGGGGGCCAGCCGGGGAGAGGGACCATGGGAGGTTTGCTGTGGGAGCTCACTGACCATCAGGGGGCAGCTCCTGCATGGAGCATCTGCCCCCTGTGGTCAGTGTTTTTCATAGTGACTGGTTGACCGGTCGCTCTGGTTGTTTGGTTGTAACAGTTGCTTAGCTATGTGTATATATATATATATATATATATATATATATATATATATATATATATATATAGACTAGAGGCCTGGTGCACAAAATTTGTGCATGGTGGGGTGTGTCCCTCAGCCCGGCCTGCACCCTCTCCAATCTGGGACCCCTCGAGGGAATTGGACCTAAACCGGCAGTCGGACATCCCTCTCACAATCTGGGGCCACTGGCTCCTAACTGCCTGCCTGCCTGTCTGCCTGATTGTCCCTAACTGCCCTCCCCTGCTGGCCTGGTCGTGCCCAACTACCTTCCCTGCTGGCCATCTTGTGGTGGTCATCTTGTGGTGGCCATCTTGTGACAACGTGAGGGTGGCCATCTTGTGATGATGTGAGGGTGTTATGCGAGGGTACGAGGACTACCTAGGCTTTATTAGTATAGATTATTATTATTATTTTAAAATATGTTTTTGTTGACCTCAGAGAGGAAGGGAGAAGGAGGGATACAAACCAGTAATGAGAGAGAATCATGGATCAGCTGCCTCCTGCACGCCCCACACTGGGGATTGAGCCTGCAACCTGGGCACATGCCCTGATTAGGAATTGAACCCATGACGTCCTGGTTGATAGGTCGATGCTCAACCACTGAGCTACACTGGCTGGGCTATGTTTGCTTTTTTACTGTTTCCTTTCAGCCTCTTAGATTCTTAAGTGTTACTTAGTTATTGCTGTCCCAGTTTACAGATGAGGAAATCAGGGCTCAGGGAAATAAAGGTACTGGCTCAGGGTCATACGGCTGGAAGGGAGGAGCCAGGGTTCTAATCCGGGCAGCTCTGCACATGGGGACACCTGCCCTGCCCGGCCTGGTAGTTGATGGAACGCTCCATATGGGTTGGTCCTCCATCTATTTATTAATTATCCAATAGGAAGAGGTCATTGTCTCTGTGTTGTGCTCTGTCTCAGGCAGTGGGATGACTTGCCAATAAGGAAAAATGGTCCTTAGGTGACTTTTCCCACATGACTGCATAGAAATGCTCTCTTCATGAATGGGTTCTTAGTCCTGTCTATAAGTCAAAACAGGCAAGCAAACAAGAACCACCAAAAACCACAAAGAGAAAGAAAGAAGGAATTGGAGCCAGTCATAACTCAGAGAGGAGCCCCCTGCAGATTCCCGTGCAGAGAGCACCTGGCCCTCCCCACCCCACCCCCACCCTTCAGCACGGGCATCGCCACCTTAAGAAATGGTTGGGTTTTGAGCCCACATCACCTGTCTTGTCCCCAGGTGGAGGAGGACATAGTTGTCTACCGTTCCCTGTGTTTGGACAGTTTGTATATTTGAAAACGATTAAATTATATATTCTGATTTGCAGGTGGATCGAATTCAGTTACATTGCTTTTCTCCCAGGTAGTTTACTTCCCAACTCCTTAAGTATATTTTAACGAAGGGTTGCTGCATGCTGAAATTTAATTTGAGTCTGCCATAACATTTCTCTTTTAGAATCAATTGCTCACCTTAGGAGGAATATGTAAGACACATTTATTATCCATTTTAATGTTGGGTTCTTCCCATCTTCCAGAAATGTCTAGCGAGGAGAGGAGGGAGTGTTGGGACTGTTCACAGGTGGGAAAATGAGGGAGGGATTGGACAGCGATAGTCCCGTGGCTTTCCGGCAGTGGAACCAGGCCCCCTGGTTCATTGCAGCATCTGTTTTGTTCTTGTTCAGTGTCAGGGGAAGGTCAAGGTCTCAGTTGTAGCTCTGATGTCTCGCCAAGACGTTTCAGAAAAACAATCATACTTATTTATAGCCCAACCCAAGGGCCTTGGTGTTGTTACCGTATGGGCACTCAGGACCATCACCGCACAGAAGGAGCAGACCCTGCACGGAGAAAACTGGCATTCTCCTCCTCATTTACCAGGAGCGTCTACAGTAGGAAAAGGACGCATCTTTTGTAGCAGGTATGGGACAGTTATATCACATCCTGTGTGTTCATACATGAGCCCGTTTAAAAGTAATGCAGGGCCACGTCAACAAAAGAAAAATGTTATCTTTAAAAAGAAAAAGACTATTGATGTTCCGAGAACGCACTGGAAATAATGAAATAAAAATGGACACTTGGCTCCCAGCTTCCCAGCGTCACTGCGCAGGCGACATCCCAAGTGCTGAGAGAGAAAAAAGCACCGATGAGACGCGTGATGGATGGGCCTTCCATTTAGTTCCTAAAAGAAACAGGTTCCCTGTCTTCTCGCCAGAGCCCCACGCATCGCTCCACCCAGATGCCTGTGAAGTGTTCCCTGAAATGACAATGAAAGTAATCACATCGTTAAGCGAGTCAACTTATTGTTTTAAAAAACTCTTTTGGCAACGCAGACACGCTGACATTAGTACCAAAGAAAAAGGAGCATTTTCATAAACAATCTCTCTTAGAACTCTGCCAGGCACGTATATATGAAGCTGCCATTGTGGTGACTACTCACAATAGAGACGACTCAGGCTGTGTCAGGACAAGCTGCCTTCAGGCTTGGATAATGAGGGGAAAGGAGGGTGCCAGTCATTCAGACGCTTCCCCTCATTTTCAACATCCAGTTTGTGAAGAGAATATAGATGGAGAAGGATGTGGAACAGGAGAACTATTGCTGCATAAAATCTCCCCCCTTCATTCTTTTCACTTAAAAAAATTATAATATGATTGACTTCAGAGAGGAAGGGAGAGGGAGAGAGAGAGAGAAACATCCATGATGAGAGAGAATCATGGATTGACTCCCTCCTGCATGCCTCCTACTGGGGATCGAGCCCACAACCCGGGCATGTGTCCTGACCAGGAATCAAGCTGTGACCTCCTGGTTCATAGGTTGACACTCAACCACTGAGCCACGCTGGCTGGGCCAGAACATAGATACTCTTAATTCACTTGAAATAGCAAAATCTTATCTTCAGAGTAAAAGAATGTAAAGAATGTCTTGTTTTGTTAAATGAAAGGATATATAGACGGGCAATTTCACCTTTAAAACCGAAGTTTTTAATGTTGCAACTGTTCCCTGACCGGGAATCGAACATGACCTCCTGGTTCATAGGTTGATGCTCAACCACTGAGCAACACCGGCCGCGCTGTACTTTCTTGATTTTAAGGAGCATATTTATATTAGACTAGAGGCCTGGTGCACAAAATTTGTGCATGGAGGGGGGCGTGTCCCTCAGCCCAGCCTGCACCCTCTCCAATCTGGGACCCCTCGAGGGATGTCCGACTTCCCATTTAGGCCTGATCCCGGATCGGGCCTAAACAGGCAGTTGGACATCCCTCTCACAATCCAGGACTGCTGGCTCCCAACTGATCACCTGCCTGCCTTCCTGATTGCCCCTAACCACTTCTGCCTGCCAGCCTGATCACCCCCTAACCACTCCGCTGCCAGCCTGATTGATGCCTAACTGCTCCCCAGCCAGCCTGTTTGCCCCCAACTTCCTTCCTCTGCCAGCCTGGTGCCTCCCAACTGCCCTCCCCTGCTGGCCATCTTGTGGTGGCCATCTTGTGTCCACATGGGGGCAGGATCTTTGACCACATGGGGGCAGCTATATTGTGTGTTTCAGTGATGGTCAATCTGCATATTACTCTTTTATTAGATAGGATAGAGGCCTGGTGCATGGGTGGGGGCTGACTGGTTTGCCCTGAAGGGTGGGGGTTCCCTTGGGGCGTGGGGCAGCCTGAGCGAGGGGCCTGTGGTGGTTTGCAGGCTGGCCACGCCCCCTGGCGACCTAAGAGGAGGCCCTGGTATCTGGAATTTATTTACCTTCTACAACTGAAACTTTGTAGCCTGGAGCAAAGCCAAGCCTGCTGCTCGCTCCACGGCCAGCAGTGATTTCTGTTGGAGTTAATTCACCTTCTATAATTGAAACTTTGTAGCCTTGAGTGGAGGCTTAGGCTGGCAACAGGATGGCTTCTTTTGTTACCACGGAAACCCAAGCCTCCTTCCCTCTCTCAGTGGCTGTAGCCATCTTGGTTGGGTTTATTTGCATATTTGCTCCTGATTGGCTGGTGGGTGGGGCTTGGCTGGTGGACGTGGCTTAGGCATAGCAAAAGTGCGGTCAATTTGCATATCACTCTATTATTAGGTAGGATTTTAAACGTCTCTGTCTTCAATCTTATCTGTGCATTTCTGTCTGTAAGGTGAGGGGATAAAAAGGAACAAACAATAAAAAAGGAACAAAAAAACCCTATCTTGTTCTGTTCAGGCATCAAAGAGAAAAAACACCCAAATCAACATTTTGGAAAAGGAAAACTCTCTCCTTAATACACGTCTAGACTTGTGGAGTTCACATGGGGATCTTCCGTAGTCGGCATTAAAGGCATCTTTTCCCCTGCATCAGCTTGGATATGAATTTCTTTCTTTTTTTGGACAAAATAATAAAACAATATGAAAATTTTCTGTGACCATTCAAGGCTGCTTCCTGGTCGTGGGTGACTGGGGTTAGTTCACAGCCGTGGGCCGGGGTCATCATGGTCCAGTTCCTACTGAAGGGAATGCCTTTGTAACACAGATGAGATCCCGAGTCTGGCAGGGCATGCGGGGTAGCCAGCTCGTACATGTGCACACATGGAAGGCAGTATTATAGCCGTAAAATACGTGGGATGGGCCGCCTTCTCAGATCATGGCGTATTTACAAATCGTGACTCCCTCCGGAGATGTGCTGGGACTAAATCACGGTCTCATTTGCTCCAGCACAGAGAGTGCATCTTCTCCTGCCTCCGGCCAGCGAGCCATGGAGAGAGAGCAGTGCGATGCCTCACGTACGGCCTGGTCTCTGAGCATCCCCCACGTGTGAACTTGAACTATGGTCCAGGGGGTGAGGACAAGTGGCGTTCCTCTTCCCACAAGGACAGAATCCAACTCTCACTGCTTCCTAACCTCTCCCCTGCCAGGACTGTGCTCACGGGAAACCACTCCACTTTCTCCTTCCTCTTTCTGAAACAATAAACCGAGTTTTCTTTTATTTTTTGCAGGCCCAGTGAGAAACTGTCCACTGTGCCATCACCTATGTGAGCAGCTTCTAACGCAACCTCTTCCATGACTGTGATGTAAATTAGCCTCGAAGATGAGCTGAAAGTCCCATATTCACAATTCTGTATCGTCAGGGGTCTGTGGTCACAACACCGTGTCAGGAGTTGCAGAGGTGTATAAATTGCTTCTGCTTTAAAAATGATTCTTTGTATTTAAATTATGGTCAGAAGCCAAGAGGAGCCAGACATCATAGCAATGACTTTAAGTATCAGGAATTAAAATATATATATATGTATATGTATATATATATATGTGAACTCCAGAGAGGAAGGGAGAGGGAGAGAGAGATAGAAACATCAGTGATGAGAGAGAATCATTGATTAGCTGCCTTCTGAACACCCCCAACCCCCTCTGGAGATCAAGCCCACAACCTGGGCATGTGTCCTGACTGGGAATTGAACCGTGACCTCTGGTTCATAGGTCGACACTCAACCACTGAGCCACGCCGGCCAGGCAATTATTAAGAATTTTAAGTGAAGTGTTTAATTTTGTGAGATTTCACCATACCTGCAAATATGTTACTTTATTTATGTAGACTCCTGGCTTGTAAGCCTTTTGAAACTGTTGTTACATTCTAGCACCGCCAGTGGCGTGATGAGATACGCATTTGTTAACCGATCTGAAGCCCCTCGACACTCAGGCGCCAATGAGACCTGAGGCAAAGCAAATGAGGTAGAATCGATTGCTCTGCTCACTCTGAGTAGCACCCAGGCGGGGGGTGAATCTCCACGGAGAGGTGAAACAAGCACCTTCGTCACAGCTGCTGCCAGGGATCGCGCTCTGCAGGATGCATGCCACAGGGAAGGGACGTTCGCGTGCTGCAGGCTGTACATGGCATAGTTTGTGTGCGCATAAAGAAATCCCATGCCTGGAAAGCCTGTGGCTGACTGGATCTCCGTCTGAAACACTTTCTGGTCGATCATTTTGACACGGAAAACGTTGGTATTAACGTGACATCCTGTTCATTGATTTGTTCTTTAATTTGTATAAGAAAAGCAGCGTGTTTTACAAAGCACAGCTCTTGGTTGACCCTGGTTATCATCTTAAATGAAGGAATTGCCTCAAATAGAAGCCCATAGAGGTTTTTCAGAATGAAACACAATGGCCTAAAGAGAATTCTTAGAATTAAAATTCCTTCCTGGCCCACCTGTCTTCCAAACAAGCTTGTTATTCATTTTGTTTCTCTGCCATGTTCAGACCTAAACAAGGAAGGAAGTGGATGGGGCCTGAATTGTAAGTAACCGATTTCTTAAATTTCCAAAACTGGAGAGGGAAAACATTGGGATTTTGATCTGGGTCAGTCTCTCTCACAGGTTACTTGGAAATGTTTCTGACAAATTAAAGAAGCATGTGGAAAGCTACAGGGAATGGCAGAGACCAGATGATGGGAAGACGGGGCCCCTCCTCACTGCCCCTGTGAGTACACATGACCAGGATTTCAGCTTCTTCGTGGGCGTGGCCCCCTCCAGGCTTGGGCAGCTGACCTGTGGTCCCAACATGTGTGAGGTGCTTACCTGGGCTCCCCAGCATGCATGGCAGACCCCCAGGCAGGAGCCTCGGTCACTGGGCACAGATAGTTCAATGATTTTCACTTGTTACTTTCTCCTGAAAATTTCTAGGGTGAACTCCCCCAATGCTACCCCATGACAAAGTAAGAATGCATGACAGGAGGAACAATTCGGATAATTAATTTAAAATGTCCTATGTAATAAAAGAGTAATATGCAAATTAACCATCAATCTGCTACACCCACAGTTAGAAATCAATCAGGCTGGCAGGGGAGTGGTTAGGGGGTGATCAGGCTGGCAGGCAGAAGTGGTTAGGGGCAATCATGAAGGCAGTCAGGCAAGCAGTTGAAAGCCAGCAGTCTTGGATTGTGAGAGGGATGTTCAACTGCCAGTGGGATCGGGCCTAAATGGGCAGTCAGACATCCCTCGAGGGGTCCCAGATTGGAGAGGGTGCAGGCTGGGCTGAGGGACACCCCCCCTCCCATGCACAAATTTAGTGCACCAGGCTTCTAGTGTTTTTAATGATTTTTATAGAGAGAGAAGAAGGGAGAGGGATAGAGAAATAGAAACATAGATGAGAGAGAAACATCATCTATTGGCTGCCTCCTGCATGTCCCCTGCTGGGGATTGAGCCCACAACCCAAGCATGTGCCCTGATCGGGAATTGAACCAGTAACTTCTTGGTTCATGGGTTGATGCTCAACCACTGAGCAACACCAACTGGGTGGATTATTAATGATTTAACTGGGTTAGAAACTTAGAGTCAGAAGGTAACTGGGGAGACTTTAGATCAGATAACACCTCCTCCCAGCCATGATGCTAGATGTTTTTATAAAAAGTCTTCAAAATATTCTCATTCTTATCCATATTCCTTCCACAAATGTTGTTGAGACAGGGGCTGTTTGAGGATGTAGGAGCCAATGTGAAGAACACGGTGGGAACCCTGCCCTGCGGGGACTGTCCCTGGGAGAGACAATTCCGAAGAGAGGGCACTGGGTTAGACTGACAGGCAGCTGGTCCTGGGCTTGGACGGCACCTGCCCTGAGGGTCCCATCCACACCCTGGGTTTCCATGACCTCATAACTGAGAATCAGGCACGGCAACCACTGGCATCTACTTATTTGTGTAAGTAATTTTGCAATTAATTACAAATAAATTATTTATAATTATCTTCACAAATAATTCTATGACTATGTACTCATTTTATAAAACTCAAAGAACATTTATTTTTATTTAGATAAAAAATTTTTCAAAGGAAAAGAAACATCTCCCATTAAACTGTGATTACCCTTAAAATTAAGTTTTCAGTTTTCTCAGAAATGAGGGGGAAACCCCTAACTTGCTTTGTAAATGTGCACTAATCCTCTAGATGTGAGTCGGAGTATTCCCAGAGGGTTTATTTAGAAGGCAGGAGACATGCGTTTATACACCGTTTTATACCAAGCAATAGGCACACTGGGTAGCAACAACGCTTGCTTCCTGAACCTCTTGATACCATCTTCAGTTTCATGCCTGTTCGTCTTTGGCTGTTTTCAACTGAGTGACTTCTTTCCTCTGTTCTGATATTAACCTTGGTCAGACATACTATGTGCTGCAAATATTTCTTCCAGGACTGCTTTTTGCCTTTCACTTTCTTAATGTCTTTTGATGAGTGAAATATTTTAATGTGAATGAATTTTAAATGCATTAGTTAGGTTGGATTTTACTGAGCTTGTTGAAAATATATATATATATTTGTGCAAGAGTAGGCCTTCCTTCCCCCAGCTGCCGGCACTGGCTTCCCTCTGGCACCTGGGACACGGGCTTCACTCCCTCTGGCCCCAGCTTTATCTGGAAGGACGTCTGGAATTACATCCGGTCAAATTAGCATATTACTCTTTTATTATCCTACTAGAAGCCCGGTGCACAAAATTCGTGCACAGAGGGGGGTTGTCCCTCAGCCCAGCCTGTACCCTCTCCAATCTGGGACTCCTGGAGGGATGTCCGACTGCCCGTTTAGGCCCGATCCTGGTGAGATCGGGCCTAAACGGGCAGTTGGACATCCCTCTCACAATCCAGGACTGCTGGCTCCCAACTGCTCACCTGCCTGCCTTCCTGATTGCCCCTAACCACTTCTGCCTGCCAGCCTGATCACCCCCTAACCACTCTGCTGCCAGCCTGTTTGCCCCCAACTTCCCTCCTCTGCCGGCCTGGTCACCCCTAACTGCCCTCCCTTGCAGGCCTGGTCCCTCTCAACTGCCCTCCCTTGCAGGCCTGGTCCCTCTCAACTGTCCTCCCTTGCAGGACGGGTGCCTCCCAACTGCCCTCTCCTGTTGGCCATCTTGTAGTGGACATCTTGTGTCCACATGGGGGCAGGATCTTTGACCACATGGGGGCAGACATATTGTGTGTTGGAGTGATGGTCAATCTGCATATTACTCTTTTATTAGATAGGATAGAGGCCTGGTACAGGGGTGGGGGCCAGCTGGTTTGCCCTGAAGGGTGTCCCGGATCAGGGTGGGGGTTCCCTTGGGGCATGGGGTGGCCTGAGCGAGGGGCCTGTGGTGGTTTTCAGGCCAGCCACGCCCCCTGGCAACCCAAGCAGAGGCCCTGGTATCTGGAATTTATTTTCCTTCTACAATTGAAACTTTGTAGCCTGGAGCAGAGCCAAGCCTGCTGCTCCCTCCGGGGTGGCAGCCATTTCTGTGGCAGTTAATTCACCTTCTACAATTGAAACTTTGTAGCCTTAAGCGGGTGAGCCCTGCCAGGGTATGCAGAAAACTTTGCTTCCCCTGTTGCCACCGGCAACCCTGGCCTGCTCTCTCAAGCTCCAATCTGCCGCCATTTGTTTGAATTTGATTACCTTCTATAATTGAAACTTTGTAGCTTGAGTGGAGGCTTAGGCCTGCAATGGCTATGGAAAGCTTGGCTTCCTCTGTTACCTAGGAAACCTTGCTCTCTGTGGCTGCAGCCATCTTGGCTGGGGTTAATTTGCATACTCGCTCTGATTGGCTGGTGGGCGTGGCTTGTGTAGCAGAGTGATGGTTAATTTGCATATTACCATTTTGTTAGAGAGGATATAATAAAAGCCTAATATGCTAAGTCTGTGGTTGTCTGGTTTGCCATTCAACCAATCAAAGTGTAATATGCTAATGATATACTAAGACCACTCAACCACTCACTATGATGTGCACTGACCATCAGGGAGCAGACGCTCCAACTGGTAGGTTAGCTTGCTGCTGGGGTCCGGCTGATTGGGACTGAACTAGATGGGCCAGACTTGCTCTGGAGCCCTCCCAAGGGTCCCTCCCTGGCTGGTCAACCTCCCGAATCCCTCTCCAGCCCCGATCATGCACCAGTGGGGTCCCTTGGCCTGGCCTGTACCCTCTCACAATCTGGGCTGAGGGACACGCTCCCCCCGCCCCCCAAGTGCACAAATTTCGTGCACTGGGCCTCTAGTATATATATATTTAATCCTCACTCGAGGATATTTTTCCAATGATTTTTAGGGAGAGTGGAAGAGAGAGGGAAAGACAGAGAGAAACATTGATGTGAGAGAAACACATCCATTGGTTGCCACCTGCATGGCCCAACCAGGGCCTGGGCTGGGGAGAAGCCTGCAACCAAGGTACGTGCCCTTGACTGGAATTGAACCTGGAACCCTTTGGTCCACAGGCCAACGCTCTATCCACTGAGCCAAACTGGCTAGGGCAAGCTTGTTGAATATTTATTGCAACATGTCAGACCTTATATTCTAAAATATTTCCTGCTTCTTGTCCTCTCATCTTTCAATGGTCACCCAGTGTCACAATCTATTTAATCACATGACAGACTCACAGGCCTCCCATCTCCTGGGCTGTCTTGTCATCTTTTCTGCTCCTCTTTGCATGGTTTCTGCTCAGCTTTCTGCTGTGCCCAGTCTACCGTTCAACTCATCCGATGACTCTCCGCTGACATTATTGAAAATGTTTTAGAATGAATGTCTACGTTAATGTAAATGTTTTAGAATAACCCAATCCCATTTCCGGCTAAGTTCTCCATCCTTTCCTGTTAATCACGGTTCACTTAAGCATACATGTGCTAATTCCCGCGTCCGAGCGTCTGTGTGAGTACCCATGGACCCCTCTTTCTGCGGGTGTTCTCTGCATGTATTGAGGTGACTCCTGTGGGCTGGACTCTGTGTATAAACAGACCCTGAAGCCTGAGGCACAGGCCAGCCCTGCCCAGAGCGCCCCCTCTCCCGCCGGGCAGCGGATGGGGCTGAGCAGGTCCATCAGCTCTTTAAGGAGACCCGGCTCAGCTGCAGCTTTCCTCGATTTCCATTGGCCTCTGGTTTCTAATAATTTGATGTCAATATTTGCTTTTGGTCCTGATTTCCAAACACATGGTGGGCATCTTTGAGCTGTAGGCACTGCAACATGCAGGCTGTGGGGTTTGAGCCCCAATACAGTGAGATCTGAGTGCTTATCCTGCTCCGCTGGCGGGCGCTCAGCTGCGGCCTGTGGCAGGGGTCGGGGGCAGGAACCAGCTGGGTCTGCGTTTTCTTTTTTGTTTAATCTATTTTTAAAAAATACATTATTGATTTCAGAGAGGAAGGGGGAGAGAGAGAGAGAAACATCAATGATGAGAGAGAATTATTGATGGGCTGCCTCCTGCATGCCCCACGCTGGGGATCAAGCCCGCAACCCGGGCATGTGCCCTTGACTGGGAAACCAACCGTGACCTCCTGGTTCATAGGTCGATGCTCAACCACCAAGCCTCGCCGGCCGGGCGGGGTCAGTGTTTTCTACAGGTGCCTGTCCCCGACCTCTGCCCGATGAGCATCAGTGTCCCGCTGGGTCTCTTGGAGGCCACTGACCATCTCACCTGCACCAGGAAGTGACCCGGGGAGGCCAGCAGCTGCCCAGTCCTACCAGTTAGTTTAGAATATTTTGCACACAAAAATCTTAGCTGCTTTAAATTGTGTTTTAATCTGTTTTTTTTTTTTCCTAGTTTTTACAATGGCAGTGATGGCCTGTCATGCTTTCTTCGCCCACGTGAAAATCTGAACTCCAAGCAGATATTTTTAACTGTTGCCCAAATGTAAACATTTTTTAAAACTTTTTTTCTCACATCCAGTGTGTGAATTCTATCTGCTCCTGATTTGGAAAAATAATGACTTCTATTGCTTATCATCACAATCATTATAAAAAATAAAGCGGAACTGGGACATATATATGATTAACATTCTGAATTTCGGGAGGTCTTTGGGGAGGAGAAGGGAGAACATTCCCTCTACAGGTGGAATGAGAGGACGTCGGATCTGAGCTCAGTCCAGACTCAGTTTACCCCGTGCCTTCCAGATCCGCCGTTTTACCTCACAGCACGCTGAGCGTTGAAAAGAATGTAGAAAAGTCGGTGTAATAGCTGCTTCCTTTCTTCCAAGAGACGGAGTTTGTCCAGGGAGAAAGCGGAGGGAGCAGCCGGAGCCCCAGGTCATGGACGGAGCGGGGCGCCTGCGAGGACCATCCCTGGTTTCTCACACGGGGCACCCACGGGCCGCACCTGCCCGGCCACATGGGCTCCTGGGGCAGGAGATTGAAAGCTCTGGGCCCAGCTGGGTTTCGCTGCGATGGGCTGGGTCTGGTGCATAATGGAAAGGGCCACTCAGCCTCGGGCAGAGCCGCAGCCGGGCGCTCGCTGTGCTCTCGCAGCGCTGAGCTGCACATCCATCACGCTGCATGCCTCTCGCATTGACGAGGTTCTGACTTCTCGGGGCAGTGATTGATTCCAAAAATCCCGACCCAGCATGCCCCTGGCAGAAAATAGATTTGGGCTATTTAAAGAACATTTATTGAGCTCCAACTTCCTGAGGCCCAGCATGGAGCTATGGGGCAGATACAATGTAATTTGGTGCAAATATGGTTTTTGTACTTTGTAACCACAGTAGCGTGCATTCTGTGAAAGAGTGTGCAAAATGAGAAGGAGCAAGAAATCGGGGATATTCAGCAATTACGACAAACTGAAGACCTGAGAATGAAACCTTTACCTGCGCCAGGTGCTGAGTCCCGTGGGAACAGGACTGAGTCCTAAGCTCAGCTTTTGGGGGGCGGTGGAGGGTGAGGGACAGTGGGGTGCAGGCGGGTGGACCACAGCACAGAGCTCACATGACACCGTGATATCTCCATAAAGATGACTTCCGCCTTAAATCTGAGCGAGGACAAAAGCAGTGCACAGATGAGTCAGGAACGGGACCTTTTACACCCTAGGCACGCTATAAACACTGGACACCAATCTATGGTCCATTTAGTTCCCCCTTTTAACCACCCAGGAGTTTTGTGGAAAGGAGTTAAATGCTGGCTAATGATTATATTCTGTACAATGAACTGCATAGTGAACCGGCAGGTTTTAAGCTAGAAGATTATTTGTAATTACATAATTATTAAAGGATCTGGACTCACTCGGTGGGTTAGAGCATCCTCCTGATACGCCAAGGCTGTGGGTTCCATCCCCAGGCAGGGCACATGCAAGAATCTGCCAGTGAATGCATCAACAAATGGAACAACAAATCGATGTTTCTCTCTCCCTCCCCACCCCAAATCACTAAATAAAAATTTTAAAAAAGAGCAGATGCTAAACAGCAAATGCTAAATGGATAATATATTAGGAAACAATGAAAAAAATAGGAAAATGTAAACCAAAGACTGTCCTGGAGAAATTCTGGGGAACACACTTTGTAATGTCCTATTACAGACTGCTTGTAATGTCCTATTACAGACTGATTGTAATGTCCTATTACAGCCTAATTGTAATGTCCTATTACAGACTGCTTGTAATGTCCTATTACAGACTGCTTGTAATGTCCTATTACAGACTGATTGTAATGTCCTATTACAGACTGATTGTAATGTCCTATTACAGACTGCTTGTAATGTCCTATTACAGACTGCTTGTAATGTCCTATTACAGACTGCTTGTAATGTCCTATTACAGACTGCTTGTAATGTCCTATTACAGCCTAATTGTAATGTCCTATTACAGACTGCTTGTAATGTCCTATTACAGACTGATTGTAATGTCCTATTACAGACTGATTGTAATGTCCTATTACAGACTGCTTGTAATGTCCTATTACAGACTGCTTGTAATGTCCTATTACAGACTGCTTGTAATGTCCTATTACAGACTGATTATAATGTCCTATTACAGACTGCTTGTAATGTCCTATTACAGACTGATTGTAATGTCCTATTACAGACTGATTGTAATGTCCTATTACAGACTGCTTGTAATGTCCTATTACAGACTGCTTGTAATGTCCTATTACAGACTGCTTGTAATGTCCTATTACAGACTGATTATAATGTCCTATTACAGCCTAATTGTAATGTCCTATTACAGACTGCTTGTAATGTCCTATTACAGACTGCTTGTAATGTCCTATTACAGACTGATTGTAATGTCCTATTACAGACTGCTTGTAATGTCCTATTACAGACTGCTTGTAATGTCCTATTACAGACTGCTTGTAATGTCCTATTACAGACTGCTTGTAATGTCCTATTACAGACTGCTTGTAATGTCCTATTACAGACTGATTGTAATGTCCTACTACAGACTGCTTGTAATGTCCTATTACGGACTGATTGTAATGTCCTATTACGGACTGATTGTAATGTCCTATTACAGACTGCTTGTAATGTCCTATTACAGACTGATTGTAATGTTCTATTACAGACTGATTATAATGTCCTATTACAGACTGATTATAATGTCCTATTACAGATTGCTTGTAATGTCCTATTACAGACTGCTTGTAATGTCCTATTACAGACTGCTTGTAATGTCCTATTACAGACTGATTGTAATGTCCTATTACGGACTGATTGTAATGTCCTATTACGGACTGCTTGTAATGTCCTATTACGGACTGATTGTAATGTCCTATTACGGACTGATTGTAATGTCCTATTACGGACTGATTGTAATGTCCTATTACGGACTGATTGTAATGTCCTATTACAGACTGATTGTAATGTCCTATTACAGACTGAGAGTCTCCGCTTCCCAACTGGCCCAGGTGCCTGCTCGCTTCCCTCAGTGACCCGAGGAGACTCGTTCAGAGCGGCCGAGGCCAGCACGCAGGGGAGGCCCGCACGTGGAGGCCCTCACACGGAGCCCTCACACGTAGGCCCGCACACGGAGGCCCTCACACGTAGGCCTGCACACGGAGGCCCTCACACGGAGCCCTCACACAGAGGCCCGCACACGGAGGCCCTCACACGGAGGCCCGCACGCGGGGGGAGGCCCTCACACGGAGGCCCGCACGCGGGGGAGGCCCTCACACGGAGGTCCTCACACGGAGGCCCGCACATGGAGGCCCTCACACGGAGGCCCGCACACGGAGGCCCTCACACAGAGGCCCACACATGGAGACCCGCTCGAGGAGGCCCCCACGCTCCTCAGGGGAGAATGTGACTGTTCCCTGACTTACCCAGTTACACATTTTCCTAAATTCAAAAGGAAAAGCTGACAGAAACGACATGGAAAACCTTTTTAGAGACCAGACCAAGTTTTAAAACAACTACCTGCCCTCAGACTCCCAGCACGGCTCCCCAGACATCATTTGTCTCTGTTGGACAGGAACAGACCCTCTCTGAGCCCTCGGTTTCTATCAGACATGCCCTTGTCAGGGCAGGCCCAGGGCCAGGGCTGCTTGCATCACCGCATAGTAACAGTCAGCAACAGAGAGCCGTGTCCTGCGGGAGTGAACGCTGGGCGCAGACGCAGCCCTGGCACTCTGGACTTCTGGGGGGCGTGCCAGTGCCATGGCGCCTCCTCTCCCAGGCGTGGGTGCACCCCTGCGGCACCGCATCCTTGTGTGGGACGACTGCGATCTCAGCCCCTCCCGCCTGTGGAGAAGTGCAGAGCCTTCCACCCCGCAGGCGGCCGGCTGCCTCCCGAGTAGCTGGTGAGGACACAGTGGGAGACATGGTGTCTTGCAGCCCAGGTCATCCTGGGACAGGCGTGTAGAAGGCCCTGGGAGCCGAGAGCCTGGGTGCGGTTTCAGACCGTCTGCCGGTGAAGGAGGAGCGTGACCTTGACGTGGCATCTCGGGCACTGAGAGGCGTCCACCCCCCGCTGTCGGGGTCTCTGGGGCCACAGGGCAGCGTGGGGGCAGGGCGCTCTGTCAGGGACGGAACTGTCTCAGGTGAGAAACCTGGAGCCCAGGTAGCATCCACAGCAAGGGGCTCCTCTGCGGCCTTCGATGCGCTGAATGGGGGCGGGGGAGGGGTATCAGGGTGAACTTCCTAGAGATAAACAGCAGAGGGATTTGTAAAAAAGGCAAAGCACCCGCAGAATTATTCCAGGGGTTCCGGCCTCTGATGGGAATTGCGGAAGATGGCCTGTGATTTGATGAGTTAATTCACAGGATCCTGGATCGTGTCTGAGACTGAAATTTAAACTTAGAGAGGAGCATTGAAGTCTGTTTAATTATTCGATTTCCAAAGCATCTGTGTCCCCGGGGGAGCGACCTCTAGCACCTCCTGGCGATGATGAAGGAGACAAATTACTGCACCGCTCCGGGCCGGTGAAGGCTAACATTTGTATACGGGGCGGGGTGGGGGGGGTAGCTATCGTACCACCTTAACATTACTTTCACAGAATAAATGACATCACTTATGTGAAGGGCTTGGGAAACGCCTGCTGCACACATGCCCTACTCACACCCACTCTCCCTCTGATCATACACCAAACGTACATGCACAGTGAGCCTGGCGTGATGACTGTGCACGTTCTGTGCGCGCCAACCCCTGGTGGGCAGGCGCTCACATAGGCCCTTGCTTTCACCCTGAGCTGTGTGGCTGTTGGAACAGCCTTTTAGACCCGAGCTGCCCGCACGCATGGCTGTTAGACTCGTCATTACGGGAAGTACAGCATATGAGATGCGGCCTCGCAATACTCTCTCTAGTTCCTTTCCATCCACGCGTCATTCAAAGCATGTTCCATGCTGCTCTGGTTTTCAGCAGGCGACGCAGGTCAGGACTTCGGATGTGGGCCAGGACCCGGGCACCTGGGCCTCTGTCCTTTGCCTCAGCCCGGAGCGCCACCCTCACAGAAGAGGCACAAAGCAACAAAAACGTCTTCAAGAAATAAATCAGAAACACCCGGAGGAGCTCTCTGCCCTCTTGGGTGTGCCTGTGAGCAAGAAGACATTTATTTTAAAATATTTTTTATTGATTGCAGAGAGGAAGGGAGTGGGAGAGAGAGAGAAACCCTAATGATGAGAGAGAATCACTGATCAGCTGCCTCCTGCTCGCCCCACACTGGGGATGGAGCCTGCAACCCGGGCCTGTGCCCTGACTGGGAATCAACTATGACCTCCTGGTTCATAGGTTTACACTCAACCCCTGGCCACACGGGCTGGGCAAGGAAGGCATTTACCAAGTCCTGTGGGAGAGGCTGCTGGGCAGTCCCAGGTGGGACCTGAGCTGAGAGACCAGACATGAGGGCTCTCCGATTCCCGTTCCAGAAATCACTCCTGAAGGAGAGCGTCGCTGGGCAGGAGGTGGGAGGCCGTGGGGTGCTCCGGGAGGCGGCCGCTGTGGTCTACTTGGGGTGTCTCTGGAGGTTGCTTTCAGGGAACCCCAGGTGGCTTGTGCACCAGGTCAGCTTTCACCTGGGACACGTCCTGACATCCTGAGAGTCCTGACTGCACCACCTCCAGCCGGGAGGCACTGCCGCCTGCTAATGTGACAGAATGAGCCAGGCCTTCCCAGAGTTTGTGTCCAGTTCGCTGTAAAACATTCCTCCTTGGAAGGAGCTCTTTCCCATCCAAGTTTGTTCCTCAGTTTGCTTCTCCCACGGTTCTGCCGATGGCATTGCCCCAGATGCCCGCTGAGCGCAAGGAGCCGCATGTTGGCAGAGGAGTTGCACCAGCTCTAGGCCAGTGGGGCTTTTGGAGCATCGATTCGCATTCACGGGGAGTATTTCAGGGTGAGAGGTGGGCCCCGGCTTTGGGCGGCAGGCACACGTGCACAGTGTATTTGAGAAGTCGCCCGAACCTTGTAGACTCTGAGAGTATTTCAAATGCACCGAAGGTGGCTGAGTATTTTCCTTGGTCTGAGGAAGAAACAGAAAGAATTGCAAAGATCTCACTGTGCTGACTTGGTTTCCTGCTTGCTGACGAGGGCCGGAGGGTCTGAGGGGTGGCTGTGCTACGGCAGATGGAAAATGCAGGTATTTCTAGAGTGTTCCGCAGGAATCAACTGTGACCTCCTGGGGCCTGAGCCGGGGTGGAAGCGTCACAGAGAGGGCGGCAGTGGGGCTCTCACAGGGATGGAGCCGTCCTGACAGATGCCATCGGCCGCCCTGGCCTCGTGGGGGTCGGGGACGGGACTCTGTAACCGCTGGAGACCCTGGCCCCTCAGCACCTCCCCGCTTCCCTGGCCTGGAAGAGGATTTCTGACAGAAACGCCAGTTTGAAGAAGGGGATTGCACTTAGGTAATAATTTCTGTAAATAAGTAGTCCCTCCAATAAAGGGTAACCCAAGATGCATGCAGACTTGCCCCGTTGCTGACCCCTGTCCCACTGAGTGTGCGTGGACGCCCTGCCGCCTGGTACTGAGGTGGCGCTGCATGGGGGCGATGCTGCATGCGGCCCGGCGTAGGGATGGCAGGGTGTCAGGAGTGGCGTATCCTAATGTTGTCGCCCACACAGAACTAACGAAGAAACACGGTTAGGCTCCTGCGAGCGCCTGCTCACACATTCTCCGCTGATCACACTCCCCTGGTCATGCGGCGTGAGGACATCTATCTAACATACAATGATGCTTCAGCCCTGGCCGCCCAGCTGACGGCGCTGCCCTGGCGCCCGAAGGAAGCGTCCCCAGCACCCGTTGGGTCAGCCTCTTGTGCTCAGGACTCTACACCCGGAGCCATTTTCAACAGGAAAGTCACCGACAAAACCCTCACACTGTGAGAAACGTGGCTCTGCAGACCCCACAGGGACACCTGCTTATGGGAGGGCAGCCAGACACCGGGCAGGACACGGCCCTGCTTCCCTCAGCGGGGCACCTGCATGCCAGCTGACCAGTGTGTGCTCCTCTGTGTAGTCCATGCAGCTTGGGAAGCACCTGGGTTGCCTGGCCGGTGTGGCTCCCTGGTTGACTGTCGACCTATGAACCAGGAGGTCACGGTTCAATTCCATCAAGGCACATGCCCGGGTTATGAGCTTGATCCCCAGTGTGGGGCGTGCAGGAGGCAGCCGATCAATGACTCTCTCTCATCATTGATGTTTCTCTCTCTCTCTCTCTACCTCCTTCTTCTCTGAAATTAATATATATGTGTGTGTGTGTGTGTGTGTGTGTGTGTGTGTATTTAAAGCACCTGGATCGGCCCACAGACACCCTTTAGTGAGTGGGGAATTCACAGATATGGAATTTGCAAATAGCAAGGATGGGCTGCCATCAGATATACCCTCACTGCCTGTTCAGGTCCTGCAGGGCCTGCACTCTGAGAGTGGCACCCACATCTTACCAACCAGTCTGTCCACACAGCATTTGTCTGGGAGACCAGAGCAGAGATGAGGAGGGTCCTTACTTTTGTTGTTGCTGTTAATCCTCACCTGAGGGTATTTTTCCATTGATTTTTAGAGAGAGTGGAAGAGAGAAGGAAAGACAGAGAGAAACATCGATGTGAGAGAGACACATTGGTTGGTTGCCTCCTGCATGTGCCCCGGCCAGAACTGGGGAACCAGGAACCAACGTACGTGCCCTTGACTGGAATTGAACCCGGGTCCCTTCAGTCTGCGGGGTGACCCTCTATCCACTGAGCCAAACCGGCCAGGGAGGGATGGTCCTTACTTCACCATATTGCAGTGGGTGATTCCAAATGACTCACCTCCAGGCAAATTGCCTATCAAGCAGTGAGAGAGAAACTAGTTTCTTTTAACCCCACCACACTTTTGGATGACGGCTCAAAGACCTTAGTTTTATGGGGGTGAATACACATTCGAGTCAATGAAAAACTCGAGGGGACATGAGACGTTTGTTAAAACAAAGTGAAACGAATAAATGAATACAGTCTTCTTCCTTGGTCTACTTTGGTGCCATTTTTGCTTTCACACAACTAGGAGCCCACAGCTCTGCATTTCCTGGGCCGATGGCAGGAGACTCGGGGTCACGGGCAGTTGGGATGCACAGGGGCCTCCATCCGTCCCCTCCTCACTGTCCTCTGAATGACAGGCTCGTCCCCGATCTGACACTTCCCGGTTCTCACCCAGACCCGCTGCCTTTCTGTCGAAAGATGCCCAAACCTGTCTGCATGGTTGGCCATGTGGCTGCCGGTCGCACAAACCTTGTAATCTCTAAATTATCTAAGTTACGTATTTATAACTAAAGAACACGCAAATTGCCAAGGAAAACCCAGAGTTCTCACCTTATAATTCCTTCCCTCCTAATCCCCTCTGTTTAGGGGTTTGTCATAAATGCACAGACTTTTGGTTTGTTTCATTGTGTGCAAATGTACAATCCTGTGAACCCTATTTTTCTGTACCGGGCTCTTGCTCACTGCTGTATCCTAGAAAGATCTAAGTCCAAAGTCTTTTAAAATGGGTGCTTTTGAGGCCCCAGAGTGCTGCACCCCCATGTTAGATGCTGGTCAGCATTAAACTTTCATTGAATTAGAAATCGCTGCTCACGTCTTGAGAGGAATGGAACTCGGGGTCAAAGGGCAACGCGCTTTTCTTGGCGGGGGTTACCAGCATCCACTCTGAACAGTTTCCTCTCCCGGGCCTTCTCAGTCTCAGTGGTAGCGCCAGGACCTGCAGAACAATTTGCCTAAACGACAGGTGAATTGGTTGAAGAGAAACTGGTTGATTTGACAAATTGTTCATAACGACAAATGGCTCAGAAGGACAAATTGCACAAAAATGAATATTTCTGATCGTGTGCTCCCGACGACTTGTCCTTCTGTGCACGGAATCTGGAGATGTGCCTGTGGTTTTCAGGCACCTGTCAGTGTTTCCTTCCTTTCATCAAAGGTTGGGGGAGGAGGGCCTTTTTTGCGTGGACTCCGGGAGGGTTTAAAAAATGTGCACAGGTCCTGAGCCCTTTGGTTCCATCGCCTTCCCGAAACACCACTGATGCGCAGTGAGCTGCGTGAACTTCTTCCTGTCGCTTGGTCTCCAAAGCAGAAACGGTTTGAAATCACAGCAATGCAACGGTGTAGAAGAGTAAAAATTCTGCTTCAAATGTTTCTGGGAAATCTTGGGTTAGAGTGGAACACATATGTAGTGGGCAACGAGGAAGCTCGATGGACATAAGTGAAGCAGACATCATTGACCAAATGTGAATTAATTTTAAAATATAAAAACTGTACAAGATGGAAAATGTTATCCAGATGATTTTTAGAGTGGTGCACTTTGCCTTTAGACAAACCACCTGGAGCTAGAAGTAAAATTAAACATTCTCGAACATAAACAAAATAAGCACTGTGGTTAAAAGAGAATGAATTTGACGTGGGCTGGTGAACACACAAGACAATATGCAGATGATGTGTTCTAGAACTGTACACCTGAAACCTATATAATGTTATCAACCAATGTCACCCAATAAATTAAAATTTAAGATTTAAAACATGGAACAGAAATACAGAAGTGCTCAAGTTGTAAATACCTCTGTGATAATAATGAAGGTAGGTATTCAGTGTCTAGAAATACTTTTGTCATTTCAACTCATTCATATGACCTCAGCAATGCCCTCGGATTTATCTTTTGCATAATTCACTTAGCAGTTAGCAGGCACGACGTCCAAGTGGCACAAATAACCTAAAAAACTACAGTTTTTGTTTCTGTGGAAGTAACAGATCTTCTCCACCATCCACAAAAAAAAGGGGGAGTCCGAGTTCAAATCTCCAGATGAGAAAGCTTGCTAACCTTTGGTACATGGTTTGAAGTAGTACAGTGGTGTTTATTTGTGGCTCGTCAGTTGAATTTTCTCTTCACGGACCAAGTTGCATATCCAATAAACTGAAGTGAAATGAAGTTCCTTGGCAGCGCTGTTTTCAGGCGCTAAGATGGACAGGATGAGCCAGGACTGGTGGGCCGGGGCCCAGCGGCGCCTCTTACCTCCCTCCGGCTCCGTAGCGCCCAGCGGGATGCCACGACCTGGCTCAGACACAGGGCCGTGCTGGGCAGCTGTCCTTCCAGGACCCTGTCATTTCCTTGTTCCTTATTTTATTTTTTATTGGTTTCAGAGAGGAAGGGAGAGGGAGAGAGAGTCAGAAACATAAATGATGAGAGAATCACGGATCGGCTGCCTCCTGCACGCCCCATACTGCGGATCGAGCCCACAACCCAGGCATGTGCCCTTGACAAGAATCGACCCCAGGACCCTTCAGTCCAAAGGCTGTCGCTCTATCCACTGAGCCACACCGGCTCAGGCTGCGTTCCCTGCTTTAGACCAGCCAGCACCTGAGAGAGGCGACCAGCAGCAGATGGGCAGCTTCGGAAGGCCGCCTGGAATGGAGAGTGTGACGTGAATGACTGACTGGGACACCGTCCGTGGCTTAGCTTCCTTCCTCCCCACTGCTACCCTCCCTCCTTCCTTCTACCGCCTTGTTGCCCAGGCAGCTTACCCAACGGGCATGTGCTGAGGAAGTGAAGGAGGATCACAGCAAAGTAACAAAATTCAAGGAAATGAAGATGTGCCTTTTCCAATAACATTCTGAATCACAGCTACTCTGCATCCTCTGTGAGGCTGCCGACTGATGCCCACCGCAGGGTGGATGGTCACCCCACTCACCCACCGACAGGTGCCCCAGCAGGGCGGATGGTCTCCCCACTCATCCACTGACAGGTGACCCAGCAGGGCAGGTGGTCTCCCGACTCACCCACCAACAGTTGCCCCAGCAGGGCGGGTGGTCTCCCCACTCACCCACTGACAGGTGCCCCAGCAGGGCAGGTGGTCTCCCCACTCACCCACCGACAGGTGCCCCAGCAGGGCGGGTGGTCTCCCCACTCACCCACCGACAGGTGCCACAGCAGGGCGGGGGGTCTCCCCACTCACCCACTGACAGGTGCCCCAGCAGGGCGGGGGGTCTCCCCGGTTGTGTTTTCCAGCACTCGGTCGTACTTCAAACCCTATTTGTTTCAGTAAAGATTGTGGAGCTAAAAAATCATTAATGTGAAACAAAGATGGCTGTTTTCATAAAAGCTAAGATGAACTATTTAGCAACAGTAGATAGAGCTGAGGCCTGAGGTCATTTAAAATTGTTTTCAAAATACTCACAGACCAGACCCCGATGCAGGTTGGGAGGAGGGGAAGGCATTACCTAGAAACCTCAATAACTTCCACACTCCAATTGCTTCACGAATGTTCTGACTCCACTCTTTTTAAAAAATTGAAACTGGAAAGTGCCGTTTTAGCAAAAAACCCGCTCCTGGCCAGTGACCCCACTCTGCTCGATGAGCGTGTACAAAATGTTCACAGGGGCCGTTTCCGACAACCCACACCTCCCGCAGAGGATTGTGAGGCTGTGGTGTCTGCATCTTCGGCGCCTGTGGAAGCGCCTCGCTGAGGACAGGACTGTGCGGGTGGAATTAAGTTAAGACTTGACACAGGAGACCGTCCTGGGTTGCCTGGGCCCCTAGTCGATGGTGAGCATCTTTAGGAGGCGTGCAGGGCCGAGGCGGGCAGGCCGTGTGCAGTGATGCGGCCACAATCCAGCGATGTGACATCATAACCGGCGACAGGTACTTTGTAGCAGGTACTTTGTAGCAATGAGAGCGAAGTATAGCCACACACAGCGCGGTGGGCAGGCGGGCGCTGTGCTGATGTAAAGACAGACACAAAAGGCTCCATTTTTACAAAGTGACAACAGTCAAAATAAATACAGTTGATAGACTTCATAATGGTTTGTTAGTGAATGGCGGAGTATACTGGAGAGGCCTGTTGCTTTGTTAGAATACTCTATTTCATCACGTGCAGCAACCCAAGGTGATGTTTCTGTAATGGAATCCTGAGAAGTCACTAAGGCAAGCAAATGCTATTATTATCTCAGCTCCTTTTGTTTTGTGATTTTCAATAAACAAAAGGGATTTCACTCCCTATGGAGCTAGAGTGTAGAGTATTATAACTAGCATCTAGCATGGCTCTATATATGTCCCACTTGTATCTATTTGCCACATATCATCTCTGCTTATATACTTACTAGTGGCCCGGTGCACAAAATTCGTGCACGAGGGGGGATGTTCCTCAGCCTGGCCTGCACCCTCTCCAATCTGAGACCCCTTGAAGGATGTCCTACTGCCGGTTTACAGGGATTGGGCCTAAACCGGCAGTCAGACATCCCTCTCACAATCTGGGACTGCTGGCTCCAGCCGCTCACCTGCCTGCCTGCCTGATTGCCCCTAACCACTTTGCCTGCTGGCCTGCTCACCCCCAACTGCTCCCCCTGCTGGCCTGCTCACCCCCAACCTCCCTCCCCACTGGCCTGCTTTCCCCCAACTACCCCCCTGCTGGCCTGCTCACTCCAAACTGCCCCCCCTGCTGTCCTGATCACCTCCAACTGACCCCCACTGATGGCCTGCTCACCCCAGCTGGCCCCCCTGATGGTCTGCTTACCCCCAACAGCCCTGCCCCCCACCAGCCTGATCACCCACAACTGCTGTCCCATACTGGCCTGATCACCCCGCGGCGACCCAAGCTCCCAGCCCCTCCTTTTTTTCTTTTTCTTTTTTTTTGTTCAGTGCCTCCTTGAGTGGAGGCCAGGGCTGGCTGGAAGCAAGTATTTGGGATTTATTTATCTTCTATAATTGAAACTTTGTAGCCTTGAGCAGAGGTCAGGGCCGGCCAGGGAGAGCAGGAACCTTGGCTTCCTCCATTGCCAGGGGAAACCCAAGCCTCCTGCTCACTTTAGCTCCATGGCCACCATTTTTGTTGAGATTTATTTATCTACTATAATTGAAACTTTGTAGTCTTGAGTGGAGGCCAGGGCCGGCTGGAAGCAGGTATCTGGGATTTATTTGTCTTCTATAATTGAAACTTTGTAGCCTTGAGCAGAGACCAGGGCTGGCCAGGGTGGGTGGGAAGCTTGGCTTCCTCCATTGCTGGGGCAACCCAAGCCTCCTGCTCGCTCCAGCTCCATGGCCGCTGCCATCTTGGTTGGGTTAATTTGCATACTCACTCCTGATTGGCTGGTGGGTGTGGCTTGTGGGCATAGCGGAGGTATGGTCAATTTGCATGTTTCTCTTTTATTAGTGTAGATTTATAATTTACTAGAGGCCCGGTGCATGAATTAGTGCACCAGTGGGGTCCCTTGGCGTGGCCTGTGGGATCAGGCCGAAACCGACTCTCCAACATCTTCCAAGGGGGTCCCAGATTGCGAGAGGGCACAGGCCAGGCCGAGGGACCCCACTGGTGCACGATTGGAGCCAGGGAGGGATGAGGAAGATTGACCAGCTGGGAAGGGATCGCAGGAGGGATCCAGGGTGTGTCCGGCCTGTCTTGCTCAGTCCTGATAAGTCAGACCCAGCAGTAAGATCACCTACTGGTCAGAGCATCTGCACCCTGGTGGACCAGTCGACTGTCTGCCCCCTGGTGGTCAGTACACATCATAGCGAGCAGTTGAGCTGCCTTAGCATATCATTAGCGTATTGCGCTTTGATTGGTTGAACAGACGACTGGACACTTAGCATATTAGGCTTTTATTATATAGGATTATCTCTGTCTATGTATCATCTATACCTATCATCTATCTTAAAGTACACATAGACATTCAAAATAAAGAATGATTTAACTTGAATCTAATTGATCTCTTTTTTAATTAATAGAACCCCTTTTTCTCAAGCTGATATTATCTCCCAGGGAAAACTTTGCAATCCATCCCTGCCCTTCCCCAGGGGCCCGAGATCTGCCCAGGGATAATGTCGTTTTCTACATTCTTCCAACTTGCCATTTCCTTCTTATTTAGAGAACGATTATCTGAGTGAGACCATTCCTATTTGATTCCTCAGAAAAGTCAGAGTGATGAAGGGCCTTTCTTAAGATGCTTTCCACACAGAGGGGCTTTCTCAGGCTGAGGGCTGCATATTGTCACAGCAGGGGCGGCGGCAGCCAGCGGCACCTCCGGCAGCACAGCGCTGCCTTATTAATCTCCCAGGGAGCTCTCTGGGCACCCGCTGGCCATCGCGCCCCATTTCCCTGCAGTTTCCTTGGGTTAATGCATGCTCATTACAGACGGAATGGCCTCTTTGCCACCCCAGCCTATTACTGTCATGCCTCGGGCTGGGTGAGGACAGCGCCACCGTGCACCCCAGGCACCTGAGCGCACATTCCAACATGCAGGGACTTACCAGCACGCACTTCTTACAGGGCTACACGAGGGCTTTGTTACATCTGCTTTGTTTCAGATAAAACTTTTTAGAGAGGAACTATTTCTCAATGACGACCTTTTAGAACTTGAATTTCACTTACACAGACCAACATTTCTCAAAATGATTTCGGTCCCTAAGACTTTTTCTCAGTGCCATCTTTCATTTTAAGGCATTACTCCATTTTCCCAAAACCTGAACAGCTTTGTTTTTCTCGTTTCTAAAAGGAACAAGGAGCCCCAGCCAGTTCGGCTCAGTGGATAGAGCATCGGCCTGCAGATTCTCTCTCATTGTTGATGTTTCTGTCTCTCTTCCTCTCCTTTCCTCTCTGAAATAAATAAAAATATATTTAAAAAATAATAAAGCAGGGCCCACAAGCACTGAAGCAGGGAAGGTGAACTGCTTGCAGTGCAAGACCCCCACGCCCCATGGGCGGCGGACAGGTAGGGTCCACACTTCTCTCCTCCAGCGCTGACTGGATGGTGCAGAACTCCTTTAAACTCACTGACTGGGTCTTTTTTAATTGGACAAATAATTGCTCCCATATACTCACCACTTACCATGTGCCAGAAAAAATGGTCCACCTCATTGTTCTTAACGTATCTAACGCCCCAATAATGTTTGGTGGAGATGTTATGATTCACCCCCATTTTACAGGACATGGAAACAGCACCTTTTCATAAATGACTTATTTCCTCTCAGCTTAAGAGTCTGAGCTGGGCTATAGTCTCCTTCCTTCCTTATTCCTGAGATGAATAAAAAGACTAGAGATGAGATGAGGACCTCTTGGTGACGACATGCTGGCTTTGGTGTTTCTGTGGCTTGAAAGCTTCTAACACACAACACACGCGTGTTCCTTTTCTTCCCCCAGAAACCAGACATGGCACCACTACTGCTGCGAAGATCCCTGGCCCCGCCCCAAGGGGGAGGGCGAAAAGCGAAAACAGGATGGAGTGGGCCCGACACCCCAAGTCTCTCCCGGCTCCCCCTGCTCTCTCTGCATCCTTGGGCTCCTACGTGTGTATTTTTGGCACAAAGTCTTTGTATTTGACGTTATTTCATAAGGCTTGTCCCTTGTGTCTAAATGCATTACCCCCGTAGCTCCGGGCAACTTTCATTTTCTGAGGCATAAGAATACTCTCTCTTTCTCATTTTTCTTCCCGGCAGCTTTTCATAAATACACAGGTGAATGTTTGTCCTGCTCTGACTGAATTTTAATAAATTCTCTGATCTTCCTCCATGGTCTTCTGTGAAGAGTGGGAAACCTCTAAACCTCACAGCTCTTCCTTTTAGCAGATCCAGAGACACACGAATATGTTAAAACACACGTTAGAAATATTACAAACTGCTTTAGGCTCAGCCACCATGGCTCAGGGGTTGAGTGCTGACCTATGAACCAGGAGGTCACAGTCACGGTTCGATTCCCAGTCAGGGCACATGCCCGGGTTGTGGGCTTGATCCCAGTAGAAGGTATGCAGGAGGCAGCTGATGCATGATCCTCTCTCATCATTGATGTTTCTATCTATCTCTCCCTGTCCCCTCCTCTCTGAAATCAATCTACACTAATAAAATAGAAAGATGCAAATTGACTGTACCTTCATGACACCCATCAGCCAATCAGGAGTGAGTATGCAAATTAACCCAACAAAGATGCTGGGTTAATTTGCATATGCAGGCGCTGAGTGGCCGGGGGTGGGGCGGGATGCTTGCATCATCGCCATGGCGATGATGCAGGCGTTCCACACTGCCCCAGCCACTCCGGGCCTCTGGGCAGCGTGGGAAGGCAGAAAGGCAGCTCCGGGCCGGAGCAAAGGCAGAAAGGTGGCTCTGGGCCTGGAGCAAAAGCGGAAAGGTGGCTCTGGCCAGAGCAAAGGCAGTGCTGGCAGCCAGGGGAAGGAAGGCCCATTCTTGCACGAATCTTTGTGCATCGGGCATCCAGTAAAAATGTATTTACAAACAAACAAACAAAAAAGGCCTTAGCAAACCATGAGGTTACATATGAAAGGCAAGAAGTGCGTGAGGGTCAGCTGCCAGGGTGCGGGGGGCATGAGACTGGGACGTGGCCCCTCGTGGGGCACCACTGTCTCCCTCCCAGCACGGACCCAGGTGGTGGGTCCCGTCCGCAGCTGCACCAGCCTCCTGGCAGCAGGTGGGCCTGAGACTGCTGCGCAGGGTGGGCCAGCGCCTCCTGCTGTGTTCCTGCAGTGGAGACACTGGCCAGGGAATGGTGGTGTGTTCAGCTAGCAGCTGAGATGCCGCTAAGCCAAGACCCAGCCAGGGGGCTCACTCACATATGACCCTGGTGCTGAGTTCTGTGGGAAGAGCCAGCATGGAGCTTGTGGGATCCATGTTGATGGTCCAGAGTTTGCAGGAACTGGAGCCGACCGTCAGACGGCGTTCTGGCTGGTCAGCCTACTGCCCGGCCCCTGGAGCTCTGCCCTGTGACAGCATCTTGGGGACCCCAGTCCCTGGTTTTAATGAGCAATCAGCTGCCTTGTAGCCACAGTTCGCCTACCGAGGAGTCCTTCCTGCAGGCAGGTTGGGCATGCTCCTCACCTTCTCCCAACCACTCTCAGAAGCTCACCCTTCTCCTTCTCCTTCTCCTTCTCCTTCTCCTTCTCCTTCTCCTTCTCCTTCTCCTTCTCCTTCTCCTTCTCCTTCTCCTTCTCCTTCTCCTTCTCCTTCTCCTTCTCCTTCTCCTTCTCCTTCTCCTTCTCCTTCTCCTTCTCCTTCTCCTTCTCCTTCTCCTTCTCCTTCTCCTTCTCCTTCTCCTTCTCCTTCTCCCTCCTCTTCTCCTTCTCCTCCTCCTCCTCCTCCTCCTCCTCCTCCTCCTCCTCCTCCTCCTCCTCCTCCTCCTCCTCCTCCTCCTCCTCCTCCTCCTCCTCCTCCTCCTTCGCCTTCGCCTTCGCCTTCTCCTTCGCCTTCTCCTTCTCCTTCTCCTTCTCCTTCTCCTTCTCCTTCTCCTTCTCCTTCTCCTTCTCCTTCTCCTTCTCCTTCGCCTTCGCCTTCTCCTTCTGCTTCTCCTTCTCCTTCTCCTTCTCCTTCTCCTTCGCCTTCGCCTTCGCCTTCGCCTTCTTCTCCTTCTCCTTCTCTTTCTCCTTCTTCTCCTTCTCCTTTGCCTTCTCCTTCTCCTTCTCCTTCTCCTCCTCCTCCTCCTCCTCCTCTTCCTCCTCCTCCTCCTCCTCCTTCTTCTTCAAATATATTTTTATTGATTCTAGAGAGGAAGGGAGAGGGAGAGAGAGATAGAAACATGGATGATGAGAGAATCATTGACTGGCTGCCTCCTGCATGCCCCCTACTAGGGATTGAGCCTGCAACCTGGGCATGTGCCTTGACTGGGAGTGAAACTGAGACCTCTTGGTTCACAGGTCAATGCTCACTCACTGAGCCACACCGGCTGGGCAGTAGCTCACTCTTCTTCAGGGTCTGAGACATTGCCGTCACCTGCAGCTGACACCTGCTCAGCGGTTCTTGCTCCCAGAACTGGGTGTAAGCTGTGATCTTGCAGGATTGGGGTCTGGGAAGTGGGGATGCTGAGTTGCGTCCCCATGAAGTAATGATGTAGTTACTGTTTGAAGGTGAGACACTGGGGTCTGATTGCTGCCTAAAAGGTGACAATGCTGCCCTGGCCAGTGGCTCAGTGGTTAGAGCATCAGCCCACGGCTGGAAGGGTCTCAGGTTCGATTCCTGGTCAAGGGCATGTACAGGTTACTGGTTTGTTCTCTGGTCCTTGTGGGGCAAGTGTGAGAGGCAGCTGGTCTATGCATCTCTCTCAGGGATGTTTCTCTCTCTCCCCCTCCCTCCCTGCCTTCTTCTCTCCCTCCCTCCCTCCCTCCCTCCCTCCCTCCCTCCCTCCCTCCTTCCTTCCCTTCAACTCTCTCTCTAAAAAAAATCAATTGAAAAATATCCTTGGGTGAGGATTTAAAAAAGTGACAATACCAATGGGATTTGAAGACCTGTCACCCATCACAACATGCCTGGGGGGTGGGGTCAGGTCTCAGGGTGCTGGACATGGAGGGAGAATGTGGTTCAGGTGGGACTGGTTGCTGATAAAATGCACTCACTGGTGATCCTGGGTCAGTGTGCAGAGTGGCACCAGGGCGCCGTGTTTATGTGGCTGTTGACAGAGTCGGGCTCCGTGTGGGTCAGGGAGCCGGGTTGAGGAGTCCCCATGCTCAGAGACAATGCACACTGAGGACCCCGTGAATTTGGTGGTGGTGGGGGGTGCCTTCACCCACAGCTGGCTGCATGGCTGCTTCCTAAGCTTGTCCTCAACAGTGTCCTCAGAAGACTCTCCACGGGGCATGGGGAGCACATGGGGAGCCCACGAGGGAGGAGGTTGTCCTCAACAGCGGCAGCCACAGAGCTGTGTGTGTCACTGCTGCGCAGGGCCCTGGGTGGGGTGGGGGTGCTAGGATGTGGGGTGGGGATGCTAGGATGTGGGGTGGGGATGCTAGGATATGCAGTGGGGGTGCTAGGATGTGGGGTGGGGGTGCTAGGATGTGGGTGGAGGTGCTAGGGTGCTGGGGTGAGGATGCTAGGATATGGGGTGGGGATGCTAGGATATAGGGTGGGGGTGTTAGGATGTGGGGTGGGGGTGCTAGGATGTGGGGTGGGGGTGCTAGGATGTGGGGTTGGGGTGCTAGGATGTGGGGTGGGGATGCTAGGATGTGGGGTGGGGATGCTAGGATATAGGGTGGGGGTGTTAGGATGTGGGGTGGGGGTGCTAGGATGTGGGGTGGGGGTGCTAGGGTGCTGGGAAGGGAGGAGGCAGGCCATGGAGCTTAGCTCCATCTCCCGCAGCAGCAATGAGGCCGCTGAGGGGCAGGCCACCTGGGTCCCTGGGGCCTCGCAGTCAGGGCCGCTGAGAGGCACTCAGGCCTGTGTGACCAAAGGAACGGGGTCCTGCTTTCGGGCGTGTGGGTCAGTGATGGACAGACTCTGCCTCCCACCTACCCGATGTCAGTCAGGTGTGAGTCCCCGAGAATATGCAGCGTCTTTCTCCCGATGGTCCTGAGGGCACCAGCGTCTCCTTAAGAAGATGTGCGTCTGGGAAAGGTAATGCGTGGAACTGTGGGGTAAGGATTCTGGCTTTGGCTAACGCTGCTCTTGGTGAGCTCAAGTACTCATGAGGCCCATGTGGGATGCATTGTTTCAGTGTTTAGGTTTAGGTGATAACTTTTCGTCTAAAAAGGACATGAAAACTAGTATGGTGTCCCTATAAACCTATTTTTTATCTTGTTTATCTCACCAAGTAAAAAACCCTGTCAGCTTGTGCTTGAGGAAGTGAGGGACATGCCATTGTCATGGGGAAGGAAGTTACATATGTCAGCAGGAACCTCGGACAGGATGAACAAACAAGGGGAGTGATGCCACCTGTACTTCCTCCTTCCCTGATACAGTTAGGGGTGTGTGTGTGTGTGTGAGAGAGAGAGAGAGAGAGAGAGAGAGAGAGAGAGAGAGAGAGAGAGAGAGAGAGAGAGAGAGAGAGAGAGAGAGGGAGAGAGAGAGAGGGAGGAGGAAGAGAGGTGTGACGTGGACCCTGTCTGCACTCTGTGTGTGTAACTTGTATAATCAGGCCACAGGCTGGGGGATGTCCGTATGGAACTGTGACTCAGTAATGGGAGGTGAATATTACTCACAGATAAATGCCATGGCTGAGGGAAACTGGTTTTTTCCTTTGTTTAAGAACGAGTATGACAATGTTATTGTAGGAGACATGGTGGCAACCCGAGAAGCTGGAGTGTGCTGCTATTAGACTGGAGTTGGGGAGGGGAGAGGGGCCACCCTGGGGCTGTTCTCTCTGCTCCCCGAGGGAGCCTGCTGGTGTGGCTGGGGCTCAGTCCAGCACCCTTTCCCGGACTCTGAATGACAGGCAAGGGGAGGGGCATGTTCCTGGAGCCAGCACCTGCTGCTCCTCCCCTTCGTAATCCTTAGAACCTGGACTTGCTTAAAGAAGCAGAAATATTTAGTAAAAAGAGTCCGGGAAGTCGAGTTAAGGAGGCTTTGCTTCCTCTGCTCTCATGCCAGGCATGCCACGGGGCATTGCAGCCCTGTTGTTCTAATGGATGCCCACAGGCCACAGGCCTCATGCCTCTTTCTTACAGAGCATCGGCCCAGTGTCCATTCGGATTCACGCACAGACTTCCTGCGAGCTCACCTTGACCTGCAGCAATGTCACTCTCTAATAATGCCAAATGTCTGTTGCTTTTGAAATTACTTCATAATAAAAAACACATTAACTTTTATTTTATTTTTTTGTTAATCCTCACCTGAGCATATTTTCACATTTATTATTTTAGAAAGAGTGGAGGGGGAGAGACAGAGAGAGAGAAACATCGATGTGAGAGAGACACATTGATTGGTTGCCTCCCACACACACCCCGACCAGGGCAGGGGTTGGAGCCTGCCACCAAGGCATGTGCCCTGGACCGGGAATCGAAACTGGGACCTTTCAGTCCGAGGGCCGATGCTCTATCCATTGAGCCAAACTGGCCAGGCCACATTAGCTTTTAACCCTTTGCACTCGTTTGCTTTTTTCTCCATTCCTTTATTCTAATGCTAACCATGTTGAGTCACACTCAACATCCGAGTGCAAAAGGTTAAAACTATGATTTAAAATACCCACCTTTAGCTGGTTATTTACATAATTGCATTATGGAGAAAATACAAAAGATAGTTTGCCACTATTTTCTATGATGTGGTAATTATGTTTAAATATCACTATCTTATATGATAAAGAGGTAATATGAAAATTAACCCTCACACCCTCACAAGATGGCTGCCTACGACCAGGCCGGCAGGGGTATTAGTGAGGGTTGACCAAATGACTGAACAGCAGGCTGCATGGGGCAACCAGGCCAGCATGGGGGCCATGAGGGGTGACCAGGCCAGCAGGGGGAGCAGTTTGGGGCAACCAGGCTGGCAGTGGGAGGCAGTTGGGGTTGAGCAGGCCAGCAGGGGGCGCAGTAAGAGGCAACCAGGCTGGGAGGGGGGGCAATTGGGGGCGACCTGGCCAGCAGCAGGGGGCAGTTAGGGGTGACCAGGTTGGCAGGGGGGAAGTTAGGGGTGATCAGTCTGGCACAGAGAGGCAGTGAGGGGTGATCATGACCGCAGGTGGGGGCAGTTAGGGGTAACCAGGCAGGCAGGCAGGTGAGCAATTAGGAGCCAACAGTCCAGGATTGTGAGAGGGATGTCTGAATGCCAGGTTTAGGCCCAGGATCAGGCCTAAACCCAGCAGTCGGACATCCCCTGATGGGCTCTGGATTGGAGAGGGTGCAGGCTGGGCTGAGGGGACCCCCCCATGCACGAATTTCATGCACCGGGCCTCTAGTACAGTATAATGGTGCTTTTATATGCATTAGCTTTGATTTTGTGTGTGTGTGTGTGTGTGTGTGTGTGTGTGTGTGTGTGTGTGTATTACAGGCCTGTGAAATTTGAAGCATATGTAAATATTATGTGTGTTTTACAAAAGGAAGCAATAATGAGATTCAAGAAATATCTGTCCAACCTCCAGGTCATAAAACTTGAGTGAGAATATTCCAAGGGTGTTTTACGGCCGTAACACAATTTTTCAGGTTTTTATTAAGCAGCATCCCTTGTTTCACACAGTTTCAAGATGCATCAGAAACTTGCATGGATGTAATAAGTAGAGGTGGCTAAAACTTCACGATTTATTTTCTGAAGTTGCGCTACGGGAAGAATTGATATTTCAGGTATTCACGTTTCTATTCAGCGTTTAGATAATAACCTTTTAACAAGGACATTGTTATATGGAGCAAAGAAATGGTTTTGCTTTGCAGGTGAGTATGGACAATCAATGGCGCTTTAATGCTATATTTATGACTGTGTCAGCCATCTGACCTCAGAGTTTTCCAGCCATACTGAGCCATCACGTGCCCAGCTCCATGTGTCCAGACCTGTTGTGGTTTGGAGATTTCTGTACATTTATTCCCTCTGCTCCTTCCCGTCTCCCCTCAGCACTCCTGCTGCAGACACTCAGCATCACTGGCTCTGTGGATGGGGGATCCAGGCGAGTAGGTGGGCAGCGCGGACCAGACAGCAGGTGTGTGTTTGTGACATGAAGGCTGGTCGATGGGCTCGTCATGTCTTCTGCTTTAGCACATTCGCTGTTGCTGTGCTAGAATGGGACTGGACACACTGCCTGGGGATTACAGAGAGTCATAGACCCACATGCATCCCAATGACTCCACGTTCCCTAAGGGTGAACCGACCGTCCAGAGCCTGTCTCTGCAGCCTCGGGCCCTTCTCCAGGCTGCCAGCACACACACACACACACACACACACACACACACACACACACACACACACAGCCAACCGCGGAAGAGCCCGGTAGTTTCCTGAGCCTCCCATGGTTCCCACCGTGCAGTAGGCACTGAAGTGACTTCTCCCTGACAGCAAAGCAGAGTAATCCACATGCCACACTGGTCTTTGTCTCAACAGCAACAGATATATTTCCTCCCTTTTCTTTTTCTTTTTTAAAATATATTTTTATTGATTTCAGAGAGGAAGGGAGAGGGAGAAAGAGATATAGAAACATCCATGATGAGAGAGAATCATTGATTGGCTTCCTCCTGCACGCCCCACACTGGGGATCGAGCCCACAACCTGGGCATGTATCCTGACCGGGAATGGAACCGTGACCTCCTGGTTCATAAGTCGGTGCTCAACCACTGAGCCACACTGGCCAGGCTATTTCTTCCTTTTTCTCATGGAATTTATTGGGGTGACACTGGCTCACAGCACCATACAGGTTTCCAGCGTACAACTCAACAAAACATCACCTGCTCACCGCATCGCGGACCCCTCGCCCTGAGCAAAGCCATTCCTCCTCTCCCCACCCCACTGCTCAATAATCCAGTTTATGTTCTAAAATAGCCACATGGGCATCTCCCCATCTCTGTGGTCTCTGAACATCATGCAAAATGTAAAGAGGAACTGGGATCCAATGGCAACCTTTTATTTTCAAAAATGGGGGGGCGGGGGGGCGAGTGTTAGTGTTTGTGTCCTGTACGGATGCACGGACGCGACGTGTACCATATATTCAGCAGTTAGGGGACTGAAGGGATTATACTGAAGTAATAGTTCTCATGTGAAATAGTGTAGGAATGCCGCAATAGGTGTAAAATATTATACATAGTAGTTTATATAAAACCAGAGGCCCAGTGCATGACATTCGTGCATGGAGGGGGCAGGGTCCCTCAGTCCGGCCTGCACCCTCTCCAACCCGGGACCCCTTAGGGGATGTCCAACTGCCAGGTTAGGCCTAATCGGCAGTCGGACATCCCTCTTTCAATCCGGGACCGCTGGCACATAACCACTCACTTACCTGCCTGCCTAATAGCCCCTAACCACTCTGCTGCTGGCCTGATTACCCCCAACTGCTCTTCCCTGCTGGCCTGATTGTCCCTAACTGCCTCTGCCTTGGCCCCCGCCACCATGGCTTTGTCCGGAAGGAAGGAAGGACAACTGGAAGATGTATGGTCCACCCAGTCTAATTAACATATTACCCTTTTATTAGCATATATGTCATAAATTGGAAATGTAAATCATTATATGTGTAAAATAGGTGTAAAATATTACGGCAGTAAAATGCATAAAAGGCCCCCTGAGAAACCCATGTTGGATGAACGGGTATCCACAAGTTGTCCAAGAAGCATGTGGAGAAGAGAAACTGACCGTCCTCACTGGGGTCACTGTCGGATGGAGCTGTACACAAACCCACCCAATTCCATCAAGAACAGGTTCTACATGGAGGCAAACAAAGCGCTTATTACATTTTTTTAAAATTTCAGATCATGAAGTGACGTCCTAAGAGATGATTCTTCGAAAAAACACCTGCCTCTTATTTGTCTCTGAAGTGTGTCCCCGTCAACGAGACCCCTTCGCTGCCTGCGTGGCCCAGTCCTCCCTCCTGCACAGACCCTGCCTCCGCCGCTAGCAGCTTCCAGCGCCAGATGGGGTCGAGCTATTCGCAGGCAAAAGAAATCACGTTCGGCTCTAAATTAGTTCCTCAAGCTACACTCACCTGCAATATTTCCCAATTATTTTAGACAAACTGCCTGTGTGTTACGTATGAGACCATGTCGGGGAGGAAGAGTGCTGGGCCTTGATGCACATGTGCTCTTTCCCTACCCCGACCCTTCTAAAGTCAAGTTCAGGCCTGGACAGTTTGCTCAATGGTTAGAGCATTGGCCTGTGGACTGAAGGGTCCCGGGTTTGATTCAGGTCAAGGGCACATACCTCAGTTGCAGTCTCAATCCCTGGCCCTGGTCAGGGCACATGCCGGAGGCAACCAATTGATGTGTCTCTCACATCCATGTTTCTCTCTTTCCCCATCTCTCCCACCCTTCCACTCTCTCTGAAAAGCAATGGGAAAATATCCTCAGGTGAAGATTAGCACGAGTAATAGTAATAATAATAATAAGGTCAAGTTCAATTGGATCTGAACCATGGATGAAATTAGAGCCTCGCCACCTCCAGCTTTTAGAGAAATGAGTGTGGGGGCCTTTTTGGGTGCGACTGGGAAGAGATTCAGTAACAATAAAACGAGGCCCACAGCCTGCATGAGGCCACTCACATGGGGAGGCTGATCTGCTTTATTTAATGTCCATTGATTGTGTGTATATATATATATATATATATATGTACTAGTAGCCCTGTGCACGAATCCGTGCGCCAGTAGCTTGCCAGTAGCTCACTGTCATCCTCCGGTAGCTCTTTGCCCTGTCCCCTCCTCATAGCTTGCTGCCCTGCCCCCTCCTGTAGCTCTCAGCCGCCCCCTTGTAGCTCGCTGCCCCACCCTCCTGCTGATCCGTGATCCAGTCATTACGTGGCCAGTCGTTACGCTTCACGGTGTAACGACCATTTGCATATTACATCTTTATTATATAGGATGTATATTGATTTCAGAAAGGAAGGGAGAGAGAGAAACATCAATGATGTGAGAATCATTGATCAGCTGCTTCCTGCATACCCCCTACTGGGGATGGAGCCCACAACCTGGGCATGTGCCCTGACCGGGAATTGAACCGTGACCTCCTGGCTCATAGGTGAGCCATGCTGGCTAGGCTAGCTCCCCATTGTTATCACCAGCTGTTGAAGTGAGCTTGATGTGTTCAAACCAAGAGCAGGCACTTTCTCACCCACACCAAGTTCCGCCGTGTTGGTGGGCACCTGGGAGAAACTGTGGCCACTCCAGACGAGCGCGATGAAGAGAGGTCTGATCTTCTTGTCCGTGGATGGTCTTGACTTCAGTCTGCAAAGGGCTCACCTGTGAGTTAGTCAGTTGAAGCAAATGGAACGCCGTGGGCCTGGATCACTGATTCAATAGCCTGCTTGCTAAAGGCTGCTGAGGGTCCACCTCTCAGCCATGTCTCATTCTAGGAGCCTGTTCATCTTCACTCCACTTGGTGAACAAAATGTCTACGTGTTCATGGAGGCATTTACAGACATTTGCATGAGTCCAAGGTCAAGTTGAGGTCCTTGGACCACCATTACCAACTCCCCCTCCCCTGCTGCCCCACGTGGTTCAGACCCTTCTGAGTAAGGTTGTTGGAACAGGACGCACTTCACCTAACTCCTCTCTAACCTGCTTCTCACTTCTCTCTCCCGAGCGACAGAATACCTCGAAAGACTTTTCCAAAGTCCCTGCAGAATTAGATTTCTATCTTAGAGGGCCCAGAGAGAAACGGGTAGCATCGCAGGACTGCCTCTTGGTACCTCTGTGTGCACGACCCCGTGGCACCCCCTGCTCTCCCTGTGCCCAGAGTCCCTGGCTTGGGGTGGACGGGGCTTCCAGGCAGTGGCGGTGGTGTTGTGGGGCTGGGTGGTGATGGAGCATCAGAGGACGCTGCTGGCTCCTTGGGGAGACACCAGCTCTCCCTTCTCTCTGAGCCGCCTCTAGCTCCTTTCCCACCCTCGTGCAGGGAGATGAGTGGATGATTGACATGTGAACAGTGGAGCTTGAGTGGAAGGGACTTGCTCTTCAAGGACCAGGACTTTCAGACGCAGGGGTGTCGCTCCATGGCCTCTCCCTCCCTCCGCCCGTTCACAGGAGAGAGCCAAACGTTTCAGGGAGCAGCGGGGCTTCAGGCGAGGGGAGCTGTTTCCTGTCTTTTTTTTTATTCCTCACCTGAGGATTTTTTTCCATTGATTTTTAGAGAAAGTGGAAGAGCGAGGGAAAGACAGAGAGAAATATTGATGAGAGAGAAATACACCAATAGGTTGCCTCCTGCATGAGCCTCAACCAGGGCCCGGGCCAGGGAGGAGCCTGCAACCTACATACTTGCCTATGATTGGAATCGAACCCGGGACCCTTCAGTTCCCAAGCCAATGCTCTATCCACTGAGCCAAACCAGGGCTTTTCTGAAACAGGACTAGCTGGCGGCAGCCGGCTCTCAGGGACACCTGTGGTCCCAGGTGAGGTGAGGAAGAGATGGAGGTGTCCTGCGTGTCTCCCTGATGGACCTGGGTTTATTTCATCCAGCAGGTAAGCCAGCCAGACTAGTGCAGCTTAAGTCCACTATCTGGTTTCCATCCAGAAAGCCTTTGAGCCCCCGCCTAGAGAGGTTTAATAATGAAAAAATAACTCATTAAGTGACACGCTCAGCCAGTGCCGAGCGCGTGGGAACCCTCATCTCTGTTTGGCGGAGATGTTTCTGGCCAGGCTGTGGAAGCTGTGTCCTCCCAGGCACCGAGCTTTAAATCTGGGCGCCAGGAGCAGGCCTGCTGTCCGCCTCCCGGGTGTGGGGTGCCTCACCTCTACCTGCAAAGTTAAAGCCGCTCCATCTTCCACACCAGGCGACCAGTGCACGGCCTCTGAGTGCCCGCGCTGGGTGCTGTGGTCCTGCGTCCTCGGAGGCTAAGCTGTGTTGTTTGCCCACCTGAGCTGTGGGCACCGTTGGCTCCCCTCCCCCAAGCTCAGCCCGACCCAGACTCACGGTCCACTCTCGGGGTGTCTTCCAGCAAACTTGAGACAAAGCCATTGCCCACAATCTCTGCCCCTGGAACAGGCTGGGGTGCCCAGCACAGGAAGCAGGCGGGCCTGCCCTGCTTACCCTTTGGGGCAGGTCCCCAAGGAAGGCCAGGCTGACCACTTGGTTGCCTCGCCTTTTAATCGAATGACCGTGCCAGTAAACGGACCTCCACTGATCCGTTAGAATAAGTTCAAGCCCTCCGAGGGGTTCTGAGAAATCCTGCTGAGCTCTCCTCATGCCCTGATGTTACTCCCAATGCCACCCTCACGCATGTCCCTGGATTTCCAGCTGTTATTTCCTTGACTTAGCGAAAGGACTCCACAGGGTCACCCTCACATCTAACACCAAGGTCTGGGGTCCTCCAGGTTGCCCTCCGTTTGGATGACCCGTTGGGACGCACAGAGTCAGGGCTGCTGTGCTCCCAGTCACCATGCACCACAGCGAAGGGTGCAGATCCAAACCGGCCGAGGGGAGGGCTGCACGCGGCAGGGTCCGAGTACGAACATGACCTCCAGGCGTCCTCCCTGGCCGAGCCCACGGGCTGACTTCCTCCAGCAGTGGGTGTGACCATCGATCGGCTTGAGCCGTCACTGCCAGGAGAGCTCACCCACGCCTGTCTCGGTCACAGTCACACAGGTGTGATCCACAGATGTGACTGACTGCTCAGGGGGCCGGCCTCAGTCTCCAGTGGCTCTGGAGGTTGAGCTGGTACCTGGTGGCCAAAGCCCTCAGCACCGATCAGTGAGCGTGGCCAACCTGTGTGCACAGGCTCAGGTCAACCAAGGCGTTCTTTGTTTATTTGTTTGTTTGTTTGAATCTTTAATGTTGACGGTATTACAGATTTCCCCCCATTGACCTCTCCCAGGCGGCCCCTTCCCCCACCCCAGGCCTTCACCCCCCTATTGTCTGTGTCCATGGGCTATGCCTATATGCATATAAGTTCAATGGTTGCTCTCTTTCCACCCTCCCTTCCTGCCTTCCCTCTGAGGTTTGACAGTCTGTTCGATGCCTCTATGTCTCTATTATTGTTCATCAGTTTATGTTGTGAGTGAGATCATGTGATACTTTCTCTGATGGGCTCATTTCGCTTAGCATAATCAAGGCATTCTTCTCAGGAAGACATTCCAGAGGCACGGGCTCACCTCCCAGCACCCAGGCCGTGGGCAGACTCCCAGGTGAGGTTAACCCCCCGCACAGGCCTTCGCTCTGGGCTTCCCTCATGCGGCTCCATGGCAGCAGGCCTGAGGACTCCACCGACGTCTCTTCATCAGTCCATTCATTCAACAAACAGCCACTGAATACTGACTGTGGGCCACGCTCTGTCCCCACCCTGAGCTTTGGGCCTCAGACTCCTTCAGGGGTGTTTCTGTGCTGCTCCTCCTGAGTCTGAAGTGTCCATTGACTTCGGGAGAATACGCCCCTCAGGATCCGATGAGAAGGAGGGCCGTCCCACCTGGCAGTGCCTCCCTGTGGAACTGAGTTGGGTGAGCTTGCCTGGCACGTGACGGGCCCTTTCCGCCTCCCCGCTGTGCATCTAATGCTCTCTCTTCCCCTCGCTCTCCTCCCCCTCACTCCCCCCCACTCACTCCCCCTCATTCCAGTTCCCTCCTCAGTCACGTCCCACACGCTTCGAAGTGCAGACACTGCTGTTGGGATTTTGTGCATCATCTTTTTAAATTTTTTATTTTAATTTTTGTTTTAATCCTCACCTGAGGATGTTTTCCGATTGATTTTTAGAGAGAGTGAAAGAGAGAGGGAAAGACAGAAAAATATTGATGGGAGAGAAACACATTGATTGGCTGCCTCATGCACACATCCGACCAGGGCCTGGGCTGGGACAAGCTTGCAACCCAGGTACATGCCCTTGACCAGAATCAAACCCAGGACCCTTCGGTGGGAAGACCAACACTCTATCCACTGAGCCAAACCAGCTAAGGCTTGACTCTCTTTTTGGAGTTTTATTCCATAGGTCTCCGTCTTATTCCCTTTCTCAGCCCTCCATGCTCAGGGAAGGTTTTCAGATGCTCGACTGGAAATTGTGAGCCTCTTCCCCAAACTTTCTGGTCTGTCCCCTGCTTCACTTTTGTCTCCCCAACATAAAATTCCACTTTGAGCATGGTATACTTTTTGGTCATTATGATGTTTACCTGCCTCTTCTCGCTAGAAGTAGATCTCCAGGGGTAGGAATGTCCATCTGTGTTGCTCACCATTTCTTCCTGAATGCTTAGAATAGAGCTTGGTGGAGAATGAAGGTTCAGTAGACACCTGTTGAATGAGTGAGTGAACCTGGATGTGTTTTCACACTAAAGGTGCTGCTATTAAACAGTATCTTCCCTCTTTTCTTCAGTTGATATTTTCAGGGTGTATGTCCTAATGGACCGGTCTTTGCAACGAATCCCTTTAGCCACATCTTTGAAAGTGGCCGTTGGACCAGTTCAAGCTGGTTCAGGCTTTGAAGCAGCAATGTGTGGCTTTGAGTCTCCTGTTCTGTCAACAGCTGAATGGCGGTGCAGGTCACCATCCCCTCTGACCTCAACCTCCTCAACTTTAAGGTGTCCAGTATCCCTTCAGAGTGTTGTTCTGACAGTCAAGTCACGTGATGCTTTCTGTTCAATGTGTCCTTTCCCCTTCTTCTGGCACATTTCCAGACACCATCTCACCCTTTAATTGCTTCCACAGAACCTCAGCTACACATGCTCAGAGCCTGGACGCTCCCTTCCACTCTCTCCTGATTATCACTGAGGATTCTTAGCATCACAGGGCTGTGAAGTACTCGTGGAAAATGCCATGAATGTCTTCCTAATGAATCCACTCGGCTCTGGGAGTCAGCTGTTCTTTTTAAAGTGTTAATTGAACTTGTCTGTCCTATCAGAAGTCCTTTTCCGTTTCTGGGGAAAAGGGAACAGAATTTGCCCATTCTCAGCGTTTGGTATTACTTCACTTCCTCATGATGACTCAGGGATCGCCCGTGATGACCAGTCAATTCTATGTACAGTTGCTTTTCTTCTCCTGGGACAACCTTTTCCTGAGGCAGGAGGCCTCATGAGCATGAGGTACACTCTTTACTTGTCTTAGGTCCTCCTTCCAAATGTTTGCTGTCTCTCCTGCAGTTTGAGAATTCTCTCCTTTATGGAGAACAGGAAGCGGCAGTAAGATGCATGTCTGCAAGGCAACCTCCCCACGCTGTGCATGCATTTCACAGAAGCAGCCTTCGAGCCTGTGCAAGTTGTTATAAGCCCCAGCTGATAGCATTCTTACAGTTCTGCGATGCTCTCTAATCTTCTTCATATTGGTTTTGTGTCTCATTTCCATCTTATTAAAGGCTCTTAATTCTGCCCTAATATATTCTCCCAGCATTTAATTTTCACAAAACTCAGGTGTAATTAAAGTGATTTTAAGTCCAGCTGGCATGGCTCAGTGGTTGAGCGTCGACCTATGACCCAGGAGGTCACGGTTTGATTCCCCGTCAGGGCACATGCCCAGGTTGTGAGCTCAATGCCCAGTGCGGGTCCGGCAGGAGGCAGCCGATCCATGATTCTCTCTCATCATTGATGTTTCTATTTCTCTCTCCCTCTCCCTTCCTCTCTGACAGCAATAAAAATATTTTTAAATAAAATGACTAAAAAAATCTTTGCTGAGAGTATTTCAGATTTCCCCAATTTCCCCCCCATTGCCTGGCTCCACCCGGTTCCTGCCCCACCCTGGGCCTTCACCGCCCTGTGAGCTGTGTCCATGGGTGATGCATGGAACTTCCTTGGTGACTCCCTGCCCCCCTTCCCTCTGGGACTGGTCAAGAAGATAGACTCTGTTTTTCTTCCCCCCATGTAGCTCAGAGCCAGGAGCACTTTCTCCAAGGGCATTCGGGTCAGCCCGGGTCACTCATTTCCGAGATAGGAATGCAAGTTCCTTATTCCCGACCTTTTTGGTCCGTCTCCCCAAACCTAGGAAACGTGGGTGATTGTGCTCAGTCTTCGAGCTCACGGCTGTCGGGAGTTTACAGGGATAGATGGCTTTCTCTGGAGGTGGCATCCTTCCTACCCCACCACGAATCCCTCCTTGTTCACGGGTGCAAAGTCATGTGATGCGAACCAGTGAGCGTTTCAGTAACTGACCCTGTTTCCCACAGAAGACCGCCTCATGGTTTCCCTGTTGGAATGCTTTGCGTTCCCTGCGGTATTTCCAGCCGAGACGGAGGCTGTGCCTGCTCAGCCTGCACGTTTACTTCCTCTTAAGCACTTGGACACTAGAGTCAGCCAAGGGCCCTGTGGCTTTAGATGGCCTGGTTGCCAGGCCTGGTGGCACAGGTTTCCAGCGCCTGGGGAAATAGCACTTTCAGTGAAACCAGTTTTGTGGCTGTCCGGAGGGAGGGAGTCCTAGATAACTCACAGCTTGCCTCTGGCAGGTTTGTAGTCTGTATTGGAAAAGTGTTCCTGGTCCCTTCGCAGTGGCTGGAGTTTAAATGTGTATTTCTGTAGTAATAGCTCTGTTTCTCTCTCGACGATTTCTTAAACATTGAACTAACTGGTAACCCATGACACAATTAGATTCTATCGCCTAGGATCAGATACTCCTCCTTGATTTCACTGTCCCAGGACGCTGTTTCCGCTTTGCCTGTGCTCGATGTATTCTCCTCTCACTTTCTACTGGATCTGGTTCTTTCAAATAAATACGACGGAACGAACGTGTATTTCCATCCACTCTTACACTCATGGTATCATGTTTATGTTCACATGTTCATAAAGTGAGCATGTTTTATGTTTACATGAAAAGCATATTCAACTTTATCTTTACTGACATGGATTTGGGATCCAAGTGGGTGGAGGTGGCTGACGGAGCTGCTGTGGAAGGGATGCTACGTCACAGGACATGACAGACAAGGAGTGTCCCAGTCACTAAGCCCAGTGCGACCGTCCCTCTGCTGTGCCCTGTGGTCCGAGGGCTTTGGCTGCCCATCTGTCCAGTCAGTTGAGCACACCGGCCTCCGTGCCCACGAGGTCTGGGCAGAGCTGAGCCCTGACGGGGGGCGCTCACTCCCGCAGCTCGGGAGTGGCTTCCTTGTTGCTTCGTAAGCGCCAGTGGGGTTTCAATCGCAGTGTAAAGAGCTGCGAACCCCAGGACGTCTTTCTTGGAACATTTTCTTTTCCTCCCTTTCTCAGTGAGTTAAACCAGGACGGATTCTTCAAGCCTCAGCCTCCTTGTTCCCGATCAATTCTGTGCTCAATTAGCTATAAACTATTACAGGTTCCACATTCTTCATCTCCTGCATTTATTATTATCCCTAGAGGCTGGTGCATGAATTCGTGCACAGGTGGGGTCCCTCCACCTGGCCAGACATCAGGGTCGATGGGGGCTGTCTCACCCAGTCCCGATCCGGGCTGATGGGGGCTGGCTGGCTGGCTGGCGAGGGACTGTGGGAGGGCTCCAGGGTGTATCAGGCCCATCTTACCCAGTCCCAATCCGCCGGACCCCAGCAGCAAGCTAACCTACCAGTCGGAGCGTCTGCCCCCTGGTGGTCAGTGCGTATCATAGCAACTGGTCGAGAGTTCGAACGCTCAGTCGGACACTTAGCATATTACACTTTTATTATATAGAATTTTCCCCTCTAATCCCCAGCTGCCAAGGCAGTAATTCCCAACCTGCCTGTTTTCCTCTGGATCACGGGAATGACTTTCTAATGACCTTCCAGGCTGTCATGTGGGATGGATGTGGGTTCCAGTTTCACCCCGGCCCCCAGCCCTGTTTGGCAGTCCTCTGGTGTGTGCTCAAATGACGCCTGGTTGCAGACGCTGACCTGTGGGCACACAGGTGTGAGCAGCTCTCTCAGGGTCTGGCGGGGGTCCCTGTGGTCAGACAGTGGTGCCTAGGGAACCCGTGGGAGTGGGTAAAGCTCTGTCTCCTGCCCAGTTGCCCCCAGTCCTGCTGCTCACACCTGCTTCTGGGCCCCTCTCAGGGGAAGCCTCACCGTCGTCCCATTGTAAAGACCAACGACCCTGCCAAGAAGGTTGTTTATGGGTGCCCTGAGGTCTTCTATCTCTGGGTACTGGGGTGATTCTGACTGTGACTGGCAGAGAGAATGCCAGGCTTCCTCTGCCATCGGAAGTGGCTGGGGGTGGGGATTGGGAATAAAGTGACTCAGCATAGTATTAGGGGCTCCTGTGAACGTGGGAAGAGGGACCCGGTGAGGAGTGAGAGGATGGAGGGGGTGATGAGGTCAGGAGGGTCAAAAACAGCCGTGGTGACGGTGACCTCAGGCTGCAGCAGCTACCAGCGTGGTGACATCAGGATGCAGCGCTGAGCAGGACTCCACGTTGCTGGGAACTTGCGCAGTTTCGAGGGCGGATCCCACGAGCTTTGTCACGCAGCACAGAGGGTGTGGGCGGGTCTGGGAAGCTGGTGCGCGGCCCCCAGGGCCTCTTGGGAGAAGACATTTCCCCTTGGTCTACAGGCCCCCCACCCCCATGGTTACAGCTGGAGGGGAGCCAACACAGGGGCTCTGGGGTGCCCGGGGGCCTGGGGACCCACCTGTGCAGAGAACCGGGGGTCGGTGAGTCAGGGGTGCTGAGCAGGGCGGGCTGCTCTGGGATGAAGACATTGCACGTTATAGTAAGAGGGTGAGCGTTTTAACTGTACTGTACATGTGCATATTTCTCACCATGTTCTGAATATTTTGAAATTAAATGGCTCATAAAGAATCTTGTTTTCCTCATGCTGTGAAACATCAAACAGAAATAAGCCTAGTATACCTATAGCATTATACTGAACAATATTACTTACCCAACAAAAGTTTTTTCAAATTAGCTTGATACATTTCTTGTTTGGTTAAATTGATGATGTGATGAAACAACATTGATTCTGTGTATCACTGTTATGGAAAGAATGTATATGTATGTGTATTTGTTCACCTGTGAAATCCAGCTCAAGTACCATTTTCCTTTCTAAAACCTTTTCCTTAAGCATCTATACTAATAAAAGGGTAATATGCTAATTAGACCGGACATCTTCCAAACATCCTTCTGGACAAAGCCACAGTGGCGGGGGCCAAGGCAGAGGTGGTTAGGGGTGATCAGGCCGGCAGGGAAGCAGTTAGGGGCATCAGGCAAGCAGGCAGAGTGGTTAGGGGAGATCAGGCAGGCAGGCAGAGGGTTTAGAGGTGATCAGCCAGGCAGGCAGAGTGGTTAGGGGTGATCAGACAGGTAGGCAGGTGAGCGGTTAGGAGCCAGCGGTACTGGATTGAAAGAGGGAGGTCCGATTGCTGGACAGTTGGACATGCCCCTAGGGGTCCCAGATTGGAGATGGTGCAGGTCGGGCTGAGGGACCAGCCCCCTGTGCATGAATTTTGTGCACCAGGCCTCTAGTCTATATATATAAAAGGATAATATGCTAAGCATCTGACTGTTTGATCATTTGACCAGTAGCTATGACACACACTGACCACCAGGGGGCAGATTCTCAACACACAGGCATGGAAACATGGAATAGACTGATAAACCTCAGAGGAAAGTGGGGAGGAGGAAAGCGGGAAGAGATTAACCAAACATTTTATATGCATTCTAGAGGCCTGGTGGGAGTCCCTTGTTCTGGCTTGCACCCTCTTGCAAGCTGGGACCCCTCAGGGGATGTTGGACTGCCAGTTTTGGCCCGATCCCCGCAGTCCAGGCTGAGGAACCCCCACTGGTACATGAATCTGTGCATCGGGCCTCTAGTATTTATATATAGTAATACTAGAGGCCCGATGTATGAAATTCATGCACAGGAGGGTGAGGGGGGGTCCCTCAACCCAGCCTTCCCCCTCTTACAGTCCAGGAGCCCTTAAGGGGTGTCCTCTGCAGGAGGCAACTGGGCTGATCAGGGGAAGGCACTGCCCCCATCACCCCACTGCTGCTGCCACTGCCAGCCACTGCAGCTGCCGGCCTTCGTCCCTCACTTCTTAACGCTGGCCCTGCCCCCTGCCCACTGGTGGGTGGGGGGCAATTTGGGGTCAGGCCAGCTGGGGGAGGGGCTGTGGGAGGTTGAGGCACAGCAGGTTGCACTTATCCAGCCTCTGTGGAGGCGTGGCACCTGGACCGGCCCACACTGCTGCCTCTGTGGCTGCCTCTGCGGAAGGGCAGCACTGGGACTGGGCCGCACTGCCTTCTCGCCACCTCTGCAAAAGGGGCTGTGGTGGCCAGCCCGGCCCGCCCCTCCTGTGCAGCGCCCGACCTGCCCGCCTCTCCCACGTGGCTCCGGCCCTAGGCCCTCATAGCCACTGTGGTTTTGTCAGATGGACTTCCGGAAGATGTCTGCCCCAATTAGCATATTACCCTTTTATTAGTATAGATATATATATTCGTATATGAGAATAAGTGTATCTCTATACACTCATATGTATACAGGTGTGTGCATGTGTGTATAAATGTATCTTTTATATTGAGCTGATGGAACGTGGCCGAACAGCCAGCAATGGAGTGTTCATTTATTTACAGCAGCTCAGCTTCTTTAATAAACACTGTTGTTGTCTGTATCCTGGCCTAGGCCAATACCCTAAACTGGTCAAAATGCACTATTTTTAATACTTGCCGTTTCCTGCAGGGAGAGCAGTGACGCTTTTCTTATAAAAACTCTGCCTTTGGGGCATCCATGTTTCTCAGCTTTAATAAGATGAAATTGATTTTGTGGCAGCAGCCTGTTTTTTTGTGGAGAACTATGTTAAGATGCCTGTAAAAAAAAAAAAAGTCAAATCCAGTGTGGCCCTGGAACGCGGGCGCTTGCTGTTGGCGGGAGAGGGTCCCTGCTGCTCGTGTTCATCCCCGGGGCCTGGCCTCCTTAGTTCAGGCCAGGGGATGGCCGTGGGCAGAACTTCCCAACACAGCGGCTCCACACCGGATCGGGGAGCGGGGGGCAACCTATTTGTCTTTGGGAGATTGAATTTTGCACTTTAATTATTTAGGGTTAGCTTAGGTACTTTTCTCGCAGATGTGCTAATAAATCAGAAATCCTATTCCGCGTGAGGCATGAAAAGGAACGGAAAGTCCTTCTGAGCACTGAGTCCTGTGAATGTTGGTATCTGCTGATGTAGTTGGAATAGGAGGGTTTATCCTATTTGCCATGCCAACACTTTATACTAGTGCTATTCAGGAACGTTCTTTGTTTTTAATATTTTCAAATTATTTCAGAGGGAGAGAAAGATAGAAACATCAATGATGAGAGAATCATTGATGGGCTGCCTCCTGGATGCCCCCCTTTTCCCCCCCCCCCACACACAGTGGGGATTGAGCCCACAACCTGGGCATGTGACCTGACTGGGAATTGAACCATGACCTCCGGGTTCGTAGGTCGATGCTCAACCACTGAGCCATGCTGGCCGGGCTATATTAGAACCCTTTACATTTGGAGAATTCTCCACCAGGAGGCCGTAGATAGTCAATTACACAGACCTGGAGAACCGATGGTTTTTAATTGAATTCATCAGGGTGACATTGGGCAATTAAATTGTATTAGTCTCTAGTGCACAGTTGCATGACACATGATCTGTATATTGTGCTGTGTGCCCACCACCCAAAGGGACATCTTCTGTCACCATATATTTGACCCGCTTTACCCCGGTAACCACCATACTGTGGTCTGTGTCTATAAGTTCCGTTTCATATCCAACATACGAGTGAAATCACACGGTTCTTGGCTTTTTCTGTCTGACTTATTTCGCTTAGCAAGATAATCTCCGATTTTGCAACTCGTTTCCTGAGGAGATGGTTTTTTTGTTAGACGGTGTGATCATCTAATGCATTCGAAATCAGAAATAATTATCTAGATAAGAAACCCCTTCACACCCCCAAAATGAACAAACCAAAATAAAAAGAGGAGACATGATTGGCACTCTCCCTACTCAGGAACCCAGAGTGGGGCCCTGGTCCCATACACCTGAAAGACAGACATGCGCATAGGTGTGTGTAATATGTTTCTTAATGAATGAGACACGTCACCTCCTCACGCTCTCATGTGACACTGACCCGTCAGCCTCAGAGCCTGGAGAACTTGATCCTGCCCTGAGTGAGTCAGAGCTGTCCCCGGCATCTGCCCTGTGTGATGGATTTGTCTTGGTGTCCTGTCAGGAGACTTCCAGACCCTGGCACATCCGTGCCTCCTCCCGGCTCCTCACATGGCCCGGGATGAGAGGATCCAGGAGGAGGCGCGGGGCTCTGGGAGTCCATGGATGCACCTGGTGAGGCGTCTGCCCACAGGAGCTTCCGCTGGGGACATGGGGTGAGGGCGTGGCCACAGTGGGGAAGACCAGCAGAGCAGGGTGTGGCCCCCAGAGGCCCGGCAGGTGCCAGGTGCGCACAGGTGCTCTGGGCACCCACCGCCTGGGCTGCGTTGTTCCCAGTCCGCAGCGCAGAGGAAGCGCCACTCACAACCCCCTGCGCTTCCCTCCCCTTCCCTGGCACCTTCTCATTTTCCACACACCTGCTTCCCCGCCTCTTCTTTTATCCAGTTCCCCCAGACGGACGCTGACCACACTTCGTTACGAGAAGCCATGTTGGTGTTACCCACTGCCCGCTGCCTTTCTAAGTGTCTTTAGTCTGTTCTGCAAAGCTCTTCTCCACAGCAGTACAATGCGCTGTTCCCTTTGGCATCGAAAGCAGCGTTGGTGTTAACATCATCTCTTCTATTCGTTGGCAGCAGATAAAAATGACAGTCTTTTCATTCAGAAAGAATTCTAGTTCAGCTTCCCATTTAGAAATCAAATTCCATTTCCACTCATAAAAGCACTCCAGTTCCAAAAAGCTCCCTGCCACATGCCACCTCCCTAAAGGACAGACCTCCTCTGACTGAATTAACACCCTCCCCACCGCCACACAGTGAAAGACCCCTGACTGGAGCAGGAATTGGCATGATGTGTGGTCTATTTTTTTAAAAAAAATATTTTTATTTATTTCAGAGTGGAAGGGAAAGAGCGAGAAAGAGAGAGAGAGAGAGAGAGAGAGAGAGAGACATTGATGATGAGAGAGAATCATTGATTGGTTGCCTCCTGCACGACCCCCACTGGGGATGAGTCTGCAACCCTGCATGTGCCCTGACTGGGAATCGAACTGTGCCTCCTCAACCACGGAGCCCCCAGCTGGGCTGGCCTGCTTTTATTCAGCATTGTGTTACCATCACAGCTAACACGTGTTGGCCATTCCAGGGCTTGGCTGTTGCGAGTGGTCATCCTTGTGACTTCTTACTGTGGTTGCTGCCGGGTTTCCTCATAATCAGACAAGAGCGTTCATTGGGCGGGGGAGAGCTCTGGGATTCACTCCTCACTCATCCCTGGTTCACTGGGCTGGGAGCTCAGTGCAGAGCCCAGCGCCCAGCACCCTCGGAGTCTGGGCCCCGGAGCGGGTGGCAAAGCAGGGAGTCGGGTAGAGCCAGCTCTCCAGGCTGATCTGGGTACTGAGTATTGGGGAGCCCTGCTGTGGAAGGGGCAACTTCAGAGGTGCAGCACGTGGGCCACCTCTGCTCACCGTCCTAATGTCCCCTCTTTCCTCGTCCTGAGGGTTCCTGTGCCACCGACGACTTTGGTTTGGAGAGAGACTGGCCCACCTGGCTCCTGGCCCCACCTGGCTCCCAGGCCCACCTGGCTCCCGGCCCACCTGGCTCCTGGGCCCACCTGGCTCCCGGCCCACCTGGCTCCCGGCCCACCTGGCTCCTGGGCCCACCTGGCTCCCAGGCCCACCTGCTCCGGTGTGAGCAGGCCCTTTCATTTACTGCTGTAGGCATTGCTCAGACATCCACCGACCAGGGCGTCTGCAAACACCCGCACAGACTGTCTGTGCCTTGCCCTTCCCTTCTTGTCTGCTTCCTCACGGGGCCAGAGGGAGCCACCTGCTCATGGAAGTGGGACTGAGTCATGCAGAACACCCACCAGGTAAGGAGGGCAGGTTTGTTCCCATGGCAACGGCTGCTAAATATATGTAGTGTGTTTTTCCTGAGTGAGCACAGATGGTGAAGGGCTGGCTCTAATAACATCCACTCAAACTCAGTATCGCCGAGAATCTGGAGAAGCCCTATTAGCGGGAGCCCCGAGGCTGAAATCAGGAGAGAAGGAAATGTATAGATGACTTGATTCTGTAAAAGTTCGAAGAGTGTGCCCTGTGAAAAACAAGCCTCAGAGATGCTGTGTGAGCGCCTTCTCGCCGCCGTCCCTGCAGCTGGGCTTTTATAAAAAGGGCTGGAGAACAGAGGGGTTACAGGCTCAAGGAAAAACGAAGAGATGCTTGTTGCATCCTCCCCATGGGAAAATGTTATTGCTGTTTATTGAGCTGCTAGTGGTGGGCCTCGGCTTCCTTAGAACGTGGGGGTGGACTGGTCCCTGCGCTCGCCAAGGCCGGGCGAGGAGGGGTCGCGTGTCTATGGAGTGACCTCTGGGTTTCAGTCGGCAGGTGGCGAAGCATAGTGACCTCCATCTTGTATAGAAACTGCTGTTTGGAACTCTCTGCTATTGTTAGATAGTCCCTAGTCCTGTAAACTCTGTCATTGTAAACTCTGTCACTTTAAAACAGTCTCTTATTCTACAAAATGATTTTGTTTTTAGTTCAAATAATAGAAAAAGATAAACTTAACTGTCTGACCTTGCAAGCTAGCCATCCAATGTAATAGACTACTAAAGACTAACTAGAGGCCTACTGCACAAAATTTGTGCACGGGGTGTGTGTCCCTCAGCCCAGCCTGCACCCTCTCCAATCTGACATTCCTCTCACAATCCAGGACTGCTGGCTTCCAACTGCTCGCCTGCCTGCCTTCCTGATTGCCACTAACCACTTCTGCCTGCCAGCCTGATCAACCCCTAACCACTCCCCTGCCAGCCTGATTGCCCCTAACTGCCCTCCCCTGCAGGCCTGGTCCCCCCTAACTGCCCTCCCCTGCAGGCCTGGTCCCCCCAACTGCCCTCCCCTGCAGGCCTGGTCCCCCCGCAACTGCTCTCCCCTGCAGGCCTGGGTCCCCCCCAACTGCCCTTCTCTGCAGGCCCAGTCAACCCAGCTTCCCTCCTCTGCCAGCCTGGTCATCCCTAACTTCCCTCCCCTGCAGGCTTGATTGCCCCCAACTGCCCTCCCTTGCAGGCCTGGTCCCTCCCAACTGTCCTCCCCTGCTGGCCATCTTGTGGTGGCCATCTTGTGCCCACATAGGGGCAGCCATCTTTGACCACATGGGGGCAGCCATCTTGTGTGTTAGAGTGATGGTCAATTTGGATATTACTCTTTTATTAGATAGGATAGAGGTCTGGTACACGGGTGGGGGCCAGCTGGTTTGCCCTGAAGGGTGTCCCGGATCAGGGTGGGGGTTCCCTTGGGGTGTAGGGCAGCCTGGGTGAGGGGCCAGTGGTAGTTTGCAGGCCGGCCATGCCCCCTGGCAACCCAAGCAGAGGCCCTGGTATCTGGGATTTATTTATCTTCTATAATTGAAACTTTGTAGCCTTGAGCGGAGGCCAGGGCAGGCCAGAAAGGTTGGCTTCCTCCATTGCCAGGGAAACCTAAGCCTCCTGCTAGCTCTGTGGCCACAGCCATTTTGGTTGGGTTAATTTGCATACTCGCTCTTGATTGGCTGGTGGGCGTGGCTGGTGGGCGTAGCGGAGGTACGGTCAATTTGCATGTTTCTCTTTTATTAGTGTAGATACTGATAATAATTCCAATATCCTTATGCCAAGTACTCTCATTATGTATTCAAGGTTACAATCGTCTGTAACAATAACTCACACCTAGCCCTTTGTAATACCTGCAAACAAAGAGGGTTGAAAAGTATAAATACAGGAAACTTCCTGTATGTGTTGCTCAGAGATTTGGAAGAGACACCTCCCTCTGGGCCACACGAAATAAATGACTCCCAATTAATTAGCTCATTAAGGCGTCTTGTATGTCATTCACTGATTTACTATACAACAGTGAGACATGGACGTTTACCTGGATGGGACTTAAAGAGGGATAAGCTTTCCGGGGAGGACCTTCCTACTCTTCAAGTAACACACCTGAAATCAGGTTGCAACAGGAGACTGCTCCATGGTGGGCTGAGTTCCAAGTCTGCCCCAGGCCAGGAGGAGGCAGCCTCCCGCATGACCACGGTGCGCCCGGGCGTGCGCCATGCACAGGGTGGCTGCTCAGGTGCACCCGCTTCTGTCCCTTCACTCGATGCTCCCCCAGCCTCAGTACAGGGCGATGGCAGGACAGAGCAAAGGGCGCAGGGAGCCCAGTGATGGGTGGTGTGGGCCACTCTCCCCATCCCCTTTGGGCCCGGTGCATGTAGTTAGGAGGGTTGATTGGCCCCAGACTCCAGGGATCAGATTTGTTACTTAAAGTCGACCCTGATCGTTCCTGACCATTTCTGGGGATCAGACACCCTCTGCCTGAGGCTGAGGATGGTGTTCTGGGGGTTGGGGGGAGGTGCAGATGTCCCCGTGTTGCCATGGGCATTGAGGGTGCTCACAGGGTGGAAAGTGAATGCCTGCACTTACAGAAGTACCGGCCCAGGCACAGCTCTATATTCTCCACGTCATTTCAGGGTTAAGGGCTGGCACCAAAGGGCAGCAGGAGATGCCAGGGAGCACTGCTCACTGCTCAGGGTCCCCCATCTCTGAGGGCTGGTGTCAGGGTGTGGCTTGGGCCAGCGCAGTCCCTGCACCCAGCTCAGCAGTGAGGGTGCCAAGCTGGGATGTGGCTCTGAGTCCCAGCAAAGCACTGGGTGTGAGGGGGAGCAGGTGGGAGGGTGTGAGGGGAAGGGGGAGGGTGTGAGGGTGTGAGGGTGGGAAGGTATAAGGGTGTGAGGGGGGAGGGTGTGAGAGTGTGAGGGTGGGAAGGTATAAGGGTGTGAGGGTGTGAGGGTATAAGGGTGTGAGGGGGGAGGGTGTGAGGGTGTGAGGGGGAGGGTGGAAGGGTGAGGGGGGGGGGGAGGGTGTGAGGGGAAAGGGGAGGGTGTGAAGGGAAAGGGGAGGGTGTGAGGGTGTGAGGGGGGAGGGTGTGAGGGTGGGAGGGTATAAGGGTGTGGGTGTGTGAGGGTGTGTGAGGGGGAGGGGGAGGGTATAAGGGTGTGGGGTGTGAGGGGGAGGGTGTGAGGGGGAGGGGGAGGGTATAAGGGTGTGGGGTGTGAGGGGGAGGGGGAAGGGGGAGGGTATAAGGGTGTGGGGTGTGAGGGGGAGGGTGTGAGGGGGAGGGGGAGGGTGTGGGTGTGAGGGGGAGGGTGTAAGGAGGGGGAAGGGGGAGGAGGGGGAAGGTCGGTGACCTGTCAGAGAGCAAACACTGGACTGGCGAAGCAGCTAAGCCAGGAGGTGGCTAAAAGCAAGTCCGATGTCCCCTCGGCCTGCACCACCAAGAGCTCTGAAATGCGCCGTCACCGCGTGTGGCTGCGACGTCGGAGCTGAGCTGACGCGGGGGTGCGTGCGGTGCCCCCCGCAGAAATGCCGCGTCTGTGGGCGGGGTCTTCCCGCCCCGCGCCGCCTCCCTGTCCAGAGGCTGGGCCGTGTTCGGAACACGTGGCACCAGGGGCGTGGCCCGAACCGCAGCCCCGAGCTCTCCCTTCGGTGGACGCACAGGAACCGCAGCCCGAGCTCTCCCCTCGGTGGACGCACGGGAACCGCAGCCCCGAGCTCTCCCCTCGGTGGACGCACAGGAACTGCAGCCCCGAGCTCTCCCCTCCGTGGACGCACAGGAACCGCAGCCCGAGCTCTCCCCTCGGTGGACGCACGGGAACCGCACACCGGAGCTCTCCCCTCCGTGGACGCACGGGAACCGCAGCCCCGAGCTCTCCCCTCCGTGGACGCACGGGAACCGCAGCCACGAGCTCTCCCCTCGGTGGACGCACGGGAACCGCAGCCCCGAACTCTCCCCTCGGTGGACGCACGGGAACCGCAGCCCCGAACTCTCCCCTCGGTGGACGCACGAGAACCGCAGCCCCGAGCTCTCCCCTCGGTGGACGCACAGGAACCGCAGCCCGAGCTCTCCCTTCGGTGGACGCACAGGAACCGCAGCCCCGAGCTCTCCCCTCGGTGGACGCACGGGAACCGCAGCCCGAGCTCTCCCCTCGGTGGACGCACGGGAACCGCAGCCCCGAACTCTCCCCTCGGTGGACGCACGGGAACCGCAGCCAGAGCTCTCCCCTCCGTGGACGCACAGGAACCGCAGCCAGAGCTCTCCCCTCCGTGGACGCACAGGAACCGCAGCCCGAGCTCTCCCCTCGGTGGACGCACGGGAACCGCAGCCAGAGCTCTCCCCTCCGTGGACGCACGGGAACCGCACACCGGAGCTCTCCCCTCCGTGGACGCACGGGAACCGCAGACCGGAGCTCTCCCCTCGGTGGACCCACAGGAACCGCAGCCCCGAGCTCTCACCTCCGTGGACCCACGGGAACCGCAGCCCCGAGCTCTCACCTCCGTGGACGCACGGGAACCGCAGCCCCGAGCTCTCCCCTCGGTGGACGCACAGGAACCGCAGCCCCGAGCTCTCACCTCCGTGGACGCACGGGAACCGCAGCCCCGAGCTCTCCCCTCGGTGGACGCACGGGAACCGCACACCGGAGCTCTCCCCTCGGTGGACTCACAGGAACCGCAGACCGGAGCTCTCCCCTCGGTGGACGCACGGGAACCGCAGCCCGAGCTCTCCCCTCGGTGGACGCACAGGCCTGGAGTGAGCACACGCCCACGTAACGGAAGGTTCACCCTGAACCCTCACCTAGGTTTTGAGGTGATTTTAAAATGTGTCCTTTCCGCCCCTTCTCTTCCCTGGCGGGAGAGAGCACCGAGAGGGCGGCACCCCGGCCCACGGGCCCCGCGGCGCCTGCAGTTCCCAGAGGGTCCACGTCCACGTCCACGTCCACGGCGAGGCGCCCCGCGGGCCTTTGAGGGAGCGGCTTGGGCGTCAGGAAGCGCAGCCCGCCGGCCGCCCGGGGCGGGGTTGTCAGGTGGATGGAGCGCGGAGGGGCGGCGTTAGTAATGCGGGACGTGCTCAGCGGTTCCAACCACATCCCCGACCTCCACGGAGGTGGAAGCGCAAAGAAGTGCAGCACCGGTGCCTGCACTCACAGAAGTTCCAGCTCACGTCGTCTCCCCGGGCGTTCCCGGAGCAGCCAGTCCGAGCGCCTCAGAGCTGCTCTCCTTGGCGGGCGGAGGCTGCGTGTGTGTGTGCGTGTGCATGCGTGTGCGCGTGTGCGTGTGCCTGAGTGCATGTGTGTGTGCATGTGTGCGCGTGTGCATGTGCATGTGCGTGTGTGCGTGTGCGTGTGTGTATGTGCGTGTGCATGTGCGTGTGTGCGTGTGCCTGAGTGCATGTGTGTGCGCGTGTACGTGTGTGTGCCTGAGTGCATGTGTGTGCGCGTGTGCATGTGCGTGTGCCTGAGCGCATGTGTGTGCGCATGTGCGTGTGCCTGAGTGCATGTGTGTGCGCATGTGCATGTGCGTGTGCGTGTGCATGTGTGTGCGCGTGTGCGTGTGCCTGAGTGCATGTTTGTGCGCGTGTGCGTGTGCCTGAGTGCTACTGGGAGCCCTATAGATACATACCCCAGCCCGTGAGGTGAGTTCTGTCGCCCTGTTGCTTTATGGCAGGTGAGGACACGGAGGCACAGGGAGGTGCTGTCACCTGTTGGAGGTCACGGGTGGTGAAGGGCAGGGGCGTGGGGTGACATGATGCTGCATCCGGTCGGCTCCCAGCCTCTCGCGGATGTCAGTCACAGGTGGAATCTGTTACCTGGGCAGCCCGGGGCACAGGTGCTGATGGCTCCGCCGGGGCCGAGGGGGCTGCCCACGCAGCGATGCGCCTGGCCAGGCGGGGTCACGCCAGCGGGAGACACTAGTTTCTAGTTGGGGAAGAACTTCCAACCCCACGGGTCGCTGCATGGGCCAGAATGGCATCTTCTGGCTGTCGTAGATGAACATCTCACGTTTCACAGTCCCGGATCTGGTTTCTCAAAGGATCGTCCTACAACTCGAACTTGGAGAGCTGGCTCCTCTTGGCAGCGGTGATGTCCCTCAGGGAACCTCTCGGGTTCCTTACCCGGTGTCTCTGAACCTGGGCGATTCCTCAGCTCTTTCCTGCCTTTGAAAGTCCCACCCGTTTGTGGCTGAGTTTCAGGTTGCAGCCTGTGCAGTAGGAATTTAGAAAGTTGTCAGTGACTCAGAGTATAGAGCATCCAGAATAATTACATTTCCTAATTGTTTCGTGTTCATCGTGTCTCTGCAGAAAATGAGCTGGAAAAACATTCAGCCCTTTCGGGCCATTATTTTGACAATAGTTAATGCCGCACTGTGCTCGGCAGATGGCACCGGCTCATTGTCCGGAGCAGCGAAGGATCGCACAGGAGACTCGGTCACGCGAAGCCATCTCGGTTCCTGACACGGTGTCCTGTGTCCGGTGCCCTCACGTGCCATCAGTTCCTCTCTGGGGTGGTCCTGCTGAGAGGAGTTAGAAGCAGGATCAGGCAGACAGGGTAGGGGTGGAAGGAGGAAGCAGAGACATGACTAGCAGAAACCACATATAGTTGCCTTGCAGAAAAACAGGATGTCACAAGACAGGGATGCTACTCTTGCAAGTGCAGAATGTTGCAAAAGAAAGGGAGGAAGAGGGATCAGGAACAAGAGCTCTGGGTATATTTTGAAATTGTTGCTAGGCCAAGAACCAATCAGAGAGTGACATGGGTAAACAAAGGGCAGGCACAGGGCTGATAAAAACCTCTGGACAAGTGAGCTTCAGTGGAAGCCCTCTCTTAGGCTGCCTCCCTGTGTAAAGAGTCTGTATCTGCTTAAATAAATCCACATCTCTTGCTTAAAATCTTCTGGTCTTTCATTCTTCGACTCCGAGAGACAGGATTCTGGAAAGAACTTCTGCTCTCCACCCTGCTGGTACTTGGTTCTGGGCTCTGTGGGAAGGATCATGTGCTATTTGAAGTTAATTAAAATCGTGGCAAAATCAGGTCAGCACTGAATGAGTAAATCTCACACTAGTTACCTAAGATATTGGCCATTGTCACAGGTGTGAGCAGGGCCTGGTGGGAAGTGTTAAGAGTTTACACAGTGAAATTGGTGTCTCCCCTCTGAAATAGAAAGCTCTGGAACCATCTTTATTGACAGACAACGTGATACTGACATCCTGGGAGGGAGCACAGAGCATAAAAAGAAGCAGTCACAGCATAACGGCAGCCAGCAGCCCTACTCACATTTGGCTTCACAATTGGTTTAATGGGGCTTTTGTGGTGAACATTTTGAACTTTGTTGCTTTCCTTTGGATTTCACATACCCTTTAAATACCAAATAAAAATACAAACTTTCTGGAATTCTGGTGCTTGATTTCGGTCATTTTGGTGGCTCTTTTGTTTTGCTAAAACCTGCAATGTGTATAACAGGGTTTCAATATTTTTTATCCTTTTTGCTTGTTATTTGGTGTAACATATTGTGGGAGTTTCCGACACCTTCAACTCAGTGGCTAAAAATAATGATGAGAACTCAGTGATTTAAGTTCTGAAACCCCCACTGTGGTGGCCAAAGCCAAATTGGTGAGAATAAAATGAAATATAAAATTTAGTTCCTCAAACACAGTGACCCTATTGAAACAGGACACAAGGGGTCCAAGGCCGCCCGTCACTCCTGAAGCCAGTTCAGCAGAGACAGGGGTGCATCCTGTGTGAGCGTTTATTCTAGTCCTGCCGGCAGCAGTGGGAGCAGGCTGGCGCCCTGGAAGTTCTGCCCGGACCCACTCTCAGGTGGCTGGTTACTCACACATGAGGGAGAGACAGCCACATGCAGCTGCCGTGTAACAGGGAAGGGGAGGGAGGGTCCGGCCCTCAGGAGCTCAGAGTCTCATAACAAGGAGGCTGATCCGTGATGTGACACAGCTCAGCCCACGCCTGGGCCCAAAGGATGGTCAGGGTCCTGAGAGAGACTCCCGGAGGGGGTCAGGGTCCCGAGAGAGAGTCCCGGAGGGGGTCAGGGTCCTGAGAGAGACTCCCGGAGGGGGTCAGGGTCCTGAGAGAGAGTCCCGGAGGGGGTCAGGGTCCTGAGAGAGACTCCCGGAGGGGGTCAGGGTCCGAGAGAGAGAGACTCCCAGAGGGGGTCAGGGTCCCGAGAGAGAGTCCCGGAGGGGGTCAGGGTCCCGAGAGAGAGTCCCAGAGGGGGTCAGGGTCCCGAGAGAGAGTCCCGGGGGGGGGTCAGGGTCCGGCACAGCCACCGAGTCAAAGCGTGCCCTGTCCTTGGTCTGTTCTCAAATGTACTTCTTTTCTGAGTCTTGGTCCCGCCGAGGCATCTGACATTTTACAGCCTCGTTTCACTCTCCCCCCCACCCCCGTTTCCCAGGGTCTGTAAGAAAACGTCTCCTCTATAGCTAGTGAGGGGAGTAATTGCGAGACAGCTGTGTCTCTGTTCTCATTACAGGCCCTTCACCCTATCACTTGGTCAAGTAGCACGTCCATGCGGCCAGGGCTGATGTGCTGGACAGGTGGACGCAGATTACAGGTGACCAGGTAACCTCCTGCTCGAATCCCCCCGGGTCAGCTACACCTGCGGATCTCCCCTTGTGTGGAAGGTCACCTTGGGGGTGAAGGTCATACCACCAGGACTATGGCAGGACTGCTTCAGGCAGCCAGGCTTGTTCCTCACGTGACACTCCCTTAACTATTTGGATATCAAGTATAAAATCATGTCATCTATTTACAGACATTTTTTTTTTTGGCAAATTTAGATAATACCCTGACTTTGATATAAAAGAGTTACAAAGGAAAAGGAATTTTTGGTAAATAATACATATGTATTTCAATATGTAAATGACTAGGCAAGGAATGCTCAAAAATAGTCAGATGCTTATATTTACTTGCAATGAATAGGTTTGAAGATAAGTAAAGCAAACAAACACCCATAACTATTGACTATTGTCCCTATTTCTTATATTGACACTTGAAAGTAAAGGTTACGCCAATTATTCATACACATGCACACACACACATATGCGAAAACAAATGGGGAAGCTACAGATGTGTGTACACAAAAATACGGGAAATGTCATAGAAAACGAATGTCATAAATGTTGAAATTCATTTTGAAATTAATGACTAAATTTAATTTAATGAGTACATTTTAGTCAAATATTTACTTTCTTTTAAAAAACATAAAACCTCCCCCAGGTTTGTATCAGGTGTAAACCAATCTCTCAGCCATGTTTAGTGTCTGACAGCTAACCCGATGTGACAGCGCGGTGTTTAGCTTGTTCGGTTATAACATCCACCGAGTGGGGAGATGGTGGACTCATTGCTTAGCCACAGGCCCGCTCTTCATGCCGGACAGATTCCTAACGTGATGGGAAGGGCAGGCGTGTGTCACCCCCTGACGTCGGACCGTATCCGGGGTTTACCTGCTTATGCCTGTGTATGTTTATTTTAAGAGGTAGCAGTCTCTAAAAACAACCTTGTTAAAATGACGATTTTATTTTGAGGGAATAGTCAACACTTGCCACCCTGGGATGTGTCTCTCACTCTGTGCTGGTTGTTGATCCTCTTCCCATTGTCAGTGAGCCTGCAAAGCACCGGTGTGGTCTGTGCTCAGAGCAAATGCGTGTGCGCTCCGGGCTCTGCAAATGAATCTCCCCACCAGCAGATTTGTGGCCGGACTGGGTGGGGATGGGGATGGGGACGGGGACAGGGACGGGGACGGGGACAGGGACGGGGATGGGGACGGGGATGGGGACGGGGATGGGGATGGGGATGGGGATGGGGATGGGAATGGGGATGTTTCTGCCAGTGCTGCTGGCAGAACGGCCTCGGCTTGTCCAGATGGCTCCTAAGCACCACATTGATTTTGTTATAAGAGGCATTTGATATTCTGAAGAGAGATCGATGGGACGCCCAGATAATTTAGATACTGCCTCTCAGATCAATACTAGTGTGCACCATTAGCTGCGTGAGTGACCATGTGAAGGCTGTATTCCAGGATTTACATTATTGTTAAATTGGTTATAAACACTAAAAAGTCATCTTTCTTTAAAGTACAATTACTTTAAAAATTGGCTCTGGTTCTGACTTTGTGAAATAATGAAAATAAGGACTTTTCTCTGGATTTTGCCTTTCTTTAAATAAATCTCTCTTAAAAATAACAGAATACTATATCTATGTACTTATAATTTACACGTTTTTCTTTTTAGAACTTTAGAGAGAACTTTAGCGTTCCATAGCATTTGAAAAGAAACGGGAGGTTAAAGGCAAAGCAATTATGATCATTGCACAAGTCACTTTGAGATGAGCAACATGCTTTATATTAATGTTTACTATGTGTTTATGCTCCTATTTGGTAGTCATAACTGCCTGAGATTGCCCAATATTTGTTCCATTCAGAACAGATAATACAACTGAGCTAGTGCATGACAGTTAACACACCTGGGACCTGATTGGGATAAATACCTTCGATAACTCATTTATTCAGTGATTAGGTTTCTAAGTCAATTCCTTATAACTGATAAGCTATGTTAACACAGAAGCTTCAGAAAAATATGCAAGTTTCTTAAATAGGCATATTTCCTATGTTTAGAAAAGTAATGAAAACTCCCTGTAATATTTCAAAAGTCTAGGATATTGGATGATACATGTTTAACGTGAAGCCCTGCCTCAGGGTTAGTTCTTACAGGAGGTTCATCGTGTTCAACATTCTGTTACATGTGAATAAGTAAAAACCGGTGATGCTGGTAAGTTTACCTTTCAATGCATTCCTTATGGACTAGTTGAGTAGCGCTGAGTCCCTGTATCTAACTGTGACTCACCCAGTGACGTTCCTAAGCCTGACATGCACCTTCCCTGTTCTCTAGGTGAAAACAGCAGCTCTCTCCTCTTAGGAATGTCGGGGGGTTGAAATAAAGAATGCAACATCGCCTGGCCGGCATGGCTCAGTGGTTGAGCATCAATCTATGAATCAGGAGGTTCGATTCCTGGTCAGGACACATGCCCGGGCTGTGGGCTCAATCCCCAGTGTGGGGCAGCCGATCAATGATTCTCTCTCATCACATTGATGTTTCTATCTCTCTCTGCCTCTCCCTTCTGCTCTGAAATCAATAAAAGGTATACACACACACGAGGGTTTACTAAACAAATGAGCAGTGAAATCCCTTTTTTTAAAAAAAGAATGCAACAGTGAGGGCTTAGAATACACTCCCTGGTAAATATTACACTTTAAAAAATGTAGGTCAACTTTTATTTTAAAACTGTTTCACTTTGGAGAGAAAAATCTCTCACTGTTTGTCCTCGTTTTAGAAACTGGTCCACATTCCCTGTTACTCATCAGAAAGCTGTTGGGCCGCCTGGAGTGCAGGACGCCGGGAGGAAGGGCGCTGGTGGCCACGTGGGTCGGGATGCTCCCTCAGCCTCAGCCCCATGGGCTGGCTGCCCACCTTATCTGTCAAGATGCAGTGGATAACACATTGTGGTTCGTGAAGGAAGTTACTCACGGATTCTCTGTCACTGGGAGAATTCATTGTTGCAATGGTTATGCTTTCAGTATCAATAGGAAGAAGAAAGAAAGATTGCTTTGAAAAGCATGTTGGCTGCTGGGATGACTAATTTTTCAAAGGCTACACCTTGCTCTGGTTATACATTTAATTTAATTTATTATTATTATTATTATTATTATTATTATTATTATTGATAATCCTCACTGAGGATATTTTTCCATTGATTTTTAGAGAGAGTGGAAGTGAGGGGAAGAGACAGAGAGAGAGAGAAACATCAATGTGAGAGAGACACATGGATTGGTTGCCTCCTGCATGAGCCCCAACCAGGGCCGGAGATCCAGCCTGCAACCTAGGTACATGGCCTTGACTGGAATCATACCCAGGACCCTTCAGTCCGCGGCCTGATGCTCTATCGACTAAGCCAGACTGGCTAGCGCTCTACCTTTCATTTTAAATCGCTGCCTTACTGAGGATCTTTGTCCTGCAGGGTTCTTACAGCCCCCGGGACCGACTACCGCCTTTCCTCTCAGGAAAGAACGCATGTCCCTTCGGCTGGCTCTCTTATTCAAATGGTGGGTGCTGTTTGGCGGGATACACTGTGTGTAACTTGTGTTCCAGATGGTGATGGGAACGTCGTTATTGAGAGGGAGCGGGAAGGTAAGCATGCAGGCAAAATCGGCATTCTCTGTGGGGGAGGCTCATTTTACTCTTCAGGCCCTGGAGTGATTCTTCAAGACAGTATGCACTAACACAGGGAATGAAAATACCTGGACATGCTTGTAACCCTTTTCAGTGAGAATCACCCCTTTTTACTTATTTATTTTTAACCCTCGCCTGAGGCTATTTTTCCATTAATTTTTAGAGAGAGTGGAAGAGGGAGGGAAAGACAGATATACCGATGTGAGAGAAACACATCGGTTCGTTGCCTCCTGCGCAGCCTGCATCCGAGGTATGTGCGCGTGACCAGAATCAAACCCTGGACCCTTCAGTCCCCAGGCTGACGTTCTATCCACTGAGCCAAACCGGCCAGGGCGAGAATCACCCCTTTTTAAACTTTTACACTAAAGCTGGGAAAATACATGCACGCGAGGAAAAGCAGAGTGTGATGGGTTCCCGCGTCCTGTGCCGGGAAGCCCGGGGGCAGCCTCTGGTCCCCTCCTCCACCGCGCGTCTCAGGAGGCCCCCCACGTGTGTCCCCGAGGACGTGCACATTCGGCGTGTGGTTCTCATTTCTGTGTCCTCGACTCCTCCACAAACCACGCATGTGGGCCCCAAAGTGTGAGCAAAGGGGTGAACTTGCCCGGCCAGTATGGCTCAGTGATTGAGCATCGACCTATGAACCAGGAGGTCATGGTTCAATTCTGGTCAAGGGCACATGCCCAGGTTGTGGGCTCGATTCCCATTGGGGGGCGTGCAGGAGGAAGCCAACCCATGATTCTCTCTCATCATGGATGTTTCTATCCTCTCCCTCTCCCTTCCTCTCTGAAATCAATAAAAATATATATTTTTTAAAAAGGGATGAACTCGAGGAGCACAGGTTTCCACACCTGCTCCTCAGTGCACACATGTTTATTGTCCGTCTATAATGATGTGATCAAGGTGTGTGTGTGTGATAAATATGTAACAGTAACTTATTCTCATAAGCATTTTTACTACACGTGTACAATAAATCAGCAGTATTGTCATTTAATTATGATACTCAATAGTATAATTGTATATAAAATGTCTAATTCAGGGCTCTGGCTAGGAGTTCACATTCTGTTTGGGGAGGAAGCAAGAATTGTGATAAAAACATGGGCCTTGGGTCAGGCGGCGCTGCTTTCATCACTCGCGGTGTGGCGAGGCCGGGCTGGGCCACAGTTACGTGTGAGGATCCATGTAAATGCCCGGGGCCACTTCCTTGGAGCCAGGACAGTGCTTCCTGATCACAGAGTGATTGGAGGGCTCTTAAATGGGATAGTTGTTAGCACATGGGAAGTGGCCCTTCACACGCCTGGAGGCCCGGAGCACGCACGGGCCTCGCCCTGGTGGTGGAGAGGCCGGAGTCGGTCACCCCGCCCCTGGCAGCCCAGCCTGCCCTTGGGTCGTTTCTCCATGTGCACACCGCCTGCAGCCGCTGTAACAGCCACCTGTGCCGGAGCCTCTGCGGGGGCTTGGGCCCTGCTCCCCCCCTCCTGCCCCTGCCCTCACCTGGGACCCAGACCTTAGACCCCATCTCTGCTCCGGAGGCCAATCGGGGAGCCTCCCTTTTGTGCTTTTTCAGGGTGAGGGCACCCCTCACATGATTCACTTCCTGTGGGGGTTTGGCTGAGGCCCCCTGGCTGGTTGGTGGCAGGACACCGGGCTCCATGCGCCCGCAGTCCCCGCGTGTGGCTGTCTCCATGGCTCCCTCACAGCTCAGCCTCCTTCTCACAGCCAGGAAGGAAGGCAGCGTTGGCCGGTGGCTCAGTGGATAGAGCGCTGGCCTGCTGACTGAAGGGTCCTGGGTTCCATTCCGGTCAGGGGTGTGCACCTGGGTTGCAGGCTCCCAGCCCTGGTCAGGGCATGTGCAGGAGGCAGCCCTTGGATGTGTCTCCCTCTCTGTCTCAACCCCTCCCTTCCACTCTCTCTACAAATTAATGGACAAATATTCTCGGTGAGGATTAACAACAACAAAAAGGCAGTGTCTGTCTGTCTGTCTGTCTCCCCTCCAGGATGGGGTCTCCCATAGCGGAATGCGAGGTTGCAGGGACTTCCCTTCACCGCTGCCTGGGACGCAGCTGAGCCTGGGGCTCGCCACCAGCCACGGTGCTCCGAGCTCCGAGCTCCGAGCCCGCCGCGACCCATGGCTGCCCCTGACCCGCCGCCGCGCGGTGCGGCGCCCAACGCGGGCTCGCTCGGCGGCATCGCTGGGCATCGCTGGGCATCGCTGGGCATCGCATCGCTGGGCATCGCTGGGCATCGCATCGCTGGGCATCGCTGGGCATCACATCGCTGGGCATCGCTGGGCATCGCATCGCTGGGCTCTTCCTGAGGCGTGTGGACCCTGCGCTCCGGGAGGCTCGAGGTGGGGAGGGCCGGGGAGGGGCAGCCACGGAGGGGAGCGCGGCCCAGGAGCTCTCGGGGTCCTGCGCTGCGGCGATGGGGCGTGGCCTGGGGGCCAGGCGGCTCCCATGGGCCTCAATGTCGTGTTTAGCCATTTGCATTTCACGGGAAAGTGAAACGTGGGTGCTCTGACAATACCTTACCTGCTGAAGGCGGCGCTCAGAAACGGGGAGGCTTCGGCCACACGTGGTTCGTGGTGACACGCGAGTCGGTAGCTCACGTGTTTGACCCATTTGTGTTCCGCGTTCAGGTTTGGAGGTTGTTTTGCAACCGGAGACGCGTTGCCCTTGAAATTCAGGACGAGGCACAGATGCAGCAGGCGGGCTGCCACCTGGCCGCTGATGCAGGTGGCACCTGGGTCCCCGCCGACTGCTGTGCCCGCTCCGCTGCGAGGCCTGCCCCGCGAGGCCGAGCGCTGAGCGCGGCCACCTGTCCGGCAGGGACAGCGCTGGGCACGCTCCCTCCTGGCGGCGGGTCCAAGCCCAGGACGGTGGGAAGGAGCACATGGTGGGGCGGGGCAGCCGGAGGGGCACAGGCCCCGCCAACGGGCTGCCTGGGTTCTGGGCTTTGTTTGCTGAAGGCCTTTCCCCAGGAGAGATCCTGTTAAAAGTGGCATCTTTTAAAATAGCATCTTCCCACACAATCTCACCAACATGATTGTCATAGCCTCGGAGTGGGTTTTATTTTTGGCCAATACAACTATAGACTGTGCTATATGCATATTTTTTCTCCAAAGAGAAACAGGACACATGATGTTTAAAAGGACGGAAGGGCCCAGCCGGCGTGGCTCAGCGATTGAGCACGAACCCATGAACCAGGAGGTCACGGTTCGATTCCCGATCAGGGTGCCTGCCCGAGCTGCAGGCTTGATCCCAGTAGGGGGCATACAGGAGGCAGCCAATCAATGATTCTCTCTCATCGCTGATGTTCCTATCTCTCTCTCCCTCTCCCTTCCTCTCTGAAATCAATAAAAATATATTTTATAAATAAATAAAAGGAACGAAGGGACAGAGACTTGTGTGCAGCCACCTGCGGGTGGCTGTGAGCTAGGAATCTTGTCTTTAGGACACTGACTACTGAGATAACTAATTCTAAAGGGATCAAGTTCAGTATCAATGGCTTTGAAGAGTAGGGGATCCGGGTGACACGTATGTGGCCCACCCACATTAAGCATACTGTTTTGGTCCAGAAATGCAAAAATTCATCACAATGAAAAACACCCATGGTCAAACACCACCAGGCCATGCCCATCCTAAATATAAAAAACCGGATGGCATCTTCATTCTTGCCCCGAGTGTAGTTAATATTCTTGGTGTCATCTTATATAGTTTCCACTTTTCTTGGCAAATTATGAGGAAATGTCTCTTTCCTACCCTTTTCTACACAGAACAGGCAGTTTCGGCTCCAAGGACAACAAGGGATAAACACCACGTTCCAGCAGGTGTTCGGGAGCAGCGAGGCTAGCTGAGGACCCAGGACATTTGTTCGTTAAAAGGGAGGAAAGAGCTAACAGCCAGTAGGCACGGTTGTAGGGTTCCCTGAAACAACCGAGAAACGTCTGCCTAGGCTGCTTTCCTAGGCAAATCGATGGGAGATAAGAGACAAGGCTCCCCTCCTGGCTTGGCCTGGGTGGCTCAGTGGTTGGGAATCATCCCGGTCACCAGTTCGGTTTCCAGTCAGGGCACTTGCCCAGGTTTTGAGCTCAATCTCCAGTAGGGGGCATGCAAGAGGCAGCCGATCATTATTTCTCTTTCTCATCGATGTCTCTCTCTCTCTCTCTCTCTCTCTCTCTCTCTCTCTCTCTCTCTCTCTTTCTCCCTCATCCTTCTCTTTATCTAAAAAAAAAAAAAAAGCAATAAAAACACATTAAAAAAAGAGACACTCCCCCTTTCTCTTAGAGCATTTAGGTAACTTGTGACGGGCCCTGCTCTCCTCTCTCTTTGAGCGCGAGGTGGGGCTTTTGTTGGCCTTGTGACCCAGGAATGTTTCCTCCAGGACTGGGACCGTCCCTTTGCAATACAGTCATCAAGCAGGACGGCGTCACCTCCTCCTGCGGGAGGAGGACCCTCACGCCAGAGGGCACCGGCTCCACGCTGCAGAACAGCCGCGTCATAAAGACAGGCGCTGTGTTTCACATGCCAAAGCCGGCCGGCCACCCAGCTCAAACACTGTAACATTAGCCTGAAGGACTGTGACAAAGGTTGTGTCAAAAAGGGTAGAGAAAACAGACATGTGCTGATAATTTGCCAAGAAAAGGGGACACAGCACAGAGTTTCCCCAAGAATATTAATTCTACTCAGGGAAAGAGTCAGGAGTAATGAAGACCCCATCAGTGTCTGATATTTGAGGGCACAGTGTACAATGCACAGGCCTTTTATCCGGGGGCTGATTATTATTGACCTTAAGAAATGTATGCAGCTCGGCCAGTGTGGCTCTATGGTTGAGTGTTGACCTATGAACCAGGAGGTCACTGTTCGATTTCCAGTCAGGGCACATCCTGGGTTGCGGGCTCGATCCCCGGGAGAAGACATGCAGGAGGGAGCTGATCAGTGATTCTCATCATTGATCTCTCTCTCTCTCTCTCTCTCTCTCTCTCTCTCTCTCTCTCTCTCTCCTCCCCCATTTTCTCTGAAATCAATAAAAATATATTAAAAACGAAAAAGAGATGTATGCAGCGGTTGTATCTGCTTCACTACGGGAAAGGGTGAGATTTCTCTCCATCTTCCCATTTCTCAGCAGATGGCTTGTGGCATGGGCCACATCGGTTTAGCGTGCATTCAACACCGTACCTGTTCTCGGTCGCACGGCACTACCTCCATGGAGACGTCTTCTGGGTGCAGAGGAGTCTTTTGTTTCTTAAACGATATTTCCACAACAGTTTCTCTCCCTTTCCAAGCAGGAGGCAGAGGATGAGGGTTATGTGTAAGATGACATTCTTTATGTACAGCTCACTAAATATGGCTATAAAAATATGCATCGTTTTTGTTGGTTCATGCCCGCCAGTTCATCTGTTTTGAATATTTTATATCAGGTGAACACTTGTAGTGACTTGGAAAGAACTTCAATTCATGGCTTATTGGGAAGATGTGATGTCCATCTTTATCACTAACCCAAAAAAGCCACACGCTGTGGGTTCTGTCAAAAGTCTGTCTAGAAAGATTAAGATTTTCATAGAGTTAATTAGCGTTTCATAATTCTAAGGCATTCAAATGTGAACTTAGAAGAGATTGTGAGTTAGTTAAATGGAAAATCTTACTTTTTTTCTTGAATGACCCCGCTAGATTCTGGCACCTTTTCTCCCGAGACTACCATGCAATGGAATGACACGGTGCTTCCGTGGAGTCGGTAAATGGCGTGATGGTAAAAGGCCAGGGCTCAGGCGTCAGACTTTCTCACCCAACATCCGGCTTCACGCCTTGTCATCTGTGTGGATACCGATGGGTCGCAGGTCTCGGGGCTTCAGGTCCTTCGTGGATGCAGTAGAAGTGCGTCTGACGCCGCTCCTTACACTGAGACCCTGACGTCATTCTGTTACTCGGGATTGCTCGCGGGGACAGCACCTGTCAGCCAACCAAGGATGCAGGCGGGATGAAGCTGGAGGGAGGGCAGTGGGCATAGCCACCTTCGAGGACCCGAGCAAGGGCAGCCGTACAGAAACATCCGGGTGGATGCAAGAAAGCTGGGCTGTTATATCCGGCCGCTGTCCCGTCAACAGGCTGGGCCCTTCCCCAGGACGGGCGTGAACGTGAGTGCGGCGGTCCCTCTGGCGACAGAGCAGTGCCGGTGAAAGACACGGGTGTGCCTTCACAGGGCACTTCCGGCAGCTGGGGAGGGCTGCCTGGGCTCCCTCGGTGGCTGGGGGTGGATGCAGCTGGCAGCTTCCACTACAGAGACACCCCTGCCTCGTTTATTTGTTGTTGTGAGATTTAAAACAAATCATCAGTGGAAACCCTTAGCTGACACAGAAAGTGCACGAAAACGGTTAGCTTGTATTTAAAAACAGATTAAGTAGTTTTCTAGTTCTAGGTAAGTATCTACTGCGTAGGTTTCAATGGAGGCAATGTCTGCAATATCCTCTTAGCTTACTAGAGCTTTTAAAAAAATATATTTTATTGATTTCAGAGAGGAAGGGAGAGGGAGAGAGAGAAACATCAATGATGAGAGAATCATGGATCGGCTGCCTCCTGCACGCCCCCTACTGGGGATCGAGCCTGCAACGTGGGCATGTGCCCTGACTGGGAATTGAACTGTGAGCTCCTGGTTCATAGGTCAGTGCTCAACCACTGAGCCATGCTGGCCGGGCGCTTACTAGAACTTTTAATACCCAATCATCACGCTAGGGAATTTTCTTTGGGAAAACGTGTTGGCGTTCATGGTAGGATTTGGAGTTCTTTAAAAATACCACTGACATCGTTAAGTGGAACACGTTTAATACTCTTCAGGAGTTTCACACCTTCCGACCCAAGTTACCGCAGGGATTTTCAGAGTCTGACGCAAGTCTTTAAGGAGTAAGGACGGATGCTGGCGATGCTGCCCCTGCATGGGCAGCAGCTCACTGTGGTGATGTGCGCTCATCCCGCAAAGGCGTTGGTGCTATGCAGCCTTATCGAGAGACAGTTTCTGTCTCCCACCCCCATGTCCCCCCGAACCTGCGAACTCGGCCTTTCTGAAAGGGTCTTTGCAGGTATAATGAAGAGGGGTTGAGATTACCCTGGATCACACTGGGCTCCATATCCAGTGACAAGGAGATGTCACACGTAAGTGGGAGCATATGGATTTTGTCTCTCTCCAACTTATTTCACGTCACAGAATGCCCTGAAGGACCATCTCTGCTGTCACAAATGGCAACATTTTATTTTATTTTTTTTGTAGCTGAATACTAGACCATGGACTATATTTCCATGTCTTCTTTATCCATTCCCCCTCCAGTGGATACCTAAGTTGTTTCCTTATCTTGACTATTGTAAATAAACACTATTGCCATGAACATGTCCTTTTGAATTAGTGTTTTATTTTCTTTGTATAAACACCCAGAAGTGGGGTCGCTGGGCCACAGGGCAGTGCTATTTTTAATGTGTAAGGAACCTCCTGCCGTTTTCCACAGTGGCTGCACCAGTCAGCATTCCCACACAGAGTCCCTGGGGTTCCCTTTTCTCACATCCTCACCAACACCTGCTGTTTCTTGTCTGATGCCAGCCATTCATTCTAACAGAGGTGAGGTGATATCTCACTGTGGCTTTGATTTGCATTTCCCTGATTATTAGTGTCTAGTGACCCAGTACATGGATTCGTACACATTGAAAGGAAATTAATTAGAAGGTGGTTGGTGGGGTGGGGTGGGACTGGGTGAGATGGGGCAGACACACCCTGGAGCCAACCTCCCGTGGTCCCTCCCCAGTGTCTGTGGAGTAAGTGGGGACCCTCCTGCAGGTGGCGTCCTTCAGTCTGGCCTGCGGGGATCAGGCCTCTCCAACACCTCCTGAGGGGTCCCTGAGTGTGAGAGGGCACCTGCAAAGTTGCTGTCACACAGGGTGTGGAACGTAAACACAAGTGTGCAGTAAACCAGATCTTGGGGCGGAGAGTGCCCAGTAACAACATAACCCACCGCCGAGTGGAATCGCGCGGCCCTGCGAGGAACCGGGCTCCCTCCTCTCTGGTTTCAGGGTGCATCACCCGAGAACCGCTGCTGCCAAGTCACTGCAGCTCAGCAGCTCCTGTGTTGAGCATCTGCCCCTGGTGGTCAGTGCACATCATAGCGACTGGTGGTCAGATGGTCAGACACTTAACGTATTAGCCTTTTATATATATAGACTAGAGGCCCAGTGCACAAATTCGTGCACCGGTGGGGTCCAGCCAGCCTGGCCCTAATCAGGGCAGATTGAGGCTGGGCCTGTCTGGAGGAGGAGATGGCGGGAGGTTGGCTGGCTGGCCCACCCAGATCGGAGCCCAATCAGGGCCCCCAATCAGGGTCTTACCAGCTGAAGGAAGGGGTCGTGGGCAATTGGTCGGCGGGCCCTGCCCCAATTGGGGTTGGGAGGCTGATTGGGTGCAGGGCCGGCCATGGGGAGGGGCTGTGGGTGGTGGGCTGGCTGACCCAACCCCCAAATGGGGTGGGTGGGGGGTGCCAATCAGGGGCCAGAGGCTTGGGGGAGGGGCCATGGGTGGTTGGCCAGCTGGCCCTGGCCCTGATCAGGGTGGGGGGCCCGATCTGGGGTGGGCTGGGCAAGGTGAGGGGCTGCAGGAGATTGGCTGGCCAGCCCTGCCCCCTATTAAGGTGGTATGGCAATCAGGGATGGGGCTGACCAGTGTGAGAAGCTGCAGGCAATCAGAGTGGTAGGGACCCATCAGGGGCATGACTGGCCAGGGGAAGGGCTGCAGGAGGTTGGCTGACCAGCCCCACCTCCTATTGGGGTGGGGGTGTGCGATCAGGGTCAGGCTGGCCAGGGGGGAGGGGTTGAGGCCTATCGTGGTAGGGCAGGCTGATCTGGGGTGTGGCTGGCTAGGGGGAGAGGGAAGAGTTGTTTGGTCAGCCGGTTCACTGGCCACAGTGGGCATCATAGCTACTGGTTGTTAGGTCGTTATGGCCGTTACCGTAGCTGCCTTTTTATATATATAGATAGATGTTGAGCATCTTTTTAATGTACCTGTTGGCCATCTATTTGAGTTCTTTGGAAAAAATGTCTATTCAGACCCTTTGCCCATGTTTAAGTTGGATTGTTTATTTTTTTGCTGTAGAGTTATATGAGTTCAATATATACTTAGTGCACTAATCCTTTATCAGACATATAATTTGTAAATGTTTTCCTCTCATTCAGAAGGCTGCCTTTTCATGTTGCTGATGGTGCTCCTTGCTGTGCAGAAGCTTTATGGTTTGCTGTAGTCCCCTCTTTTATTTTTGCTTTTGTTGCCTTTGCTTTTGGTGTCAGAGCCAAAAACTTATCTCCAAGACCCGTGTCAGGGAGCTCACAGCCTGTGCTTCCTTCTAGGAGTTTTGTGGCTCCAGCTCTTACATCTGCCTTTCGTCCACTCGGACTTACTTTCTGAGTGCGATGTGAGACAGTGGCCCAGGTCTACTCTTTCCCATGTGGCCGTCCCGTTCCCCAAGACCGTTTGTTGAAGGGTCTGTCCTTCCACATTGTATGTTTTTTCTCCTTAATTTCTGTTGGGTTAAGCACCCTGTTTGTGGTAGTTTATGATGGCAGCCACAGGAAACCAATGTCTCAAACAAAACACGGCATATATAGGTACACACACAAAACCCAACACACACATATACAACATAATACGTGCACACAAAACACACATACGCACAACACACTCAACATGCACATAATACACCACAGACACACACAACACACATAGTGCACATGACACACATACACACAACAGGCACAACACAACACACAATAAACATAACACACAGCATACACAACACATATACAACATGCATACACACAACACAACAACAAACAATACATACACAACATACAAAAACACACAATATACAAAACAGACCACACAACACATACCACACAACACATATGACACACAACATACATAATACATACACAACACACACAGCGACTTGTTCTAGTCTATGGTGCAAAGGGGCACCTAATGGAACTGGCCCTTCAGTTTTTGAGACAGTTTCCTGATGTGCTCCCGCCTTTGCCCGTGGCCGGTGCTGGGCCAGTGTCCCTCCGTCACTGTCGCTGCATATTTGGTGAAGGAACCACAGCCAGTGCTTCCCGCCCGCCTGGTGAGGGTGTTTCAATACCCAGCAGCCTCGGGAAACAGAGAGAGACTTCCCTCGCAGGGCGGGGCCGCGTGTCCGCCACCCGGGGCCCTGTGCTGTGTGCGGCTCTGCATGTGCATGGACCCTCAGCCTCCTCATGAGCCCCGCGCTCCATGGGCCCCGCTGCCTGGTGAGTGCCCACACCCGCAGTGTTGCTGGGGAGTCAGGAGAAGCCTGCTGGGCAGGAGGCCGCCTGCTTACCTGTGACCGACTCTCCCTTGACTCAGGCCTGAGCGTTCCTGCTGCCCGCAGCTCGCACCAGGACTGTGTGCTAACAACAGGTTAATCCTCAGCCTCAGTGGAAACCCCTCTGCTGGCCTGTCCTCGGTGCTGGGAGAACCCACTCCCGCACACGCTCCGCCTGCTCAGCTCTGCAGGAGGCCACGCGCTTCTCACTCCCAGGCCTGCCCTGTGGTGGAGCCTCCCTGATACGCGCCAGCTCCACCCGATCTGTGTTGCTGGGTGTTTGGTCCAGGCCATTCTGAGCGTTTCTGTGAGGGTGTGCTCACTTGGGACGGACATTTCAACCGAGGACATGTCAAGCAGCCCACCGGCTCCTCCTGAGGCTCCTCCAATCAGCGGGAGCCACAATAAAGCAGGGAGAGGGAGAGAGAGAGGGGACATCAATGAGGAGAGAGAATCATGGATCGGCTGCCTCCTGCGCACCCCCCACTGGGATGGAGCCCGCATGGGACATGTGCCCTAACCAGGAATCGAACCCTGACCTCCTGGTTCATAGGTTGATGCTCAGCCACTGAACCATGCCGGCCGTGCCACGGATACCAGTTTTGAAACCACGTGACGTTATACACTTCCCCCACTTGTTGGAACGACCCCCTTGGCTCTCCTGACACCGGGCTTCCCGTCTGTCTTGGTCTAACCCCCCTGCGCCTCTGCTGACTGACCCCTTCCCGCTCTGACTCTGGGTTCCACCGGTCCCCACCTTCTTCCTCGGGACCTCAGTGTCTCCCAGAACTCACCCGCCTCCCATGCCCAGTCTGCATTCCGAGCAGGACATGTCCCCGGTGGATGCGTGTGCAAGGGCAGGGATTAGCCAGGCCTGGGATGTTCATTAAAACAATTTTTGGAACACGGCAAGGCCACGGAAAACAAGGACAGGACGGTTCCCCAGCAGCGAGAAGCACGGCTACCTTCAAGTGCAAGGGTTGTGTGGTGCACTGACGGACCCGCTCCGAGAATTTCCCAAATTCAAGAATAAGGTGGTGGTGGGAGAGGGGGTGGGGGATAACTGGTGATGGAAGAAACATTCGTTAAAATATGAACAAGAAGCTAAGAACTCTGGCACAGTGTTATGCACAGCGGCAGGGGACTCGAGGAGGGGCCCCGCCCCACCTGCTCAGGGCCCAGCACACCTGAATGGGGACCTGTCTGCTCGCTCACTGCTCGCCCCACCCCTGCAATTGACTCTTCAAGAATTATTTAAAAACTCTAGGTAACGTCTTCCCTTAAGACATGCCTAACATGTGCTTTAAAAGGTCCAACAACACCCTTTATCCACATCGAACAAGCTCTAACCTCCTTCCTCAGGCCTTTATCTCCGTAACGTGTATCAGCATCTTCCTCAAGCCAGCAGACAGCGAAGTCCTCCCAAAGGACAGAAAGAAAGACTACAAATCGTGCTAATTCCTCATCAAAGCGGGAGAAGCGGAGTCTTGCCCGACAGGAATTCATCTGCCTCTTTGAGGAAGAGAGAGAAAAGGGAAAAGATGTGAAGAGCTCTGAGCTCCATGAGGAGCACCCATCCTGGGAAGCGCCCATGGGCCTCCGGAATACAAGCGATTTGTGCTCCGTCTCCGTTGGGGGCGCTGCAGGCGGTGACCCCTGTCTCTCCCAAGGCTCACAGCCGTTTCTCCCTCCCATTAGACCGTCCTGTGCTTTGCATACGAATACAATCACGCGTGAAGCTGTCTGCATTAGTTTCAGTCGTCTTTAACTTGGTTAACACTAATAGTCTGTTTTTGAAAAAGAAAAAAGTGCCTTAAAAAACGGAAGATGCCGAAAGTCCACGCACATGTTTGCGTCGGTGGGGAAGGTGTCCGTGGCCGGAGGAGGGTATTAGAGCTGCAGGATGAAGCTGCGAGTGGAATGCTCAGTGTGATGACTGCAGGAGGAGGGTGAGGACTCAGGACCAGAGGCCTCCCAGGGGACGAGGTTACAGGCGGAGGCGCTTCGGCTTTAGAGCAGCGTCCATCTGCCTGCCTTTGAGAGGAGCTTGTGAGTTTGTGTTTTTTTTTATTTTAATTAATTAAATTTTAAAATAAACGTTTTATTGTTGATAGTATTACAGATATCTCCCCTTTACCCTCCTTTACCTCCATTTCCCAGCCTCCCCTCCCCCCATGTATTTGGTGTTTAGAGAGCCATCAAAAGTTCAATAAACAAGGCCAGGGCTTCAGCAAACACCCCTGAAAGGCTGGTATTGGAGCAGGTGTGAGCAGGGCTCTCACACCTTGTTACCGTGTGTGATTTTTAGCTCACGCTTCATTCCCCAGCCACCCCAATGGCCGGGCTCTCGCCCCACGTGGCCCCCGCCCCGGCATGACCTGAACAGGGGCTCAGAGCACCCTTCGAGCTTCCGACTCCCAGGGATCTGCAGAATGAAGCTGCTTTGCTTGGGGTTGACCTTTGCTGGCACCTGTCTAACCTCTCCTCTGCCCATTTTTCTCTTGGATTCTGTTGTTTTTCTTATTAACTTTAGGAGTCTTTGCATATTAAGAGTATTAGGCCTTTGCTGTGATCATTTCTCTTTTGACTTTGTTCCTGGTTATTTTAGGCACATGGACATTTTTTAGAAACAGAAAACTAAAAAGTACAGCTATGCCACGTCTCCTGTGAACTGTGTGTGAGAGAGATTGTCTCTATTCTATTTCGAAGTATGAACTTCATTTGAGGGCTTTTTATTTTATTTTTAAAATTTTTTATTTGTTTATGAGAGAGAGAGAAAGAGAGGGAGAGAGATTTTTGTTCCACTTATTGATGCGTTCATTGGTTGCTTCCTGTATGTGCCCTGACCGGGCATGGAACCCGCAATCTTGGTGTATCGGGACCACACTCTAACCACTGAGCCAGCCGCCATTTGAGGACATTTTAAAATATGTTTTGGATTTCAGAGAGAGGGGAAGGAAGCGGGAGAGAGAGAAACATCGAAGAGAGAGAAACATCATCCACTGACTGCCTCCTGCACGCCCCCTACTGGGGATCAGGCCTGCAGCCCAGGCATGTGCCGTGACGGGGAATCGAACCGGCATCTTCTTGGTGCATGGGATGATGCTCACCCACTGAGCCACACTGGCCAGGCCAGGGCATTTTAAGTGATTAAGCTTAGCTGGTGTTTCTCACAGTCTTTGACATTGAGAGCGGACTTGACTTAGATTTTCTTCCCGTGCTGATTGGTGTATGCTTTGCCCTTGGTGTTGGCTCTCTAGTTTGCCTTGTTTGTGTTGGTCAGAGCTATTGGGACTGTGTATTATCTGGGAGTTTGACTAGAGCTCTGGAAATGCTATGTGCACAGGAAAACTTCAACAAGAGGTCCAACAGACTTTTATGGGAGACGTTTTCCTGTGCAGGACATCATGTACCGCGAGAAAACAAGCCATGTAGGTCATGCACCAGTGACTAGACCTACTACCCCTGTCTGCCCATTTGTGCTTGTGTTTCATCGGCACCCTGTTCGTCTCTGGCAGCTGAGGAGGGGATGGAGCTGGGGGTAGCTCTGCGGCTTCCCTGAGTCAGGCAGGTGGCCAGCGAACTCCACCTCTTTCTAAACGGCATGCTGTCCCTGGGCTTCCGGAACTCTTTCTGAATGCTGTGGGTGAGAAGGAGGCCCATGCTAGCCTGACTAACTCTTGTGGGGGCCTGCATGGTGGCCTTGCAAACTCAAAGACCTAAAGTGACCACAGAGGATGGTTTGAAATTAAAACCTTTAATTAAAAGCAGTCTATAGTGGGTAGGCATGTATCTTCCCTGACAAAGATCAACTTTGATCTTTACTGAGTCTGTTGTCTTTCTGCATCTAAGTTAATATACCCGTGGGAAGCCAGGGTAACTGGGCACTTCCCTTTTTCCAGACCCTCAGGGCACAGCCACTGTGCCAGGGCAGAGACCCCAGATTCCCTCATTGTTATTGTTATCTTGTTAACTGTTAACTACCCTGCACCCGCCTAAGCAAAAAAAGCATGTGTCCACCATTTTACCTTTTATCCAATTCCAGAGGTTCCTCCATTTTGCTTTTTCCCGCCTCCCTAATCTATCACCAATGGGTTTCATGTAACCCACTTACATCTCCACCTTTGGTGGTAATTTATAAAAATAGGTGAAAAACCACCTTTATCCCAATCTGTTGAGATTCTGCTTTCCAGCAGTTGTAGACAGTTTAGCTCAAATAAACTCACAAAAATTCTTTACAGGTTTGAACATTTTCTTACATTGACAATAGGCATCTCTTTAGTGAAAGCTTTGTTACTGATTCCTTTTTAAACGTCAAAGTAATACCATTGCACATGGTTCTGTAAACTGAACAACAGCTCAGAGCTGAAAAACGACACTAAGACAAGCTATTTTAGGAGCGTGTAATTTTATCAACATGGTGATCTCAACCCCAAAACACAGCTGTTTAACTTGTACTACTGGCCAACTTCCTCGCGATTCAACATTCCAACAAACCATGAAGCTGCAGAAATTACACTAAAATAGTGCTGCAGTCTAGAATTGATGATAAATGTGTGCACTGCAGCCTAGTATGACTATACCTAAATCGGCAATGTCTCAACTGCTGGGTTTTCATAACTTATGCCATGACTGAGATACACGGGGGTGGGGGGGGGTTGGGGGGGTTCAGCTTGGCTCATTGGCATCAGCAGGAGAGAAAAATTGTCTCCTGTGGCCCAGAAACCAGCCATGTAGTGAAAGTTCTCATTAAAATATAAGAGATAGTAGGCTACTGTTGTTGAGTACCAGAGACGTGAAGACCGTAACCAGTTCCATTTGAGTATCGGTTCCAACCCTTCTGTGTAGGATAAAGTTGGCAAGGCCATGCCAGATGGAATTGCTAATCTGGGGTTTCACAGAGAGGACACACTGCAATAGATAGCATTCTTTTCGCTTCCGTTGTTTAAAATGATAATGTTTTCCTTAAAAAGTGTCTTCTCTTGTATGTTTTCTAAGCGAATTCCCTCTTGGGGCACTTTCTTTGGAACAAAAATATAAAGGAAATGTGTGCTGCCTGATGAAAATACTGAGGCAAATTGGGGCTCTGACCTCCAAAAACATGAGTGAAGAAGTTTGTAGTTGCAGCTGTAAATGTGCGGTAATTTGGTAAAGCAGCAGTAGGGGGAAAACAACACAGTTAACCGATCTCTATTTTTGTAAGCTTAAAAATGCCTTAGAAATCATCCAACACATGCCTTGTAGACAATCCAGGTAAACGCACACCTCGCACACCCACTGGATGATTTTTATAATTTACTAGAGGCCCCGGGACCCAGCACCCGGGGACCCAGGCCTTCGCTCTGGCCACTGCCTTCCGTCTTTTCTCCAGCCAGAGCACCACTCCTGTAGCTCCCTCTGCCCCCCGCCCTGCCTGGCTGCTCCGAGCCTGCATGCTTGCTGCCCAGAGGCCTGGAGCAGCTGGGGGGCGGAGCCACCACCATCTTTGTCAGGTTAATTTGCATACTCACTCTTGATTGGCTGGCGAGCATTGTGAAGTGATGGTCAATTTGCATATTTCTCTTTTATTAGTGTAGATTTTATTTGTGGGCAGGAGCATACTGGCATAGGGAGGATGTCAGAAGTTCAGGGACTGCCTCCGGGAAGTATTGTTGAAAACTTCTAGGATCAGCTGAGTTGTTATGTCCATCAGCATAGGAAAAGCATTTTTGTGGGGAATTCAGACCTTCCCCAATAATCATAACAGAGGTGATTGTGAGTCTTTCTCATCATCAGAAAGTTCTGTATGTAGACAAAGCTATTAATTTTTGTTTGTAGTGGGATTAACATTAAAATAATTTAGAAATGAGTATTTGTTCAGTATCTTAGCCTGGAAACTTTGAATCCCACTTAACATTCTTTTCTTAGATGGAAATCCCAGCCTGTACTGGTCTGAATTGTTATAAGCAACAATTTGAGAAGCGAGGACATCAGCCAGCCGGAGGGGAGGGAGGGAAGGCTGTCTTTTATGTTATGAGGAAGTCTGGGCCTGCACCCAGGTGTGTCTTACAGGGTTGGGTGAGCAGCTTGCACCCACAGCTCCTTGGAGCAGGATGGTAAGACTAACACTTGCTCTTAGTTATGAGCTAGAGACTGTGAACAATTCCTGGGGCAGCTGAAGCAATAGATCCCCAGAGGGCAATTCTTATGTGTTGGAGGGCAAGAATGAGGCTCCCAGTTGGAAATCTATGCAAGAAAGGGAATATAATTAAGGGGGAAATACATGTTTTGGAGAACCAGGGCCTGCTCGTGTAATGGATGCAATGGTTGAGTCTGTGGAATGGCATTTTCACTTCAGAACTTGTGGATTAAGAAGTCTCTGTATAGCCCTAGCCAGCTTAGCTCAGTGGATACAGAATCAGCCTGCAGACGGAAGGGTCCCAGGTTTGATTCCGGCCAAGGGCACATGCCTGGATTGTGTGCTGGATCCCCAGTAGGGGACATGCAGGAGGCAGCCAATCAATGATTCTCTCTCATCATTGATGTTTCGTTTCTGACTCTCTCTCCCTCTCCCTTCCTCTCTGAAATCAATAAAGAAATATATATTTTTTAAAAAGAAGTCTCCATGTAAACAACATATTTGACTCTAAAGATGCTGGTTATAAAATATGACTCACTGTCTTATAGCCCAATTTCTTATTTCATGCAGTAGTTTTCCTTAAAAATTATTTTTTTAGTCAAAATAGTTGTACATGGCATGGTTTTTACTGTTACCTTCACCCTTTGAAAAATCATACATATAGATGCATATCATATGTATGGCATATGATGTTAAACACACATATATGTCATTTTAAGTCATATTTAGGCAACAGAGTAATTCTGAAGTCAGTCTTAGCTGTACCTGTTATTAAAGGCTAGAGGCCCAACGCATGAAGTTTGTGCAAGAGCAGGCCTTCCTTCCCCCAGCTGCCGGCACAGCTTCGCCCCGGCACCCGGGACCCGGCCCCTTCATCCGGAAGGTCGTCCTGGAGGACATTCGGTATAATTAGCATATTACCCTTTTTTTATTATAGATGAGCCTGGCGGAGGGTGGGCTGAAGCTAGGAAGGCCGTGTGTGCTGAGCTGGCATTCTCTCCAGCTTGCCTTTCTGACAAGCCATGACTCTCATGCGTTTGACGCATTTCCTTCTGGCCGCTGACAGCTCTTCGGGACCAGCACTTGTCACAGCTTTGCGACAGCAAAGAATCATGTCCCATCGCCCCAGCCTGCCTGCTATTTTAAAATGGGCTGTTAGGCCTGCCAGACAATTAGGTAGAAAGTGGCTGTTGAGTATATGGTTTCGGAAGGTCATTTTTTTTCCAGGGTCTTAGTGATGTCTTTAAAATGGCTGATTCACACCTGTTGGACAGGTAACATAGATTCTTTACAGGAAAGTACTTGAACCCTGAGATAGGAGAATGCAAACACAAATGCATTGCCTTCCTGCCTCTTTCCTTCCGTGAGGTCACCGTCTGCAGGGAGGTGTCTGTCTGTGAGGACGATGCATATGTTTAGTGTCATCCAAATAAGCAGTGTGAGAAGTCCGAGATCCTGAGCAGATGTTGTGCATCTCATCACTACAAAGTAGCTGCGGTCCCTCCTTCCTACCTGTGGGGAACCGGAGTCGGTCTTCTTTACTCTGAGGTGCGTGGTTGACCTGGGACCCCCTCCCTCGCATGTACCTGCAAAGGCCTTTGTGTGTCAGAGCAGCCCGGACCCCTGCCTCCCCTCTGCTCTGCAGGCCCCAGCCTTCTGGAAGGTGTACACGGGCAGGCAGCACCATGGCCCCTTTGGTTCCCTGATGCAGCTTTATGAAGACCGCCGTTGTATTTCTGTGACTCCACAGCTAGCTTCTGGGCTTGCACTAATTCACACCACGCTTGTTCTGCTAAGTCCCAAGCCTGGCCACTGTGTCCATCTCCTTGATTCTGACTTGTCCTTGACTGGCTAATCAAGGACATGGCAGCTTTGAGCATCTTCGAGGTAGCATGGCCTGCACCCTGATGGCAAAGTCAAAGTTAGATACTGTGATATGGCAACAATGAGGCTCAAGTCAATTGCACCTCTAGTCTGAGTTGAATAACAAACAGTAAAAATAACCATCAGGAGAATCTGCCCTTGGGTACACACTATAAAATATGAAAACGGTAACATCAGTAACCTAAAATGTGAGGGGGAAGTAAAACGTGAAGTTTAGCAACACTATTGACATAACAGTTTAGTGTAGTGTATTATGATGTAAGGTGTTTTATGGAAGACTTATGGCAACCGCAGGGAATCCTGCAGGAATTATACAAACGTGTGTGGTGAAGAATCCAAGCACACTGACACCAGGAGACATCGAAATGAACAAAGGAGCAGGACAAGAAGGGATGATATACAAAACAGCCAGAACACAATGATGAAAATGGATTAGTAAGTCCTGACCTAGCAATAATTACTTTAAATGTGACTGGATAAAATTTCCAATCAAAAGAGAACTGAATAAGGAATCAAATCTCCCACAGAGAGAAGCCGCAAACCAGATGGCTTCACTGGTGAATCCCACCAACACTGAAAGAATTCACCTCAATCCTTCCAAAAAGTAAAAAGGAGGAACACTCCCAAACTCATGTACAAGGCCAGCTTTACCCTGATACCAAAGCCAGAAAGGGTACTAACAGAAAACAAAACCAGAGGCCATTATAATTGACTAGAGGCCCAGTGCACGAAATTTGTGCACGGGAAGGGTCCCTCAGCCCGGCCTGCACCCTCTCCAATCCAGGACCTCTCAGGGGATGTTTGACTGCCGGTTTAAACTGGTAATCAGACATCCCTCTCGCAATCCAGGACCCCTGGCTCCTACCTGCTCACCTGCCTGCCTGCCTGATCGCCCCTAACCACCTCTGCTTGCCTACCTGATATCCCCTAACTGCTCCCCTGCTGGCCTGATAACCCCTAACTGCCCTCCCCTGCCGATCTGGTCACCCCTAACTGCCTCTGCCTCAGCCCCTGCCACCGTGGCTTTGTGCAGAAGGACGTCCGGATGGATGTCTGGAAGACATCCAGTCTAATTGGCATATTACCCTTTTTATTAGTATAGATTATACAACATAAGCTTTAAGGTAGAATTGCATTAGTAGAAATGAAGAGACATTTCATTTAAAAAATGTATATTGGTTTGATATGATTCAAATCTGCTTGTTTATGACAAAAATCAAGTCTTTAAGAATAGGATTGCTTCGCCTTGCTGATTTTGCTCAGTGGCTAGAGCTTCAGCCTGAGGACTGAAGGGTCCCAGGTTTGATTCTGGTCAAGGACACATGCCTGGGTTGTGGGCTTGATCCCCAGTAGGGCACGTGCAGGAGGCAGCTGATCAATGCTTCTCTCTCATCATTGATGTTTCTGTCTCTCTCTCCCTCTCCCTTCCTCTCTAAAATCAATAAAAATCTATTTAAAAAAATAAAAAAATAAGATTGCTTTGCTATCAAAGCCAAGTAAGGTGTGTCATTCGTTGTCCCTGATGAAGTCTGAGCAGCTCAGTTGCTAAGCAACTTTGCTGGGTTCTTATCAAATAAAATCCATGGAGAAGCAACTATGCCCACCATGCATTTAGGCTATAAAGACCGAAAGTTGGGGAGGACAGAGTCCTTCTGGGGTAGGAGACGGTGAGAGTCAGCGGCTGGAGGCAGGGAAGATGGGGGAATGCCCAGTGCCTGGAAGCACCAGAGGGTCTGGGATATGCAAATCTGCTGGGGGTGGGGTCAAGCCCTGCGCTCTGAGAGGTCAGGTCCAGAGGGAGGGCAGGGGTGTGGTTCTGGGGATCCACTTCCTGCGAGGCTCCTCCTCCTCCACTTAACCCCCTAACCTGTCCCTTTGCATGAATGAGGTGAGAAGCAGGTACTCCCCTCAGTCCCAGATCTCTCCTGGGGTGGGGGAGGGGCGTTTGTATTGGTTTATTTGATTCTTCTTACACGTTGAAGGGTTTGGCAGGGGAGTGTCTGCCAGACATGGTTTCCTTCTGCTTGCTCACCAGAGCTGCCCCACGTGATGCCTTTTCCCTTCCTTCCCCACTGCCCCGAGCAAATGAGCATGAGATCGCCAGGAATGAAACTGGGGCCCCCATGATATTGCATGGAGATTGCACTCCACAGGAACCTGCCTGATCCAGGGAGGGTTGGGGTCATTCATTGCAGGAAAGGCTCAATTTAAATGAAACCACCACTTAGATAGGTGCTGGCTGAGCCATTTGCAGAGGGTTTATCATTCCTTCTGGCTGTTTCCTTGGAAACCACAAACTCAAGATAGCAGAGCAGGGGCCGCCCCCAGGCCAGGAGGCCTCCAGGCTGGGCCACATGGGGGCCACCTCCACTGGGGGCCGCCCCCAGCCAGGCCACATGGAGGCCCTCCTGGTGATGGCACTCCCCACCCACCCACTGCTGCTCTGCATGCCTCCTGCTGAGCGTGATGTTACAGTGTCCTGGCTAATTTGCATATTCCTCTATTATTATATAGGAAGAATACAATTGGAATTTTGATAGGGATTTCATTGAATCTATAGATTCTTTGGGTGATATGGATATTTTAACAATATTAATTCTTCCAATTCATGAACATGGGATACCTTTCTGTTTATTTCTGTTTTCTTCAATTTCTTTCATCAATCAATGTTTTATTTCTTTCATCAATCAATGTTTTATAGTTTCAGTGTAGAAATATTTCACCTTAAATCTATTCCTAAACATTTTATTATGTTTGGTGTTACTGTAAATGGGAACATTTTTTATATTTCCTTTCCAGAAATGTTGTTGATAGTGTATATAAATGCTACTGATTTTGTATATTAGTTTTGTATCCTGAAACTTTACTGAATGCATTTATTAGATCTAACTAGAGGCCCGGTGCATGAAAATCGTGCACTGGGGGAGGGGGGGCCTCAGCCTGGCCTGCACCCTCTTGCAGGTTGGGACTCCTTGTGGGATGTCTGCCTGCTGGCTTAGGCCTTATCCCCCCAGGGATTGGGCCTAAGCCGGCAGTCAGACATCCTTCTCGCAGTGCGGAGCTCTCAAAGTCTGGGACCCCTTGCTCCTTGTTGCCTGCCTGCAGTCAAGGTAGGAGAGGCTCCCGCCACCACCACTGCACTCACTGTGCTTACCAGCCATGAGCCCAGCTTCTGACTAAGCGGCACTCCCACTGTGGGAGCACACTGACCACCAGTGGGTAGCTTCTGCGTGGGGCCGGGGAGGGATGCGGGAGGTTGGCCAGCCAGGAAGGGACCACAGGAGGGCTCCAGGGCATGTCCAGTCTGTCTTGCTCAGTCCCAATAGGCCAGACCCCAGCAGCAAGCTAACCTACAGGTCAGAGCATCTGCCCCCTGGTGGTCAGTGCATGTCATAGCGAGTGGTTGAGCAGCCTTAGCATATCATTAGCATATTACACTTTGATTCGTTGAACAGCTTACAGGATGACCAGATACTTAGCATATTAGACTTTTATTATATAGGATAGCTTTTTGATGGAGGCTCTAGGATTTTGTATACATAAAATTATGTCATCCTTAGACAATTTTACTTATTTCTTTCCAGTCCTGATTTCTTCCCTGGTTGGCTAGGACTTTCCATACTATGTTGAATATGAGTGGTAAGAGTGAGCACCTCTATCTTGTTCACAATCTCAGAGGAAAAACTTTTGATCTTTCATCGTTATGATGTTAGCTGAGTTTGCTGTATATGGCCATTATTACAGTGGGGTATGCTCCTTCTATACCCACTTTATAAGAGTTTTATCATTAACAGGTATTAAACTTTGTCAAATGCCTTTCCTATGTCTGTTGAGACCACATAATTGTTTCCTTTCATTCTGTTAATGTGATGTCTGATATTGATTATGTATGTTGAACCATCATTACATCATAAGTCATCAGGAAAATGCAGGTTAAAACAACAAGGAGATACCATCACACACCTAGCAGAACAACCAAAATCCAGGGCACTGACAACTCTAGATGCTGGAGGACGTGGAGCAGTGGGAACTTGCACTGCTGGCAGGAACGCACCCAGTGCAGGCACATTGGAGGACAGTTTGATGATGTCTTATAAACCTTAGAATGTTCTCACCACATGATCCATTAATCATGTTCCTTAGCATTTACCCAAGCCTGCACCAGGATGTGTATAGCAACTCTGTTCATGATTGCCACAACTTGGGGTCAACCAAGATGTCCCTCAGCAGGTGGTGGATAAACGGTGGTTCATTCAGACGGTGGAATATTGTGCAGCACTGAAAAGAAATGAGCTCTGAAGGCATGAAAAGTTGCGGAGAAGTCAAGTGCATGTTATTACATGAAAGAAGCCAATGTGAAAAGGCTACACACTATGTAATTCCAACTCTGTGAAAATCTGGAAAAGGCAAAGCTGGGAGACAAGTTTTGTGGTTGCCAGGTTGGGGAGAAGGTGACTGGTTGGAGCACAGAGGGTTTCAGGTAAGGACACTCCCCTGTATGATGCTGTAAATGATGTGTACATGTCATTACACGTATGTCTAAACCCACAGACTGCACAGCACTGGGTGAAGGGTGAATGCCAACGTGGCCTGTGGACTCAGGTGATTATGATTTGTCACTGTGGGTTCTTCCTGGGTAGGAAAGGACCACCTGGTGATTGATGGTGATAATGGAGGCTGTGCACTGTGGGCCAGGGAGCAAGCACGTGGGGATCTCTGCACCATCCTCTCAATTTTATTGGAAACCTAAACCTTTTCTAAAAAGTAAAATCTTAACACACACACACACACACACACACACACACACACACACACACACACACAGAGCTGGGTTGGCTCAGCTGGTTGGAGCATTGTTTCATACACCAAAATGTTGTTGGCTCAATTCCCAGTCAGGGCACATACCTACATTGTGGGTTTGATTCCCAGTCAGGTGCATGTGGGAGACAACCGATGGATGTTTCTCTCTCACATCAATGTTTCTCTTTCTCTCTCACATCCTTCCTTTCTCTCAAAAAAAAAAAAAAAAAAAAAAAAAAAGGAAAGAAAGAAAGAAAGAAAATCCAATGTTCTCATTTTCCTATTTGGTAATATTTATACTATATATTATCTCTGCTTTAAATCATTTTGGATAGTAACCACAATAAAATTAATGAAGACAAAATGCATATGTGCAAATTAACCACACATAAATGTAAGCATTTATTAAATTATCTTCCTGTAACAGATTATAAGTAATATCCTAATATATAAAAACCCTGGGTCCACAACAACCAGAGGCTCAACCAACCTACAGTCAGTGCTGGGTTGCCATGGTGACACGGTGCTGACTGCTATGGCTGCAGGCATGGTGACCCAGCACTGACTGCTGAGGGGGCTGCAAATCAGGCCCAGAGAGGCCTGAAGAGAGAAGCAGGGTCTGATCTGTTGATCAGCACTTGCCTCTCTCTTTAGCTCTGGGCCTGGTCAGCAGCCGTGCCTCCATTTCTCTTCAGGCCTCCACTGGGGCAGATGATCAGCTCTGCCTTTCTGATAAGGCCTTGTTGATAGGCCCAGAGATGCTGACTGGCATAGAAACCAACCAATCAGAACCAAATCTGGGTCAACTGTGAGGAGCCAATGGCTGCCTAGGAGGTGGAGCTTTTGACATTGACTGGCATAGAAACTGACCAATCAGAACCAAATCTGGGTCAACTGCGAGGAGCCAATGGCTGCCTAGGAGGCAGAGCTTTTGATGCTGACTGGCATAGAAACTGACCAATCAGAACCAAATCTGGGTGAATGTAGGGAGCCAATGGCTACCTAGGAGGCGGAGCTTTTGACGCTGACTGGCATAGAAACTGACTAATCAGAAGCAAATCTGGGGGAACTGTGAGGAGCCAATGGCTGCCTAGGAGGCAGAGTTTTTGACGCTGACTGGCACAGAAACTGACTAATCAGAACCAAATCTGGGGGAACTGTGAGGAGCCAATGGCTGCCTAGGAGGCAGAGCTTTTGATGCTGACTGGCATAGAAACCCACCAATCAGAACCAAATTGGCTGGCAGAGGAGGGCAGTTGGGGGCGAGATCAGGCCAGCAGGGGAGGGCAGTTAGAGGTGATCAGGCAGACAGAGGCAGTTAGGGGCGATCAGGCTGGCAGGGAAGGGCAGTTGGAGGCGAGATCAGGCTGGCAGAGGAGGGCAGTTGGGGGCAACCAGGCCTGCAGGGGATGGCAGTTGGGGTGACCAGGCCTGCAGGGGAGGGCAGTTGGGGTGACCAGGCTGACAGGGGAGGGCAGTTGGGGACAATCGGGCTGGCAGGGGAGCAGTTAGGTGTTAATCAGGCTGGCAGGGGAGTGGTTAGGGGGTGATCAGGCTGGCAGGCAGAAGCGGTTAGGCGCAATCAGGCATGTAGGCAGGCGAGCGGTTAGGAGCCAGCAGTCCCGGATTGTGAGAGGGATGTCTGACTGCCCTGTGGGACTGGGCCCAAACCGGCAGTCAGACATCCCCCGAGGGGTCCCAGATTGGAGAGGGTGCAGGCTGGGCTGAGGGACACCCTCCCCCCCCACACACACACACACACATACAGTGTACGAATTTCATGCACTGGGCCTGTAGTCTATATATAATAGGTAATTTATTATGTCTATATAAAGAAGATAATTTAAAGTTTCAAATTTGTATCATTTAGCATGCATTTTTGGCAGTATATTTTTACACCCATAAAAGATTGAAATAGCCCTGGTTGGTTTGGGTTAGTGGATAGAGCATTGGCCTGTGGACTGAAGGGTCACAGGTTCGATTCCAGTCAAGGGCACATGCCTGGGTTGTGGGCTTGACCCTCAGTAGGGGGCATGCAGGAAGCAGCTGATCGATGAGTCTCTCTCATCATTGATGTTTCTGTCTCTCTCTCCCTCTCACTTCCTCTCTGAAATCAATAAAATATATTTAAAAAAAAAAGATTGAAATAATTTCAAATAGAAGTGAAAAATCACCAAAATATGTGTAATTTCTTTCATTCTACTATACATCTTGGACTGGAAGTGAAAAAGACTAGTATTTTTCTGCCGGAAACAAATCAGTTTAACTAAAAGAGAGATGTTGACAGGAAGCCAGGAAGGCTGGTCAACAACCTTAATTGCTCTAACCACTCACCCTTTAGTTGAGACATTGTTAGCTGAAGCAGCTTCCACCTTTGTTTTTCCCATGTAAATTTCTGTTTATCCTGGCTAACATGTTTTCCCCAAAGCCTCAATAAAAGGGATGGCAGGGCCGAAACCGGTTTGGCTCAGTGGATAGAGCGTCGGCCTGCGGACTCAAGGGTCCTGGGTTCGATTCCGGTCAAGGGCATGTACCTTGGTTGTGGGCACATCCCCAGTAGGGAGTGTGCAAGAGGCAGCTGATCGATGTTTCTCTCTCATCGATGTTTCTAACTCTCTATCCCTCTCTCTTCCTCTCTGTAAGAAATCAATAAAATATATTTAAAAAAAAAAAAAAAAAAAAGGGATGGCAGGGCCAGAGCAGGGAGTAGTTCTCCCACTAGAGGTGGACTACTGCCTGGCCCCCCATATCGCCAAATTGAATTTCTTCAAGTCTCCTTTCATTTGTGTGCGGCCCTTCTCCAGAACTCGAACTCTGAACTGGAACCCTGAACCACGCGGGACGTGGAAAGGGATTCCTACATTTTTCTTTGAAAATTTGTAAAATAAGAAAAACTAAAATAGTTTAAAATTTTTTCATGCTTTTTAAAATCCCAAATACATTCAATACTTTATTTAGTCCACAGATTTGATAGCATTATCTTAACATTTACTTATGTAAATTTTTCCTTCTAACGAATCGCATCTAAGGCCGGTTAAGGGTGGCAGGGGAAACAGGGCGGTCGGCTTTAGCCAGCCTCCGCGGGAATCTTGGCCCGTGGCCCCTCCAGCCTCACAGGAAGGCAGCTGCTCCGAGGGACTCGGATCAATAGAACCGTCTCGGTGTGCCGAGTGCATCATCATGAAAAACACCGTGTTTAGTTGGACGGAGCCCCGACACTCTCTGTGATTTTTAACCTCTGTGAACAGAATTACTTTTGGGTCCCACGTGTTTCAGCACATGTTTTGACATGTTTGAACAGTTGCGGACATGTACAACCTGAATGCCCTGCAGCCAAAGGGATAAACTCAAACATCAGAGCCGCTGGAGCTGCCGGGCGAGCGGTCACCCCCAGGCAGGGTCCCTGGGCGCTCATGCCTGGCCTTGTCAGGGATTGTCATACACAAGCCGCCCTGCAGAAAGGACTGCCCCGCTTCGTGATAATGATGTGTTACTTTGTTTTCCTCAAGTGCTTTTATTCTGAACACCATTCTTTATGGCTTTGTATAAGGAACCAATAAAGCTGCCTTCCTGGTCCCCAAGCTCTCCCTCAGCCCCACGCCCACTCAAGGTTCGCTCTGCCCTCGGGTGTCCTTGAGTGTCGGCATCAACATTGGCCCCCCATAGGTTTCCTGGTTGCAGATAGTCCTCAGCAAAGGTGTCCCCCACAGCGAAGGTGTCCCCCACAGCGAAGGTGTCCCCCACAGCTCTGTCCTGACTGATCCCTGGCAGTGATGCCCACAAAGCACTATTGTTACCCTTTCGCTCTCCGTACTTTCCCCTCCTTTTCCATCTTTCTCATTCTTTTCTGGCTTTTGCCTTTCTCACAATGCTTCAAAACTTCAGCTCCAGGCATCAATCCCGTCAACTTTTCTTTAGACTAACCGATCCAGGGTAAGAAAACACTAATTAATAACCATCATCGGGAGAGTGGGCTGTGACAGTTCCCACCATGAGCTTCCCGGCCCACACCCTATCTCGTGCCCTCCCACATGGATTCTAGTCAATTTGTGTCTGTTTCAACAGTAAAATACAGCAGAAGTTGTTCTGGGCCAGCTTTGGGTCTCCCTCTTAACAGTCTTGGAGATTTTGCCTTTTTAATTTTTTTTAAATATGTATTTTTAAAAATATATTTTATTGATTTCAGAGAGGAAGAGAGAGGGAGAAAGAGAGAGAAACATCAATGATGAGAGAGAATCATTGACTGGCTGCCTCCTATAACCCAGGCATGTGCCCTGACAAGGAATTGAACCATAACCTCCTGGTTCATAGGTCAATGCTCAACCACTGAGCCACGCCGGCTGGGCAAATGTTGCCTTTTTAAAAAAGCAATTCTTTATCTAGGAGTGCTCCCTCTGACTGGGCTTTGGACAGAACAACAATCCCAGTGGCAGTTCTTGAGGATAAATCACCCTTCCCTTGTATCAGGCATGTTTTAGCTGGAACTTCAAGTACCTCCTTGTGGGGAGAGACATGAGTGGCGCAGGGTAAGTGACATGTTTTGATTGGGAAACCGGCTTCTTTGTGGGGAGAAATGGACTCTGGGGTTGGTCTCATACTGCCTGGGGTAGGGACCCTCTGCCACAGGGATGCAGAGACACTGAGGGGGCGCCACGTCCTGGAGAGGGGGCACCTTGGGGCTGTCAGAAGCTCAATCCTCAGCCTTAGTACGTTTCGTCTTCATGCTAAGCTTTTAGGGTGAGATTACAAAATATATCTTAGATATGAAATGTATATTAGGAACATTAATTTAAAAAAATCTTGTAGCTTTGAAATAAAAATTTGGACTCCAGTTTCTATGGCTTTAACCGCTGATCTCTTTCCATTGATCTGAGTTGGTCAGTGAAGGGTGTGGCTGGAGGAAGTTCCTATGCAGACATGGAACAGACAATGGTAAACATGAACCCCAAAGAGCTGGAAGCCACGCTGCCGCCATTTGCGTGTGGGGACGTGTTCAGTGCAGGGAGAACACGCGGTGCTGAGGGGCAGGCGAGGGGCAGGGTACAAATACCACGAGGAGATGGTGCTCAGTGATGGGGGCTTAGAGGGACTCTGCTCAGAAGACACAACTGAAAGGAGGTTTTATAAAGGCTCCCCTGGCGTCCCTGGGGGCCTGGCCAGCAGGTCTTGCACGGTGGGCTGGGATGTTTCTGGTCTGAATGGTGAGGGTCTAGCTTACACTGGGGCAATGGGAGTGGAGAGGCACACACGTGTTGGTGAAATTAGGGAGAAGTTAAGCCTGTTCTATTCCTTCTCATGTCTGTATTCCCCACTTGAAAACAAAGTATAAGTTAACGTGATGTGATTTTTCTAGACTGAGACACAAGATTAATGGTGAAGATTTAAATGCAATAAAAATGCAATAACGATATAGGCAAGGAGTTCATTTGAAGGTAAATTGATGAACACAGTTTGGACATGATGACCTACATCATCTATTGTACCCTTAGGAGTGCTAAGACTGCCTTTGTAAGATTACCAATAAGGTACTTAGTGGATTTTAATTAGTTAATTATGTGCGAAGAGAAGCATCTATTTCCAGAGTAAATATTGCGATCCAGGCTCCAGCTCAGGCAAATCTGAAAGCCCCGCCTGGTTGTCGCAGAGGGCAGTTCCCCATGGTTTCTGAGGCTGAGCAGGGTTCCATAGGTTACCACGTTTCCACAGCCCACCACTCTGAGCAGGGTTCCATAGGCTACCACGTGTTCCACAGCCCACCACTCTGAGCAGGGTTCCATAGGCTACCACGTGTTCCACAGCCCACCACTCTGAGCAGGGTTCCATAGGCTACCACGTGTTCCACAGCCCACCACTCTGAGCAGGGTTCCATAGGCTACCACGTGTTCCACAGCCCACCACTCTGAGCAGGGTTCCATAGTCTACCACGTGTTCCACAGCCCACCACTCTGAGCAGGGTTCCATAGGCTACCACGTGTTCCACAGCCCACCACTCTGAGCAGGGTTCCATAGGCTACCACGTGTTCCACAGCCCACCACTCTGAGCAGGGTTTCCATAGGCTACCACGTGTTCCACAGCCCACCACTCTGAGCAGGGTTCCATAGGCTACCACGTGTTCCACAGCCCACCACTCTGAGCAGGGTTCCATAGGCGACCATGTGTTCCACAGCCCACCACTCTGAGCAGGGTTCCATAGGCTACCACGTGTTCCACAGCCCACCACTCTGTGCAGGGTTCCATAGGCTACCACGTGTTCCACAGCCCACCATTCTGAGCAGGGTTCCATAGGTTACCACGTTTCCACAGCCCACCACTCTGAGCAGGGTTCCATAGGCTACCACGTGTTCCACAGCCCACCACTCTGAGCAGGGTTCCACGGCCTACATGCTGAGCAGGGTTCCATAGGATACCACGTGTTCCACAGCCCACCACTCTGAGCAGGGTTCCATGGCCTACATGCTGAGCAGGGTTCCATAGGCTACCACGTGTCCCAAAGCCCACCACTCTGAGCAGGGTTCCATAGGCTACCACGTGTTCCACAGCCCACCACTCTGAGCAGGGTTCCATAGGCTACCACGTGTTCCACAGCCCAGAGCAGGGTTCCATAGGCTACCACGTGTTCCACAGCCCACCACTCTGAGCAGGGTTCCATAGGCTACCACGTGTTCCACAGCCCACCACTCTGAGCAGGGTTCCATAGGCTACCACGTGTTCCACAGCCCACCACTCTGAGCAGGGTTCCATAGGCTACCACGTGTTCCACAGCCCACCACTCTGAGCAGGGTTCCACAGCCCACCACTCTGAGCAGGGTTCCATAGGCTACCACGTGTTCCACAGCCCACCACTCTGAGCAGGGTTCCATGGCCTACATGCTGAGCAGGGTTCCATAGGCTACCACGTGTTCCACAGCCCACCACTCTGAGCAGGGTTCCATAGGCTACCACGTGTTCCACAGCCCACCACTCTGAGCAGGGTTCCATAGGCTACCACGTGTTCCACAGCCCACCACTCTGAGCAGGGTTCCATAGGCTACCATGTGTTCCACAGCCCACCACTCTGAGCAGGGTTCCATAGGCTACCATGTGTTCCACAACCCACCACTCTGAGCAGGGTTCCACAGCCTGCATGCTGAGTAGGGTTCCACGGCCTACATGCTGAGCAGGGTTCCATAGGCTACCACGTGTTCCACAGCCCACCACTCTGAGCAGGGTTCCATAGGCTACCATGTGTTCCACAGCCCACCACTCTGAGCAGGGTTCCATAGGCTACCATGTGTTCCACAGCCCACCACTCTGAGCAGGGTTCCACGGCCTACATGCTGAGCAGGGTTCCATAGGCTACCACGTGTTCCACAGCCTACCACTCTGAGCAGGGTTCCATAGGCTACCATGTGTTCCACAGCCCACCACTCTGAGCAGGGTTCCATAGGCTACCACGTATTCCACAGCCCACCACTCTGAGCAGGGTTCCACAGCCTGCATGCTGAGCAGGGTTCCATGGCCTACATGCTGAGCAGGCTTCCATAGGCTACCACGTGTTCCACAGCCCACCACTCTGAGCAGGGTTCCACGGCCTACATGCTGAGCAGGGTTCCACAGGCTACCACGTGTTCCACAGCCCACCACTCTGAGCAGGGTTTCATAGGCTACCATGTGTTCCACAGCCCACCACTCTGAACAGGGTTCCATAGGCTACCATGTGTTCCACAGCCCACCACTCTGAGCAGGGTTCCACGGCCCACATGCTGAGCAGGGTTCCATAGGCTACCACGTGTTCCACAGCCCACCACTCTGAGCAGGGTTCCATAGGGTACCACGTGTTCCACAGCCCACCACTCTGAGCAGGGTTCCATAGGCTACCACGTGTTCCACAGCCCACCACTCTGAGCAGGGTTCCATGGCCTACATGGTGAGCAGGGTTCCATAGGCTACCACGTGTTCCAAAGCCCACCACTCTAAGCAGGGTTCCATAGGCTACCACGTGTTCCACAGCCCACCACTCTGAGCAGGGTTCCATTGGCTACCACGTATTCCACAGCCCACCACTCTGAGCAGGGTTCCATAGGCTACCACGTGTTCCACAGCCCACCACTCTGAGCAGGGTTCCATAGGCTACCACGTGTTCCACAGCCCACCACTCTGAGCAGGGTTCCATAGTCTACCACGTGTTCCACAGCCCACCACTCTGAGCAGGGTTCCATAGGCTACCACGTGTTCCACAGCCCACCACTCTGAGCAGGGTTCCATAGGCTACCACGTGTTCCACAGCCCACCACTCTGAGCAGGGTTCCATAGGCTACCACGTGTTCCACAGCCCACCACTCTGAGCAGGGTTCCATAGGCTACCACGTGTTCCACAGCCCACCACTCTGAGCAGGGTTCCATAGGCTACCACGTGTTCCACAGCCCACCACTCTGAGCAGGGTTCCATAGGCTACCACGTGTTCCACAGCCCACCACTCTGAGCAGGGTTCCATAGGCTACCACGTGTTCCACAGCCCACCACTCTGAGCAGGGTTCCATAGGCTACCACGTGTTCCACAGCCCACCACTCTGAGCAGGGTTCCATAGGCTACCACGTGTTCCACACAGCCCACCACTCTGAGCAGGGTTCCATAGGCTACCACGTGTTCCACAGCCCACCACTCTGAGCAGGGTTCCATAGGCTACCACGTGTTCCACAGCCCACCACTCTGAGCAGGGTTCCCTAGGCTACCACGTGTTCCACAGCCCACCACTCTGAGCAGGGTTCCATAGGCTACCACGTGTTCCACAGCCCACCACTCTGAGCAGGGTTCCATAGGCTACCACATGTTCCACAGCCCACCACTCTGAGCAGGGTTCCATAGGCTACCACGTGTTCCACAGCCCACCACTCTGAGCAGGGTTCCATAGGCTACCACGTGTTCCACAGCCCACCACTCTGAGCAGGGTTCCATAGGCTACCACGTGTTCCACAGCCCACCACTCTGAGCAGGGTTCCATAGGCTACCACGTGTTCCACAGCCCACCACTCTGAGCAGGGTTCCATAGGCTACCACGTGTTCCACAGCCCACCACTCTGAGCAGGGTTCCACGGCCTACATGCTGAGCAGGGTTCCATAGGATACCACGTGTTCCACAGCCCACCACTCTGAGCAGGGTTCCATGGCCTACATGCTGAGCAGGGTTCCATAGGCTACCACGTATTCCAAAGCCCACCACTCTGAGCAGGGTTCCATAGGCTACCACGTGTTCCACAGCCCACCACTCTGAGCAGGGTTCCATAGGCTACCACGTGTTCCACAGCCCACCACTCTGAGCAGGGTTCTATAGGCTACCACGTGTTCCACAGCCCACCACTCTGAGCAGGGTTCCATAGGCTACCATGTGTTCCACAGCCCACCACTCTGAGCAGGGTTCCATAGGCTACCACGTGTTCCACAGCCCACCACTCTGAGCAGGGTTCCATAGGCTACCACGTGTTCCACAGCCCACCACTCTGAGCAGGGTTCCATAGGCTACCATGTGTTCCACAGCCCCCACCACTCTGAGCAGGGTTCCATAGGCTACCATGTGTTCCACAGCCCACCACTCTGAGCAGGGTTCCATAGGCTACCATGTGTTCCACAGCCCACCACTCTGAGCAGGGTTCCATAGGCTACCACGTGTTCCACAGCCCACCACTCTGAGCAGGGTTCCATAGCCTACCATGCTGAGTAGGGTTCCACGGCCTACATCTGAGCAGGGTTCCATAGGCTACCACGTGTTCCACAGCCCACCACTCTGAGCAGTGTTCCATAGGCTACCATGTGTTCCACAGCCCACCACTCTGAGCAGGGTTCCATAGGCTACCATGTGTTCCACAGCCACCACTCTGAGCAGGGTTCCCACCTACTGCTGAGCAGGGTTCCATAGGCTACCACGTGTTCCACAGCCCACCACTCTGAGCAGGGTTCCATAGGCTACCACGTGTTCCACAGCCCACCACTCTGAGCAGGGTTCCATAGGCTACCACGTGTTCCACAGCCCACCACTCTGAGCAGGGTTCCATAGGCTACCACGTGTTCCACAGCCCAACACTCTGAGCAGGGTTCCATAGGCTACCACGTGTTCCACAGCCCACCACTCTGAGCAGGGTTCCATAGGCTACCACGTGTTCCACAGCCCACCACTCTGAGCAGGGTTCCATAGGCTACCACGTGTTCCACAGCCCACCACTCTGAGCAGGGTTCCATAGGCTACCACGTGTTCCACAGCCCACCACTCTGAGCAGGGTTCCATAGGCTACCACGTGTTCCACAGCCCACCACTCTGAGCAGGGTTCCATAGGCTACCACGTGTTCCACAGCCCACCACTCTGAGCAGGGTTCCATAGGCTACCACGTGTTCCACAGCCCACCACTCTGAGCAGGGTTCCATAGGCTACCACGTGTTCCACAGCCCACCACTCTGAGCAGGGTTCCATAGGCTACCACGTGTTCCACAGCCCACCACTCTGAGCAGGGTTCCATAGGCTACCACGTGTTCCACAGCCCACCACACTCTGAGCAGGGTTCCATAGGCTACCACGTGTTCCACAGCCCACCACTCTGAGCAGGGTTCCATAGGCTACCACGTGTTCCACAGCCCACCACTCTGAGCAGGGTTCCATAGGCTACCACGTGTTCCACAGCCCACCACTCTGAGCAGGGTTCCATAGGCTACCACGTGTTCCACAGCCCACCACTCTGAGCAGGGTTCCATAGGCTACCACGTGTTCCACAGCCCACCACTCTGAGCAGGGTTCCATAGGCTACCACGTGTTCCACAGCCCACCACTCTGAGCAGGGTTCCATAGGCTACCACGTGTTCCACAGCCCACCACTCTGAGCAGGGTTCTGAGGCAGTGTTCCACAGCCCACCACTCTGAGCAGGGTTCCATAGGCTACCATGTGTTCCACAGCCCACCACTCTGAGCAGGGTTCCACGGCCTACATGCTGAGCAGGGTTCCATAGGATACCACGTGTTCCACAGCCCACCACTCTGAGCAGGGTTCCACGGCCTACATGCTGAGCAGGGTTCCATAGGCTACCACGTGTTCCACAGCCCACCACTCTGAGCAGGGTTCCATAGGCTACCATGTGTTCCACAGCCCACCACTCTGAGCAGGGTTCCATAGGCTACCATGTGTTCCACAGCCCACCACTCTGAGCAGGGTTCCATAGGCTACCATGTGTTCCACAGCCCACCACTCTGAGCAGGGTTCCATAGGCTACCATGTGTTCCACAGCCCACCACTCTGAGCAGGGTTCCACAGCCTGCAAGCTGAGTAGGGTTCCACGGCCTACATGCTGAGCAGGGTTCCATAGGCTACCACGTGTTCCACAGCCCACCACTCTGAGCAGGGTTCCATAGGCTACCATGTGTTCCACAGCCCACCACTCTGAGCAGGGTTCCATAGGCTACCATGTGTTCCACAGCCCACCACTCTGAGCAGGGTTCCATAGCCTACCATGTGTTCCAGGGTTCCCACCAGCCTACCACTCTGAGCAGGGTTCCATAGGCTACCATGTGTTCCACAGCCCACCACTCTGAGCAGGGTTCCATAGGCTACCACGTGTTCCACAGCCCACCACTCTGAGCAGGGTTCCACGGCCTACATGCTGAGCAGGGTTCCATAGGCTACCACGTGTTCCACAGCCCACCACTCTGAGCAGGGCCCACCAGGCTGAGCACGTGTTCCACAGCCCCCACATCTGAGCAGGGTTCCATAGGCTACCACGTGTTCCACAGCCCACCACTCTGAGCAGGGTTCCATAGGCTACCACGTGTTCCACAGCCCACCACTCTGGCAGGGGTGTTCCATAGGCTACCACGTGTTCCACAGCCCACATGCTGAGCAGGGTTCCATAGGCTACCACGTGTTCCACAGCCTACCACTCTGAGCAGGGTTCCATAGGCTACCATGTGTTCCACAGCCCACCACTCTGAGCAGGGTTCCATAGGCTACCACGTGTTCCACAGCCCACCACTCTGAGCAGGGTTCCATAGGCTACCACGTGTTCCACAGCCCACCACTCTGAGCAGGGTTCCATAGGCTACCACGTGTTCCACAGCCCACCACTCTGAGCAGGGTTCCATAGGCTACCACGTGTTCCACAGCCCACCACTCTGAGCAGGGTTCCATAGGCTACCACGTGTTCCACAGCCCACCACTCTGAGCAGGGTTCCATAGGTTACCACGTGTTCCACAGCCCACCACTCTGAGCAGGGTTCCATAGGCTACCACGTGTTCCACAGCCCACCACTCTGAGCAGGGTTCCATAGGCTACCACGTGTTCCACAGCCCACCACTCTGAGCAGGGTTCCATAGGCTACCACGTGTTCCACAGCCCACCACTCTGAGCAGGGTTCCATAGGCTACCACGTGTTCCACAGCCCACCACTCTGAGCAGGGTTCCATAGGCTACCACGTGTTCCACAGCCCACCACTCTGAGCAGGGTTCCATAGGCTTCCACGTGTTCCCACAGCCCACCACTCTGAGCAGGGTTCCATAGGCTACCATGTGTTCCACAGCCCACCACTCTGAGCAGGGTTCCACGGCCTACATGCTTAGCAGGGTTCCATAGGCTACCACGTGTTCCACAGCCCACCACTCTGAGCAGGGTTCCATAGGCTACCATGTGTTCCACAGCCCACCACTCTGAGCAGGGTTCCATAGGCTACCATGTGTTCCACAGCCCACCACTCTGAGCAGGGTTCCATAGGCTACCATGTGTTCCACAGCCCACCACTCTGAGCAGGGTTCCATAGGCTACCATGTGTTCCACAGCCCACCACTCTGAGCAGGGTTCCACGGCCTACATGCTGAGCAGGGTTCCATAGGCTACCACGTTTCCACAGCCCACCACTCTGAGCAGGGTTCCATAGGCTACCACGTGTTCCACAGCCCACCACTCTGAGCAGGGTTACACAGCCTGCATGCTGAGCAGGGTTCCACGGCCTACATGCTGAGCAGGGTTCCATAGGCTACCATGTGTTCCACAGCCCACCACTCTGAGCAGGGTTTCATGGCCTACATGCTGAGCAGGGTTCCACAGCCTACATGCTGAGCAGGGTTCCATGGCCTACATGCTGAGCAGGGTTCCACAGCCTACATGCTGAACAGGGTTCCACAGCCTACATGCTGAGCAGGGTTCCACAGCCTACATGCTGAGCAGGGTTCCATGGCCTACATGCTGAGCAGGGTTCCACAGCTTACATGGTGAACAGGGTTCCACAGCCTACATGCTGAGCAGGGTTCCATAGGCTACCATGTGTTCCACAGCCCACCACTCTGAGCAGGGTTTCATGGCCTACATGCTGAGCAGGGTTCCACGGCCTACATGCTGAGCAGGGTCCCACAGCCTACATGCTGAGCAGGGTGCCACAGCCTACATGCTGAGCAGGGTGCCACAGCCTACATGCTGAGCAGGGTTCCATGGCCTACATGCTGAGCAAATGTCAGACAGAAAAAGCCAAGAGCTATAACATTTTCCTCCTGTGCGGCACGTAAAACTGAAAGCACAAATGAACCAACAAGACAAACAAACAAACAAAACCTCATAGACATGGACCACAGTGTGGTGGTTGCCAGAGTGAGGGGGTAGAAGGGAGTCAAGGGTAAAGGGGCCCATTATATGGTGACAGAAGAAGATCTGACTTTGGTGGTGGGCACACATTGTGTATCATAGAAATGTACCCTTGAGACCTACACACTCCTATTAACCAACTAGAGGCCCAGTGCACAAAATTCATACACAGATAGGGTCCCTAGGTCTGGCAGGCAATCAGGGCCAATCTGTGAGGTGACTGGTGGGGTGATCGGGGGGGCCCCCTGCTCACATCCGCCTTGACAGACCCAGCACCGCCTGCTGGTCAGTCTCACCCCACACCCCGCCACTGTCACCGCTGCTTGCCTCCTTCTGCAGGGCGACTGATGGGATGATCGGGGGCCCCTGCTGGCACCCGCCTTGGCTGGCCTGGGGCCTGTGGGCTGGGGGCAGCTTCTGCATTGAGCATCTGCCCCCTGGTGGTCAGTGTGCATCATAGTGACTGGTTGTTTCACTGTTTGGTAGATTTGCATATTAGGCTTTTTTTATATAGGATGTCACCCCAATGCATTTATAAACAAACAAACAAACAAACAAACAAATAAATAAATAAATAAATAAACAAATAAATAAATAAATGTAAAGACTGGTCAATGGTTCAATTTCAAAATTCCAAAATAAAAGACTGCGAGCCCATCCCTGGCTCCAGCTGCAACACCTGCTCTGTGAAGGGTCAAGACACAGGTCTTCCTGGGTGGCAGCAGAGGGAGACTCCGCTCCGGGCCGGTCCACCCAGCAGCACGGAATTGTAACCTTTCCTAGGGGGTCTCCTCCGCCTTTCCGGTTCCATCAGGAATTTTTCTTTCCTCTTTTTGCTGTGGCTGACAGACCTTGCGCCTTGCTATTATTGGTTGACATTTCCATTATACAAACAGCAGGATCTAGCCAGTTTGGCTCCATGGATAGAAGGTTGGCCTGTGGACCAATCGGGTCCCGGGTTCAGTCCCAGTCAAGGACACAAACCTCAGCTGCAGCCTCCTCCCCTGCCCAGGCCCTGGTCAGGGCCCATGCAGAAGGCAACCAATCCATGTGTTTCTCTCCCATCGATATTTCTCTCTGTCTTTCCCTCTCTCTTCCACTCTCCCTAAAAACCAATGGAAAAATATCCTCTGGTAAGGATTAAAAACAAAACAAAACAAAACAAAACAACCCAGCAGGATGAGGTGGGACAATAGAAAGCCTAGCAGTTGATGCGAATGACTGACTGCACAGAGGTCTAGAATGTTCCTTCAACGTGCACACTTGCCAGGACCACACTTACGCACCAGCCCAGTACTGCAATGCAGAGGCTGCACGGGTTGGGGAAGTCCTACTGGTGGTGGTGGGCGTGAGAGAGGCAGGGTTTATGCGGCTAGTGACCTTCTTGTTTTGTCTAATTACTAGTGCACCTAAATCAAAACACAAATCAAAAGACACAAAGGCATAAAACCCATGCGCAGAAGATGGAAAGCAAACCTTCAAATGAAACAGCCGGATAACGTCCTGAGCGGCCACCCATCTGCAGCCTCACCTGATCTCAGTCCTCATCGGGCAGAAATGAAAGGAACGCAGCTTTCTCAGCAGAAAGAAACTGGGAAAGAGAGGGATGGAGGGACTGGGGGGAAGGCCCCCGGGGGGGGCAGGCGGGAAGGACATGCATGAAAGAAATAGGCATTTCGGAAGCGGAGTTAAAATAATTTGTGCCAAAAAAATGATGTAATAACTTATTTAAAAATGTTATATGACCTCCACTGTTCTTTTAAAAGCTTACAAGAGAAAAAATTTAAGAGTTCTTAGAATGAAATGTTGTACCGTTCATATTAAAAATGCATTTCCTGTGATTAAAATTCCTATTTTTTTTTCTACTTCAGTGATTTTCTTCTTGCTAACGGCTATCAATTCACCTTTAGTCTGCAGTTACAACGATGAAATGACCCTGGTAGCGCAATTAATAAAAAAATGTACTAAAATTTCCTTGGGTTGCACATTTTACACCAAGTATATTACTTCTGTCCGAAAATACTTCAAGGGAAATAGGAGGATTGGAAAAGCAGCCATTGAATAGGCCAGAGACCCATTCCTCTGGTCATGGAACATTAAACTACCTTCTACGAGATTCTTTAAACTATAAACTGCTGCATTGAAAAGTACATTGATGCCCCGTGGTGGGCAAACTGCGGCTCGAGAGCCACATGCGGCTCTTTGGCCCCTTGAGTGTGGCTCTTCCACAAAATACCCCGGCCTGGGAGAGTCTATTTTGAAGAAGTGGCGTTAGAAGAAGTTCAAGTTTAAAAAATTTGGCTCTCAAAAGAAATTTCAATCGTTGTACTGTTGATATTTGGCTCTGTTGACTAATAAGTTTGCTGACACTGCCCTAGCCAGTTTGACTCAGTGGATAGAGAGTCTGTCTGTGGACTAGAGGGTCTCGGGTTCAATTCCCATCAAAGGCGCATACCTCTGTTGCAGGCTCAATTCCCGTGTGGGAGGCAACCCATGGATGTGTCTCTCTCACATCCATGTTTCTCTCTCTCTGTCTCTCCCTCTCCCACTCTCTCTAAAAATCAATGAAAAACATCCTTGGGTGAGGGTGAACAACACACACACACATTGATGATTGTGAAATTAGTATACAGTTTCTCAAGTATAAGAACTTATAATTATGAGATTTCTCCTTTAAAATAGACAAGTGATACTAAGTCTACCGTTTCAGCTGGAATTAAGGACTATTTCCCGTTAGGATGAAGGTGACGTTTTAGGGAGCGGCGCCATGCCCCGGGGAGGGGTGGGCGGCTCTGTTTGCACGCTGACTGTTACTGAGCGGCTAGCTGACTTCAGATGTCTGCTCAACCACCCTGTCACTCAGGGTTTGCACGTGTCAGTCGATTGGGTTTAATTTGGGCCCAGACTTGCCACACAGGTTGTTATTCAAATCTTCAAAGCACTTGGCAATGTCTCCAGAGTTAAGGCTCACAACTTGGTCCTCATCAGAAGTCCTCTCACCCTGCTGATCCCAATGCTGACTCACGGACGCCCCCATTCCGTCTGTGAATTCCTGATCCCACTGCTGACTCACGGATGCCCCCATTCCATCTGTGAATCCCTGATCCCACTGCTGACTGATGGACGCCCCCATTCCGTCTGTGAATCCCTGATCCCACTGCTGACTGATGGATGCCCCCATTCTGTCTGTGAATCCCTGATCCCACTGCTGAGTCACAGATGCCCCCATTCCGTCTGTGAATCCCTGATCCCACTGCTGACTAATGGACGCCCCCATTCCATCTGTGAATCCCTGATCCCACTGCTGACTCACGGATGCCCCCATTCCGTCTGTGAATCCCTGATCCCGCTGCTGACTGATGGATGCCCCCATTCTGTCTGTGAATCCCTGATCCCACTGCTGACTGATGGATGCCCCCATTCCGTCTGTGAATCCCTGATCCCACTGCTGACTGATGGATGCCCCCATTCTGTCTGTGAATCCCTGATCCCACTGCTGACTGATGGACGTCCCCATTCTGTCTGTGAATCCCTGATCCCACTGCTGAGTCACGGATGCCCCCATTCCGTCTGTGAATCCCTGATCCCACTGCTGACTGATGGATGCCCCCATTCCGTCTGTGAATCCCTGATCCCGCTGCTGACTGATGGATGCCCCCATTCCGTCTGTGAATCCCTGATCCCGCTGCTGACTGATGGATGCCCCCATTCTGTCTGTGAATCCCTGATCCCACTGCTGACTGATGGATGCCCCCATTCCGTCTGTGAATCCCTGATCCCACTGCTGACTGATGGACGCCCCCATTCCGTCTGTGAATCCCTGATCCCACTGCTGACTCACGGATGCCCCCATTCCATCTGTGAATCCCTGATCCCACTGCTGACTGATGGATGCCCCCATTCTGTCTGTGAATCCCTGATCCCACTGCTGAGTCACAGATGCCCCCATTCCGTCTGTGAATTCCTGATCCCACTGCTGACTCATGGATGTCCCCCATTCCGTCTGTGAATCCCTGATCCCACTGCTGACTGATGGACGCCCCCATTCCGTCTGTGAATCCCTGATCCCGCTGCTGACTGATGAATGCCCCCATTCTGTCTGTGAATCCCTGATCCCACTGCTGACTGATGGATGCCCCCATTCCGTCTGTGAATCCCTGATCCCACTGCTGACTCACGGATGCCCCCATTCCGTCTGTGAATTCCTGATCCCACTGCTGACTGATGGACGCCCCCATTCCGTCTGTGAATCCCTGATCCCACTGCTGACTCATGGATGCCCCCATTCCGTCTGTGATTAAAACCTGATAATAAGTTAAATAGCCTTATCTTAATAACAATTAATTCTCACCACTTTCACATTCAAACTAATTATTATTAAGATAACAAAACCATATGCCTGGCTGCTGCAGAAAACATATTCACCCCTGGAAAACTTCTTTTAATGAATTTCATTGTTTATGGTAATTTATATGATGACATTGGTTGTTTCTTTAAATATCAAAATATTTATTTATACCAGATCACTGTTACCCCTTTATTCTATTAAGAAGTCATTTCTGAACTTTAACTACAGAATGCAGCGACCTAATACAATGATAAGCTAACCTTGTTCCGTGGTTTATCTTTCCTAAGGTCCCCACTGGTCTCGGGACATGCTACCAGGGCTCTAACACCATTCTGTTAGGGTCTCCAGGCAGCACAGAGTCGGTGCTATTGTTGACTTTCCCTGACAGCAAAGTGCAGTTAGTAGGTAAGTGACTGCACTAGTCACGCAAGTACTAGTCATCGTAGTCAGCTTAAAATCAGGGTCTTGCTGTCACCCAGGATAAATTATGTTTTCATTTGTGTCTGTTTTCTGGTTCACATCAAGGACTTCGAGCAAGTAGCTGGCTTTCTTAATCCTTCCTTTTGGAAGTTGTGAATTTCTGGATTAATTCGGAGCAGAGCTACTCGGTGTTTCGTGTTGTGCCCAGGAGACTGTCCTGGGAGCATGTAGGAGCGCGAAGCATTCCTCCCCACACACCCACACTATCCAGGCCACCGCTGAAGGGCGAGGCTCTGGACAATGAACTGAAATAAATGGAAAAGACAGCACAGGAATGAAGCGCATGTGGAAAATGAAACTTTTAGTAAAGACAAAATAATAGGCTGCATTGGCTTGAGAAAAAATGATGATGAAAATGTTTAAGGGCAGATGTGTGTGGTTGTTAAGACAGATAGATGGCCAATAGGCACATGAAAAACAGGCACATGAAAAGAGGCTCAACATCACTAACTTTCTGGGAATGCAAATCAAAACCACGATGCGGTACCACCTCACACCTGTCAGAAGGGCTATTATGAAAAAGTCAACAAATAGCAAGTGTTGAAAATTTATAACCACGTGTGGTGATGGATGTTGACTAGATTTATTATGGTCATATATACCAATATTGAACCATTATGTCACACATCTGAAATATATACAAATTTTGCTATATATTCAAATATTAAATCATGATGCTGTACACATGAAATTAATGTTATGTCAGTTATAAATCAATAAAAGAACCATGGTAAAATCAAATACATAAATACAACTGAATGCATATATACTGTATAAATATGACAGAAATTTATTTCAAAAGTTGGAGGGCACAATAAAATTTTATAATAACAAGCTGAGAAATAATCAAAATTTTAAAGTCAATTAAGGATCTTAGAAATTATATGTAATCAATCAGAAACACCAGAAAATATAACTATTGCTAATATACATTTTTTTCCAAATTAATTTAATATGAATAAATAAAATTATATCTCAGTCTTAGCTTTAAGTAATATGTAACATAAGGTATAATAACAGTACTGGCTTATCGGATTTATAAGCAAATATTAGAAGTTTAGGAGGTTCAGATTAAATAGACTCTTCATGAAAAAGCAAACACAAATCTTATGTTTAAAGTAGATATATATACTCTGGTAAAAAAGGTAAATGGAAAGACACAGCTATTTTTAACCCCACTTACCCAGTGAGTTGGATCTGTCCAAGGATTCAGATGGACTCCATGATCTTGGATTCCAGTAAAGCAATGGATTCTGAATCAGGAGCTTCTGGAGAAGGTGGTTTGCTTGTTTATTTCCTCAGCACATTTAAAGTACTAATATACATATATATCTACACTAATAAAAGAGTAAGATGCAAATTGACCTTAACTTTGCAACGCCCACCAACCAATCAGGAGTGAGTATACAAATTAACCCAACAAAGATGGTGGGTTAATTTACATATGCAAGTGCTGAGTGGCTGGGGGCATTCTGCACCACCCCAGCCGCTCCAGGCCTCTGGGCAGCGTGGGAAGGCAGAAAGGCGGCTCCAGGCCAGAGCAAAGGTGGTGCCGGCAGCCAGGGGAAGGAAGGCCCATTCTTGCATGAATCTTCGTGCATTGGGCCTCTAGTGTGTGTAGTGTGTGTGTGTGTGTGTGTGTGTGTGTGTGTGTGTGTGTGTGTGTGTGTGTATATTTTTTTTTATTATTATTTTTTTTACAAGGGTGGCATTCATCTGTTTTTTGCATGAAATTTATGTCAGCCTTATTAGTTGGGAGAAATGGGTAAACTATATATCCTTTATTTATAACTTTATGATTGCCGGGGCTGACCAGCAGACCCTGAGGGACAAATGAATGGATGACTCTGACACACGTTTCTGTGAAGGAGAAGGCTATGGGGCTGCTTGGCTATCGCTGCCAAGGAGCCCCGTTCGCCTGCCTCCTTAGGCTTTTATTGTAACAACAGCTTAAACTCAAATTAACCTCTAGATACAATCAGCAGGGTGAGCATCCTTGAAAAAGCACCTGCTCCTGCAAGGTTGGGTCTAAAGGCTAAACATAGAGATTCCAGCAAAACACCCCGGGGGCTCGGACTCGTTTGGAAAAGTCAAGGCAGAGGCTTCTGCCTTCAGCAAGGGCCCCCCAGAGGTCCCGACCTTTCGGAGAATCCTCCTTACAGACTTTCCAACCAGGTCCCATGCTTCCCCACACATGATCTAGAGTTAGAAAATGACTTTCAGTGAGAAACATGGCCTTTATCAATGACAAACTCATAGACCAGTTGTGTTTGCTCAAAATTTAGCATCTTAGAAGCAATCTGTTATTATGCTCAGCATTGCTGTGGTCCGAGTCTTAAAGATGGACGATGGAGCTGCCTGCTTCCTTTGCAGTATCTGGATCTGATGGGAAACCAGGGGCTGGGCCACCTGGAGGCTTTTACAACTTCCCTCAGCGTCAGAGCTCAGAGGACGCCGAGAGGAGTCTGCTGACAGGAGCACAGGCCGAAGAACTGTGTTTAACACAGCAGAAGGTAAATATGAATAAAAAGTTCAAAACCTTATCATACAAACCTCAGAAGAATTTACTTCAAATTAATTTAACTCACGGACGAGGGTGCCAGCAAGTTGATGAACATATTTCCCCAAGATGAGTCCTTTCCTGAGAATGTCCCACTCACAGAGTGATGGAGTCTAATGAGAGCTGAGATCCCTTGTTCTGGTTAAGCTGAACTAGAAACACCATATAACAGTGGTTATCAGAGGTCCATGTTCACTCAGCTAACGGACCCTCACTGCCCCCGGGGAATGCGCCGTCCATGGTCTGGTTACCCCGCCCCTTTCCAGAGTTGAGCACATTCCACCTGCAGCTTCCTGGCTCAGAGGGATGAAGTTTCCATCATTTCACACGTAACAGGGAAGACCACCCATAGTCAACCTTTTCATCGCATGCACACAGAACTAGTTACTAAAATTCTGCAGCACACCAAAAACATACTTTTTGCTGATCCGACAAAAGAAAATAGGTACAATTTTGGTTCGTTCACACCAGACAGCTATTGTTGTGTTAGCTGTTGTCATTCTCTTATTTCTAAATAGTCACATATTGCATGTTTTAAACATTGTTGCAGCACATCAGCTGAAAATTGCTGATATGCATAATCATAAATTTAATAAGAAGCTAATAATATCTTATAATCTAATGGCTCAAAGGATGCTTACATCATGTAAAGAAAATGCTACTGTACTGAAACCCACCACAGTCCTAAACCCTAACACTAAAAAGAATCACAAGTCCAGAAATCCAGAGAGTAAACTGCATAACACAGAGAAAGTTCATATTTGACAAATTCATTCCCTGAGGGGTATATAGTTTATAACAATTCTTATTGTCTTAGTTCATCCACCGAAATAAAATGATACCCATTTACTCTTCAAATGGCCAACATGCAATATGCATTTTGAAATAGAACACATTAGGGTACGAGGCAATGAACTTTCAATTATATTTTATGATTATGATCATTATTTCAAAACAATTTGACATTTTAATTAAATCTGTAACTCTTCATTCCTAAAAAAGTGTGCTTCACACATTAGTATTATAATTTAATGACTTGTTTTATGTTTCAATTTAGAATAGCTGGCTATAAATTTTAATATCATGTTTCTCAATGACTTAAATATGTATTATTCACCTTAAAACAAACTTGGAGTATATAAAAATTATGAAATGGTTTATCAATTCACACATCTTTTACTACATATAAATATATATATATTACTTACATATAAATATATATATTACTTACATATATATACATATATTTAATCCTCACACGAGAATATGTTTTACATTGATTCCAGAGAGAAATACAGGGAGAGAGAGAGAGAAACACAGATATGAGGGAGAAACATTGATTGGTTGCCTCCTGGATACGCCCCACTGGGGATCGAACCCACAACCTTTTGGTGTATGGGACTAGGCTCCAACCAACCGATCCACCCAGCAGGACTCATGAGTGGTGTTCTAGGTGTCATATATGTTAGTGCTGAAATGTAAATGCCTTTCAACACACACAGCTCAGAGCTGGACCTGCGACAGCAGCTGTGGCACTTTGGCAGGGGCGGGCTTCCCGGAAACTCTACGAAGTCACAGGCCGTGGGCGGCGGACGAGACAAGGCCTCGTCCCTGAGGACACTCAGCGATCGCGCTGGTCCATGTCAGAGGCTCCCGCTTCCCCTGCCACTGTATTTGACTTCTCACTTCTTCCTCACTTTCATGCAGCTTCAGTCAGCAATGGATCAGCGTTCCGCCCGCTGTTCTAGTTCAGACAGGTGTTCCCGTCACACGGGGTCCCTGTGGGCAGGGTGGGTGCCTCTTTAAAAGGTGATGCACACTCTCCCTTGTTATTCCCTCAGCTACATTGTCAAGGTGCACTCCTCTTCGTTGTAACAGAGCACTGTTCCTTCTATGAGGAACGGGCTGGGCAATCAAATAAAAACAAAACTGCTTGTAAGAAAACAATGATCTTGCAACATGGTTTCCTTTATTAATGTAGTGGAGTGTGTCGCTGTTAAACTAAGAGAAATCTAATAAACAGGGTTCATTGTGTTGTAAAATTTTTATAAGTGTGATGACCGAGGGAATGTACTAGTAACTGGTAAGTATTAAAAGGAAAATCATTCTACCTGGATCTGAACAGTCTCAGGCTTGACTATTACACTTAAAGGGGCGGGACAATGCGGTGGTATCTCGTGTTCTCCAGTCCGTCCCAGCACGTGGGGCTGTAGATCCCGGAGATATTGAATCGTCCCGGGATGCAGTCACCTGTGAGGGGGGCGTGTGCACGTTCTCCTCAGCAAGAAACTCGAAGGCATTAATCTCAGGCTCACAGCTTTGCAGAAAGTGAACCTGCTATTAACAAAATATCCGAATCACTGATTTCTTTCATATTTTTGCTAATCTATTATGTGCACCTTGCTTCTCCAATCTTAACTTCATCTGCATCTGGTAAATGTAACGCTCCACTTGCAAATATGTAACATTTAATAGGTGGTATTTCACAGTGGGTGGGTTTATTCAGTGCTTTAAAAAGGCACACCCACTGGAACACTAACACCTGAGAATACATAAAATGCTCCGCGTTAGCATCAAGAAAATGCCACTTTCAAGATGGGACACTGGCTCAGGGAACAGAACATGAATTTCTTTTTGTAGAAACAGTTTACAGTGAATATGCAAGATCTCAAAACAGTTTGAGTGCAAACAGCCAGTCCCCAAATGCTTCCTACAACATGACGCCCTGTATATGTATACTTTAAACATTCACACACAGAACAATACCACCTGCCATCTATACATTATGCTGGATGGGTCAAGGTTCTCCAGAGGAATAGAGCTGATAGGAGGGATAGGTTGACAGATATTTGTAAGAAAATAAAATTGTTTACATTCTATAAAGGACCCAGATACCATTGTAACCAGCTAGTCCTATATAACAATCCTATATAATAAAGAGGTAATATGCAAATTGACCATCACTCCAACACACAAGATGGCCACCCCCATGTGGACATAAGATGACCGCCACAAGATGACCAGCATGGGAGGGCAGTTGGGGGCAATCAGGCCAGCAGGGGAGGGCAGTTGGGGGCAACCAGGCCTGAAGGGGAGGGCAGTTGGGGGGGACCAGGCCTGCAAGGGAGGGCAGTTGGAGGGGACCCAGGCCTGCAGGGGAGAGCAGTTGGGGGCGACCAGGCCTGCAGGGGAGGGCAGTTTGGGGGTGACCAGGTCTGCAGGGGAGAACAGTTAAGGGTGACCAGGCTGGCAGGGGAGGGCAGTTAGGGGCAATCGGGCCAGCAGGGGAGCAGTTAGGCATCGATCAGGCTGGCAGGGGAGTGGTTAGGGGGTGATCAGGCTGACAGGCAGAAGTGGTTAGGGGCAATCAGGCAGGCAGGCAAGTGGTTGGGAGCCAGCAGTCCTGGATTGTGAGAGGGGTCCCAGATTAGAGAGGGTGCAGGCTGGGCTGAGGGACACACACACACACACACACACACACACACACACACACACACACACAAACACCCCGTGCATGAATTTCGTGCACCAGGCCTCTAGTTATTAATAATAGGAAAGGAGCAGTGGGAGGCCAGACATGAGCCTGGCCGTCTGGGCCACTTCACCGGGAAGCTGTGATTTCCCTCTGCCAGCCAACCCTGGTCCATTCCCTGCAAAACATGGAGGGAAGGGACTGGACAAAGAGGAGATGAGGGCATGCCCAGTGAAGTTGGGGTGACCTGGGAAGGTGCTTGCTGCCAGTCAAACTTGGGAACAGAGATAATTGGCCAGGGGGGCAGGGCCACTCCAGGTCCACACAAATGTGGGGATACATAATCCCAAGACAAAGGATCTGTCTCTTGCTGACTCTTGGCTCCCTGGTTCCATTGGCTTTGCTCCTGCCCGTGTTCCCTCCATAGCCACGTGCCCTGGGGACCCCACACACAATGGGCTGATGGACTGCAGGGGGGAGCACATGGTAAGCTAGGCCAGCCCGATGCTGGCTGGGCTAGGCCAACGTGGAACGGAAACTGGACAATGGATTTAATTCCAGCCTTGCTGAAGGCACATGAACTTCCATGGGGGACAGAGGGAAATGGGACCTGGGAGCTCAGGAGTGTGATGCCCAGAAATAAAGCATTCTGCAATATCTCGTTCTCCATGGGAGCCTCAGAACACTGTTTTTGTTTGTTTGTTTGTTTGTTTGTTTGTTTTTAATCCTCACCTGAGGATATTGTCCCATTGATTTTTAGAGAGAATGGAAGAGTGAGGGAGAGACAGTGAGAGAAACATCGATATGAGAGAGACACATTGATTGGTTGCTTCCCACGTGCACCCCGTCCAGGGCTGGGAGCCTGCAACTGAGGCACGTGTCCTTGACCAGAATTGAACCCAGGACCCTTCAGGCCATAGGCTGATGCTCTATCCACTGAGCCAAACCGGCTAGGGCCATGGTCAGCAAAATGCGGCTCGCGAGCCACATGCGGGTCTTTGGCCCCTTGAGTGTGGCTCTTCCACAAAATACCATGGCCTGGGTGAGTCTATTTTGAAGAAGTGGCATTAGAATAAATTTAAGTTTAAAAAATTTGGCTCTCAAAAGAAATTTCAATCGTTGTACTGCTGATATTTGGCTCAGGTGACTAACGAGCTTGCCGATCACTGGGCTAGGGCAATCTTTCATATTTTTTGCAAAGGCTTCCAACCCCATCAGCCCTAAGTCTCCACACTGGGACCTTGCAAGAAGCTCACTCCCACCACAACCAGTGGGGACAGGAGAGCTCCTCACAGATAACAAAACTATGATCCAGAAGGAAAAGAAATTTCAGAAGCAAACATGCACATGCCAATGACAAGGCGTCTCTGTGGAAACAGATGAGGGGGAATGCTGGTCGCTTCTGAGTGACCCTGTGACCCCGATGGGTACTCAGTCAAACCAGGTCAGAGTCACGTCAACAGATTGTGTTATTTACTATTCATGAGGGAGCTAATGAGTCACCTTACGTGGCAGGTGTGCATTCTGCATCTACTCACGGGGCACTCACTTGACCCCAGTTATGCCGAGGGGCCTCAGATCCGGCCGGGAGCACTGGTCTGCGGGCAGGAATGGTCAGGCTATTTGCATGTGTCTCATGGTTTTATATCACGAGCACATCCTTTATGGCGAGGATTCCCTAACAGTTCTTGAGAAGTAGTTGCTAAAGCAGATAAGATTACGTGTGTGTGTGTGTGTGTGTGTGTGTATTTTGGGGGGGGGGCTGTTAATGTATGATTTAAGTACTAAATACTGTTTATCCTATATAATAAAACCCTAATATGCAAATTGACTGAATGGCAGAACAACCAGTCGCTATGATGTGCACTGACCACCAGGGAGCAGGCGCTCAATGCAGGAGCTTCCCCCTGGTGGTCAGTGCGCTCCCACAGGGGGAGTGCTGCTCAGCCACAAGCCAGGCCCATGGCTGGCGAATGAAGCGATGGCGGGAGCCTCTCCCACCTCCAAGGCAGCGCTAAGGACCCCTTGGGGGAGTGGGCCTAAGCCGGCAGGTGGACATCCCCCGAGAGGTTCCCGACTGTGAGAGGGAGCAGGCCGGGCTGAGGCCCCCCCCCCCCCCCCCCCCGCCCCAGTGCAGGAATGTCGTGCACCAGGCCTCTAGTACTTACCATAAAAGAACAAAAGTAAAGAATAATCAAACTCTAAATATTGGGAAATAAATTCAAATAAGGTATAGACATTTAAACAAGGAAAACGTACATTCAGAAAGGTTGGCTACCATTTTGGTGAAAAGCATTAATGTTGGAATGGGACAGAACCACTAGCAATGAAAGTATTGGTGCGGCGGGACTCGCTCTCTCTGCTCGGGTCCCTCGGGTCCGTGAGTTCCGACCCTCAGACAGCGCCAGTCCCTCTCCTGACTGCGGGCATGACAGGCAGGGGCAGGGGCAGGCCGCGTCCATCCTGCTTAGGGTCCCCAGGTCACTGCGTCCGACCCTGACCTTGGCTTTCCCACCCCGCCTTGTCCGTCCGCTCCATCTTCGTGGTGTCCGCACGTCCCGTGGCTGGACGAGCCTCCCACGGACATGCCTCCTTCGTTCCCCCGCCCACCGAGGCCGACTGATTTCTTCGATGCTTTTGGTTTGTTTTTTCCTGAAAACTGTTCCCCTCACCCCTCACGCGCAGGGCTGCTGTTTGCTTGTTTTCCGTTGCATTCCTTCAGCCGGGGGTGAATTCACCCCGACTCCTCGGTGCAAGTCCCTCCGTGACCGTGACCGTGACCGTGACCGTGACCGTGACCGTGACCGTGACCGTGAGCGGGCCGCCCCGGTTCCTGCATTTCACACGGGCCTGCCACGGCATCCCGCGCTCGCGTCCGGCCTTCAGCCTTCAGCGCGGCGGGGGGAGCCGCCTGCGGGAGGGACAGCAGCGCGGAGCGCGCCTGGGTCAGCTCGGTGGCGCCCCACCGAAAGCTGGACGGTCTGCGAGCTCGGGCCGTGTCTCACCTTGTCCGGGGCAGAGCGGAATATGGGCCCGGCCGCAAGGACCAGCACTGTGGGTCCCCTCTGTCCCCCGGACGGCTCTGCTCTGCGTAAAAGCACCTCCTCGCCCGCTGGGAGTCGTCCGCCGTCCGCCAGGACAGGGCGCTCACCTGGGAACGCGCCCGTCCTCCCTCCGGGAACTGCCCATCACGACGGAGAGACGCCCACCTCGGGCTGAGACCTTCCAGTCCCGGAGGCGCCTGCTCTTTACACCCCAGCCCCAGCCCCTATGCCTGCGATCTGGTCCCGGGCACCCCGAGATACCCGCCCTCTGTGACCACCCCCCCCCCGCCCAGCCCCAGCCCCTATGCCTGTGATCTGGTCCAGGGCACCCCGAGATACCCGCCCTCTGTGACCACCCCCCCCCCCCCCCCCCCCGCCCAGCCCCAGCCCCTATGCCTGTGATCTGGTCCCGGGCGCCCCACCCCAGCCCCTATGCCTGTGATCTGGTCCAGGCTGTCCCGAGATACCCGCCCTCTGTGACCCCCACTACCACCCCCTCCACCCCGCCCCCCTCCAGGCAGCCGCATGACTTGTAACCCGTAAGATTATCCTGGTCACTTCCCCATGCCCATATGAGCAGATGGCTTATTGAGGGGGCAGAGCAGATGTCTGTGGGTGACCTGCTGCTCCCCTGCTGCCGGCAGGACTGGAATAAGCGCTCACATAGGACCCAACCCTGTCTCTGCGGAATTGGCTCAGGAGTGACAGGCGCGGCCCCTTGGCCGTGGGGTGACAAGGAGACCAGGGACTTTCATTAGAGACGAGAATGACTACAAGGCACCACGCTCACCGTGTGGTCCGAGTGCTCACTCCTAGCAGCATCCACTGGTCATCAAAAGTGGAATTATTTTCAAATGATCAATGCAGATGCTTTATGTGCTGAAACTGCTTTCTCTTTTATAAGGTTTACTTTTAATACCGTGAGCATAGGGAAGGGCGGCATTTGTTAATAGGTATTTTCAGAGCAGTTGCGCCAACATTAGTTGTGCCACTCCCTGGCATGTGGGGAGCCTGTTAGGGTCGCCAGTGGAGGAACTTATGAGGCCAAAAGGGGTACATAATTACCAAAGTATTAGGTCATCTGGAAACCAGATGGACTGAGTGAGCCCCAAATGGCGCCAGCACCCAGGGACAGGGAGTCCAACGTTTTAAAGGACTCCAGGTGGGTTTTTCAGCCGGGAATTCTCTGGGCGCGTCAGGGTCCTGGGCAAGTCCAGAGGGGAAAGTTACTGGTCTTAGCAAATGTGGTCTCAGAGAAAGGGGTGTCAGTTTCGAAATGATCTATAGGTCACTTTCCCAGGAGAAGGGATATTTTCTGATCAGACCTCACAGAAAATGGGGAATAAAAGTTTACGAGATGACTTTGAAGCCGTTTTATAACCTTTAATGTCTAGTGTTGCCAACTCCCTTTTCAAGGAAAATCCATAGTAGAAGTAGGTGTTTTTTGTGTGCTTAAACATACATACCACATAGTGAAAACTTACTTTGGATGCTCAATGCCAACTAACTAGTTTAACTTAGTTTTCTACTTAATTCACTTGTGTTGACATTCAAGCAAACATTGGATTTTAATTCTTTGCTGTGAAAGGTGGGGAATGAAAAATACTTAAAGCAATGATTCATATCCATTATACTTTCAAAATACCTTTCAAAATGCAAACATGTTTTTCATATCCTCAGAAGCACACTTTTATGAACACCCCTCTCCTTGCACGTTGCTGGTTTTGTCACACATGTTCCAGTCCCTTTGTCTTCCCCAGTGCCTGCTGAGAAGTGAGGGTGCTGCATAAAGAGGCTGTCAGAACAGGCTGTTAAAGATGCTTCCTCAAGCATCGGGGGGAAATGAATGAAAGTCAGGATTCTCTCATCGGAGACCAAAAGCTTTCCAGGTCCTTAGGACTATGGGCTTTCTCCAATCGCCCGCATGTTTTCAGGGGTGTGGAAGCACTTGCTCCTGGTGGTGCTCATTCCTACCCCTGGGTAGGGCCCGTGGGTGCAGCCAGAGAGGCTGCCGTGACCACCCCTCCCTGCAGAAAGCCAGCCCCTGCGAGCCAGCCCGCCGCTGTCTTTGCAGAATTTAAAGAAATTAATTTATTTTAAAAGTGCCGCACGTGCCCACCTCGGGGTGGGTGGTGAGGGTGGACGGGCCTGGATTCTCCCATTGATCTGGTACAATCTTTGCTTCTGGTGATGGGAGGACATGTTGCTTTGGTCATTCTTATGGGGGTAGAAAAGGCTGGAAAGAGAGCTCCATGCTCCAATTTCTCCTTTTTAACAGAATCTTTGAGGGCGACTCAGTGAGGCCCCGGCTGTTCTGGCTCCTCTGCTCAGCCCACGTCAGGTTCGCAGAAGGACCAGGGCAGCCGCAGCCCTTGGTGGCAGCCGGGACATGGGCTGCAGCACTCCGTGTGGGGGCGTAGCTCGAGTACGGACACTAAGACCCAAGCTATTTTATTTATTTTTTATTTTTTAAATATATTTTATTGATTTTTTACAGAGAGGAAGAGAGAGGGATAGAGAGTTAGAAACATCGATGAGAGAGAAACATCGACCAGCTGCCTCTTGCACACCCCCTACTGGGGATGTGCCCGCAACCAAGGTACCTGCCCTTGACCGGAATCGAACCTGGGACCTTTCAGTTCGCAGACCGACGCTCTATCCACTGAGCCAAACCGGTTTCGGCAGACCCATGCTATTTTAAAACTTACAAATTAGAACCAACAACCCTGAACTGCACAGATTCACAAATACAGGTCTGCAGTTAAAACTCATTAAAATGCGCACTCCAAACCAACGGTATGACCCTCCTCCTTCAGCTCCGCTTTATCCTACCCATTCCTATCGCCTGGGAAAGCCGTGCTCAGCTAATCTGATGAAGAGTAAACCGAGGATTCCAGTGCAGTTGAGGGGGGATGGGGGGGGGGGAAGGCGGGGCTGAGGGGCTGAGTCCAGATAACGGGCCTTGAGGGCCTTGGCGGCCTTGGCGGGGCGGGTGCCCTCGCGGCTGCCAGGGCTCTGTCTCTGGGGCTGTAAGCGGATCCGTGTGTAACCTTGTTAATGAACCCCACGCCCTCACGTGCCTGGCTCATTAGTGATTATTGGATGATTTCCTTCCTCCAAAGCTGGTGCCCTGGGCACAGCTGGGCAGAGGGAAGGCTGGCGCGGTGCCAGCTCCCGAGGGGAGTGCCACCGCCCTCCCCATTTTAAAGAACTTACAGACAATCACAGAAAGAGAGTGTATTAACTAACTCCCTGGGATGCGTCAGCTACAACGGATCTGTGATAGCTATGAGGTGCAGCTGCTCCTGTGACACTGCTCCCTGGTGGGACTTTAGGACCCGCCCACACCTCGTCCCCCGCGTGCGTTCTGCTCCTGTGAGTTCACCTGACCTCAGACCAGCGATGCTCTGAGGCCCTCCCTCTTCCATTTGGAAGGGACTCGGTGGCTGGCTTTGCTGTAAATCGGGCATGAAATCAATGTGTTACTGCAAACGCAGGGGAACACAGCCATGGTGAACTTGAGATGAGTCCCGAAATGGAAAATCACTTCTACGGCCGTGTTTTCTCTGCCATCGTTCTGCTGGATCCATTGTTAGAGCTTTGCCAAAAGGCAATTACATTATTCTTTCTCTTTCTTTCATGGCTTAAGAGTTCAATATTACCTTTGGCCTCATCGCCAGCTCATTCTGTTTTTAAAGGACCAGGAGGACTTTAAGGAATTTAAAGGCCCTGTAGCCTTGGTAACAAGGCTATGGATCATCTTTAAATTATTTTCACAGGCGCTTCCAGTGTGAGCGGAGATTGTCTCAGTATCAGAAAATGCACAATTTAAGATGATAATCAAATCCCTTGATGCTGACAAGTGATGGCTTATTTACAATGATTATAACAGCTAAGCACGGGGTGGAATCTGCAGAGCGTCTAACCCCCATCCCAATTCCTCTCAGGTGTGATGAGCAGATTAAAAAGCTGCAGAGTGGGTCACCGAGGTGTCAATTGGGTGAGTTCATGTAAATTCAATGTATTTTCAGTTTTGCCATTTGTTGATGTTGAAAAATCAGGCTAGAGATCACTGTGTATATAAAATTTGTCTCCTGAAAACAAGGAGATGCATTTTACACATTACAGACATGCTTGTGGGTATGTCAGAAGGGCACACGCCCTCAAGTTTTCAGTCAGACCTCAGAGAGAGTGAGATATCACTTCATTTAATAATAAAAAATAGGAGTAGAGGGCTCCTGCTCTAATAATATTATTATTTTAAAACATTTTTATTGATTTCAGAGAGGAAAGGAGTGGGAGGGGGAGAGAGAGAGAGATCAATGATGAGAGAATCATTGATCGGCTGCCTTCTGCATGCCCCACACTGGGGATCGAGCCCGAAACCCAGGCATGTGCCCTGACTGGGAATCGAACCGTGATCTCCTGGTTCATAGGTTGATGCTCAACCACTGAGCTATGCTGGCCAGGCCCTGCTCTAATATTGTTTAAGTGCTTTTGAAAAATGTCCATCTGTGGAAGTAGATTAGGCGGCTCTGAAACATTGTAACCAGACCATTAACAACCAACATCAACACGCAGAATAATAATGCAGCAGAATTCCCAGGAAATGAAGAATATCCCAGTAAACACGTGAGTGGCTGTAAAACGAGAAATAGCTTGCTGGGCAGGGGTGGGCGGCAGGATGGGGGCTGCTGAGGAAGTCCTGAGCAACAGAGCTCCGGAGGAGGTGAACGGGGCAGGCTGGCCCTCTGCATACACTCAGCCATGGGAACACCCTCCCCAAGTGACCCAGGACATATTGGGGTGTCCCTGGCCACACAGCCCCGCTGCCCGGACATTTCCTTAGGGGCTGGACAAAGCCTTCACTCTGCTGGGAGTCTTGGCAGCAAAAAGCCACGCAGTGCGGAGAGCAGTTTTCGGGTCGATGCTGTCTGAATTATTACAGCACTCAGGCATTTGTCAATTGCGTTTACTGTCTATCACCTGTTTATGGAGCTATGCACTGTTGAAGAATAGACTGTATTTGTTTGTTTGTTTTTCGTTGTTTTATTTTATTAAATTTTTTAATTTATTTCAGACAGGAAAAGAGAGGGAGAGAGAGATAGAAACATCAATGATGAGAGAGAATCATTGATCAGGGATCAAGCCCACAACCTAGGCATGTGCCCTTGACCAGAATCGAACCCCAGACCCTTTAGTCTGCAGGCCGATGCTCTATCCACTGAGCCAAACCGGCTAGGGCCAGCCTGTATTTGTTTTAAGGAATTAGCATTATCACTTCATTTAATAATAAAAAATTGTGAATTGCAAACAATCCTCAAGTGGAAGACAGAGTCACATGCATGCTCCCACAGGTCACTCAGGAGTAACAATGTCCTGTCATTGATTCTGTTTAGAAAAAAAATTGCCTGTTCAGTCTTTTAAAATCTCTCTATTGGGTTTAAAGTCTCTAGTGAACACAGGGGTGCATGCCTTCTTTCTGATTGGTGTTTCTATTTTCTTAGGATATATTTCTAGAAGTGGGATGACTGAGTCAAATGGCAGTTTCTATTTAATTTTTTGAGGAAACTCCATACTGTTCTCCACAGTGGCTGCACCAGTCTGCATTCCCACCAGGAGTGCACGAGGGTTCCCTTTTTTTACATCCTCTCCAGCACTTGTCATTTGTTTGATTTGTTGATGGTAGCCATTCTAATAGGTGTGAAGTGGGACCTCATTGTCATTTTAATTTGCATCTCTCAGATGATTAGTGACTTTGAGCATGTTTTCATATGTCTCTTGGCCTTCTGTATGCCCACTTTGGAGAAGTGTTTATTTAGGTGCTTTGTCCATTTTTTTTTATTGGATTGTTTGTCTTCCTTTTGTTAAGTTGTATGAGTTCTTTATATAGTTTGGGAATTAACTGCTTACAGGTGTATCATTGGCAAATATGGTCTCCCATGCAGTGGGCTCCCTTTTTATTTTATTGATGGTTTTTAACGCACCCCTATGTTCATAGCAGCCCAAGTTACAATAGCTAATATCTGGAAACATCCCAAGTGCCCATCAGCAGATAAGTGGATAAAAAAAGCTGTGGTACATCTACACCATGGAATACTATGCAGCTGTAAAAAGTAGGATCTCTTACCCTTTGAGACAGCATGGAGGGACTTGGAGAGTATATGCTAAGCGAAATAAGCCAGTCAGAGAAAGACAAGTATCACATGATCTCACTTATATGTGGAATCTAAGGAACAAAATAAACTGATGAACAAAATAGATCCAGATACATATAAGCATGGAACAGACTGAGGAATCTCAGAAGGAAGGCGGGGGTGGGTGGGTGGGTGGAGAGAGATTAACCAATGAACTTGTATGCATGTATGCATAGCCCATGGACACAGGCAATAGTGTGGTGAGGGGCGGGTGCAGAGTTGAGGGGGTCAAAGGGGAAAAAAGGGGGACATCTCTAATACGTCAGCAATAAAGATAAAATATTTAAAAAACCTAATTTAATCTCTATGCAGGAAAAACCACAAAATATAACCACCAATCTTCTTAACATTTTGGGGTTCTCCATGAAGTGTCGGTCCTCCGTTACAGGCAATGGATGCTGGAGCTTAAATTTCACACCACGGAGGGCGGCAGCTCCGGAGTGCAGGAAACCCCTGAGTCATCAGTGAGTTACTTCCGTATTTTAAAAGCATACTATGCATTGAAGGCGAAAATAAGTTAAAGGCATTTAGGGCTCTCAAGATTGACAACAAAAGGAATCCTATGCAAACACTAATTGTAAAAAAACTTGCCCATTCTTCATATTTCAGAATATACTCCAAGACTATGCGAATGACTAGAAACAAGAGGGTCATTTCAGACTGGAAAGTATGGTCAATTAAATAAGTTATGAAAATCTATTTATGCAATTAACCGAGTTTCAAAATGAATAAGGAGGCACTAACAGAATAAGGGGAGACGTAGTAAAGCAAGGCATACTTTCTCTTTCAGTTCCGCAGGGCAGACGTCCAGGCTACCACGGGGCATTCCCACAGCTGGGGCCTGGAGCCATGTCAGCCATGGGGCCAGGTGAGGCATTCTAGAGGGTGTGGGTCAGTGCTGGAGTGGCTGGTGTGGGGAAGCTGGGTGGCTCTCTCACTGAGCTTCTTTTAAAGTATATAGATGATATATATAGATATAGATGTAGATGTACATGTAGATGTAGACATAGATACATAAATACATAGATACATAGATACATAGATACATAGATACATAGATACATAGATACATGGATACATACTAGTAGTCCATCGTGCAACGTTGTGTGCAGTAGGCCACCCGCCACTTCTGTGGGAGCCGGCGGGAACTGCAGCGCGCTGCCAGGAGCCATGCGGCTTCCATGGGAGGCGGGCCCGCCATTTCCTCTCTGGGCCTGCACTAGGCTGCGGAGGCTGCGGGCCGGCCCCCCATCTCCCAGAGGCCCCCCGCAGCCAGGGCGTCACTGAGGTGATGAAGCTAGCGTCCCACCAGGCTGCTCAAGCTGCCCACTCTCAGCGGCAGCCGCACAGGACTGGGGGACTCCGGTGAGGCTGAGGGGACTGGGTGCCGCTATCTTGTGGCTGGGGTGCCGCCATCTTTGTGACAGAGTGATGGTTAATTTGCATATTCCCCTTTTATTAGATAAGATATATATACACACATATATTGATTTCAGAGAGGAAGGGACAGGGAGAGAGAGATAGAAACATCAATGATGAGAGAATCATTGATCGGCTGCCTCCTGCATGCCCCTTACTGGGGATTGAGCCTGAAACCTAGGCATGTGCCCTGACTGGGAATCAAACGGTGACCTCCTGGTTCATAGGTCGACGCTCAACCCCTGAGCCACGTCGCCGGGCTCATTGAGCTTCTTGGTCAGTTTCCCAGGAGGCAGCTGAGACAGGGGCTGTGGGCGAGGTGAGGGGCTGTCACTGGATGGCCAGGAGGGGACATGGGCCATCTGTGTGGTCACACAGGCTCTGCTCTGTCTGGCTCAGTCATGGCTACCAGTGGCCTTGACTCTGTCCTACGCCACCCTCACAGGGGTGCTGTGGCCACTTTCAGAGTGACCCTAGTAAGCAGGAAATGCCCTGACATTGGGTCGGTGCCAGGCCAGGGCCCGCTGCCCACTGCCCGCTGCCAGGGAAGGACACCTTTGCTTCCCCAGGGGCCTGAAACAGCCAGAAGGATGGAGGGCATGTCGGACAAAACCGGAGGAGTGTGCGCGGACCCCGGATAAAGCGCGGGTGTGGGGCAGAGCATGCCGCATGTCGAACGGTGGCGGCTCCACGCACACCTCGGCAGCGAGCATCACAGGCACAGCCCGGGAACCTCTGGAAGGAGCCGCGGGTCCAAGCCGAGAGGGAGGCCTTAGGGTCCTGTGAGGGCTGGGAGGACAGGGCAAGGGCGTCCCAGCAGGAAACTGTGTGAACACCTGACCGACAGCCCGTAGCTCAGAGCCGCCTCATTTCCCTCAGGAACCTGTGGGCACTGAAGTCCCAGGGTCCTTGGCAGAGACCCCTGCTGAGTGGCTGTGGGGACCCCTAGGGATCCTGTGTTAGGAGACTTAGAATCAAAAATTAACCGGTTTCTGAAACATAAATTACTTTGCGTAACAAAATATGAAAATGTGATTTTTTTTAAACGTTTCACATCATGGATTTAAAGTCTAAGCAGACCCACTCATTCAATTCACTCCAGATTATGGACCCAAAAATGACTGTTCTCCATAACTGAGGAAAGTAGGAAACGCCACATGCCCACTCCACACCCACTTCCCGCTGACACAGGGTCCTCTCTCCGCCATGAAGCGGTGCTGAGAAAGCAGGGCCTCTCTGTGGCTTTCTCGCATCTCTACAATCCGAGGTGTGGGCTTGCCCATCCTTAAGTGCAACCTTTTATGGAAACTGCTGGAAACTAGCATCTCTATTTAACTTCAAACATTCCTCTGCATCTGGAAGATGCACAGGAGACCAAAGCTCAGTTCCTAAAATGCCACGCTGTATGCGTGTGGATCCAAGAAGATGCTGCCATGTCATTGCTGACACTACAAATAGCTGCAGGGTGTCCTCTCTCCCCAGCTACGGGTTCTATATCTTTCCACATTTGGCTTATCCTTCCTGTTTCCAGTCACAAAATAGCTGGGCAGGGGCATTGCCAGGCCAGCAGCGCACCTGGGCACACTCCTAACCACCTGCAGCCAGCAAGTGCGACTGGAAGCTGTGCAGAAAGCAGGGCCGAGGATGAGAGAGTCAGTGTGAGGGTAAACACGGGCTGAGAGCTCACTGCCCGGGGGCAGTATGTCCCGTTATCCCTAGAACCTTGGCCTGCACCAGTGACTGCAAGCATGTGCAGGCCACACAGGTTCTACATCCGTAGGGTCAGCAGAATCAGACATTAGGAATGTTCTGAGAAGACCCAGATCTATGTATTCACCTGTATTGATTTGTTATCAATGTATATATGTATAATTCAATATGTCCATATATATAAAAGCCTAAGCGACTGTTACGACCGGACGACCAGATGACCTACCGGTAGCTATGATGCTCACTGACCACCAGGGGGCAGACACTCAATGCAGGAGCTGCTCCCTGGTGGTCAGTGTGCTCCCACAGCCAATCTCCTGCATCTGGCTGACCTCCTCTAGTCCCTCCCCCTGGCCGGCCCCAATCAGGCCCTGATTGGTCCAGATCAGGACTGGGCGAGACAACCCTGATTGGCCCTGATCTTAGCCAGGCTGAGGGACCCCACCGGGCCTCTAGAACATATATAAATTCAGTCTTATCCAAATAAAGAGGAAACATATGAATCTGTGGCCAACTTGTGAAATTTCTACCCAAATACCGGGGCTCAAATAACACATGTGAAACTGATTGACTGAAGACGGACACTGGATGGGCATCTACGAGACCCTCCCGTGTCAACAGGATGGTCCCCGGTGCAGCACAGGGCTGGGCTCGGACTGTGCCCGCATTGTCCTCCGGGAACACAGAGGAAATTCTGATCAGCTCATGTCCCTCTCCGGTCACCATCCTCTGGCCTTTTTAGTCATCAGTGGAGGTGGGAAATGTGGGGAAGCTCCGCGTGTCCCAGTTGGAGCAGAAGGGTCCTCCCACCTGTCATGCTGAAGACAGTGGTGGTGTTTGGACAGGGACAAGCAATGTAGAACCCTTTCCTGCCACAGAACAGGTCCACCTTCCCATACCGAGATGGGAGAAGGTGAGCTGCTGTGAGCTGGAATGATCTGCACACATATCCAGAAAGAAAAAGAGCATGTGTAAGCAACAGGCTGTACATAAAAGGAGGTTCTTAGGGAGCGTTTAACTATTTAAATAACATAAGGGGGAAGGACCAAGATGGCGGCATAGGGCGGACGCCTGATTGTTGCCTACCACAACAATTTTGAAACTACAACTAGAAAACAGAACGGACACCATCCAGAACTACCGGAGGGCTGGCTGAGCAGATGCTCTACAACTAGAGTAAAAGAGAGGGGGATGCGGGATGATGCTGATGCCGGTGAGCCAAAGATCTCACTTTAAAATCCACGGCTCTGGAAGATGGCGGCGGAGTTGAACGGCTGATCTGTTGCCTCGCATGGCAGTTTCGGAAATACAACTAAAAGATGGACTGGTGAGCGCAGCGACTCCTGCTCGCGTCTCCCCAGGCCGGGCGGCTGCTCCTCTCTGTCAGCACCTCAGCCGGGACCATGAGCTCGTGGGAGGCCGCGGCAGCTGCTATGGCGGCAGCGGCAGCCGCGGACTCGGCACAGTGGCTCTCGGTGAAGGAAGAGACCATCTTTCTGCAGGACGGGCCCATCCACGTCACCGACCTGGCCGAGCTGCCCAGTGAGATCCTCGGGGCCCCTGAGGCCGCCGACACTGACTTGGAGGATTTTTAGGATTTCAAGTCCTTTAGCCATTTTGAGAGAGGAGAACCAAGAAGGCGGCAAAGTTAAACAAATGAACTGTGCCGCGCACAGCAATTTCAAAAATACAACTGGAGGACAGAGCGTCTGCCACCCAGAACTACAGGAGAGCTGGCTGAAGGGTGGATTTACAGCTAAAGAGGGAAGAGGACAGAGTGAACTCGGAAGGGATAAGGTGCGGAGGCGCGTGGGTCGGACTGGTGGCGGGGGAAGGGTCGTGCGGCTTTCTTTCCAACCCTAGGGGAGATTAGCTCCCCATCACCCTGAAATCCAGCTTCTGGGGACTCGCGGGAGACCCAGATGCCTGCGGGGAGAGACTGGACTCTCGGCTTTCATGTCGAGAGTGGGAGTAACTTCCTTGTGGAGGTGCGCCCAGAAATCAGTGTTTGCTGCGCTGGAGTGCGGGACGAGGGGGCTTAGAAACGTGGAGAGCAGAAAAAGCAGACTTGCAGCCATTGCGGTTCGCCACGCCATGGCCTGGTGGTGCCCTGAGACCCCGCCCCACCCTGGGACCCGCCCCGCATGTTTTGCAGACCTGCCCCGCACGTTTTGCAGGCCCACCTGGGCTCCAAGCAGCGGCTTTTGCATGTGGGTGGCCTGCCCTGTGGCAGCTTGACCAGATGAACTGCGGTTCTAGTCGGACTGCTCCAGGGCCGCTTAGACAGGAGGAGGAAACTGCAGTTTTTACTGTAACTCCTGCTGAGTGGCCTCAGACAGTAGCTGACCTGCACCCCATTGGAGACCCAGAAATGAGGTCATCTAGTGGTCCGTGTGAGATGACACCAGATTTCAACCACTCACATAAGGGACACATTCAAGAGGCAGACTCAGTGAGCGCCAAAGCCTTGCTGCAACAAGATCCGGCCCATAAACGTGTCTTCTGCACAGCAACTCTTCCTTTAGAGACACAGAGGGTCCTCACGGACAATTGGCCAGGAGGACAATTCCTCCCAGTGACACCAACAACAATCAAGACTTAACTATACAAAGGAGGACCAAGATGGAGGCACAGGGCGGAAGCCTGATTGTTGCCTACCACAACAATTTTGAGACTATGAGAGGAGAGCAGAGCAGACACCATCCAGCACCACCGGAGGGCTGGCTGAGCAGATGCTCTACAACTAGAATAAAAGAGAGGGGTACGCAGGATGATGCTGATGCTGGTGACCCAAAGATCACACTTTAAGAACTACGGCTCAGGCGACACAATGGCAGCCTGGAACGTGCTCGGCGCAGTTCCCCCGGCGGTCTCCGGCTGAGGGGACGGCTCCACTCACTGCTGAGCACGGACAGACGAGCCCCTGAGAGACATGGGGTGGGAGACTCCGCGCTTGCTGACCTCCGAGTCCTTCAAGAATCTCAACGCCCCGGAAGCTGCCAGGTGCGCACGCTCGGCGACTGGCCACCACTGCAGACCCAAGGGCCGACGCAGCGACCCCGGACCAGCCCGCCACCGCGCACCGGGCACACCGGAGCTTCGCTGAGCCCGCAGCCCAATGAGTTCTGCGGCAGCCGCCCTGGAGCTCTGAGAAAATGGCCGAAGGAATTGCTGAGAGGGAATTGACCAACAGGAATTGGGATCAAGAAGACGAAACCCTGCTGGGTCCCGGGTCCGGGTGAGGCTGCGCGCCCCTGGGTCCGGGTGAGGTCACACGCCCCTGGGTCTGGGTGAAGCTGTATCCCAGGCCCGGGTGAGGCCGTGTGCCCCTGGATCCGGGAGAGGCTGGGTCCCGGGTCCAGGTGAGGCCTCACGCACCTGGGTCCAGGTGAGGCCACGCGCCCCTGGGTCTGGGAGAGGCCACGCGCCCCTGGGTCCAGGTGAGGCCACACGCCCCTGGGTCCGGGTGAGGCCATGCACCCCTGGGTCCGGGTGAGGCCATGCGCCCCTGGGTCCAGGTGAAGCTGGATCCCAGGTCCGGGTGAGGCCATACGCCCCTGGGTCCAGGAGAGGCTGGGTCCCGGGTCCGGGCGAGGCTGCGTGCCCCTGGGCTCGGGTGTGGTCACACACCTCTGGGTCTAGGTGAGGCCTCACACCCCTGGGTCCGGGTGAGGCCGTGAGCCCCTGGATCTGGGTGAGGCCACGCGACCATGGGTCTGGGAGAGGCCACGCACCCCTGGGTCCGGGTGAGGCCACGTGCCCCAGGGTCTGGGAGAGGCCACGCGCCCCTGGGTCCAGGTGAAGCTGGATCCCAGGTCCGGGTGAGGCCCTGTGCCCCTGGATCCAGGTGAGGCTTGGTCCCGGGTCCGGGTGAGGCCACGCGCCCCTGGATACGGGTGAGGTCACGCGCCCCTGGATCCCGGGTGAAGCTGGATCCTGGGTCCAGGTGAGGCCCTGTGCCCCTGGATCCAGGTGAGGCTGGGTCCCGGGTCCGGGTCAGGCCGCACGCACCTGGGTCCGGGTGAGGCCACGCACCCCTGGGTCCGGGAGAGGACACACGCCCCTGGGTCCAGGTGAGGCCACGTGCCCCTGGGTCCAGGTGAGCTGGAGCACGCCCCTGGGTCCGGGTGAAGCTGGTGCCCCGGGTCCGGGTGAGGCGTGCGCCCCTGGGTCCGGGTGAGGCCGCGCGCCCCTGGGTCCAGGTGAGGCCACACGCCCCTGGGTCCAGGTGAAGCTGGATCCCGGGTCCGGGTGAGGCCGTGCGCCCCTGGGTCCGGGTGAGGCCGCGCGCCCCTGGGTCCGGGTGGGGCCACGCACCCCTGGGTCCGGGTGAAGCCACGTGCCCCTGGGTCTGGGTGAGGCCACGCGCCCCTGGGTCCGGGTGAAGCTGGAGCATCCCGGGTCTGGGTGAGGCTGGGTGCCCCTGGATCCAGGTGAGGCTGGGTCCCGGGTCCGGGTGAGGCCGCGCGCACCTGGGTCCGGGTGAGGCCACGCACCCCTGGGTCCGGGAGAGGACACACGCCCCTGGGTCCAGGTGAGGCCATGTGCCCCTGGGTCCGGGTGAGGCCACGCGCCCCTGGGTCCAGGTGAAGCTGGATCCCGGGTCCGGGTGAGACCGTGCGCCCCTGGGTCCGGGTGAGGCCACGCACCCCTGGGTCTGGGTGAAGCTGGATCCCGGGTCCGGGTGAAGCCGTGCGCCCCTGGGTCCAGGTGAAGCTGGATCCCGGGTCCGGGTGAAGCCATGTGCCCCTGGGTCCAGGTGAGGCCACGCGCCCCTGGGTCCGGGTGAAGCTGGAGCATCCCGGGTCCGGGCGAGGCTGCGTGCCCCTGGGCTCGGGTGTGGTCACACACCTCTGGGTCTAGGTGATCCTCACACCCCTGGGTCCGGGTGAGGCCGTGCGCCCCTGGATCCGGGTGAGGCCACGCGACCATGGGTCTGGGAGAGGCCACGCACCCCTGGGTCCGGGTGAGGCCACGCGCCCCTGGGTCTGGGAGAGGCCACGCGCCCCTAGATCTGGGTGAAGCTGGATCCCGGGTCCAGGTGAGGCCCTGTGCCCCTGGATCCAGGTGAGGCTGGGTCCTGGGTCCGGGTGAGGCCGCGCGCACCTGGGTCCGGGTGAGGCCACGCACCCCTGGGTCCGGGAGAGGACACACGCCCCTGGGTCCAGGTGAGGCCACGTGCCCCTGGGTCCAGGTGAGGCCACACGCCCCTGGGTCCGGGTGAAGCTGGATCCCGGGTCCGGGAGAGGACACACGCCCCTGGGTCCAGGTGAGGCCACGTGCCCCTGGGTCCAGGTGAGGCCACACGCCCCTGGGTCCGGGTGAAGCTGGATCCCGGGTCCGGGTGAGGCCGTGCGCCCCTGGGTCCGGGTGGGGCCACGTGCCCCTGGGTCTGGGTGAGGCCACGCGCCCCTGGGTCCGGGTGAAGCTGGAGCATCCCGGGTCCGGGTGAGGCTGTGTGCCCCTGGATCCAGGTGAGGCTGGGTCCCGGGTCCGGGTGAGGCCGCGCTCACCTGGGTCCAGGTGAGGCCACGCGCCCCCTGGGTCTGGGTGAGACCACGTGCCCCTGGGTCCGGGTGAGGCTGGGTCCTGGGTCCTGGGTGAGGCCGCACGCACCCAGGTCCAGGTGAGGCCATGTGCCCCCTGGGCCCGGGTGAGGCCACGTGCCCCTGAGTCCGGGTGAAGCCATGCCCCTGGGTCCAGCCAATACCAAAACAGAGGGTGTCAGACCTGCATTACCACCATTTGTCCACCATTCAGAGCTGAGGGGTCAGTACTGACAAGTACACATAAGGAACTGGTGGACATTGATATTGGGTCTCAAAAGAACTGTTAGTCCAGAAAGAAACTCACTACAGACTGATTCATTTGCCTGTCAGCATAACTATTATTGCTCGTCTCACATTCAGTTCTTATATCTCTAGTGACACATGATCTTGCTCATCTAGGGGAAATGATGAACAACATAGACTGATGAACAAGAACAGAACCAGAAACAAGGAGGCATCGATCGGACTATCGGGTCTCAGAGGGAAGATAGGGGAGGGTGGGGGGAGGGGGGAGAGATCAACCAAAGGACTTGTGTGCATGCATATGAGCCTAACCAATGATTAAGTTCAACAGGGGGTTGGGGCATCAGTGGGAAGGGGTGTGGGATTGGAATGGGGGGATGAGGACAAATATGTGACACCTTAATCAATAAAGAAATTTAAAAAAATTTAAAAAAAACAAAAACAAACAAACAAACAAACAAAAAATAATAATAAAAATAAATAAATAAATAAATAACATAAGGGCATGCACAAAGGTAGGTCAGGGAAATGTGATCGCATAAGTATGGATACAGGCATACGGACAAGTTTCTCTCCATTATGAGCTATAATAAGTTTACCTCCACACCAAAAAAAAAAAGAAAGAAAGACAGAAAGAAAGAAAGGCAAGAAATCATGCAATCCCCACTCTAACTTCCCAGCTGAGTCCCACACGGAGATCCATCCCCTGGGTCCCCTGGGAGGAGAAGCCACCTCCCGTGTCAGGGATGCAGTCAGAAATGTGTGTGCATGGTTTCAATCAACCCACTTTAAAGAAACAGCACTGTGTTGGGCAAATCTAATGGATAAATGGTATCTATTCTTTGCCCCAAATCACCCAATCACAAGCCCAAATCCTATAATCAGCCCCTCCTCACTCCCTCTGGCTGTGACACCTCACAGTTCTTCATGGAATGTGCTCTCGATTGCTGTAACAATATATTAGGAGTAGTATTTCTGCAGGCATGTTTCTTATTGTCTTTAGGGACATACACAGGGATATCTCAGGTCTTCACAAGTTCTGCTCTGGACACAAAGCTACGTGATGCAGTGGAGAACCCTTCCTGGACTCTTATACCACACTAGAGGCCTGGAGCATGAAAATGCATGCAAGGGGCTCAGCCCTCACAGCAGCCCGGCTGCCTCATGGCCCCGTCCCCCACCCACTGGTCGTTCCAGAAGGTCGTCCCGGAAGGTCTTTCTGACATGTGGTCTAATTAGCATATTAGTTCTTTATTATATAGGATTCTCACATCCAACGGTGCCACACTACACAGGATGCCACTCTTCATCTGCATGTCTTCCTCTCCCCAGACTAAGCTTAGTCAATGAATATTCTCAAATCACCTCAAGGTGTCCATGGTGAGCCACTAAACCTATGTGCTAAAGCAAGTGTGGTCACAAAGCTTACTTAGGGAACAATGTCAGAATATAGCAGAGACATTTGCTATTATCCATTTATTTTCCTGTAAGCATAAACTATTAGCTGTAAATGTTGATGTTAAAATGTGTATTCCTTGAGAAAATAATGTTGAATTTAAAATATGTTATTTACACATGTGAAAATAACAACTTAATCATGCGTGTGTGTGTGTGTAGGAAAGGAGAGAAAGAGAGAGAGAGAGAGAGAGAGAGAGAGAGAGAGAGAGAGAGAGAGAGAGAGAGAGATAGATAGAAGACAATGAAAGGGAAGCCAGGAAATTAACCTCAGAATGACAAAGTGACTGGGAGATTGGAATAAGGTGAAGGTTTTCTGCTTGTACAGATGACATGACCGTTTGAATGAAGGTCACACAGGGAGTTAGGAGAAGATAAACACTATAATAAAAGAGGAGAAATTCTAAGGCAAGAAAATTTGGGGTGAATTTGAAGACCATGAGGGGCATGGCAGGTTGCACAAAAGAGGTCCTCAGAGGCCAGGAGAAAGGGTGGGGAAGGGAGTCAGGATTGGAGTAAATCAGTGGACAACTGCTTCACATAGAAATTCCCATGTTTGGAAGCAGCTATCCACAGAGAATACTTTATTAGTGGTAAGGATGCTCGAGATGAATGGAATTGTGCAACCAGTGAGTGCTCATGCCCTGTCTGCATGAACTTGTGGCTGGCGTGGCTCAGTGGTTGAACGACAACTTAGGAACCAGGAGGTCACGGTTCGATTCCCGGTCAGGGCATATGCCTGGGTTGTGGGCTCGATCCCCAGTAGGGGGCCTGCAGGAGGCAGCCAATGATGATTCTCTCTCATCATTGATGTTTCTCTCTCTCTCTCTCTCTTTCTCTCCCTTTCTCTCTGAAATAAATTTTAAAAAATTAAATTTAAAAAAGCACCAATGTCTCTTCCAATACCAGGGAAGCTGGAGTCCCTAATGCAGGTCACGCTATCCCAGGATGACACATGGGCAGCAGCCTCTGCAGCTGTTTGACCTGAACCTGGACCTGAGGGAGGAGGTGCCGAGCTGGGGGTGCCACGTCTTGGTGCTGCCCGACGCTGTCGCTGTGTCTTCCCTGAGAACACCCCGCGGTGGTCAGACCCAGGTTTCCTAAGACATAACTCCATCACACACTCTGTAGTCTTAGTCTAGGAACCCTGTGAGCGGCTGTATTTATCCCCGGTTCTCCACTTCTTCATCAGACCGTTCAGTCTCTTAGGCAGATGAGTATTTTGTGAGACAGATCTCTGGTCTGAGGAAAGCAGCCAAGCCTTTGGAACTAAAGGCGTTCCCTCTGCTTTCATTAGATGGCGATGAAATTAGTCTAACCCTCACAGGTCATCCACATAGCTCATTGCGGGAACTACAAGCAGTTCCAAATACTTAATTAAGAAGAGATTTAAGACAGGAACTTCAGGCACGCATGTGATTGGGGGGATCAGAAGCCGTTGGGTTGAGATTGCTAGCGCACCAGACTGACGGACACGCCAGCTGCTAACACAGCATCTGCAAGAACCAGGAAAGTGGGGAGCACGCCCTGGGGCTCCTGCACAGGGCTCCAGACTGTGATGTGCACAAAGGGATGAAACTGCTGCTAAACCACTCAAATATGGAGGTGGTCTTAAACATTCTTAAATATTTTGTACTTAATGGAATTTATTGGGGTAACATTGTTAACATTGAATCATATTAGGTGTTTATTGAGAAGGCCGGCCAACCAAAAAGACAGGGCACTTACAAGCATCAAATCCTATCTTATAGCAAGGTGCAGGGGACAGGGTTATAAAGCGGAAGGGGCTAGGGTGCTACGTGCACCCTAGGGTGGGTCAGTCTGACCATGCTTATCAGTTCTGCTTGCTGGATTCACAGTTGAGTCACCTCCTCAATCACTTTGCACAGGCCTTGAAAAGGGAACTTAAGAGAAACTTAACCCCCTATCTATATATATGAAAGCCTAAGCGACTGAACGAGCAGAGGACCGAATGACCGGTCGCCTGGTCACTATGATGTGCACTGACCAGCAGAGGGCAGATGCTCAATGCAGGAGCTGCCTCCTGGTGGTCAGTGCACTCCCACAGCCAACCTCCTGCAGCTGGCCAACTTCCCGTGGTCCCTCCCCCTGGCTGGCTGGCCCCAGTAGGGATTGGACGAGACAGCCCCGATCAGCCCCAATCACCGGCCAGGCCGAGGGACCCCACCCGTGCACGAATTCATGCACCAGGCCTCTAGTTCTCAAATAAGAAACTTAACCCCCTATTCACATAAGTATATGTGTTCTAGGAGTTAAAATAATATGCCTACTTTTCATATTAATTCAGGTGCTCTATCTTTCAGGTTATAGGTCCCCCTATAAAAAAGAAGCAGACGAGAGATGGTGTGGGCATAGAGCACAGGGCATCTTCTTCGTCAGCCCTGGAGGGCTTGCCATAACCTGCCACACGCAGACCAAGTTCTCTCCATGCTGGGGTCTCTGCCTTTGGAGCCGCCCACCCACCTGCTAAGAAATACAGACTTGGGTACCGAGCTGCGACCCTGAGCGGGACAGAGCCTGGACAAGTGTGAGGCACAGACCTCGCGGGCTGGAAACAGACACTTGGTCACTTGACACTACTGATGCCTTTTCCCATAAACAAGTTTCACACACTTTACTATTTCCAAATTGGGGATCCCTCTCATATTGGATACATTTTTACAATGGTATTCAGTGACAGGGGAGTCCTGGCATGGTTGCTAAATGCCTGAGCCACCAAATATACATTTCTCTATACCATTCAACTCTCCTTATCTTACATTTGAATTAGAGAAAGTGTGTACTCAGTGATGGAAAGAAAATATATTCCCTGTGGCAGTCGTGGCGACTTATGTAGCAGCACCTGATTGTTGGGTGGCCAAGGAGTGGTCCATGGCAGAGGCTGAGAGTTGTCCCCCATTAAACCTATTACTATTCATCATCATTGTAATATTTCTAGGTGGCAGCATCTTTTACTTATAACAGCAATAGCCCAGGGAGGCAGGTAAGTAATGGAAGTGGTTTGCATCTCCAGTTCTGCAGACCTTCCCAAACTGTGCTGGATCCTACTTACAACTGTGAGTTGAGAGAAAAACTATTGATCTTAATCCATGATTATTTTAAAGTCTCTATCAGAGCAATCGAGCCCAATAAAATACCCTTTCAAAGGGGTTCAAACATGACTCAAAGTCAAGAAAATGTTCTTAATATTATGTTTCAAAAACCACCAAGAATGCTCAAAACCACCAAGAATGCCCAAACAAATAATCTTATATAATAAAAGTCTAATATGCAAATTGACCAAACAGCAGAACAACCGGTTGCTATGACACACACTGACCACCAGGGGGCAGAAGCTCAATGCAGGAGCTGCCCCCTGGTGGTCAGTGTGCTCCCACAGGAGGAGTGCCGCTCAGCCAGAAGCTGGATTCATGGCTGGCAAGCACAGCAGCAGTGGCAGGAGCCTCTCCCGCCTCCGCAGCAGCCCTAAGGATGTCTGACTGATAGCTTAGGCCCAGACATCCCCCGAGGGCTCCTGAACTGCAAGAGGGTGCATGCCTTGCTGAGGGACACCCCCTGAGTGCATGAATTTCATGCACTGGGCCTCTAGTCCTATATAATAAAAAGCTAATATGCAAATCAACTGAATGGCGGAATGACTGGTCGCTATGATGCACACTGACCACCAGGGGACAGATGCTCAACACAGGAGCTGCCCCCTGGTGGTCAGTGCACTCAGCCAGGAGCCGGGCTCAGGGCTGGAGAGCACAGCTGCAGTGGTGGGAGCCTCTCCCGCCTCTGTGGCAGCGCTAAGGATGTTCAACTGCCAACTTAGGCCCCTTGCCTGAGGGGAGGGGGCCTAAGCTGTCAGTCAAACATCCCCCGAGGGCTCCCAGACTGCGAGAGGGCATAGGCTGGGCTGAGGGACCCTCCAAGTGCACAAATTTCGTGTACTGGGCCTCTAGTACTATGATAATCCCTCATCTGCCAATGTTATCATAGCTAGCATAAATCCTCCAATCATTAAATGAACTTATAAAGAAGAAGCTGTGATTCACCAGATGTGCTGTGATTATGGGACCACCATTTCTATTTTAAGACTGATGATATCTCCATTGTAAATACCAACTTTAATAAGCTTATTTGTCTTGCTATGTTACACAGGGTTGGCATTTTTTTTTTTTTTTTTTTAGTGATGGATGTGAGACTGTTTTGGTCCCAGGTTTAATTAGTGCATTCTGACCAAGCCCACATGTTGTCAGAAATCACTGACTAATGGGCCCAAGAACAATTTGTGGAGGGCTTTTGTTTATTACTTTGACAGGAACAAAACTATGCTTCAACTAATGCCTATGGTTACCTGGAATTTAATATTTTCCCCTTAGAAATACTGTCTATGCATTATGTAAGAAATCCCTTTGAAGAAAGTAACTCAGGTACATGCAAATGTATTGTTTCCTAGTTTGTGGCTTTGAAAAAGACATCCTGGTTCAGAAACTGAGAATTGTGATACAAACAAAAAAACAACCTGAAATGTTGACATCATGGCACTGTTGCAGGTCACAAAGTAAACCTTGACAAATATATTTATACTAGAGGCCTGGTGCATGACATTCGTGCACTCGGAGGGTCAGAGGGGGGTGCCTCAGCCCGGCCTATGCCCTTTAGCAGTCTGGGAGCCCTTGGGGGATGTCTGATTGATGGCTTAGGCCCACTCACCACAGGGAGCAGGACTAAGCTGCAGTTGGACATTCTTAGCACTGCCGCAGAGGCAGGAAAGGCTCCCACCACCACTGCTGTGCTCGCCAGCTGTCAGCCTGGCTTGTGGCTGAGTGACACTCCCCCTGTGGGAGTGCACTGACCACCAGGGGGCAGCTCCTGCTTTGAGCATCTGCCCTCTGGTGGGCAGTGCACGTCATAGCAACCAGTCATTCTGCCGTTAGGTCGATTTACATATTACCCTTTTATTATACAGGATTAGCAAATTGTGACAACAAAAGCAGAAGAGAAAAAATATGCTTTCTCTATTGATGAACCTACAGATTTTTTTTAAAACAAGTCCTGGTTGATAACTTATGTCCACAATTGCAACCATCAACATGATTTTACTGGTGAGTTATGCCATTAAGGACTAGCCGAGATTGCAAGATGAAGAAGAAGGTTTTTAGAAAAGACTTGGACAGATTTATTCAAAGAGATATGGTTTTACCTGACCACAGCATATCACAAGTCCCCCAGAGAGGGTACAACAGAAAAGAGGTACAAGAATGGACTGTGGTTCTTCTCCACACTTTGAACTATAATCCTATATAATAAAAACGTAAATGCAAATCAACTGAGTGGCAGAATGACCAGCGGAACGACTGGTCGCTATGATGTGCACTGACCACCAGGGGACAGACACTCAATGCAGGAGCTGCCCCCAACCTGCAGGCCCCAGGTTAGCCAAGGCGGGTGCCAGCGGGGGGCCCCCCAATCACCCTGCCGGTCGCCCTACAGATTGGTCCTGATTGCCGGCCAGGCCTAGAGACCCTACTCATGCACATATTTCATGCACCAGGCCTCTAGTTTGGGAATATACTAGTAGTTATATGCAGTCACAAATACTAGTCAATAAAAAATTGAATCCTCATTAGAACAGAACTGTTAAATGGTGACTATTATTCAAACCAGGATTTAATTAATTTTTAACTGTTTAAACATTTTGTGAGAAAATGGGATTAACTCACACACAGATGTTGCTTCATTCGGAAATGTATGGTTCTCATGAAATCTGAAGTAAGACTTTATATGGTAGTTATATTTCATAATGACCATTTTGCAAATTGTATTAATTAAAGAGCAAACATCTATAAATTGAAAAAGCAACAGCTACTGGGCTATGATTTTGATAAAAATAAATGTAAGGAAAATGATGAGATAAAGTGAATAACCCACCAGTACACCACCGACACAGATGTTTCCACATGCCCACTGTTGAGATGCTCATTGGTTCGATGGGGTTTCTGTAAGTGACAGTGGGATAGGTCATTTAAAGGAGTAGCAGTCCCTTGACTGGTCCTTTTTTGTTTGTTTGTTTGTTTTTGTATTTATCACAGAGATTGAGAAAGTGACTTAAGGAGCAAATGCATTTTCAAATCATAAAATTTTCTATTGCTTGTTTCAAAAAATTAAAATCATAGCTTTGTGTGCTCTAATGGTTACAGAGCATGTTTTTGTGGATAAAGGTCAATGATCAGAGGAAAGATTACATGACAGATGGGCCCATGTCGGTTTAGGGGTGACTGGTGGGTGACACGGATAGTCTCAATGTCCCCATGGCAGCTCCTGGGTTCTCTGTGGCACACTCACATTGACATATACACTGAGTGGCCAGATTATTATGATCTCTGAACGCATAATAATCTGGCCACTCAGTGTATATCCTATATAGTAAAAGACTAATATGCAAATTGTCCCCTCGACCAGGAGTTCAACCAGCAGGCAGGCTGGCCAACCGCCCATGTCCCCTCCCCCTGGCCAGGCTGGCAGGACCCCACCCATGCATGAATTCATGCATCGTGTCTCTAATATATATACTGAGTGGCCAGATTATTATGTATTCAGAGATCATAATAATCTGGCCACTCTGTATTTCAGGATGACTGGTATCTGCACATTAGCTATCATCCAGGGTCGCAAATTGTTGAGGTCAAAAATACATACCCAAGTTGGGCTCAACCAAGAATCACTCACTGGCCCGGCTGGGGTAGCTCAGTGGTTGAGAGTCGACATATGAACCAGGAGGTCATGGGCATGGTTCGATTCCCAGCAGGGGAACATGCCTGGGTTGCAGTCTCCATCCCCAATGTGGGGCGTGCAGAGGCAGCTGATCCATGATTCTCTCTCATCAGTGATGTTTCTATCACTCTCACCCTCTCCCTTCCTCTCTGAAATCAATAAAATTTTTTTTTTAAAAAAGAAGCCCTCACTGGACAGCAGGTGTTGGACAAACCAGCAGAGACCAAGGTCCCAAAAGAGCCTGGGGTGAAATGGGAGTCCCAGTGTGAACAAACGTCCTTTCCCCGAAGGGGACCAGCTGAGGAAAAGGACTGTCAGGCACTGGTCTCTCAGGAGGGACCGGACCTCAGGAAACTGCATAAAACACGTTCATCAGGTCATTAGACTGCCTGCCACGGAGGAAGCGTTCAGCAGCTCGAGGCCCTTGACCATAGGCATAGCACTAAACCCGTGCAAGGCAGACAAGCCTCCTGGCCGACCAAAGACATGACTGGGAAACCCCAGCACACAGCACAGGGTGCCCCAGCACCTGCAGGCACCCCGCCCTCTTTGAGGAGGTCTGCACTTCTTCTCCTGTTTGCCTTGACCTGTGAAATCTTCCTGTAAATCCACCCACCGGGTGGGGCCTGTGTGCTGCTTTATTGTTTTTATTTTTAATATTATTATTGACTAGAGGCCCGATACACAAAATTTGTGCAAGGGTAGGCCTTCCTTCCCCCAGCTGCTGGCACTGGCTTCCCTCTGGTACCCGGGACATGGGCTTCCCTCACAGCCCCGGCTTCGTCCAGAAGGTCATCTGGAAGGACATCCGGAAAGATGCCTGGTCTAATTAGCATATTATGCTTTTATTATTATAGATTTCACAGGGGAAGAGAGAGGGAGAGAGAGAGAAACATCAATGATGAGAGAGAATCATGGATCAGCAGTCTCCTGCATGCCGCCTATTGGGGATTGAGTCCACAACTGGGTCATGTTCCTTGACCGTGAATCAAACTGTGACCTCCTGGTTCATAGGTAGACGCTCAACCACTGAGCCACCCGGCCGGTCCCTGTGCGCTGTGTTCAATGTCTGACCTGTGGACTTGGAGCCGGCCTGTTTCTGCAGCTCCTCAGAGCCAACCCACAGGTCTCAGGGCCCATGGGCAATCCTTAAATCTGGGGGCAGAATACATAGTGTGGGTCACCCGGGCCTTAAAACTGCGAATGTTCCCCATTTATCTTCAACTGTCACCATCCCAGAAAACGCCTTTTAGGGGAAAAAAATGGAAATATTCTTCCCACCTGCTAGCCGGTCTGTGGCAGGGGCCCCGGCCCATTCCGGTTCCCTAGAGGCCGAAAGAGAATGATTTTTCTAAGGTACAGCGTCATCAGCAGCAGCCGTCCTGACGCAGGGAGTGACTGTGAAGGAAGCAGGTGCTGTGGATCGGGCCCACAGCCGGGCGTGTGGTGTCAGTAAGCAGCGTCCGACGTGCTTGGCATTCTCCTCGTGCAACTGTTACTTTAGCAGCGAACACTTGTCTTCCCACAGGAAATGGCACACTCTCCGCACAGTCTATGCGTGTCTGTGATTTATTGAGATGCTAACGTGGAAATGTGATGCTGAGCACTACTTGCCATGGCTCGGAAACTGTGGCGGGATGATTCCTAGGGAGGAAATTGGCGATGGCGGCACCGGTACTGTGTGATTTCCCACGGGCCTCTCCACCGGCAGGTTGATGACATCCTGACACTGGGCGCCTCCATTCCCGTTAGCGATAAAGGAGCGATGAACACAACAGCGTCACGAGGCCGCTCCCAGGGCGAGCGAAGACAGTTGTTGATGTGGCCGAGGATAGTCACCAACGGAGGGGCTCGAATGGCCTTACCAGCAAAGCATCGCTCCCGTTTATTTCACAGCCCATGGAGCCTCCTGGCTCACGGCTGGCAGTTCGCATCCAGATGTTCAACAACTCCACGTGCAGCCACTCCAACAACTCCACGTGCAGCCACTCCAACAACTCCACGTGCAGCCACTCCAACAACTCCACGTGCAGCCACTCCAACAACTCCACGTGCGCCACTCCAACAACTCCACTTGCAGCCACTCCAACAACTCCACGTGCAGCCACTCCAACAACTCCACGTGCAGCCACTCCAACAACTCCACGTGCACCACTCCAACAACTCCACGTGCAGCCACTCCAACAACTCCACGTGCAGCCACTCCAACAACTCCACGTGCACCACTCCAACAGCTCCACGTGCACCACTCCAACAGCTCCACGTGCAGCCACTCCAACAACTCCACGTGCAGCCACTCCAACAACTCCACGTGCAGCCACTCCAACAACTCCACGTGCAGCCACTCCAACAACTCCACGTGCACCACTCCAACAACTCCACGTGCAGCCACTCCAACAACTCCACGTGCACCACTCCAACAACTCCACGTGCAGCCACTCCAACAACTCCACGTGCAGCCACTCCAACAACTCCACGTGCAGCCACTCCAACAACTCCACGTGCACCACTCCAACAACTCCACGTGCAGCCACTCCAACACTCCACGTGCACCACTCCAACAACTCCACGTGCACCACTCCAACACTCCACGTGCAGCCACTCCAACAACTCCACGTGCAGCCACTCCAACAACTCCACGTGCAGCCACTCCAACAACTCCACGTGCAGCCACTCCAACAACTCCACGTGCAGCCACTCCAACAACTCCACGTGCACCACTCCAACAGCTCCACGTGCACCACTCCAACAACTCCACGTGCAGCCACTCCAACAACTCCACGTGCAGCCACTCCAACAACTCCACGTGCACCACTCCAACAACTCCACGTGCAGCCACTCCAACAACTCCACGTGCACCACTCCAACAACTCCACGTGCAGCCACTCCAACAACTCCACGTGCACCACTCCAACAGCTCCACGTGCAGCCACTCCAACAACTCCACGTGCAGCCACTCCAACAACTCCACGTGCAGCCACTCCAACAACTCCACGTGCACCACTCCAACAACTCCACGTGCAGCCACTCCAACAACTCCACGTGCACCACTCCAACAACTCCACGTGCAGCCACCCCAACTCCATGTGCAGCCACTCCAACAACTCCACGTGCACCACTCCAACAACTCCACGTGCAGCCACTCCAACAACTCCACGTGCACCACTCCAACAACTCCACGTGCAGCCACCCCAACTCCATGTGCAGCCACTCCAACAACTCCACGTGCAGCCACTCCAACAACTCCACGTGCACCACTCCAACAACTCCACGTGCACCACTCCAACAACTCCACGTGCCACTCCAACAACTCCACGTGCACCACTCCAGGCCGGGGTGTGATTGGAGCGTGAGACAGGGTTGCTGATAGTCTGTTCCTGGGAGTTAGCTTCTCCATCGGCAGCACCACCTTATCTTTACTTTTCTGTTTTAAATCATTCTGTGTATGTTAATGTTGATTTTAAATAATGTACCTATTTATAGTAAATTTTATATCTTTTATTTATTTTAATCCTCAACCAAGGACAATTTTCTATTGATTTTTAAAGAGACTGGTAGAGAGAGGGAGAGACAGAGAGAAACATCGATGTGACAGAAACACATCGATTGGTTGCCTCCCCCACATGCCCCAACCAGGGCTGGGGAGGAGCCTGCAACCAAGGTACTACCCGTAGACCTGAATCAAATTCTGGACCCTTCAGTCCATAGGCCAGGCCAATGCTCTAACCACTGAGCCAAACCAACAAGGGCTGTAGAAATATTTTAAAAGACCGATTTTATAGGAAGACTTAATCAAATTCCGAGTTGTATACATCTGAAATGAAATGTAAGTTGCCTCCCCACCAAAGGCCTGCGCCGCCTTCATCCCGTGTCTGGGCGGGGCTCCCCACTCTGCGCAGCCTGCGCCCCGTCCCTTGCCAGGCACACCTGCTTCGCCACCTGCGGTGGCCACCCCCTCCAGCGTGCAGCCCTGCGTTTCCTTCCCTTTTCCATTCCTGCATCTTTTTCTCCTTCCCTTTCTGTATTTCTGTTTCTCCTCTAGGCCTGTCTGCATGCAGGCCTCCCTTCCTCTCCCTCTCCTTCCTTATCCCCTCCTATCATATCCTATCCTACCTACCCCGGGCCTCACAGCTGCCTGAGCCCACAGCTGCCTGAGCAGCCACTGTAGCTTTGTCGGGAAGACATCCACCCTAATTAGCATATTACCCTTTTATTAGTATAGATATTATTTAATCTAAAGAATTCTGCATTTAATAAGTAGATTTTGGAAGAACTAATCATTGAGTGATTTTGTCCATACATTTATAACAATCATATTGTGTATGCATTTGAGCACCTATAAATAAGGGTCCTTCATTGAAAAGTCTTCCAAGATATAAACAGGAGTTCTTTAATTAAAATTAAATGGTCCAGCCAGCATGGCTCAGTGGTTGAGCATCGACCTATGAACCAGGAGGTCACAGTTCAATTCCCAGTCAGGGCACATGCCCAGGTTGTGGGCTCAATCCCCAGTGTGGGGCGTGTAGGGGACAGCCGATCATGATTCTCTCTCATCACTGATGTTTCTGTCTCTCTCTCCCTCTCCCTTCCTCTCTGACATCAATAAAAACATATTTAAAACTAAATAGCACAGAGCTATCACCCTCACAAGAATTCACAACAGTGTTGAAGCAGCGATAGAGAAAATACCCGTGTAACAACACTTACATTTGGCTGGGGTGTCGGTAATGGAGCACATTTTCCAGTGTTAATTTTCTTCTCTTCATCTTTTTTCACCTAATTCCTCAGGCCAGCAATGCCACTGAAATGTTGACTAGAAGTGGAAGAGTGGGCATCCTTGTGTCACTCCTCCTCTTTGGGGGAAGGTTTGAGCCTGTCGCCATTGAGTATGATGTTGGCCTTGGGCATTGCATGAATATTCTTCCCACGTGAGGAGGCATCTGCATTCGTATTTCCTGAGAGTCTTTATCCTCTGGGGATGTTGGATGTTGCCCGTTACTGCCTCAATTGAGATAAACTGTGGCTATCATTTTTCTTCGTTTTCTAAGATTGGTATATTACATTGATTTTCATAGGTAATATTCCTGGGATGAGTCCTACTTGGTAACGGTAGATACTCTTGTTCTTATGCTGCTGTATTGGGTTGGTTTCATTTGTTGAGAATATTTGTCCGTAGTCATCAGGGGTGATTCAGTCTGTAGTCTGTAGACTTGAGAGACGCCTAGAGAAGCTGAAGTCTGGCCACGTGTTCGCTAGCAGTAACACATGATTTGGATGTTAACTCATAACCCTGAGTCAATCACTCTGTTCTCTAAGTCATAAAAATAATAGTGTCATTAAAGAGTTATTAAACAGAAAGGAGATTTCTATTCAGCTTGACTCTGGGTTGGTCACCAGGACTGTGACCTCAAGGTCAGATCGTGGCCCCCCACCGGTGTGGAGGGGACGGGGATGCGCAGTGGCAGGTGGGGTTGTCCTCTTTGTCTGGCCAGAGCCTTCTCTTCCCGGTAAGAGAACAGGACCCCTGTAACCGCCTCCAGTTCGGCTGTAAAAGCAGGAACTCCTGGGGTTCTATTTTTGGAGGCTAATCATGTTCCTGGGAGCACGTATCCTAGACGCAGGGGGTCCCAGGAAGCCTGGTGTGGTGAGGTCCACAACGCGGTCACAGACGGACCAAGACTCCAGCTGCTTTTCTAAAATTCCCACAGAACCAACTGGAGCCCATTGAAGCCAGCAGCACCTTTCACAGGAGGTGCCTGAGAAAAATCAAACGCGAGGAGCGTGAGCCTCCTACCCCGGAAGATGCCTGCAGCCACACTCCTTTTTGCAAAGGTTAAGCACTACGACCTTTACTTTCTAAAAAAAATATTTTATTTAATTTTTCAAATTTTTGAACTTTATTGTTGCAAGTATTACATATGTTCCCCCCGCACTGACCCCTTCTAGCCCTCCCTGTCCCCCCACCCCAGGCCTTCACCACCCTATTGTCCGTGTCCATGGGTTATGCTTAGATGCATACAAGATTTTTAGTTGATCTCTTCCCACTCACCCACCCTCCCCACCCCCGCCTTCCCTCTGAGATTCGATAGTCTGTTCCATGCTTCCATGTCTCTGGATCTATTTTGTTCATTAGTTTATTTTGTTCACTATACTTTTGCTTTTAATTTTGGTTTACTCTTCTATTTTAATACCAGCAAAGCATACTGTGTCATACATGTCATACTATATATTACAAAATATATCATACATGTATGTACCTATACAAGCATATGTGTATATAGACACATGTTTGTATTAACATCTCCTTTCTTAGAGTGCTGCGTGTATGAGCACTTTAACCCACTTTGTTGCTTTCAGTTGATAACGTGCTCTGAGGACCACGCCACAGAGGACTTAGCACTAGGCCAAGGTCGCTCATGGTCAACAATCAGTGCTCCAGGTTTTTGTGTAGCATCGGGGTTTGATTGGTCCCTGCCGACGGCCACTGCTCTGCTTCAGGCTCACGCTGTTACCCGCCATCTTAGACATACTGTGTTTTCATATTTTTGCTTGCGGATCTTTGAGATGGATTCCTGGAATGGGATTGTTGGGCCAAAGAGTAAGTAGATACCCAGTATTTTTAGTTATTGCAAATTTTCCTTTGTAAAGATTGTACTATTTTTTTATTCCCATCATGTGAGATTTCCTGATAGCTTTGCCAAATAAGAGAATTTTTTTTTGTTGTTGTTTAACCTATAGAATGGGTGAGAAATATTATCTTAAGTTTAATTTCTAATTATAAGAGTGGTTTAGCATCTTTTCATGGGGTTAAAAATACATTTGTTCTAGTAATATTTCTAATCCATTTTTCTTTAAGGTTAGTACCCTTTAATCTTCTATTTTTAGATACCTCTTATATACTAGAATTATTAAATTTTTGTCTCCCCTACATATTATTTAATTTGTTTCTTATTTTGCTTATGCTATTTGCCATGTACTTAAAAATCACGCAGTCATATTTATTAATATTCCCCTTTTATTCTAAATTTAGACATGAATTTTAAGTAATTCTTTACTTTTGTATACATTTAAGTATTTTTATAATAAAACTAGAGGCCTGATGCACGAAAATTCATGCACTGGGGGTGAGTGCTGGGAGGGGGCGGGGGGGCAGGGGGTCCCTCAGCCCCGGGCAGCATCCTCTTGCAGTCTGGGAGCCCTCGGGGGATGTCCGACTGATGGCTTAGGCCCACTCCCCAGGGGCCTAAGCTGCCAGTTGGACATCCTTAGTGCTGTCGCAGAGGCCGGAGAGGCTCCCGCCACTGCCGCTGTGCTCGCCAGCTGTGAGCCCAGCTCAGGGCTTCTGACTGAGCAGCACGCCCCCTGTGGGAGTGCGCTGACCACCAGAGGGCAGCTCCTGCATTTAGTATCTGCCTCCTGATGGTCAGTGTGCGTCATAGCGACCGGTTTTTCTGCCATTCGGTAGATTTGCATATTAGCCTTTTATTATATAGGAAGCCTTTTAAAAAGACAGCATTGGGTTACAGCCATTCCCATGGCTGTTTCCTCCATGAGTGCTATACTCTGGTTCCCACATGCCCACACATGCCTACACATGCATGTGCAGAGCTGGAGCCTGATTTCCCCATGTATGGAAGAAGGGAGCAAAACTAAGAAATTTTAAGCAAATTGCCCAAAATAAATAGACAAGAAATGACAGAATTATAATTTGAAGCCACAAGTATGACTTGCGAACTTATCCACGTAACCTTCACTATTATGTGTAGAAGCAGTACTCCAAGCTTGGTAAACATGTTATTTCCCAATTTTCCTCTTTTAAAATACAATATTAAAAACAGCCCAGTCAACATGGCTCAGTGGTTCCTATGAACTAGCATGTCACAGTTCGATTTCTGGTCAGATCACATGCCTGGGTTGTGGGCTCAATCCCCAGTAGGGGGTGTGCAGGAGGCAGCCGATCCATGATTCTCTCTCATCATTGATGTTTCTATCTCTCCCTCCCTCCCTCTTCATTCCTTTATGAAATTAATAAAAATATTTTATATATATATATAAATATTTTATATATTTATATATGTGTGTATATATATATATATATATATATATACATATATATACATATATAGCTATCTATCTATATATATGTGTGTATATATATGTTTATATATATACTAGTAGCCAATGCTGCCTGCCCCTGCTGCCCACCCTGCCCCGCCCTGCTCCATCCTGCCCCGCCCGGGCTTTCCCTCTGGCAGCCACCTTGCTTTCCTCTTTTCCTCCCTCTTCCTTCTAAGTTGTCTTCAGTCTTCACTCCTCCCTCCCTCAGTGTATGCAAATTAACCGCCATCTTGGTTGGGTAATTTGCATAATCGCCCCTGATTGGCTGGTGGGCGTGGCTTTGGCTGGTGGGCGTGGCTTGGGCATAGCGAAGGTGTGGTCAATTTGCATATTACTATTTTATTAGGTAGGATACACTAGAGGCCCAGTGCCTGAAAATTCATGCACTGGAGGGGGCGTCAGCCTGGCCTACCCCTCTCACAGGGAGCCCTCAGGGGCAGGAGGCAACTCGGTGATCAGGGGAAGGAGGTGCCCCATCACACCTCTGCTGCTGCCACTGCCGGCAGTGCAAGCCTCGGCCGGCCCTGGTTGCCTGAGACTCCGGGGGTCCTGGGCAGCTGGGCAGCTGGGCAGCTGCCACCTGAGGCTGGCCTGCACCTTAGCCGGCCCTGGGCGCCTGCGGGGCTGAAGGGACTGGGCGCTGCCATCTTGTGGCTGTGGGTGCCACCATCCTTGAGGGTGTGGCAGTCAATTGGCATATTCCCTCTTTATTAGATAGGATACATACACACCTCATGTAACTTTATTTTATGCAAGTAAATTTGGAATCGATTTGCATATCCCTGTTTGAGGCAACAGATTGTTAATTTAGGTAAGATTCAGAAAATACTATTCACATGAAAAAGGTAATTCCTTGGCTTATGTCGCTGGTTCATCAAATAAAGGCAACACCTGAGAGCGTCTGCATCACGATATTTTAAAAGTCAGTGTGGAGGAGCACCACTCATTTTTTGAATTAAAGGCCATTGTGATATGGGTTAATTAACTTCTAAATAGTCATTTTAGTTTTCTTTTAAAAACAAGTTTCCAGAAACGTCAAGCATCTCCCACTTTCAAAAGGCAACTTTGACCTTGGCTTTGAAACATAAAACAATTCTTTACATCCCTTTTTCTTGCAGCAGGGATCGCTGGGGCTCCTGTAAAGATTGTGCACATTTACACAAGGCTGATTTCTCGGGGATTGTAAATGATTGCTCAGTGGCTCATAACTGTGTTTCTAAAGGCGAACGCTGCCTTGCTTAACACACCCTCAGTGACGCCGGTGCTAACCCGGGACTCGGGTATAAGACCACGGGGTTTACTGCTCCAGATGAGGCTGAGCCCACACCTGTGTCATTTGCATAATTGCTTTACATTTAATGCTGTTATGAACCCCTTGTATCTAAAGAATATATAGCCAATCATATTACATTTTGGATTTGCTACTGTTTTGACCCTTACACCGAGCGCCCTCACACCAAAGCACAGCATCCTCACACCCAAGGCCGAGCACCTACACACCCATTGTCCAGCATCCTCACACCCAAGGCCCAGCATTTTCACACCCAAAGCCCAGCTCTCTCACACCCAATGTCCAGCTCTCTGATACCCAATGTCCAGGACCCTCACACCCAAGGCCCAGCACCCTCACACCCAAGGCCCAGCATCCTCACACCCAAGGCCCAGCATCCTCACAAACAAGGCCCAGCATCCTCACACCAGAGTCCCAGCATCTTCACACCCAAGGCCCAGCTCTCTCACACCCAAGGCCCAGCTCTCTCACACCCAAGGCCCAGCACCCTCACTACCAAGGCCCAGTACCCTCACAACCAAGGCCCAGCACCATCAAACCAAAGGCCCAGGTTCCTCACTCCCAAAGCCCAACTCTCTCACACCCAAGGCCCAGCAACCTCACACCCAATGTCCAGCATCCTCACACCCAGGCTAGGATCTTCACACCCAAGACCCAGCATCCTCACACCCAGGCCCAGCATCCTCACACCCAAGGCCCAGCATCCTCATACCCAAGGCCCAGCATCCTTACACCCAAGGCCCAGCACCCTTACACCCAAGGCCCAGCACCCTCACACCCAAGGCCCAGCACCCTCACACCCAGGCCCAGCTCTCTCATACCCAAGGCCCAGCACCCTCACTCCCAAGGCTCAGTTCTCTCACACCCAAGGCCCAGCACCCTCACACCCAAGGCCCAGCATCTTCACACCCAAAGCCCAGCTCTCTCACACCCAAGGCCCAGCAACCTCACACCCAATGTCCAGCATCCTCACACCCAGGCCCAGCACCCTCACACCCAAGGCTCAGCACTCTCACACCCAAGGCCCAGCACCCTCACACCCAAGGCCCAGCGCTATCACACCCATGGACCCAGCATCCTCACACCCAAGGCCCAGCACCCTCACTCCCAAGGCCCAGCTCTCTCACACCCAAGGCCCAGCATCCTCACACCCAAGGCCCAGCATCCTCACTCCCAAGGCCCAGCTCTCTCACACCCAAGGCCCAGCACCCTCACACCCAAGGCCCAGCACCATCACACCCAAGTCCCAGCATCCTCACACCCAAAGCCCAGCTCTCTCACACCCAAGGCCAAGAAACCTCACACCCAATGTCCAGCACCCTCACACCCAGGCCAGCATCCTCACACCCAAGGCCCAGCATCCTCACACCCAAGGCCCAGCATCCTCACACCCAAGGCCCAGCATCCTCACCCCCAAGGCCCACCACCCTCACACCCAAGGCCCAGCTCTCTCACACCCAAGGCCCAGCACCCTCACACCCAAGGCCCAGCTCTCTCACACCCAAGGCCCAGCATCCTCACACCCAAGGCCCAGCACCCTCACTCCCAAGGCCCAGTTCTCTCACACCCAGGCCCAGCACCCTCACACCCAAGGCCCAACATCTTCACACCCAAAGCCCAGCTCTTTCACACCCAAGGCTCAGCATCCTCACTCCCAAGCCCCAGCATCCTCACACCCACGGCCCAGAACCCTCACACCCAAGGCCCAGCATCCTCACACCCAAGGCCCAGCTCTCTCATACCCAATGCCCAGCACCTTACATCCAAGGCCCAGCTCTCTCACACCCAAGGCCCAGCACCCTCACACCCAGGTCCAGCACCTTCACAGCCAATGCCCAGATCTCTCACACCCAAGGCCCAGCATCCTCACACCCACGGCCCAGCTCTCTCACACCCAAGGCCGAAGGCCCTAACCCTGAGCGGTTGGGATTCAGTTCTGGGCACCTAGGCTCAGCATCCACACTCAGAACTACACTATAAATCTAAGCCCACGCAGGCAGATGTAGCCCCTGTTCTAAGGTGACCCTTTGGGCTGTGACAGGCAGCAGGTGGAGGGCAGCAGTGCTTTCCTGCAAAGGAGCACATTGTACCCTGACGCTCGGGCTCTCAGAGGTGCTCTGCTCCCACTAGAAAGTGGGTAGATGCTCTCCAGCTTCTGGACTGGGACCTTGAAGAGGCTGTATACATATTCACTTCTAATACCTTTACTGCACTTAGTAGATGGCATTATACTTTGACAATACAATTAAGCACATTTCAAATACTGACAGTCCATTAACCACTTCAATTAAAAAGTCAAAATTGAAAGTTGATGAATTGCCTCGGGTGAAATAGAAGCTATATGATGAAGTTTATTATTTGACTAGTAGCCCATTTGCAGGAAGAATCCTGCAAGCGGCCGCTGTGGCCGAGTGCGCTGCCGCTGCCATTGAGGCCGCTGCGTCTGCTCCCGAATGCCGCTGCTGCCCGCCCTGCTCTGCCCTGCTCCGCCCCGCTCCGCCCCACCCCACCCCGCTCCACCCCGCCCGGGCTTTCCCTCTGGCAGCCACCTTGCTTTCCGCTTTTCCTCCCTCTTCCTTCTAAGTTGTCTTCAGTCTTCACTCCTCCCTCCCTCAGCGTATGCAAATTAACCGCCATCTTGGTTGGGTAATTTGCATAATCACCCCTGATTGGCTGGTGGGCGTGGCTTTGGCTGGTGGGCGTGGCTTGGACGTAGCGAAGGTGCGGTCAATTTGCATATTACTATTTTATTAGGTAGGATTGTTTCATTGATTTTTAAAACTAATGTAATAAGGTATAAATGTTAATAAAATTCTACTGTGAACTATCTTTAATGAAAGGAGATTTGGTTTTTCTTTTATTACCCACACTCCCAAACATTTCTCCAGTTCTTAATGAACATACCTGGGAAATACACCTTTTCTTCTTCAATGTAGGGCTTGTCCAACTGATAAGATTATTGTCCATTAGTTTGCCTCCAGACAAGACCATTATGTGCTGTTCAGACACTGTCTTCCTCCAGTTGGCCCTCTAGGCCAAGCATGTCAAACTCTCGGCCCACCGGACACATGCAGCCCACAACGAATATTTTTGCAGCCTAGCCAATATAACGGTATCTAAGAAACATTTTACTAAAAATTTCGTAACTTAATTTTTACAATATCCTATTATACATAATTATTAATACAAACTACAACGTTCGATAATGACTGATTACTATCATTATGTTGCATTCATTTCCCTTTCGTGCCTTACGCGCAGGCACACTATTTCTCTCCACTAATACCAGCAGCAAATATTTTAGCAGCCGATGGCCACGTCATTAGTCTTGGACTGACTTATTTGGTGTTGCGCAACAGGAAATATTTCGCTTTCGGAGAACAAGTCAAATAGGTTTATTTGCATTACGCTTATTAATTTGTGCAGTTATTCAGTGTCTGGTAAGTTAATATTCAAGAAAAACATTAATTTTTATTAAAACGTTCTGTTCTTTTATGTTAACAGTGACTCATTTATTTCAGCCCTTTGTAATCAGCATGTCTCTATTGAAATAAACCTACGTTTCTATGAAAATGGAAGCTTTTGTTTTTTTGTCACACACACTTACACCTTGTTTATTTGGCCCGTGGTAGCCTTTGGGTTTGTCATGCTTGCTCTGGTCCCTTAGCTCTGCCTGCTTCTCGGACCCAGGGGCTGCCTGGGAGTTAGAGAGTCCCATTCACCCATGTGCATCTTTGCTGTTTCCCATCGTTTTCCCATCGGCATCACCCACTTTCAGAAGCGTTCCTGCAGCCTCCCGTCGGTGGACTTTAACTAGGGGTCAGGGGTAGCATCTTGGTGTTATGAGTGAGTATTCACATTATTATTTTAAATTATTTTTAGTGTCAAAATAAATACAAAATAGATAACCAAGTTGCAATGCCTCAGAGTCAAATCAAACTTGAGAATAGATGTATGTTCCAAAATGCCCCATTCAACCCACGCCTACTGCTGACCCAGGCTGTCCACTGCTTTCTCGGGGCGTGGTTTGATTTGAGGTGGTTCTAGCTGTGCCCTTCTCAGGGCCTGAGTCACTGGCAGGTTTGTGTTCTTTTGTTTTCTTGTTGGTTTTTTGGGGGCCTATTTCCAGACACGGACTCTTGAAGATGAGCAACTATTTTCTTCCTTTTTTAAAAAAAATATTTTTATTGATTTCAGAGAGGAAGGGAGAGGGAGAGAGAGATAGAAACATCAATGATGAGAGAGAATCATGGATCAGCTGCCTCCTGCACGCCCCAAACTGGGGATTGATCCTGCAACCTGGGCATGTGCCCTGACTGGGAATCGAACCGAGATCTCCTAGTTCAGTGGTCAGCAAACTCATTAGTCAACAGAGCCAAATATCAACAGTACAACGATTGAAATTTCTTTTGAGAGCCAAATTTTTTAAACTTAAACTTCTTCTAACGCCACTTCTTCAAAATAGACTCGCCCAGGCCTTGGTATTTTGAGGAAGAGCCACACTCAAGGGGCCAAAGAGCCGCATGTGGCCCGTGAGCTGTGGTTTGCTGACCACTGGTTGAGTATTCCAGCTCCTGACAACGAAAGGAGCACGTAGTTGATGCCCAGGGAATATCTGTTAGAAACATCATTAGATGCAATCTCAAACTCTGCCTCTTTAAGAACTGTTGTTTACCTAGAAGCTGAGCCCTGGTGAGGAATTCTCCTCCTGCCATGAGTGGGCACCCCACTCAGCCAACTAGAGATCTGATGCTGGCGATGCTTCAAAGAGTCTCTGTGGCTACCGTCTCGTATCTCGTCATGCAGGCTGCTTATAAGAATGGTAGGGAGACATGTGATCCTTAGACCTCACCCTTCCAGCGCTGGGCTGAGACCTTAAACGGATGTACACTTGATCCCGATGTCTGTGGTTTCTTAACTTTTCTTCTTAGGAGACAGTTGGTGTCACTGGGATCTGTGGGAACTTGGGCAAACCCCGTAGGAAAGCAGCCGTGTTCTTTGAAATGGCTCCAAGATTCCCAGGCTTCTAAGCATTCATTAAAAAGTAATCGCTCGACTTAAAAGTGCTCCTTGGGGGCGGACAGAACCTGAAGCAGCTGACGTGTGAGCCAGTCAATCTCTCAACAGCCCCGAAGGACTCGTTTCCCTGCAATAGCTCCTCTCCTCTTCCCCCGCGTGCCCAGTGCGTCCTGACCCGCAGGCGGTGGGTGGCTCACTGTGCCGCCTCTGCCCACCTGTCCTGGAGGCTGCCCTCTCCCTGCATCCTCTCGGGCGCCTGATTGGTATGACCCCGACTGCTCCTCTCAGGAACGGACGCTTGATTTTCCTGATGTTCTTTCATCAACCTGAAGGGCGCGTGGACCTGGAAGGGTGGGAAGAGCTGTGCTGGGGAGGGTCCTGACCCAACCCGAGGGTCCCAGTTTAGGGTTACCGCACCCCGCCACAGCAGTGCGTGCTCAGGTCTGAAAGACTCCTCTGTCACTGTTCCTTCGGCAATCTGAACCATAATTTAGGCTAAACATTCAGAAAATCATTTACAAGTGTCTACGCTGGCTCGGAACGCAAGTTGTAAGGGACCGTCCCCCAGCACGGGGGCATTAATTTCCAGGGAAGCTTTTCTTGTGTAAAATAGATGGAAAATGACCTCACAGGACCTCGGGAGATGCCACGTGAGTTTTAGAGATTATTGCTTTCTTAAGATTGCTTTGTTATGAAGACATGTTTACTCCCTTCTCTCCAAAGGTAGATCTCTTTTTTTCTGTTTGTGTAATTGTTTCCTCTTTTTCAGCCTTGAGAAGTTTCAGGAATGTCAGGCATAACCCCTCCTACAAGCCCGTCAGCGTCTGCAGCACCATTGTGTGAGCGGGCATGACTGGAAGGAAGACAAGAAACCAGAATCCTTCGGCAACTCGGGGCCCGAGCAGGACTTTTAAAGTATTGAGTGAGTTGTGGTTTTTGAAAGTAATTACACTGTGCTCGTTTTTAAAAATACATTTCGTTGACTTTAGGGACAGAGGAAGAAGAGAGAGAGAGAGAGAGAGAGAGAGAGAGAGAGAGAGAGAGAGAGAGAGAGAGAGAGAGACATGGATGTGAGAAGGAAACATCAACCAGTTGCCTCTCAAACACCCCGATTGGGGGTTAAACCAGCAACCGGGCCATGTGCCCTGACCAGGAATCAAACCGGAGACCTTTCAGCGCACCAGACGGTGCTTAACAAACTGAGCCACACCAGCCAGGCTCACTGAATTTTTTTTAAAAACCGATACATATTGTGG